>OZ037941.1:42323189-42995842 GCA_964035585.1 Polytrichum formosum
CCTCCGCCTTCCCAAGCCCCCGTGCCAAATTGGCCAACTCCCACCCTCCTCATCCGTGGGCCTGACCTCCGTTGTCCATGTCATGCCCGCAACCCCTGCCCCAAGTTCAACTCCTACACATGGCCGGGCTCATCCTCCACCGTAGATGTGGCTAGGGCGCCCCCATGGCCAAGATTGCACCTACACTTGGCCTCATGGGGCGTCCTAGTGACACATGTGGTTGATTGCTTGCTTGATTGATTGATTGAGCCCAAAGTACATCATAAGTTGGTACTTACTCACACAAATGTTGTTTGAAGGAAAGGTGTATACTACTTACAATACTTGTTCTATGCATTTATTAGTACGATCAAGTGTTCAATATTCAAATCGCATGTAATAATTTAAGTTGTTTAAAAAGAATTCATGAGGCGATGGAGTATGATGTCGTGGGGGTCTGAGATGACCCCAAACTACCGGAGGATAGTGGGGAGGTACTCAAAACCGAATGGAGTGGTTGGGTGTTCAATTCCCGACCGTGAAACCTTCTCTCTACTTGACGGAAAACTACACTATTGACGATATTTAGTGTCATATGGTATTTTATGTCACTATGGTAACTTTTTGGATGACACTTCTTATGAATAAGTGAACAAGTAATTTCATGGATGATGGCTGAGTTCATCCATTGGCCAATACCCTACCCTCTCTTGTCAGCAACTTGTGATGAAATATTGTCATGGATGATTGAGATTTGGATGAATCACTTGGTAAGTGACAGTATTTGCAACATTGCAAATCCATAATCCCCCAAAAACTTTACAAGGAATGACAAAAAATGTTGGGCTAACATTTAGTGTTGGTGACACTATACCGCGGTTTACAATTAGTATGGAGCAAGACAATGAGGAATCGGTGACACTAAATATCATATTTAGTGTCAATTAGCCAGGTGGCCATGCTCCTCCTATGTTCCAAAAAGAAAAGAAAAAAAGACAAGGAAGAAGAAGTCCGGTGCTGTATGTACGTCATAAGTAGGCTCTGATTCGGTCACAATTAACTGGCGGGCCATTCACTGGGTGCATGCTGCCAGTTACTTGTGTGATACAGGGCTAGTCTGGGAAAAACATGGACTGACATTGGCCTTCTTGTAATCAACCAGCCTTTCAATGTCATACAGTGTTGGGGTTTGCAAAACAGTCCTTGCTAGCCAGGTCTAACTTATCAGCCTTGTCGATCACCATCACCCACGCGCTTGCAACGGAACTAACCAATCTCAGGTAGACATGTGGCCCTATTAGGGGCACTTCCAAGTTCCAACTCCACCAACAATTCTAACCGTTGGATCAGCTCAGCAATTGCCTCATCCAGGTGGTGATTGCAAATCACAAAGATTTTCATTTCAAGTTTCAAGATCGGAGATGCATAACATTAAGTAGCAAGCCCGGATTGACCTTCTCAAAAGAGCATCAAACCGGCACGTGCCAGTTTGATCCTCTTTCAAGAGCAAAGGTAGCACTAAGTTTGAGTTTTATTTAGGCTATTTTTAATTTATTTGGGTAGTTATTTTCAATGCTTAGAATTAATTATGTCAGTTTCTAGGACAAAACTAATGCCAAGTGGTGGTAACGGTTTTAATCTAGGCTAAATTACGATCTAAACAAATCTAAATAGCTATAAAGCAAACGGGAAAATTGGTGAGGTCAAAAAGGTAGTTGCACTTTTTGGAAAAGTCTTCCGACACCTGCATGGGAAGCCTCTTTGATACCTTTTTGAAGCTTCTATATTTGATTAATTATCCATTAAGTCACCCTTGCTTTGCAAGCTTTTCCCTTCTTGTTGAGGTAAATTTGTGGGTACTCAAAGGGTACCCTCCTAGCATTGCTACTTAATGTAATGTGAGATGCAAAAGTTATAGTAGGTCAATGTTTTAAGAAAATGTCTTTTTCTTTAGGTGATCACATAGGCTCTCTTAATTATGTCAACAAGTGACCCTAGCTGAATGGTGTCTCTATTTTGAGCACATTGTCCAATCTCATCATAACATCTGTCTATTTTAGTGTCCATACTTAACAACAAGCAGTAGCATACAACACTCAACATGGCGCCTTGTAGGACTTGAATCATGGTTAGAGGTTTCAAAATTGATGAGATGCACAATACTTAGTAAGATATGCAATCACTCATAGAAAACATGGTTCCAAATCAACGTCATTTTAAAACCAACACGGGTTGTGTCCAAAGCAACACAATTTTGTGTTGTTTTGGACCATGGTCATGTCGTTCTTAATGTTGTATCCCCTCCCTCCCTTTTCTACCACATTGTACGTATGACTTAGTGTGGGGTCTACACTATCCATTATCAACCCCACTTGATTGATCTTGAAACCATTGGGTGGCAATAAGAGAAGGTACTATGGGACAATTGTTGCTGCATGCTACTCTATGGCACATCGATTTATTTATCTATTTTTGGTGCAAATGGTTCCATTGCAAAAGGTAACAAGAAGACAATAAAAAAACCAGGGTTGGCCCTCCCAAGCTCGACCCTTTAAAAACAAATCAACTACCCACAGTCCCAGTCAGTTGGCTAGTAGAACAACCAGGCCAACACATTCCATACTTGCACAATAAAAAACTAAAAGATTAATAAAATGACCCCATTGATGGGTTGTGTTTAATCTAGGTGACATGTAATTCCTTCCTAATGCAAATAATATGGTTAGCTCCCCAGGAGGTATCAAAGTTGTCAAAGAAGTTGGGCCTTGTGACCTTGGGTGCCTTTGATTTTTAATGCCACACTTAATCAAAAACAAGTGTGTGAATATGAAGAAAAATAAAATTAAAGCTCGCCTTGTTGCCTATCTAGATATCCAATGGAAGACGTGGCGGTGATGGTGAGGCTGTCACCCCACCATTCTTGCCTAAAGAACAAAAAAAAAATCCAAAGGAAAAGGGTCACATGCCAAGAATGCATCCTAAAGCAAACATGTGACAAAAACAATAGGAAACAAATGTGGAAAGTTGGGGGGACTACAAGTGTAAATGGTGGGTATTATGGAGGAAACCCAGGGGAGGTGACGGGCATGAAGCCAAGGTAGGGGGGGACATGGTATGGGCACTAGGGCAAAGTAGGACATATTGATTAACCCCTAAAAGCTTGGGGGTTTTAGCTTGATCTAAAGATGTACTATAAAGTATGAATTAGAAACTTTATTTTGTGTTGGCATACAAGAGAAAGCTTTAGGGAGTTAATTTAAATCACATTTGTGTTGTTGGAATATGGATCTTTATCCTTGGTCTCCACCAAATCATTTTACAAGCATTTTCCTTCATAAAATAATAAAAATTTCAAAATCACTTGATCTTTGATATGATTGGCTAAAAGTTTGAGCAACATAATCTAGTGGGGAAAACTAAAATTATTCATATCATTGACATTGTTACTTTCCAAAATAGCTAATTTTGTAACAAAGAAGAATTAAGGGTTCTAACCACTTCAAGGTCCATATCCTAGAGTCATTGATAAATTTTTTGATGCGTTTGCTCTAGACAGTGCAAAACTTTATTATGTCAAGGTGCAAGAAAAAAAATACAAGAAAAGAAAAAAGTTTGCCTTGAGAGATATATCTTTGGGAATGTTGGCAACCACTTTTTGGCTTCTTGGGCATTTAGGGGTTAATGAGAAAGGAAAAAAATCATTGTTTTCTTAAAGTGCTTCATGGGGGCATGGTGGCGGGTCATGGGGGCTTATGAATATGTGTATGGGCATACACTCATGTGGCGGGCACACATGGGCATGAGAGGCATGTGAGCATGGGCATATGGTTCCACAGGTGTATGGGGTTGGGTTCATCCGGGATATAATTCATATGCACGGATGCAAAAGGACGGGCCAACATGGGTCCAAGCTAGTGATTGTACTTGAGAACCCTTTACAATCACTATTAGAAGGGGGAACCCTGGGGGAGGGGGATAAATGACACTTCCAAAAAATTAAAAATTCATAAAATGCTTGTCGCAAAATATCACTTTTTATGATATTTGTGTCAAAGTGGTCTTGACTCTTAATGACACAAACAATGATATTGAACACCCATCCTATATTGAACACCCGTCCTATATATGATAACACCCATCCTATATTGGCTCTTGTCTTTGGGAGGTGTTGACTAGCCACCTCCATGCTTCCCCTCTTCCTTTTTCTTGTACGATGTTAATGGTATTTAGTGTCACATGCATAATAGTGCCACTTACCCTATTTTGAGGCGTATGCTAGGTTCCATTAATGATCAACAACTTCATCATTAGTGGACATCACCTCATGACACTTGTCACTCAAGTGCACTTACTAATATCTTGGCATGAGTATGTTCAATAATGTTGTGAGATGTATACCTAAGTTACACAATAGTCTACAAGTTGACTAAAGTGTAAACATATGACACTTGCAATTAGTGTGCTCAATCTTATCTTCCATGGGCATACCATAATGCAAATTATCATCTCAAGCATCCCAATGTGCTACGCTAAATGTCATAATGTAAATAAACTTTCACTGAAAAACTTACTTATGTTGACGAGTATTATCATATTGACAATTAGTGGATGTGACACTTTGAGGTCTCTAGGCATCTAGCTTAGGCCCTTTGCAAATAGTGTACGTGACACTAAATGCCACAATGTTGTAGTGAGTAGAAGGTGAATCAACATGACATGAAGATGAATAGAATTCCATTCCGTGGGTACCAAGTCACACGGTTTAATGCTATATACGAACGTTATGGCGGGACACCGGTGTCCCAAATAAATCAGAGCCTCCTTAACGATCGGTTTTGTGGTTGTAAGTGATTGAAAGTAGAAACCAACTTCGAACATCAGAGCATGTACAGGACGTCGAGATAACCTCCATGCCGCTTTGATCGCCTTCAACTGACCATTTTTGACGTCGACACGGGCTTTAGGGTTTCACCGGTGCATTATGGGACATTGATGTCCCGCAATCCATAAGGTTCATATCTTGAAATCGAATGCCATGTGTAACTTAATCACGTTGGTAGTGTTGAAACTAACTTCGAACATCAAAGCGTGAACATGACGTTGAGATAATCTCCACGCCGCTTCGATCACCTTCAACTGACCATTTTTGACGTCGACACGGACGTTAGGGTTTAACCGGGGTGTATTATGGGACACCGGTGTCCTGCCATCCATAAGGTTCATATCTTGAGATCGAATGCCATGTGTAACTTAATCACATTGGAAGTGTTGAAACTAACTTCGAACATCAGAGCGTGAACATGCTGTTGAGATAATCTGAATGCCGCTTTGAGCGCCTTCAACTGACCATTTTTGACGTCGACACGGGTGTTAGAGTTTCACCGGGATGTATTATGAGACACCGGTGTCCCGCCATCCATAAGGTTCATATCGTATCTTGAAATCGAATGCCATGTGTAACTTAATCACGTTGGTAGTGTTGAAACTAACTTCGAACATCAGAGCATGAACATGCCGTTGAGATAATCTCCACGCCGCTTTGATCACCTTCAACTGACGTCGACACGGGCTTCAGGGTTTAACCGGGGTGTATTATGGGACACCGGTGTCCCGCCATCCATAAGGTTCATATAGTATCTTGAAATCAAATGCCATGTGTAACTTACTCACGTTGATAGTGTTGAAACTAACTTCGAACATCATAGCGTGAACAGGACGTCGAGATAATCTCCACGCCGCTTTGATCGCCTTCAACTGACCATTTTTGACGTCGACACGAGCGTTAGGGTTTAACCGGGGTGTATTAGGGGACGCCGGTGTCCCGCCATCCATAAGGTTCATATCGTATCTTGAGATCGAATGCCATGTGTAACTTAATCACGTTGGTAGTGTTGAGTACTTGATGGGGGCACCGTGCTCCATGATGTCATCTAGCCACTAAGTGATAAGCCCACGGGCCACCAATGCTACGACATACTACGTTACACCTATGGCTCGGCTCCAGTGGCCGCTCCGCTTGGGGAATTGCGCGACCATTCCAACAACATGATCCCACAAATCCAGCAGGTAATAGCGCAACCGTCATTGGCCGACAGACAGCTTGACTTGGTTCTTCTATTCGATTCCCTTGGTCTCAGACATATGCTGACAGCCGATTGGGCACATGAACGCCTCTCGCACCCAAGTTAACGTAAGTTACCTTGAGAAGAGCTCGGTTGAGCCTTGCCTGTTTGGAAGGATTTTCAGCGTTTCAAGAAGATTTCGTCGCTGCCAGTGTGTTCGAGGCCAGAGCCCTTCTTCTGGAATTAATACAAGGACCCATCATGAGGCCCGGTTCCCGATGCGTACACGAACTTTTTCTAAAATAGGCAACACTACCCTAGTTAACTTTCTAAGGGCTCCGCTTAGAGTAAGTAACCACTCCAATTAGTTATATTGTACCCGCACTGCCTGGTTAAGAGAATTAGTTAAGAGCACCCCCACCAGACACGGGATCCCAGGTATCCACGCTAATCTCGGGTATTTAGGTACATTGTACCGCCGAAAAGCAAGAGCCACCGATGGTGGGCCTATCAGAAAATGTGTACCATTGCAAGTACAATGGGAGCAAACCCCTACCATAAATGACCTATATGACGTGCCTCCCGTAACCCTCCAAATAACTTACTTAATAGTAGATACTATGTTTGCACTACTTTATCCTATGTCAAAAATTAGGTGGCTGCATATTATTGATTACGCTCTCATTTTGGCAGGGCATGCCCAACTATTGGTTTGATTCATGATGAGCGGTCCTGCCCAAGTTGGCGGCCTCCCCAAACACATATAATACCACTTACTCGTGTTTGGCGTTTGTGTATTCTAGTGGGGATGCTCTAACATATGAGGTAGCTAACTTATATGAGAGCTAATCTATCTCATGGCCACACCCCACCTAGTTAAAATTAAGGCTTAAATAAAAGTCACCAAACTAGAAGTTAGCTAACTTTTGGGACCTTGCTTTCGTGAAGAAATCTTAACTCATCCATACCTGTAATGCTAACTAACTTTTACAATCTAGTAGCCCAAGTTTTCTTCTTGAATGCATTTCTTTCATTTTCCGCATCTCTTCTCCATCCTACTATGAGGTGGACCATACTATTTCTTACTTTGTCTTGAATTAGCATTTTCTTTTCAATGATAAAATGATATTAAAATATCATTTTCAATGTCCAATTTAGATCAATATTATAATATACTAATTATCATAGTTTATTTTATTTGATTCATAATGAAACAAAAACGGTGTGTGCCACAAAATAATAATTTATTATAATTAGTGTCATGTTCAAAACTTGGCAAGTTAAGCAAAACTTCATTCAGTCCACCTTAACTTCTCTCTTAAATTGGTCAACCTTTGGTTAGTGATAACCGGGATGTGCGGCTGTGCAATCAATTAGCTTGCATGTGAGTTAGTTGATTTCACTAAATCACATTGTTAGCTAATTCTCCTAACTAGGTGGTGCAACCGTCATTTTAGTTAGCTAATCCACACTAACTCATAAGTTAGCTAATTCTCTTAACTAGGTGGTGTAGCTTGACCCGAAGGGGGTGGAGAAACCTTGCATATAAGCTAGTTGATCATGTGTCTTAAGTAGACATTTTAATGCAAATAAAGCCTTTTTGTGAGAGATATTGAACACTCAAGTTTTTCTAAGTCCTTGCAAATGTGCATGGAGGAATTAAACAAATTTCAATACTAATTCAAAGTTTGTGGGAATTTTCTATGAATTTCAAGACACAAGATTTTTTTGCCCATATATAGGGAATGTAGTCTAATCCGTGAAGAGTATGTGGAAAATATTTTGTTGTCTAAAATACTCTCTATACCACTCCCATGTTGAGTCACATGTCATAGATTTCGGGTGCTCATTCACTCCGAACAAACCATATGAGAAACTTGTTAAATTGTTGGGTGCATCCATTCTAAAATTGTGTTACCATAGAATTAGTTGTATGATAGAGCTAATTTGATCACATCCTAGGTAGAAATATACAATTTGAAAGGTAAGCGACCACTTAATGATGTTGATTGCCACAATTTAACCTTGAGGTAGGTATGCCGTTAGCGGAGGTGTTGGATTAGGACATGTCTATCTTAGCATAGAAGCAAGGCAAAGAGCAAGATTCCTAATCCAGGGCTTGTATAACCATCCTCAAATCCATCGCCAAATGATTAGATTCTTTATCCGAGTTTATTGTAATTGCTTAAGATATTCACTTGTGAACTTATAAGTTCTCATAACACTACAATACTTTGTTGATGAGCATTGACAACTCCCTTGACTTTAGATTTAGTCTGAAGCAGTGGGATTCAAGCATCCGGAGTCTTTATTCTCGAATTTACTATTAGACCCATGAACACATCTCATCAATTGAGTAATGCTATGCTAAATATCATGCCTTATACATATCCACAGTACTTCAACTCTCATGGATTTAACAGGGTGAACCCATTATCCGACTGATTTCTGGGGAATTTGCATGGTGAAAAGAGGCAACCTATTCGTGTAGGCAACCTACTTGCGCATATTATTGTAGGAGAAACCTTGAATTCTATTCGACAAGTGGCGTTCTCATCTTCAAATGACCACATGCCTACCAAAGGAAGTGCTCACCATCAAAACCTACCTTCAAGAAACACCATCAGCTGCTTCAAACGATGATATCTCCTTCAAATACTGCTTGTTTTCCACAAAACAAGAGTCCATCTTGTAGCCCTTCTCATTCTCTATTCGGAGACACCAAGCTCTCCTCCTAACTCTTAGTCGTTGGGGCGCAATGAGCATTCAAAGTCCAGCTCTTCTTTGTGACATGTTTTGTCAATGTTTTCTCCTTCATTTCTTGAACTCCAGACGCGAGAGTAGGCTCTTTGGATTCTTCTTTCTGACCTTCATCCATGTACACCGAGCTCGCCTCGTGACTCTTCGCCGTTTTGGCGCGGTGACCATTCAAGGGGCAACTCCTCCTTGTATTATTGATGGGTGTTTTCTCACTCGAATCTTGTGCGTAGGATGCAAGTGTAAGCTCTTTGGATTCACCCCCTCGAACTCTCTGCTTAGACACCAAGCACATCTCCTAGCTCTTTGCCGTTTTGGCGTAGTGACCATTCAAAGTGCAGCTCCTTTTCATGTCGCTATTTAATGTTTTCTGCCTCATTTCTTGGACTTAGTATGTGAGATTCGACATTTTGGATTCGCCTTCTCGAGCTCCGTCCATAGACACCAAAGATCTGCCCCCTAAGTCTCAGTGATTTGGTTTCAATGACCTTTCAAAGAGCCGCTTCTCTTCATCTTAAGGTTTGATGTGTTCTTCGTCAAATCTTGACATAGGAATTGAGCTTGGGTTTTTTGGATTCTAATTCTCAAGAGTGTTGATCTCATAACTTACCCAAAGCTAGACGTGATATATCGTGGAGAAAGATCGAAGATTCATATGAATTCTGAGAAATACACCCTCCATTTCCGTCACTAACGTTGAGAGGAATGCACCCATCGATTGCCATAATCAATGTGTCAAAGACAGTAGAAGAGTGATGTTTGTTTTTCTTTTCACATAATGTTCATGCCATGTCAGTTTGATAATAATTTGACACAAATGGTGTTCGTGTCAGAATGAAATGTTAACCATCCACCTGTTTGCTGTTTGCAACTAGTGACGGCTCCACCGTTGTCTAAGAACCCGCGGCACATAGACTCTCGAATCTCGATTAACAAGCTTGGTTTTGCACTATAAGGGAGGGTTTATGATGTCGAGGGTTTCAGGTGCTTCTCTTCGAAGTCAAACACAGTTTCAATCAAGACTTGCTGCAATTGCAACGGTTAAGTTGCACTTTTATCAAATGATTTATCATCAGGACTTTATTCGAGGCGGTTCATCAACACCTAGTGTGCGGGATGACTGTTGCAGAATGCTAACCATACGAATCCAATGCACCTCAAGCCTCTCCCCTCTCTTTTGTATTCCACGTCGGTTGCATAACCGTGTACTCACGTCCAGCGCTGTGTAGAAACTAATATATCTATGCTGTCTGTACAGATTAATTTGTAATGACACACGACGATGATGATGATTCTCCACGATTACGAGATCGAATTTTCTACATCTGCACACATTATTAAAGTTATTGAATCTATCTTGAATGGAGCAATGCGCGCCGAGATGGGAGGGTGCATATTTTGTCACTGCAGGTAGGAGTTGAAAGACCGCTGCGGCATTGCAGGCTTTTCTGAACTAGCCCTTGGCGGGACAAGCTCACTCCAATTCCCCGTTTTGAATGTGTAAAAATGGTGCTCAATTCTAGTGCCAAACCTTCAGAAAGTGTGCCATGCAAATCAGAGGACATCGAGGACGTCGGTACTGGAGAATGCAATGGGACTGCCTGGCTCCCTGTATGCCACCTGCGGGGCTTTCCAAAATCTTTGGCAGGCTGCATAGCTGGCATACAGCGGACTAGGCAGACCTTTTCTCTTGCCCAACCCACTTCCTCACAATATTGCATCACATGATCCACAATGTAAATCATACGGGAGGACCTTGTGATACATTCTAGTAACCTTCGGGAAAAACTGAGCATCTTATCAAGGGATCATACTGACCCGGTTGGGCACTTTTTGAAAAGTTTGATGATACTGCAGAAGCCATCGCACTACTGTACGTCATGCGCTAACCCATGCCACCTGCGGCGTTACGTTGAAAGCATTGTTGATGAATTAGCTGTGACCAACTTTCGCTGTCATATGTTGAAGAAAATGAGAACCATGTATAGTTTTGCTCTGATCACCGTTGGAATTGTCTGTGTGTGCCTGTGCTCTGGGAGGTTGAAGCTGGTTATATTTGAAGCCAGATGAGTTAATTTGCAACGTTCAGCTTGCGCCAAATTCATGGCGTTCCAGGCAGCTGAGCAGATGTGGAAGCTGTTGAAATGCGAATCATGTCACCATTACGAGTAACAGGCAGAGTTCACTACTTGGACATCGGTACTCAATATCCATCAGTTCCCAACACTCTGCCAATATCTTACATCGACGTTTGTCCTCAGCTCGAACACATTTATAAATAAATAAAAAATCACCAGATGTGCTCTAATTTGTGCTGCTCTTTGCCCGGCGGATGCACTAATTTCGTTGACATTCTCGGGTGAAACCGGCAGAGGTTCTCATAATTTCTGTTGGAGCGAGGTACAAGATCACTCAAGAATATGGCGATGGACGGACAATGTGGAGCAGTCCGGAATTCTGTTTCTCTTATGTTCTCTGTATTGGTAACATTGCTTGAGTTATGTGGAAGGATGGAGGGCTATGAGGTGACCACACACTGATCACCCATCACATTGACCCAGCTTGCAGGCTCCAATGCCATTTCAATCAATGCGAGCGCTGCACCCTTCAGAGGAGCAGCTCGAGGAGCGAGTTAATTAGTGGATCGACTTATTATTGTGGTGTGAAGTTACCTGGACAAACAATCAGCATGTATTGAAAGTTTTCGTTTGTGCTAGTTCACAGCTTCAAAGCAATATCCTTATTGGTTCATGCGCAACAAGCCTGCTTGGGCATCGTGTTCACAGCTTGCTTACTGGTGGTACTGCATTATCATTTTATCTCATGTTATGTGCAATCTGACCGCAAGCCTTCTTCCAGTCCTCATACGCATACGCTCCCAAATCTGACCTGAGCATGCGGTGAGTGCAGTACTCCTAATCTCCTTTAGTGCAAGCTCTCAAGATCATATATCAAAAAAACTCAGGAATCTTGCATATTTACTCGCTAACTCGTCGAATGTAATCTCAGTCTTGATCTTGTGCATTCATATTGTTACATGTGAGGTTCCATAAGACTGGGACTAAGTTAACTATGATATACTAGAGATCCATGTAAGAAACCAGATGTAGCTATCTAGTTTTAAGTTAACTTCCACTCTTAATATTGGGCATGGGGGAGGTATAACTAAGGAAACGTTAGGAGCAAGGTACAGTTATGATTCTCCTCCTCTTTGGTATGGGGTTCATGCCTTAGAAAGAACTCTATGCAGATTAGAACTGTCACACATATCAAAAGCTACTTCACTTAAACTGCAATAACCAGAGCACCAATGACCTTATGGAGCATCATGTCTCGGACGACAAAAGCTAATCTCACCCGAGCCTGAGGCTGAGGAAGCTGAGGAAGCCGAGGAAGTTGAGGAATCCTACACATTCTGCATCATCTCTTTCCACATTTGTTGGTGGTAGACGGTAATGTATGCTTTCGATTTTGATGTAATTAAGTGGTCTTATCTGTACTGCGATCTTTCCAATTGCATTCTATTCGTTGCTTGAAGTCACACATACACGATGTCAGTCCAATACCATTCTATTTCTTCCGCCTGACGCTGAGTAGTACTTCATCATACTTACAAGGCCAAGTTTCTGGTTAATCTCAAGCTGGAGATTGAGATATAGCTACTGTAACCGAAAACAAGACCACTTTCATTACATTAGTTTCCACTGCTTCCATTTCAATTCATGTGACAAGTGGAAGAGTTTTGAAAGCATGCTTGTCCACTACTCCCAAACCTAAATCTGAATGCCTCTGCCTGTGTATTTCGACATGTATGCTTTTACGACATGCATCAACATCCATGGTCGATCGTCTGTATGGAGAAAATAAATGCATGTGTCCTGCTGTTGATATCAAAGAGTGTATCCTTGAGTACGATTTCTTATGATCTGAGGCTGACACCAAATCTGCCTCTGGGATTGTAGTCACGTGAAGTATGTACCTGATCATGTGATTCAGAAGAGTACCGATGATGTTCTCAAGGAATAATATTGGCCGAACTCTCAGCCCTGGCAATTACAAGCACTTATACACCGATAGTAGGCCGAAACTATAAGGACCTATCCACATAAACCGGACACTTATAAGCTCCGTATATAATGAATGAATCTGATCTAGTAATAGGGGCACTCCAGAATTGCAGCCGGTTCAGAGATATTATACACTCACTCAGAGATATTCTGAACAATTTTCAAGCAGCCACCTGGACACTGAAAAGAGTGTATGAGTACTTCAGAATTGCAACCAGTTTATTATATTATTATTAGATATATGGGGACATTATACACTCATTCCGTACTTCAGAACTTTCCTACACAACTTTCAAGCAGCTACCTGTACACTGAACAGATTACATGAGGAAAAGTGGAGTAGGACTTGGCATGCATGTCTCATGTGAGCCACAAACCAACAGATGCTAAAGACAGCAATCGGAGTGAGTACTATACCTTCTTTTTCTAAACGTAAGGTATGTGATCATATTGTGGGCACCTCTATTTCCACAGATGTTTCTGGCAGTTGGATCGGCTTGCGAATTGTCTTCTTCAGTTAGCGATTGCAAATCATACACTTATTCATTTCAAGTTTCAGTATCGGAATTGAGGTGCAGAAGTTACAAGAGGTCAAATGAAGATTCCCATACTCTGTCTATATTTTGAGAACATTGTCCAATTAATCTTCATCATAACATGTCTTCATGGTGTGCATTCTTGAATACAGACCATGCCATATACCACTTAAATATAAATGTGCAATTAAGAAGTGTGACACACCTTAGCCGTAAGAGAAAGAAGGCCCGCACAACCTAGCCTTAATGCACTCACCACTTTCTACTCTCTCCATGGCAAAACTTCCAAAACACTCTCTGCACACCTTCTTACAACTTTGAAAATTCAGGGCTGGTGGGCTTCAGGAGGGATCACATAAATTCCTGCCTCAAACCATCACTTATGAAGTTAGGTATCCGATCTCCCTGTTTAAGATTAGGCTGGGAATTTCTCTTTCTTTGATTCACAAGGCCAAAAAGACCAACGCCAAGTAAGACTAAAACCAAAGGAAAACATTGATTGGGCTGGGACTTGCAGCATGCTATGAAGACTCCTACAGACATTACAAGCTTTGACAGCGCAGGACGAAGATATTTGGGCTTTATGTGGTCACTCTTCTTGATTGAACACCCATATTTGAATGGTATATGCACAGTATATGGCAAGGCTTCTAGTTATGAATGGGCACTAAAAAGACATTTGTCACAATGAACTATGTGATCAAAATATAGACAACATTCAATTGTTAACACATACGGGAGGGCCTATGCGACTGCTTTCAGAAAAAGAAAATCTCCACTTTGAGAGTTTATAACTTTTGCAAATTAACTCCTATTCACTACAAGGAATTCGTGCCCAAGCAACTGCACCAAGTCACCTCTTGGTGCATGTCATTTGGATATTGGTGTGGATTTTCCAAAGTGACTGGTGGTCGTCACTGTGTTTCGGGTTCTAGTGACTTTGGACACCAACAATGCACATGAAGTATAGGATATTGACAACAACGTTTATGTCCAGCTGAATACATGTACAAAATTAACAAATAAAATGCCCACGTTGGTCCAATGTCATTTATGACCTATAAGGGTAACATGCACAAGTGCAAAATATCTCAACATAAAACTGTGCAGTCCTGCCATATCCACGGCCTCCACTTCCACATATTTTCATTGACTTTAAACGTTACGAAAAGAAGCCTGATGTTTACATTGACTTTGAACATTACGCAAAGAAGCGTTGAAAGCAATTGGGAAAATGTGTGTGAGGAACCACATGAACTTATGCTTGGAAATGAGAAATTTCACAAACATAAACCAGATTGCCATATGACAACATCAAACACACCCTGAAATGAAAGGCAGTAGTGCAACAAAATTTCCTAAGTGATGACCGCCATTCCTATGACACTCATGCACACTTCGAATCTTCACCAAGTCCACTGCAACAGGAATGAAGTGCTTTGAAACATGTTATAGTCAATCTAATCATAAGCACAGTATGGACAAGTCTAGTGCATTGGGGATTCATATCACCTACATGAACTCCACCTACCAACCCTTCTCACCCTCTGCACCATCACAACAATGGTCAAATGTTGAATCATTCACGTCTGGTGATTCCCCATCCTCTTGGGTTGCAGTCACTTGGACATCAAGCTCAAAGCATACACTTAGTAGATTTTGAAGTATACACGTGCATCAAGAGGGTATTTAGGGATTGTTAAATCGACCACACACTGGTTAAAACAACCACAATATGTAGTCCAAGTTTATTGATTCTAGCACAATGAAAAATCAAATTTTGACAAGTCATGTGACCGCATGATGCATCTTTGTGGTCATTTTAACAAACTACGGTGTTAATTTAACAATTTCAAAATAAGGGGGGGGGGGGTGGGTATTATGTACATGACCCTTATTTGAAAGCACACTATTGTTATTAAAAAAAACAAATTTTTTGGTCAATTTTTAGTGGCCCTATCATTACTTATGCAATGTATGAGACATAAATTTATTGCAAACTATATTTGTTAGAAATATATTTCTGACAAAAAAATGTTGCACCAAAACATATGTGCTTGAATCCAACAACCTTACGTGCATAACTTCAATTCAGTAGTTGAGGCCACCCAAACTCTCATGCACATATCATATCCAAAGGATAACCTTCCTATGCTACCTGAAGCATAGAACAAACATATCTTACCTAAGGGAATATTTAAATAAAAATTGTTATGATCCTATCTTAAGGGGGAATGTTGGTGAAAAACATAGAAACTATGTGCAATAAAAATCAGGTCTCAAATATTAATTATGGGTAGAATTTGTGAAATAAACACATATATTATAGGGTTCTCTAGGTGTGCAAAATATGATTATATGTAATATAGCATTTGACATAATATCATAAAATTACCTAAGTAACATACATAAAATACCATGGACATAATGGCTAGATATGAAAATCATATACCTTGCACTTCAATCATGGAGAATGGATGAATAACTATTGAATCTTTTTGTGAGGAATTGAGGATGGATGAAATCACTTGAGAGATGTCTCCTAGGGTTTCAAAGGGGGTTGGGATGTGAGAAAATAAGGAGCTCTGCAAGGAGCGGGGTTAAGGTTAGGGCATCACACTTGACTCCTCTCTTCTCCTCTCCTCTGTTAGGTTATGTTTTGTGTTTGGTAAAGTTCACTAGTCACTCCTCAAGTTAATCACCTACATAGCTTTGCTCTATAAATCTCTGGTATTGGCTTAAAATTTTGCAATCAGGTAATGTCAGGAGTACAATATTCCAAGTGTGTTTCTTCAGTAGTCTCTATCCATGTGATATTGGATCTAGATGCGTCTTTTCAAATCCTAATGAGACGAGTTGAGAGTTAAATATGTGTGGGGAATAAAAAGTTTATGTTTAGAAGAAAAAAATGGATAAAAAAAACCATTATAGACATGAAATTACTGGGTGATTCTAGGATCACAGCAGGTTCCAAGAGAATGGATATTGAGGTTTCCTGATGGGTACTAAGGTGAAGTTTGAAGCGAGTATGAGTGTGTTATTGTAGTTAGTCGTAGGTAAATCAATCAAAGTTTGGAACACGAATTCTTGGTGGTTAGATTTCAACGGGAGTCATGTTGATTTTGGTGTTTAAATAATATGAGATTCAAATAAATCAAATAATTTGGTGTTTGTTGATTATGATCCGCATAAAGTAAACAATGGAGCTTCCCCAATCCTTTGATTGCCTATGTGCAACACTAGTGAACTAAGATAATATGTCCAGTTGATACATTTTTTTAATATCAACAAACTATTTCATGGCAAGATGTAAGCTAAAACAAGCTACACAATGTTATCCAAATTTGGTATTGTATTTGTGAATTGCAAGCAAGTCGTTGTTGGGAGCCATAAGAAAGTCCCAAGCATCATCAGTTTCCTCTAGACGGTACTATAGCCTTGGACTCCAAAGCTTTGGTAAGCCGAGGTTGTAATTAGACCACAAATTTCTATTTCCTATTGTTGGTGTTTGATTCATTGATTGCAATCAAATATCTATTTTTGGCTACCAAGAATTTCCAAGTATGGTTTGTCTCTAGAAGAGGCATACCTGTCTATATATAGCTTGAAACTCCTATACTTGGCACTCCCATCCAAGATCTGAATATCTATAGCACATGATGACCCAATGTTGGTTTTTTTTGACAACAAACAAGTCTTGATTCTTGGCCAATCCAAAATAAAATGTGCGGTTAGTTCTAGAGAGGATGGTATAGAAATGTTCACGAAGCAGTTGAAGCTAGCTTGATTTTGAAAGATGAACATTGTTGTTTTCCCATTGTTGCCATTGTGATTTCTCTTTGCCAACACTAGGTCTTGGTGATGCACATTGTCACGTTCAGTTACCCCAAAAACCTCACAAATGCAGTCAATTTTAGCAAGTGTGGCTATATTATGACTGCAATTCTTGGTACTTCGAAGAAAACGATAAAATTCAAGATCCTTGAGTAAACTTACAAGGAATAACACACTTGACGTTTTAGTGAATAATCAATTGATATTGTAGTAGAAAGAATTGTGGCAGGTGGGCGCTTCAAACTCCACAAACATTTTTAGTTCTTGGATCAAATTAAAAATTGTCTTATCTGGTTCGAACTACGAATCACAAAGATGGTCATTTCAAGGAGTTATTTGTTGTATACAAGAGAAAATTGTGAATTGGAAGGTGAGTGCCAGAGATTTGATTGTCTTCATAGAGTTTGTGTGTGGAACCAGGTAGAGGAGCAAGAGGGCTAGGAGGAAGCTGGCCAAGTAAACAAACCTCTCTTTACCGCAAATTGGATCGCATCTTTTGTTTCTTTGCCAATGTTTGTTAGTCTCTAACATGAATGTGATTATTGATATTGGTAGGAGCAACCGGAGGCATTCTGTAGGGTTCGTAAATCGTGTTGTGGTGATGGTTAATTAGTGTTGGAGGAGGATGTAGGTAATAATGTTGTAAGGTGCTTGGAGATATTGACCTAGACATACGTAGCTACAGATGTTCTTACAAAGAATATTCCTTTCTCTATGATATCCTCTTTAGGGTTAGACGTCGTTGATAGTGTGGATACTTTGTTAGGATGTGGATTTAGAGCATTCTATTTTCTTTTTTTCTTTTTAAAACGTTGTTGGCTCTGCTTGTTACAAATTTGTTTGTGGTTACAAGCATTTGTGGGGCACTAAGAAATCATGGTGAAGCAATGTCCGGGGAGATTTTTGGGCATAACTGGTTAAAATCCAAGTGTTTCCAAGTCCAACCGATTACATATTGTGATCTTTCAAATTTTCTTTAATCATTTGGGGAATATTCTACAAATTCCTCTAATTTGATGGGTATTGGGTGTTGTAGATGGATAGATGTACAAAGATTAGAAACAAATAAATAAAGCTTTGGCTATCATGAAACATTGTTTGCAAGTTTGGTAAGAACATCATCATATGTGTAGATATAACTAGTTATTTTGATTTTTTTTATGCATTTGTCTACATTCATTGCACTTTGACAAACAAGGTTAAACTGAGTATCTCACACTTTGGTCACTTGATATGTTAGTTGATCTCATACTTGTTAAATGCACATTTAGCAAAGTGTCTGCAGTACATATATCAAATGGCTATTGTATTAGGCTCATGAATTTGTATTTTTAATATGAAGTTTGAAAGTTAATGTTGTGCTTGTTTATGTGCAACTTGCACTAGTGGCAATTGTTGACCTTGCATTTGTGGCTGCTCAACAACTCAATCGTTTCTTTATTGAGTTGCAGCACTAATAAGTGGAGGACCGCGAGATTTAGGAGATTTTTTTCGGATGCTTCAGTGGGTGTTCTGTAAATTTATGTAAATACATAGTATATAGACTACTTCTGGTAGGGCATGTGGGAACCTTCTAGTTGTGGCTTTTAGACTCATATGTCTAGCCTTGAAGCATGACATCAAGGACTTTGACTACGCTTCAATTTCAAAACCCCCTAAACTATGTTAATGAACACAAAATTTGATTTTTGTCTTCTTTTGTTTATGACATGTACATGCAATTCATTGTTGTTATTAATATACTACTATGTTGCTTTGCACCGAGTTTGACTGTGATTTCAAACCATAAACCTTGAGCCCTATAGTTTATTTGTTTTTCCTTGGTTTGTACATGTGCTTCTTGCGAGGCTTATAGTTAATCATGCACTTTAAGGACTTTGGAGAATTAAGGATTATTTTTACATATAAGTATTATAGGGTATCATTAGATCAATCATCCAACAACTTATAACTGCCCATAGAGTGCCAATAATCACAACAATTTACCATTATTTTAAAAATTAGCATGCCTTATAATCCATTCTAGTAGGTAAATAGCCCCCCAAAAAAATACCACGTTATTGCACGTGTATACTTGATATAAGAGGAAGTGACCCCGCACCATGGAGGGGGATCGGCCCCAACTTCCTCAACATTCAAGTTGCTTCTCTTTTCGATGATGGAAATGTGTTATTAGAAGGAAAAATGATGTCATCAAGAAACTCACAAATTGGATTCATCACCTTTTGTTGGGATGTATGGTATCCTAGCCTATGACCGAGAGCTACACATTGGTGAATTTTCACAATGACCTCTTCTATGGTAATGAATGATTTAAAATTTTTCATGCAAGGTAAAATGAAATATTTGTCTATTTCAAAAATTCGGAAATTTTTAAAATTAATTTTGAATTAAATATGATTTTTTAAAGATGTTCCCTAGGGTATCTTATGATAGACCTAAAGAAGTTTGACGTCAATGCTAATACAACTTATGAGCATTCTATAATTATCCACAAGCAAGTAAGAGGTTGTAAGAAATCCAACATTACTAAGCCGTAGACTGACTTTGACCTTACTATGTCAAGAGACATCCTAAACGAACAACTAATCTCATCCAACACGTTGTGCCAAGGTCTCATGTGCCTTGAACCGAGACCTATGGGCCTCCTCCTCCTCCTTCCTCCTTCCCCCTCTCTCTCCTTCCCTCCCTCTCTCTCTCTCCCTCCACGTCATTAAATGCATTAATGTGAGGTTAATTGAGCTAGGGACATGTCATCCACCTAGGGAACATTATTTCTAATTTATTCCCTAGAGCTCGGTTTAAGGTCACATATCGGTAATAGGCTAGGATACCATATACATGCACACATCCACAAGAGTCAAGCCATGCATGCATCGATCGGCAGTGAGCAATGTCCACTGTTCTAATCACCTAGACAAACCATTGTGCCAATGATGAGTCAACTTGAATCTCTTAACAAGTACAAGGAGCAACAAAGGAAACAAATTGTTGAGAACAATGGAATGTTAGCCGCCTTGGCCATCGTTTCCCCAGGGAGGTGAGGCAACATCTTCCCCTCTGCATCGCCCCTCATGTGTGCACCTCTATATGTTGGGTACAACCTCAACAAGTGGTAGATCATTTTGCAACGAATGTTTTTGATCATTGCGAGGAGCGTGACGTGCACACATCCTTGTTGTGCACTACTAATATTATACAATACTAATCTATGATGGAAGCTCTTATAATCAACAATGCAAATTAGTGGCTGCCTCTCATGGTATCTATTTCAAGAGCAAATGAGCATTAATGTGGCAATTATGAGGTGACTCCAACCTACACATCCTTTCACCCATGTCAATGTGTATAATGGTTGCATGTTTTTAGCAATGTTGAGGATATAGGAGATTAACCTCTACATCATTTTTTGCATACATGTTTCTCAATTGAGTCGTAGTCTACAAAGGGGAGCACTACAATGAAGTGTAAGAGAAGACATGGAGAAGACATAGCAAAAGGTTGGCGGCAACAACATTGGTCAATTGCAAGGACAAAGAGACACAAACATGAAAGCATGACCACCAAACTAATGAGTTTGACTACCATCATGTATTAGACAAGGAGAACGAGCATATAGTGAGCCTTGTGGCAAGTCATGTTGTGAAACCTAGATGGTCAATTGTTGTGGGTTTCAATGGCATCTAGCACTCCAAGGCCTAGCCAACATGTGAGCTTCATATGCCCTTTCAGTTCCTTTGTTGTGTTTCATAATTTTGTTTCAACTTCGTGGATTTCCATGTAGCATTCTTGTGATAATACTAAGCCCATGGCCATGAAGCATGAAGTGCTCAACTGTGACCCATTTGTGAGGGTTGGTTAACATGGGGATGTGTGCCTTTTTAATGAAATTGGCACTAGCAAGGGTCAAGATCATGTTAGAGGTTCACATATGTGGATTAACATGCCAAAGCATGAAACATGTTAGGCGTGCATATACTTTTTGGATGTGTGTCATGTGAGTGTAGGCACATGTTGATCAAAGTTTTAAAATGGCTAGATGCGGCATTGACGCTCTAAGCTCCTGCCACAAGTTGGTGTTATTGGGCCATAGTTGGTTGCGCAGCCACGTCACACCATCATGCACATTAACTTGATGAAATCGCCCAACGTGCACCATAGGAAGGCAAGGGTGGTTGTTTGAGGACCAATCATGTTGGGAACAAGACTTCACCAGAGGCTACCCATGGAGTGAGGGATGTGAATGTCGGCGTGCAAAAGCAAGGGATGGCTCTCACAACACATCGCCATCCCTTAAGACGACAACGCTTCAGACACCATAATTTAACTCAACCGGTGAGATGTCAAGAGTTGTTTCAATCCCCATGACCATGCACGAAAGTCCAAAATTGCTAGGAATTGAAGACATACCATTTGCATGTGAAAGGTTGTGGCATGTGGGCATGAAGTTCTAAATCCTATGACATCCAATGTGTCTGGTCTTGTAGTGAACTTAAGGTCCAAGTGGTAGGGTGTCATGAGGGCCTTGGCTCAAAATTATTTGAAGTCAACTGATTGGAACTTCAAGGACATGTGCACCATATCTTGTTTTGTCAACAATTGATGAGAACATTCAATATAAAATGTTCTTCTACTCCCCAACCCACTACCACCATATGTTGTCACAAATTATCTTTGGTCTAGTATGAAGCATGTAAGGTTACAATAGTGGAGGAAATGGAGAACCAGTGGGTGTGATGACAAAGAAATACCGAAGAGATGACCCCTTCACCTTTAGAACAATGTATCAAATTCTAGAATACCTCCATTAAAAAAAATCGAGGCCACAACAAGGCCTCAAGTTTTGAAAATAATTATACATGATGCCTTACTTGCCCATTTAACTATATTATGCTATGTCATGTTGCCTCCACGCCCATTAGTATCCCCATTGTGTCTTCCTGCCCATTAGTAATTCTAGGCGGACAAGTTTAAAATCTTCTTGGAGAAAATGTCCCCAATCATGAAGATCACCCTTGCCCACCCTAGACACTAATTGGATGGACAAAGTAAATATTTACTCCGTACAGAGGCCTTCTAAAATTCTAATGGCCCAAATTTCCTCTAATGTCAATCGGGGATTGGCAATCTCTTCAAGGATGGTGTATGCATGGGTGTGTGGGCAACCCTTCACATAATACACTCTAGCAATATTTAATCTCGCACTTTTAATGCAACCGGTGACTATGATTCATCCTTGAATTCTAATTATGAAATTCAATCCTATGCACTGAATTTTGTGTGATTCATGTACGTGTATGGCTCAATCTCAATCCTACATGTATTGACGTTTTGGAGGTTGTTTGCAACCTTCAACCACATTCTTGCGAGGTATGAGTTGCATTGCGGAGGTTGGTGCTCCAGCAACACACCGTGGAGAAGATCATACCATTGAGGAGGAGGACACTTTGACTCCCGTAGTGGCATCAACGGTGCTATCAATGTTGAGCTCTTCAAGTTTTTGTGATCTGAAATTATGTGAACAAGAAATCAGACATTTGAAATAGCCCAAGCATGGCTAATCTGAGATTCATGGTTGCATGCTTTGGAGAAAGGATGTATAACTTGAAAATGGTACTTTCTATATTATATGTTGGAGGGTGTTTGCAACCTTCAGCCACATTCTTGCGAGGCATGAGTTGCACAGCGGAGGTTGGTGCTCCAGCAGTTTCCTGTGGAGAAGATCATACTCTTGAGGAGGAGGAGGACACTTTGACTCCCATAGTGGCATCAACGGCGCTATCAATGTTGAGCTCTTCAAGTTTTTGTGATTTGAAATCATGTGAACAAGAAATCAGACATTTGAAATAGCCCAAGCATGGCCAATCTGAGATTCATGATTGCATACTTTGGAGAAAGGATGCATAACTTGAAAATGGTACTTTTTATATATTGTGATTCATCACAATATAAAGCATGGCACATAAGCAATTCATCACATGAAGTTTTATTTTCCTTCGGTGTTCAAAGTGCTAATTATATCAGTCGTGACGAATCCCAATTGTAGTTTGTCTTCTCCTGCTTCGCACAAGAATGGGAGGATGATGAAGTTTCAAAACAATGCACTGGAATCACGGGGGGTTCACTCCATGTCAAGTTGAACACCACGTGCGGCCAAAGTTTGCTACCCCTATATTACATGGAATAGATAAATTTAAAAATTATGATATTTTTTCTACATATACATAACCATTGATAATATCTTTTTTATATTTTTTTGAAATTTTTAGTCATTGTCATTTTTTGTAGTAATTATTTTAGTTCAATTCTGCGTCATTCTAGTTAGAAACGGTATGTTTTATTAAAAAAACAGGTCATCAAATTTGGTTACCATTTTTTATTCTGTGTTAGATACCGTGTATATCATCTACCCATGAAAAAAAATTGATAAAATTTTGACCCATTTTGGTGATGCAACTTAGCAAAAGTAGATTTTTTTTGGCCGCACGTGGTGTTCAACTTGACAATGGAGTGATCCCCCCCCCCCCCGTGACTGGAATGGAAGGCTTACGGGGCCATCCACGCCCTTTGCATCCATGTGCGAGGAAATGGCTGAGTAACTCAAATTGTCCCATATGTATTGTGAGATGGCCGTTTTGATTTTGTTTTCAAATGATGTTCAATGCATCTCCAAGGTATTACAATTGTAGGCAAGGCATTTTTGTTCAAGTAAGGTAGATGGTTCTTAAGGGCTCATTTTCTTAATCAAACCCTTATATTTGATGGGTATGTGGTTCGGTGAGGATCAAAGAGCAAACATCGTAGAGACACATGTTTAGAAGAGATTGGACTTCCAAGGGGTGCATTATGCTAAACACATACGACTACGCGTGAGTACACAAAAGGGGAATTAATTTGAACTTTGCCGTATTATGTATACATATGCTACACAAATTAGAACTCCCAGTTATGTACATGTATGGAAGACCTTTAAAACATGTACAACATTTGTACTTGTATGGTAGTGTCACTAGACTTTAAAGCATAAGTTTTTAAAATGTGAAGTTCATCAGTGGCTTATTGGTAGAGGTAGGGGATTCTCGAATTTTTTTCAAATGTATGTTTGTTAGTCAATTGAATGGCAATGCACTTTATCTAAAGATGATTTATTTTGGTTTAAAGGTGGCAATTTATACATGAGACCTAAACTCCTTACCCGCCCCAAACCATGATACTATATTAAATCTTGGTTGTGATTATGGTGTGTGTTATGCAATTATTGTAATTGCATTAGCTTGTATGACATATATTGCAAACTTAAATGCTTATGAGTATCATCGGGGGGATGAAAAAAAATTCAACAACTTTATTGATGAATGCCAGGGTTGATTTTTCATTATATATATGATAGAGGTTGATTTTTAATCAAACATATATTTGTATACTTATGTTAAGGACTATATATAAATGTAATTTTTGTATGTATACATATTGTCAATTATATTTTTATCACTGAAATTGCTAAATTTTACAAACAAAACAAAACAAAACAAAACAAAACTTGTATATATGGGGGTTTTAGAGTATGTTGCAGACATGTGCAATTCTTGGTTTTAATGAAAGGTGCACCCCCAGGATTGAACTATGTCTTCATATATTAACACCTACTCTACACTCAATAGTGAACACAATTGGGAGGACCTATGTATTTAAATAAGAAATCAACAACATGCACTTCCAAATAACCATATCTAAATCAAGGGAGGTATGATTTTCAATGAGGTTTTTGCATATGTTTCATCATAGATTTGCTAATGCAACACGAGTTTTATTGTGTAAATCTATTCAGTAGAAGTTGGAGAACATGAAAAATGAACCAAATAACACCCACATACATTGATGGAGATCATGCTAACATGATTTCCTGAAAGAAAAAGGTGTAGATAATAGTTGTGCTATTGTCATGTTTGGGATTTTGGCAGTTATTTCAAAATTGAATATGGATTTGGTTGCACGCCATATACTCAATCAAAATATTTGTATTTTTATGTCCTCCAATGAGTAATTGACTTGACCATTTAAGCGCACTATTCCAACATGTTATGGGAATTGTTTCCAAATGCATGGGTTTAGACCTCGCTCAAAAAAAAATTATACTCAAGAAAACACAAGAAGATGGGAGCCTTATGTTGAGGTGGTGGAAATTCCAAAAATCAGTTTGTACTTCTTGTGTAAAAAATTTAAGATGTTGGTTTTGGGGTGGGGTAACGATTTCATCTCACAAAGATAATTACATGCCAGAAGGACACCAAGGCCAGACCTGCATTCATACTCCAGCCCATAATGAAAAGACTAATTATCTGCAATTCTACAAGTTATGTGGACCACTGCCCGGGAAGTTTTTGGACATAGTCAGTCAAGATCCTAGTGATTCTAAACCCATCCGGTTACATGTTGACATCTTCCGGTTTTGCTTTATTCATTTGAGGTATATTCTATAGATTCCTCTCAAATGATCGGTAATTCTCCTGAAGTCTCCAACTTCAACCGGTTATTTCTCAAACTCAACCAGTTCATCTGTAACTAACCGCTGGTTCTCCCCGGACAGTGATGTGGACATTTCATGGTTAGGTTGTGAAAGTCTGGAGCACAAAAATCAATTCACTCTTGTGTAGATAGCTCACCTAAGAGCTGAAGCTTAGTTGAAATGATCGCTCAAAGATCGACACCGCACATTGAGCAGTTTGAATCAATATGCACTTCCATGTTTTTTGACTGCTTGCGGAATCCATTCTTGTGAATCATATGTCAATACATCAAATCGAGCAAAACCTCGATGTGCTTTCAGGGCTTGATGAGGATGTCTGTCATATTAAAGGGACAGCATTTTGATAAAGTCTTGGTTGACACACACACAAGTACAATAACCTTATACATGGCAACTTGAACCCAACGAGTCGAATGGAAATGCAATGAACTTCACTCCGGAATAACAAACTGATCTACCATATCAACCTTATGTCCTGTGAAATTTGAGAGGATCCATTATCATGTGATTGAAGGAAGTGGAATTCATAGGAAAGACAATTATACTAACTAAATGAAGGTCCATCAAGAAGTAGAACAAGACCTCCTACCATTGCAAGAGTCAAAGAATGGAGCACGAGTCATTTTTCATCCTAGAACTTTGTGCGTTTCATACCCCTAAATATCAGACTTGACCGTGTTTTGGTCAACATAGGACTTACAAATTTCCTTGGGTGCCAAAACCTACATTAATTCTCGTCCGCGCTATTTTTCATGCGGGTTTTGAAAGGTTTTCTTCCATAAGGACATTTGTTTACAACATTACGATAGGCAAGAATGTTCCAAGTCTAATTTTGTTGGGGGTTGGCGTTGGGGACAACAATCCTGATCATGGATGCATTACTTCAGCTATTTCCAACTAGCTCACATTTGCTAGGATATGAACCACACGATTAGTGTCCAATTACGTAGATTATTCAGCTTAGAATGACCATCATATTTTGAACACATAGTCCAATCTCTTTTAAACACACATCTCTTTGCTATCCATTCCCAGAGCCACACCTAACCACATACCACTCAAATGTAAGGTGTCCAATTAAGACAAGTGACCGAATTAGGCACGTCTACCTTCCTTTGGTTATTTTTAATAGAAATTGAGTTTCTCAATTGGTTCATGAGGAAATAATTATTTTAAAACCAAAAATATAATCTAAAGATGGGGAGGGCAACATTACTTACGATAAATTTGCCTACTACGGCGCCTTGTCTTAAACAGACACCTATATTTAAATGGTGTACCATTCGGTGTGGATCTAGAAACGAACACCAAAAATACATGTGCTAAAAAAATAGACTAAGTGCTAAAAGTTTATTAACCATTCTAAACAAATAGTCAGCATAAATGGGAAAACCTATATGATCATTTAATAACCTCAAAAATCTTCACTTTGATAATCAATAAGATACTCATACAACCGCCGCAAATCGTGAGGAAAGTGGCATTGGGCACGACTCGGATTTGCTAATCATCTCGCATTAATTGGGTGTGCCGTATCCCACAGGAAGTGGGCGCAAAGAGAAAAGTGTCCGTTTAAGACACCTTACCTGACCTTATTAGGCGCATCCCATTGGGTGAAGTACCATTGACAAGGCCATGAAAATGAAGCAGCAATGGTGATAGGCCGAAACACAAGAGCTGAATTGTGCACCGCTCATCCTTGCGCTTCAAATGCCCGGCGCATCATCCTCGCCTTCTCCTCCTTCGTTGGGCTCTTCTTCAGCGGCTGTCTGTTTGTCTGCCCTGCTCTCCTCTCGCACCTGCTGCAAGTAATGGCCACCATGGCCGTCACTCACGCAGCTGGAGCTGGATTGGTTGGCCTTCGGGCCTCAGCCGGAGGAGGGAGCCTGGTCGATGGACCCAGCACCACCAGGACGCCGCAGCAGCAGCGACGGCGGGGATGTGTCCTGCGAGCTGTGTCGCCTGAAGAGGACATGTTCGACATGTCCAATGTGGGTCTGGACGACGTCTTCAACCTCATCCAGCAGGTGTGTCTCTCTTGCTCGCATTATGTGTTGAGGTTTTTGTAAAATGGTTCGTTGAATTGTGACCTGGTTTGGTCATTCGTGTCCATATTGTTGGCGTATGTGAATTTGGTTCGGTAACCATGCTTCGTCGAATTGTGGCTTGGTTTTGGTCATTCTTGTCCGCATTGGGCTATGTGAATTTGGCACAGAATGCAGGGGTAATGGGAACTCTCTTGATAAGTGGACATGAACTCAAAAATTGCAGAGAAGCTGATGGAAGGTAAATTCTGTGAGTTCGTTCATTCGAGAGCAAGGAAAAGATTTGGGTCTCTGTGTGGCTGTTGTTTTGTAAAAATGCTTCGTTGAATTGTCACATGGTTGGGTCATTCTTGTCCATATTGGACTATAGAAATTGGCACAGAATGCAGGGGGGAATAGGAACTCTTTTGATGAACATACATGAACCAAATATCGAAGAGGTGCTGATGGGAGGAAATTTCTGTGAGTTAGGAGGATATTTGAGTCTCCGTGGTTGTGCTTTTGTAAAATGCTTCGTTAAATTTTGACATGGTTTGGTTATTCTTGTCCATATTGGGCTATGTGAATTTGGTTTTGTAAAATGCTTTGTTAAATTTTGACATGGTTTGGTCGTTCTTGTCCATATTGGGCTATGTGAGTTTGGCATAGAATGCAGGTGGAATGGGAACTCTTTTGATAAATTTACATGAACTTAAATATGGAAGATGAGGTCGTTGATTTCCGAGGAAGGAGAATAACGCCAATGTTCACACTCATATTACGAGTTGCTACTTGAGAGAGTTTACATTGTGAAGGACTTGAAGAAAGAAGTTGAAATCCTTACAGCCATACTCAGATATACGATTTAGCACAAAAAAAGAAAAAAGAAAAAAAATTCTCGAAGAACCTAAACTTCTGGCTTTTGAGTTCCTACTTCAGGGTTTTGTCTTATCTCTCATGGTTCGAAATTGAGGTCTTACTACACATGCTATGCAACAATTTTCTTGAGTCGTCCCGTTACCTCTAGAGACGTAGCAGAAACTCAAGACAAGGATCCACTGTTAGAATCTGATGATGTCAGCAGGGATGTCGTGGAAGCTGGCTTCTTCCATGCAGATAGATTGTTGTGGATGGCCCCTGCTCAAATGTCTTGCCACCATTTGGCTATAACCGAATTGGTGACTTCTTTTCTATCTCAATCTAATTTCTGTCTGCTTCTTTTGGATTACTTTGAATCGAGTATGTAACCTGAAAGCCTCGGATTAACTATGTCTGTCTATTTTTATTCTATGATACACTGGCTACCTTTATCTGTAAGTGTTGTTTGAACATCAATACCACAAGAATTTGTTCGATGTTGACCGTCGTTTTAACACCGATATCACAAGGATGAGTTCAGTGTCCTTGCGCTAGAATGAAAATAGAGCTGTAGCTAGGCACATTGCATTGTGGGGGTCGTGGAAGGTGGCTTCTTCCATGCAGATAGATTGTTGTTGATGGCCCGTAGTTGCCACCAATCGGCAATTGCGGCGTGTGTGATTTGTTTTCTATTTCCTTCTAATTTCTGTTTGCTTCTTTTTAATGGCTTTGAATCGAGTATGTAATTCTAAAATCTCTGAATTCAATCTCTGATCCTTATTCTATAATTACCGGTTACCTTTATCTATAAGTGTTGTTTGAACATCCGATACTTGCAAGGACATGTCATTGTTACAATTTGCAGAGAAATTGAGCGTCCTTGGAATCAGAGCAATGACCATGTGCATTGCTGTGGTGTGTAGGCATCAGATGCCGATCCGGAGCCAGAAGACCTGGTAGCTCCCACAACAAGAAAAGTCAGCAGCGACACATCGGGAGCTGCACAATGGTACAAAGTTTATGGTCGCTCGGTACCCGCCAACGAAGATGCAAGGGCTGCGTACTACGGGCCCAAGAGGCCCATGTGGAAAGGCGGCTTCACATCTCCGAACGACGTTCCTGCATACTTAAAAGGCGAGTATCCAGGTGACTATGGCTGCGACATTTTGAGCCTGTGCAAGGATCCATCCAAATTCGCAACTCTGCGTGCACAGGAGCTTCTGAATGGCCGCTGGGCCATGCTTGGGGTCACGGGGTGCCTCGCACCCGAGCTCATCAACCCCACCGGCACCGACGGGTTTGAGCCCATCTGGTTCAAAACCGGTGCGCAAATCTTCAGCGAATCTGGTATCGATTACCTCGGAGTCCCCGGGTTCATTAACGCTCACAGCATAATTGCGGTGGCGGTAGTGCAAGTTTTGTTGATGGGAGGAGCTGAGCTCGCGCGAGCTAATGCTGGAGGTAATGTGGAGGGGCAGGATCCTTTGTACCCTGGTGGGAAGGCATTCGATCCTTTGGGATTCTCCAGCGACTCGGAGTCATTTGCAGAGCTGAAGGTGAAGGAGATTAAGCATGGGAGGCTGGCTATGGTAGCCATGGCGGGTCTTTTCGCACAAGGTGCTGTCACTGGCGTGAGCCCCCTGCAAAATTTGCATGATTTTCTGAAGCTCTAAAGCTGTAAAGTAGGCAGAGATCGTTCCGTCCAATTTTTGTATGAATCTGCAAAGAGTCGGAGCATTGGACCATTGCAGGATTATTTTAGCATCCGATTTAGTCAGTAGGGTTCGAATGCCAAGAAAGCTTGATGTTCGGCTACTTGGTAGTTGAACATTCTTGAGCGAAGGCAGTCTGGTTCATACAGGGAGGTAGTTGAATATTGATAAATACCAACGCGGTACATTCCATAAACCTATCTGGTCCAAGGAAACATCTATTACTTAGAACTTTGTTTGACATGCATCACATTTCTCAAGTCGATTCGATTCACATGACGTACTAAAAGTTGTCTTCGCACTGAGATCATTTACCATTTCACTCTGCTACCATACTGGTATTTTGCAAAAATGTGCCTCATTCACAAAACAAACAAACAAGGCCAGTCTTATCGCACAAGGTGCTGTCACTGGGTGAGTCAGTTGCAAAATCTGCACGACTTTCTACATCTCTAAAGCTGTAAGTAGACACAGACCACATTGTCCAGTTTTGTAGCACAAGATGAATCTGCAAAGAGTTGAACCTTTGTGGATTTATTTTAGCATCTGTTTTGAACAGTAGGCTTTGAATGCCAGAAAAGATTGATGTTGGAATATGTGGTAGTCAAACAGTTCTAAGCAAGGTAGCATGGTTTATAAAGTTACATTCCACAAAGCGATCTGGTCTGAGGAAATGTTATCCAGCCTCAGGCGAACTCTATTTGACATGTATCACAGCACCGAATCAACACACATTAAGGTACATGGCCCTTATGTGGTCACTTTTCTTAATCGAACACCTATGTTACAGAAAGACTCATAATCAAGGACGGACATCCAAAATGCATACATTATGATGAAATTTGGACTATGTGCTAAAAATATGTTCACCATTCTGCGTGCAATAGTTAATGCGATTGGGAGGGCATATGTGACTGTCTAAAGAGATAATCTACACTTTGATCACAAATAACTGTTGCCTCTTAACTTTGTTTCTGAAAGTTTTTAATTTTCCACAATTTGTCATTGGTAACTGGATGAGACAATTCCCAATCTGAATCGACACCCAAAGTTGTCTGCACAGTTGGAACTGCCCACAATAGGTTCACACACCTTGTACAGCAGTTGAATGTTCTTGAGCAAGGTACTAGCACAACACAACACAAATTAGAACCCCTCTCCTGCCCAAAGATAACAAGTTACAAGTGATTAATGTCAAGGCTGAAGTTGATTGTTGTTGAGGGTCTTCTATTATGATGGTACTATAAGGGTTTAACAAAAACACAAACCAGCCAGTTAAGTTGAATGCTATTGATTTAGTGATGTAAAGCAAATCAGAACATGAGCTAATTTGCATTCATATAGAGTGATCTATACTTTGAGGCGATTTTGGTCAGTATTATTTCCTCTGCTTGGTATACCAAATTCCTTCAGTCAAAGTGATATACTATAATTACAAAATGTGCACTATCAACTGCTGCAAAATGACACCCATCTGGAGTATAACCTCACAAAACATAGGAAGCAGTGTTTCCTATTCATTTTGCTTAGCTATTCCTACTCAGTGCAAGTTTTGCACAATGTGAGACTTGCACCCCACCTTATTCCAAGATATCACTTTTAGCAACACCAATTGTAATGAAGTCAGGACTCAGCGAGCTACCCCTTAGCTCTCATGATAAATTTGCAAGATTGTGCAAAGATCCATTTAAGACAGAACACAACAACACCTTTTTCAATTATAACTATTTCTCTCCCAAAACTTACATGGGATGGCATTGAGGGAGCTGTGACGAAACATCATTGGAAGCTGTAGTAGCCTGTGAAGACCTAATTATTATGATTGAAGAAACTCTGATCTTGAAGGTGAGTATGAGGACAAAGAAAATTTCTATAACACGGTTACAATCTGCACACTCTCTTTGTACAATGACCTTATTCACTGCTCTCAATCTGCTTTCTCTGTTGGAGTCATGCAGTGCAGCATCTGCTTTCCTTTCCTTTTCATTTTGGCCTTTATTTTTGCCTTTGCAATCAAAGTGGCCACTGTATTGACGAAGTTGCCGCAAGCCATTGCGATTAATAGAAGTCCACAGACCACCATCTGCACAACAGGCATCATATGTCAACTCTAGACATGGACTCGTTACCATGTCTATCTACCTGGACAACAAATTGCATCACTACTGAGACCGTGACCTTGACTTTGTTCAGATCTCAACAAAAGCCTCCAAGCCTGATGGTCACCGACTTCTTCAAATCAGGGTCCTTTGAGAAAGTTATTGCCATAGAGTGAAACTGAATATACACTTGCCAACTTGTGGTTGAAGTGGGACTCTTTATCAGTGAAAACTGAGATCCCTTGAACAACACTTTGAGCGAGGTTCCTTTTAGTTATAATTGCGATCCACTTGCCTGCCATTCAGATTCATCCTCAAGAATCGTTGTCTTCAATAGTAGAAGTCCATTGAAAAATTGGAAGCCCTGGAAATATGCAAATGCACTATGAGTGCAACTTGCATGCAAAAACAGAACAACAATAGTGGCTTGTTATTATAGTCTGACAGCCTGCAAAAGGATGTGATAACCCTGTCTGTACTCCATCCTATTGTTCAACTTGCATCATGTGAGACCACATTTCCTGAAGTTGCCAAGGAATGGGAAGAAAGCTACAGAACACAATATTATAGAATAATTTTTGGTCACTCCCTCTCCCCAAGTGAAATAATGTATTTGATACTTGGAAAACAGTAGAAATTTATGGTAGGTAATTACAATAGCTGCTCTATAACTGTTTCAAGTCATGTCCAGGAATTTGTGCATACTCAGCATGTACTTGACTGCCAAAGGAGGAGGTTGACCTAAATGACCAGAAACTAGAAGTAAAAGCCAAAACAGAACTTCAATTTCCAAATAATTTCAGGTTCATTCAAGTTCATAGGAAAACATAATTGAAGCTTAATATCTCAAAGACCTGGACCCACCTGCAAGATGAAGAGAAGAGGGTATAACATCCAGAGCTGCCCTTGTACACCAGCAGTCTCACCCCAGACAACATCCATTCTCCCAGCCTGTGTACAACCACATTATAATCAGCACTTGGAGCTGATAACTTCTAATGCTACCATTATCAGAAGACATAAATCAACTGTGTAGACATAAAACATTCAACAGCATTCAAAACCACGGCTGAATGTGCGAAGTTAATTTATGCTTGACCTCATCTTTTATGCAAGAAAGTTGCCAATTTTCAAAAGGACTATTGTAGTCACTACTTTGTAAGCATCAATACTTCAAGAACATAACCATGACAACCTCACAGATGGTGAAGTAAAAACGTCAGAGGATATCAGATGAAAAATACCTTGCCAAGAGCAATTCTAGTGTACAGACGTTGTCGCTGATAGCGGTTTTGTAGTAGCATAGCCACACCTTGCATCACTGCCCATTGAAGAAACAGTCGTACTCCTTGCTGCAGGGGTAGAATATACCAAACTGTGAGGTACCAGAAAGACGGCAACATACTGGATAAACTGCCAGGAGCCAAAGCACTTTCTGTTTCAAATTTGGATGGTGGTCACCGACCTGAGATTAAAGTGGGGTAATCAGGTATCCAGTAACTGAGGTGGACTTCTATCAGTTGTTGACAAAGGAGCTGACCATTCAGCATTTCTTAGATTCTACAGTAAGAATGGTTAAGAGAGGTGAGATTCAACAACCCTTGGTTCAAGAGACAATTCCCCAAATCAAATACAGGAGGGAGGCAGTAAAACTATGTGGATGTACCTGTTTGCGGATGCAGATAGGGTGACCTTGAATGCCCCACGTCAGACTCACAAGCGCCATCACCATTGCACAGTAATGATGGTACACCCACCTGTCCCATAATTGTTGACACACATAACCTGACACTTTAAAAGTACCTTGAATAGGATGCAATTATACTTTTAAGATTTGAATAAAATTTCATGACTCTGCAAAAGCTAAGGATTACTAGCATATAAGAAGGTCGTTAGCCGAGCACACCTTTTCCACTTTGCCACTTCAACGTATAGACAAAAATAAAGAATTGAGAAGAAACTCAGAAGTGAAGAATCTTGAAAAGAAAAATAACTAGGGTTGCAGTCTGAACCTCAGAAGTAGCAAAGCAGAATCATTTTCAATACTTTGACTGACCAACAATATCATGTGCCTCGTAATGCAACAAAGCATAAATAAATATAACTCAGGTCATAAGCACTGTTTAATAAAATGTACCAGGGTCGTATGTCGCTACCATGAACTCTCAAAATGTTCTCGCGCAATGCCAAACTAGTGTAGAAAAATAATAACCATGCCTGCAACAACAACAACAACAACAAGGGGACAACTAAGAAACCTTGCAAATAGACCTAGGAACAACAAAAATATGGAATTCCTCTCAGAAGCACTACCACATGACATGTGATCCTGCAAGTGTATTAACTGCACTTAGCAAAGGACATGAATGCTGAACTAGATGTAAGTCAACCTCTTTCCTCCTCATTTCTTAACAAAAAATGCAAAGTAGTTATCAGGTTCATTACATAGACACTGAGTAGTATGTTTCCAATTCCACTGGAGAATGGGGTGGTGACAACAAATGACGAAAATGCATCTTCTCAATTTGGAAAATTAAACATCACCAGTGCTTTGAGCACACTCATACAGATGCTGGGAGAAAGAGAGTTGTAAGCAAACCTGATATACTTGGACTGGCAAAGCTGGGAAGCAACCATTCCATATCTGGTTCTTGAGGACTAGCAGAATGACTGGAAAGGCAAGAAACATCACTGCTGTTCTATCCTGGTTTGCAAGAATGTTGTGTTAGTGCTTACTATGAAGCTCTCAAAAAAAACCCTCGAGATGAGCCATCTTCAATGTCACCTATCAACATGATGGTATGCATTCAAGCCACAGGCTTTTGAGAAAATTCAACCATGCATCACAAACTGGTAATAATAACCATAACAAACTTCATCACGGTTGAAAATGTGCAACCAAAGAACTACAATTACATTCTTGACAGATACATACTTCAGCTTACAAATACAGCAGGACAGCAAGTGGACAATGCATTACAACACAACCTACCCTATAAGCATTGTACTCCTCCTTCACTTTATATCGTCCATCCTTACGTGTGGCCCGAACATTGGCAGGTCCAAGCAACATATTAAGGAAGAATCCTGTATGGAATACATCCAAATGTCCAAATTAATGAACTACATATCCAAGTGCTTGAAAATTTCTTGCATCACTCACAAGCTCAAAGAATGATGTCCTCAGTTTCTTTTTCAATATCACCTCCCTCCTAAGAAAACTTGCTAGTCTACAGGGCAAAGAACCTCCTATGCCACATAATTCAATTGCCATCAACACCGAATGCCTAAACATATCGCCAACCAAAGGTTTCACAGAACTGTTTTGTAAAAGGAAACACTTCACAGGAGATTGGTTCTTCTATTTATTGCAATAAATAGTAAAATCAAGCTCCAACAGTTGTTTAAAGTGCACTCGAATTTGGTCAATGGTTATAGACAGAAGCACAGCTAAATTGTAGCAGACTTCAAGAAATGTGTAAAAAAGAGATTGAGAGCTGGTATGGGCTCGTAAGATCCATCTCGCACTTGTGGCCTCTGGAACTTCTCACACTCAAATACTAGGTCCCCGCATGATTTTAGAATGACAAGTTTTCCTCACCGTTAGCTTTAGCTGGAAGGAGAGATGCCACATCTCCATCATATAGAATAGTTCGCACCTTAAACAACTCGTCTTCCAGCTGCGGACATAAAAGCAGAGAGTTGAAACTCTAGGTCAAATCACATCCTAGACCTAATAAGATCGGTTGCTTCAGCCCTGATTTATTACAAAATGTGCACCACCTTCTCCTCTGTTGATACCTCTGCCAAATATATATTTTATCGTCCTCCACAAATGAACTCAATGACGATACATAGGGGCTCTGCGTGCCAAAGTGGGTCAAAAAGGTTATGATGGCCACCTCAACACCGGTGGTCCCTTGCCGGAGGTCTAAACCTTACGATCGTTGCGAGAATCCACTCTTTGATGACGAGGAGGAGAATAATGAAGACGATAGGGGTAGTGACGAAGCCTCTACATAGAGTTCCACATAGATCGCTTGGCTCAATCCACAAGAACTCGAATCCAATCAAACAGACATGGATTTGTTGAGTAACATAGAATACTTCTGTGAAGAAATTTAGCGGGACGAAGGAAAGGAAAGAAACCTTCTTGGCTGTGCGATGACTAATTTCGCCCTTCTCACATCCGGAGTAGAGATTTCCTTGCAGTTTCTCCAGTGTGGCTAGGTGCGTCACCGCCTGCTTGCTCAGCGCATCCGCCTCATGTTGCCGTTGCGCGCTATGCGACGATGCAGCTTCCTGCAATGCTCTACAACTCTCCACTAGCTTCGCCACTCGATCTGCCACGCTCTCCTCTCTCATCACCTCCGACTCCGCCCCCACCCCAGGCTTTCCATCCACACCATCCATTGCTTTCTGAGAAAACAATTGCATTCCCATTAGACAACCACAGTTCTAAATCATATCACATAGTCTTCCCCAATTTTGTTCTCCCAAGTTAGTGATGCATGTGACACTAATAAGAAGCCTACAAATGACCTGCCTAATTCGCGGTTCAACATGATGAAATTAGGTCCTCCACTTACGCTTACGCTCTCGGAATCGCTCTATACAATTGCACTACATGAGAAAAACACGGTTCCAAATCTTGAAATATAGTCTTCTCCCATCTTATTTTCCCAAGTAGTGAGGCCTGTGACACTATTAAGAAGCCTACAAAACGAACTGCCTAATTTGCTGCGCAACATGATGAAATTAGGTCCTCTACTTATCCTTACGCTCTTGGAAATTGCTCTATACCAGTGCACTCACATTAGACAACCACAGTTCCCAATCTTGTCACATAGTCTTCTCCAATCTTGTTCTCCCAAATAGTGATGCATGTGACACTAATAAGAAGCCTACAAAACGGACTGCCTAATTCGCTGCGCAACATGATGTAATTAGGTCCCCTCTTTACCCTTACGCACTTGTAAATCACTCTACACAATTGCACTCACATTAGACAACCACGGTTCCAACTCCTGTCACATAGTCTTCTCCAATTCTGTTCTCCCAAGTAGTGATGCATGTTACACTGATAAGAAAGCCTACAAAACGAACTGCCTAATTCGCTGTGCAACATGATGTAATTAGGTCCTCTCTTTACCCTTACGCACTTGTAAATCACTCTATACAATTGCACTCTCATTAGACAACCACGGTTCCAATTCTTGTCACATAGTCTTCTCCAATCTTGTTCTCCCAAATAGTGATGCATGTGACACTAATAAGAAGCCTACAAAACGAACTGCCTAATTCGCTGTGGAACATGATGTAATTAGGTCCTCTACTTACACTCTCGCACTTGCAAATCGCCCTGTACACATGAACAAAAGACAACAACCATCTCTAAACCAAGATTTGAGTTCAAATCACACACCTTCTTCTCTCTTCAGCAATTCCTTCCAACTCCGATGCAGACCATCCTATGAGTTCAGCATCTGAAACCACAGAGCCTGAATTGTTCCGCGCATCACAAAAGAGCAGCCTACGAGACTTGGTCGAACATTTCTGATGGCGAGTGCATCTAGTTCTTCACTACTGCTTCCACAAGTGGACAACATCCCCTCCGGTTTTCTAATTGGACCAGCTCATTTGCGAAGATTCCAAAGCTGCAGATTCTGATACAACGATCTTCCTCTACATCAGATTCGTAGGCCAATCTAGACAGAGGTGACAAAAGTGCGTCACACTCAAGCACCAAATAATTAATGGAGTCAACATCCACCATACCCTAATGACATACCCAAATGAAGGAGCAGGCCGGGCCCCCGCTCTAGCCTCTGATCCAAAGCATGCTAAACTTCAAATGATACCCTGCAATTTTATGGAAACCATGACTTTATCAAGGTAGTATTATTAAGATGGATCTTTGAGGTATGTGGGTGTTATTTGGTTGTTTTTCATGTTCTCCAACTTCTACGAATTAGATTTACACGACAAAACTTGTGTTGCATCAGCAAATCTAAGATGAAACATTTGTAAAAATTGGATTGAAAATTGGATCTTCCCTTATTTAGTTATGGTTATCGGAAGTGCATGTATGTTGATTTCTTAACTAGATACATAGGTCCTCCCAATGGTGGTCATTGTTGAGTGTAGAATAATTATCAATTTTTAAAGACGTAGTCCAATTTCTTCTAAACATGCGTCTTTATGATGTTTGCTCTTTGATCCTCACTAAACCACATGCCAATCAAATATAGGGGTCCAATTAAGATAATGAGCCACTTAAGACCCATCTACCTTACCGGGGCACCTTTTTCGACTAGCCCACATGAAACACAAGATTAGTGCGAGATGATTAGCAAATCCAAATTGAAATTGTCACCACTTTCCCCATAATTGTTGGAGCTTGTGTGCATATCTCGTTCATCATCAAAGTGAAGAATGGTGCACTCATTAAATGGTCATATACCCTCCCCCCCCCACTCCCACCTCCCCCCAATAATGTTGCCTATTGAACCCATAATGGTTAATATACGTTTTCTTGAGGACATAGTCCAATGTCTTTTAAACACGTGTCTTTTTGGTGTCTGTTCTTGAATCTACATCCAAGCCACTCAAATATATTGTATGTGTCCAATTAATAAAAGTAACCAAATTAGGTACATCTATTTTAAGTGAGGAGAGCTTGTTCTCTCTCCCTCATAATGATTTTGACTTTGATTCTAAAATAAAAGTGGAAGATGGTGAATCTTGATCCAGTTTCAACCTAACTGTGATTTGGATGGAAGAAAGTGAGTAGGTTTTACTAGGTGCAGAAATGATATGAGTGTGGTAGATTGAATATTGTTATGACCAAATTACCCAACGGATTAGGTGTTAATTAAGGCCAGTTTTACCTATTCAATTTCGTTGAGAGAGAGAGAGAGAGACCATCTCAATCAAACATGAAGGGAGAACAAGTGAATATGGGAATTGACATTGTAACAATGACCTTTGTTTGTCAGTATGTAGTTTTGTAAGTATCAAAAATATGAAAACATGTGGAGTTTAGGAGCCATAAGGATGACATTTGGACCATTACTCCGAGTTCGACGAAGGAGGAACAAACCAAGTGTGATGCCATGTTGTCTTCATAATTAATACAGGTCATCAATGTTTTCAATGCACTTTTGAGCGTTTGAACTAGTGATTGAATGCTTGGAAGTTTTAAGTTGACCTTGTGAAATGCTTTCATCCATGAAACTAATATTTTGTCGTTGTAGTGATGAACTACACTAAATAATCCTATTATTGTGGGCCACAATCATTTTCTAGACCCCACGCTAATTCTCATAATGAGAATCAATGCGGGCCACATTAATTCTCAACCCACGCTAAATTTATAGTAGAAAATTAGTGTGGGCCACAATAGTTGTTTTCCAAGAAAATTAATGCATGTAATTATTTGTTTATGTGTTACTTTTGGTGTAAGGTGACTACTTTATTTTATGTAAAGTGTTGGTTGGAAGGCTCTATAAAGACTCATGGGAAGACCTAGGGCATTGGACTCATGTTGATTTCACCTTGACTAGAAAATAACTTGGCCCATGTTAATTATCTCCACGTTAATTTTCCACCTACACTAATAGGACTGATTATTGTAGCTTCACTCCTACGGTAGTTTGTGGATGCATTGCTTGTACCATTCCATGCATCATTGTATCCATCAAACTTCATTGAATGTATTGTTGAAGTTTAAAGTCAACATTAGAAGTACATATGGATGGATGGATAGTTTTGTTGGCATGCTCATCGATGTACAACTACGACAAGAGGTTGTGTATTGGCACACAAAGTCATTGGTTTGCAAGCACTTACTTAAATAGATGACCAAATCTCATACTCACCCACTATACCCTTTTGGCACTAGACATTTGAAGTGAAAGTGCTACTCAACAAGGAGAAAATGACCTCAAGAACCTTTATAAGAAAGATGCATGTCTTGACCAATCCACGAGCTAACATTTAGGGCTTGGAGAGGTAAAGACTTGTGTAACAAACCCCTACATATTTGCCACCAACTTTCACAACAACAACTATCAATAAAAAAGAATGATGAGTTGAAGAACTCTCTTTATTTTCCTTATAGCGTCTTATTACAATCATGGACCAAGTAGGTCTCGGTCTAAGCTCAACCACCCGACCATAGGAGAGAGACAAAAGATCCTCTCTCCTCCCCCGAGCTTCGGCCAGGGCGAACCAACCCGTACATTGGTACCTTACCGGATGTCTAGTGATGTCACATTCGAATGAATCGGCCCTCAACCCCATAGGGGGCTTTTTCTATTGAAGCCACTTCATCCACGATATCTAGGATGGATGATTTTAAGTGAGTGCCACGAATCCCCAGTCGTTCGCCCTCCCCGGTAAGGTACCAATATACGGGTTGGTTTGCCCCAGCCCCCGAGCTTCCTTATATACCAAAGGCACTACTTTTACTTACTATTTTCACATATAGTAAAAGTATTCTATTCATAGCTCTATCTTTTAGTTCTACTATGAATCTTCTATCTTTGGTTCTTCTAGAACCTTCCTCCATCTTTCAGCTCAATCACATTCTTCCAGTTGTGTCAGCCATAAAACCCCACCCTTTAGCGTCTGTAGTCCGAGTGGGAGTCCATGGCTCACATGTCTTTGTGGACTCTTAGCCTTGGAAACTCCATACTCATGCTCCAATGAATTTAAATATATAAAGCACACTCTTTTTATTAAACCCCACAAGGCATTAGTATTGAAAAATACTTATGCACCTATGATGTTCATTACACACCACCACACTAACACCTTCTCACTCTTCTAATCTACTACATAATAAGTGTGATATTCAACCAACTAATCTAATTCCTAGAGTCCTAAGGTAACCCCCACACATTAGGGATTCCTTAAACCTCACTTACCTATAACCCCTACTAACCCCATTTCCTAATTAGCCCCCCCCCCAACCTGATTTTGCCTCCGAACTGCCGAGAGGGCCACACCTGCATTCGCCGCCTAGCTCCAGCTGCATCCTCCCATAATCAGGCTCAAGCCTCTGACCACGAATCTAAAAGAGTCTTGCCCCCGATTCTCCCTGCATTGCTGAGAGGGACACACCTGAACTTGCCTCCGAACCTCAGCTACATCCTCCCCGAATTAGACTCAAATCTCAGATAAAAAAATCTAAAATGGCCCTGCGCCGAGTTCGCCTCTCGCCTCTGCGCCCGGCTGCATCCTCCCATAATCAAACTCAAACTTCTAATCAAAGATCTAAAAGTCCCTGCTCCTGATTAGCTCTGAATTGCTGAGAGGGCCGCATCTGAACCCGCCTCCGAACTCCAGCTGCATCCTCCCCGAATCAGACTCAACCTCTGATCGAAAATCTAAGATGGCCTTGCACCGAGTCAGCCTCTCGCCTCTGCGCCCAGCTGCATTCTCCCAGCATTAACTCAAACCTCTAATCAAGAATCTAAAAGGGCCTAGCTCCGAGAGCTCCAATCTCAGCTGCCAACCCTTACTCACCTTGCTTGCAGACATAATTCCATTGTTTGCCCTCCTCCTGGATCCCCCTCTCCCTGTGCTCAAAAATTGTCCATTTCTGTGAGCCCCGCTGGCCGAACGTCCTCCTGGCCGAACCAGGCTCAGATCAGGAAATCCCGGGCCTTACCCACCCGCGGGTAATGGCCCTCCTCCCTAAATGAACTTATCCTAAGCCTAAAATAAACACCCAACCAACCAAAAATGAAACAACTCCAAGCTCAAGCCACCCTCTTCCTAACATTACCCTAATCAAATAAAATAATTTAAATGTTTTAAACATTTAAACCAAACACCTAACGCCAACTGCAACCATAACACATTGATGTCACTTAAATCACTTCTACCTTCAAAACAAGCCCAACTCCATGGCAATTTTAAACTCCTTGTGTCATTTAGGGGTAACTAGAAATGCGAACACAGAATTGGGCTCACAAGTTGGAACTGTCTAATTCCAACTAGATTCATCCATCCATTCTTCAAGTTGGAACTATCTAATTCCAACTGGATTCATCCATCCATTCTTCAAGTTGGAACTATCTAATTCCAACTTGATTCATCCATCTAATCTTCTAGTTGGAACTGTCTAATTCCAACTAGACTCATCTATCCATTGAGAGTTGTCTAGCTCCAATGAATAGTATTTATCTTTTCAGATATGGAGTGTTCTAACTCCAATGCACCTCATCGAGAGTTGTCTAACTCATGTGCACATGTTCTCAATCTGGAATGGTCTAATTCCAATGCACTAAATGCAGAGCTGTCTAACTCCAATGCACATGTTGTCAATCTAGAGTTGTCTAACTCTAGTCCATCCATCTTCAACTAGGAGTTGTCTAGCTCCCGTCATCCTTTGCTTACACACTGATACATGTGGTTAGAATATTCAATCATCCATCAATATTTCTAGTTACATTACAACTTGGGAGCTTATACAAACTATGGCCTGGGTTTGGCCATGATATTCCAGTGTGAAGGTTGTAAAGAACAAAGAAAAAATCATTTGTTGCAAGCATAATTCAACTTATGTATACAAAGACTGCCTACATATCTAGCATTCAAGGGATGGACTACTCAATGCCACACTTATCATATATGAATTAGTGTGGTATTCAAATTAGTGTGTAACATTTTATCATGGCCAAATCTATATTCAAAATCTTCAAAATTGATACGTTCTCTTCTTTCAAATTACTACATTCTATTATAAAGAGTTATAATTTAGCAATAAATTCCAATTCCAATCCTATCGACTCATATTAACTTACGTTCATGGTAAATCATGGAGTCCATGATAGCGCCACTTCATTTTCTCATACTTTGGACTCGAGCCCTTATGAAAAGTCCTTGGATCCAAAAATTTCACTCTCGACTCATTGGGATTGCCTTATTTGGAGCTTCAATGGTCTTGCACTCTAATGTATGGCCAACCTTAGAAAGGCTAGGAGGTCGCCTTTGAAGGCTGGCCAAAGCTATAGTCAAAGGCAAATGAGCAAGTGGATGACGAGTGGATGAAGAGAGAGAGAGAGCCGTCAAAGTTGTCCACCAAAAGTAGTAGGCACTTTCCGGCACCTGAGAGGTTTGACCATGACCACTTTATGTAGGTATAACTCTCATTCTAAAATCACACTTGGCTACAACCCAAAACTCTCACCGAGTACACTATTTTGTCTAATTAGTGTGGGTGGGAAATTCATGTGGGTTGGAAATTAGTGTGGCCCACACTAAATTTCTAGTGTTTGGATCACTTTGGATGTAATCCGTATTGTCATCCATCCGTGTGTGTTAGGGGAGGGCGGAGTGGCAGAGGTGCGGGAGGAGAAGGAGGCGGAGGATGAGGTGCTTCCCGGGGATGGAATTATGAAGTTTCATCCAATTGTGGAAACGACAAAGCCCACACAAATTTTTCACCTTTGAAATTAGTGTGGGCCACTCTAAATTATAATTTGAAATTAGCGTGTTTTATTGGGAATTAGTGTGGCCCACACTAATTAGACAAAATAGTGTAGCTTGCATGGATGTCCATGGGTGTGTAACGTAGTAGGGCCGGTTTAGACTTATGGTGAAGAAGTGCACTGGTCAAGAATTTTAGGGGAATGGAGCAATATGATTGGCTACGAAATGGGTTCTTCACCGACTAGGGTTTACACCACATCCAAGACTTCTTCAGTGGAGAAATTCAAGTATGAACGAAAAAATTGGCATGGTTGTTTAACATTGCAACATTTTTTTGGTAGGAGAGTTCTCTGGAGGTCAAGTTTCTTGTGCAACCTCAAACCCTTGGACAAGTAACTTGGCCTCTGGAGAACTCCAACTTGAGCCCTTTTTTTCCTTTTTTAAAAATTATATTGTCAACCATACCAACTGTTGCCTCGAATAACCTTGTCTTGGGTTGAAATTTTTGACCAACCGGTGCACTTCTTGCCGTAGTCTAAATCGACCCTTACATACAACTTATAAGAGTGCAAGGGTTGAAGGCCAAAATGAGGACACGTGATGCACCGTTTCTGATACTTAGTGTCACTTACTATTCAGAGTTACACAATGCTATTAACTGTTTGCTAAGAATGTAAGATTCCACTGAGTAGGTCATCTATGTTGTGTAATGGCCATACAATCTTTTTAAAATTTGTTGGTAAAAAGTGAAAACTATAATAAGAAGTTATAGCATTGCATAATTCCAAATAGTAAGTGACACTAAATACCAAAAACGGTGGTAGCGGCCCAGTGATCCATAAATAGGACTGTTCTTTTTTTACTATACCCAAAAAATCTCATGGTTGAAATATTTTCATTATGAGGTGAGGTGGAACATGATGTCAATGGTCATGCCAAGTCTTGTGTTTAAGCTTTTAAATTAAGAGTTGTTAATACTTAGCATTTTAACTTGTATTATGTTGGTTTCTACCTCATGAAATTATTAAACAATGTTGAGTTTTGTTTTTTAGTGAATTGCTCAACTCTAGAGGGTTATCATAGATTTGTGACCAAGTAAAGTTGGTATACCTGATTCCATCCCACATGTTATTCAAGTTTGTTGGCCACTCAAAGAGCTCACGTGTTCGGGCCACTTCCACGCGAGCCAAGAGCCGTGACCATGAAATTGTGAGAGCCCAAAAGAAAGTGTCCAAAGGCCGTCCCAACTCACCTCCAAAATCATGTAGTGTGGTCATGGATCCTCAAGTGTAGTGTGAAGTCATATGTGACCGGACTCTCAACCAAATGCTATTTCAATGAATTTCTATTCGTGCGGGTCCTTACACATGATAAAATAGAATAAATCAACGGTTGTGAGCATTCAGAGTGCCATGACCTCCTGATTTTGTGTTAGGCCTACCACAAACAAGAGCCCACCTGCACCAAGAGGATTCTTGAGCATAGTAGGGCCAACGGGCTCAAATTCACGTCGGATTGCCCGACGTTGCATTTTATTTTATTTTATTTAGGCCTACCTCCAAGAGGTGGTTTTTGAAAATAGTCCAAGTCTCACCCTCCACGGAAAAACCAAACTGGTTAAAAATAGAAGCTGGGTTGACTTTGCTAAAAATCGTGTTTTATTGGTTGTTGCATTCTTGACGCCCTTTTGGACGCGTGGCTATGTTTAGTCAGTTTACTTTTTCCTTTGTTAGAAATTGAGTTTTATTGTTTTACTACATTCTTGACGCCCTTTTGGATGCATGCTATTTTTAACCATTTTGGTTTTTCCGTGGAGGGTGAGAAGTGACCATGAAACATGATCCATTCGATGCCATGTAGGAATCCGTGTGAACTTTACATCCATCTTGCATTCACATACTCTGTTGGTCCCTCGAGCACAGTGTGCAAGCGAACTTGGACCGGCTCCGCCTTTTCCACCAATGAGAGTGCTTGAAGTGTAATGGTCACGGGCTCTCAGTCTCGTGTGTGAAGTGGCCCTTAGAGTATATGCACATGACTCATTTCAAGAGTGGGCATTGTGGGTCGCCATAGCCGGGATTTGATGCATGCATCGCATGTTTCATGGTAGTTGGAGGGTGTGGATGGCTTGTTTTTAATCTTCTATCCACCCACTCGATTGTGACCCACGTTAGCTCGTCCCGAAGCCAACCCCATGTTTCTTAAACTCTAAACCCAAAAAGATTTTTTCTTTTCTTTTGTCCTTCATTATCAATAGTCTCTAGACAACAAACGGGAGCATGAAACTTTACCACAATGTAACATAAAGATTGGTGTACACCATTTATGGTATTTCATTGTCACTTTCTATGTGGAATTATGCAATGCTATAGATTCTTATTATATATGTCGTTGTGTACCAACAAAGATTAAAGAGGTTGTATCAACATTATACAACGTAAATGACTTAAAAAAATATTACATTCTTAGCAAAAAGTTATAGCATTGTGCAACTCCGCATAGTAAGTGACACTAACTATCAAGAATGGTGTAATGTAACATTGTGACATTGAAACATTATTAGAGTTACATTCAATGGGGGTAACTTGTGTATGAGTTGCATGAGGCAAATATCATGCATTGACCATGTGGTGGCATGTGTTGGCAGATTTATTCCTAGGTGTACATGTCAAAGATCACTATGGTGTTGTATGCTTGGGGATTTATTGGCCATCATTTTGAGTGGGTGATCAATAATGTGAGTTAAAATTTGTCGCCCCCTCCCAGAAGTATGGGGAGGAGACCTACCATTCCAAAAACAATGACAATCTCTAGGTGTGGTGCTCATATATAGACCACACATGTGTATGGCTTACATGCTACCCATGCGGATGCCATTTTTTTTATGCATGAGAAAGAAAATGCATACTTGCCCCAACATACAACCAACAACAAGGCCACATGTAGGAATGATTGTGGTACATATTCCTACATCATCATGTATATGCCTACAATGGCTATTCCTAAACAAGCCATTGTAGGCATATCACTTTATATGCACCCTAAACCCTAAACCCTAAACCTAATCCTACATCATAATTGCCATCTCAACATAATCCTCTTCAAATGGCAACAAAACCCATACTTTATCAATCGTCACCACTACCGAAAGAAGCATAGAATCAAACAACCCCCTCCCAAACCCCACCTCTCACTGCAAACAAATAATGCTCCCCTCACCGCTGCAACTCACAACATATGACCATAGCCATTTCTCCTCGCACACATCTGCTAGACATCTGCTAGAGGTGGAATACTAACAATGATCCATAAGATCCGTCTACTCCAATGAAAACATCACAAAATGAATCCAATCCCATGTGTTTTTATTGGGCAAGCCTAAAAACTCTTTAGACGCTTGTTAAGTCGGGGTTGGATCACCTTGTGAAACAAATGGTAACATGGGTAGATCACACTTGTTCACTTTTCAAAACCAACCTCTCATTGATCCATTCTAAATTGTTCACAATTACAATATCAAATATTGAATTTTTCCACGTCTTCTTGCACCCACATAGCACCAAACTATCAAAAAAATGATTATATTTCGCACACATAAAAACCACACTAAGTATTGTATTAGTGTCGTATGGTATTTTATGTCATCGTGGTAATTTTTTCTAATGACACTTCTTATGACAAGTTTACAAGTGTTATCATGGATGATTGAAATTTGGATGAAAACTCACTTAGTAAGTGAAAGTAATTGTAGCATTGTAAATTCGTAATGACCAATTTTTTATGCAAGGAATGACAAGTAATGTTAGGTTCACATTTTAGTGTTGGTGACACTACATGGGTAAATTATAATTAGTATTGAGTCAGACAAATAGAATTGGTGGCACCAAACACACTATTTAGTGTGGATGTCATGAGGGTGTATATTTTCCTAGTCTCAAGTTGCAACCAAGTTGCAATTTTCTTGTTGGTGGACTTACTTGGAGATAGGAAAAACAAAATCACAAGGGTTTTTTTCATGTGGGCTCATGCTCCAAAGCTCTCAATGACATCATCAAGTATTGATCATCAATTGTGATTTATCAAGGTTTATACTATCCTTCTTGGGCGGCTTCCATAGAAAGTATATAATTTCATAAACTACCACAATGTGCATAATCTCGGGGTAATCACATCCCCTTATGTTTCATAACTACGTGCGATAAAAGTTTGCTACCCTATATTATATGCCATAGATAATTCTAAAAATTATGATATTTTTTCTACATATATATAACCATTGATAATATCTTCCGTATATTTTTGAAAATTTTAATCATCTTCATTTTTGTAGTAATTGTTTTAGTTCAATTTTGTGTCATCCTAGTTAGAAACAATATGTTTTATAAAAAAAACAAATCATCCAATTTGGTTACCATTTTTTACTATGTAATAGATACCATGTATATCTACTCATGAAAAAACATTGATAAAATTTTGACCCATTTTGGTGATGCTTTATGTAAAAAGTAGATTTATTTTTATCGCACGTGGTGTTCAACTTGACAATGGAGTGGACCCCCCGGGTGCATAATGTATATTTTTAGAAAAACTAAATTTCACAAGTATATTTTTTACAAAAAACTTCCATATTCAATTTTATCAAAATATGTTTATGAAATCAATTAAACAACCATTTCTTACATTTGAAACTACCCGAGTAGAACAATATATCATTTAAATGATTACATGTAAGATTAAATTAAAATTTAGTTTAATTTAATTTAATTAAAGAAAAAAACGCACACACACACCCACACACACACATGAGCATCTGTAGATAGGTTTTTTTTACTTGGGTTCAATCTTAAACAAAACCCCAGGGAAGACTAAATGAGTGTCAGGTGTGTAATCTAGATATCACTCCTAAGTTCCTTGATAGTTCATTTTAGTTATTTGTGAGTTTTAGATACAAAAATAACCAGGAAAAACCTTGTTTAGGATGTTGGATTCGGGTAAAAAGTGATTGGATACGTGGTTTTGTGGTTTTAGGGTCCCTCAATTCTGTACATGCAAAATGCAGTCACTCCCTCACACAATAGTCCTGTAGTGACCAATTTTGACTATCGAAGTTTCTTGCAGGGAGTCACGGCTCAACAATTGTCTTTTTCAAGTAACCAGTAACCACTTACTACACCAGAGCCAAGGGCACTATGGCGAGTTGTATCGTCCCTCCTTAATTACCTCCAATTTAGTGTATCAAGAAATCCAGTCTCGGCCTTTCCTTAATTACTTTTCCGATTTAATGATATCAATTTAATAATACATGGTCTTTCACACCAACTGAAGTTGGTGGCTCAGATACCATGGTTCATTCATATCTTTTAACCCATTTTTCTTTCTTTTTAGAAACTTATTTTCACAATAATGGGCTCTTTAATACCAAATTATCCCAATTTGCTTATTATGCAATAAACAACTTATTGGATTCCTTAATACTTTAATCTTCTTAATTTAGAATTCACTTCTAGAATTAATTATATTTTTATTTAATTTATTTTCTGATTTTACCTTAATTAAATTTCTCGGCCGCTTTCTTCCGCCAAGTGTTCAAAAACACTTTTTCAATGGGCAATTTGAAATTGTTTCATTGGTGAATTTGTTTATGCAATATGCCCTCTTGATAGTATTTAGATAATGCTGCAGTAATATTTAATTTATTAATTTAAATACTTTAAATCTCAATGAGTTTTACATGTGGTAAAAGAGCCTTCTCAACCTCTGTAAATTTGACTTTTACAAGCTTTTACCCCTGTGCAGTGTGAATAGGGTCTTTTCTGAGCTGGTTACTTCTGGGCCACTTTGTTAATGTGAACACCTCAATGGGAGAGGGCCTGTGCTTGCGCCAAGTGTCCTCCTCTCCTTCTTCTTCTTCTTCTCTCCCCTGCTCCTCTCTCCTTCGCAACAGGGGATCTCCTTCAACCAAATTTTGTGTGCAGAAATCGCAAGAACCCTCGCTCGGTTGAATCTCTTCACTTTGACATTCAGAGTATTGGGCAGGAATCACATTGCGGCGACATTGGCGAAGATCCTCGCCATCCGACTCAGAGTGGCCGCCTTCCGCTTGGGTTGCTTCGATTTCTTGCTGCTTTGATGTTTCTTCTCAAGTTTCCTCCTGGTTCTTGTTTTTGTTGTTGTCCGATTCCTCGCTTCGGTATCCGTTTCTTGATCCTATGGTACGATGGGTGATGTCGATGGCAGTCGAACACTTAGAGCAGAATCACACAAAGTTGTGTGTAACAATCTGAGACTTATTAGACTGGACTTGGGCCTGCGGCTTAATTTGACTCAACACAGGGAAACTTACCAGGTCCAGACATAGTAAGGATTGACAGATTGAGAGCTCTTTCTTGATTCTATGGGTGGCGGTGCATGGCCGTTCTTAGTTGGTGGAGTGATTTGTCTGGTTAATTCCGTCAACGAACGAGACCTCGGCCTGCTAACTAGTTACGCGAAGAATCTTCTTCGCGGCCAACTTCTTAGAGGGACTATCGGCGTCTAGCCGATGGAAGTTTGAGGCAATAACAGGTCTGTGTCCTGAAGAATTGCTGCAGTGGTGGGTGGATCTTGCTTGTTGAATTGTAACTTATGTAAGCTCGAAGGTACATAGAACTCTTCTTCAAGCAAATTTCCTTCTTAGCGAGGAGGGACAAGCATCTATATTCATCAAGTGCTCAACTGTTGTTTCTAATTCCTCGTGAATATCAGCAAGAGTTTCCACATAATCAACTAGCTTAAAATAAGGTTCCAGAGGATGATTCTCGGTTTGTATTCTGAAAGATTTTCACTTTAAGATATCAAATTCATTTGCAGCCTGCAATTTGCTATTTATAGAAACAGACCAGCGTTTAAATTAGGTTTTCCACAAACAAATTTCTACACAAAGTCAATTTTTCTCATGTAGAAATCACGCACACACACAATGCAATGGGCTTCACACCCAATTGCGTAATAATTCAATCACTTTATTCAAATTTTCACTCGCAAAACTCTCTTCACGAGAGGGCATGATTAACAATTTTTTCTTAAAAGCCTAAAAAAATTCACACAATGCGGTCGTTCAATCTTCACCTTCCTCCCTCTTAACTCTTTCCGGGGAGGTTCGGGAGCCTCCAAACCTCTTCCCAATAGGTTTGGTTGCTCCGGACCTAATTCCAAAGGTCTTTTGTCAATTTACTAAAATCTAATTAATCACTAATTTACCAATTAACCTAACTTTTGGTCTTTTTCACTTAGGCTAGCTACTTTTAACTTTTTAGTGACTAAAGTCACTACTTTACTAACTAATTTGATTGCTGTAGCTAGGCTAGGCCCTAGAAAACCCTAATTTAGTGTTTTTAAGGTCTTGAAGCCAAAAAATCGAACAACAACATCATATGATAATATTGTTCACACAATGCTTCATGAATTTAATGCTATAAAGACCATATTCCTTAATGTAAAAAACTTGGTCAAATATATCTACACTAATTTTGATAATTGTATTGTAGGCATATGCATAGTGTGACTTACCCTTTGCAACTCTATGTTGTGTCTCAAAATATGCACCATTACACATGACAATAGCGTGCAAATTTACTAGTAACACTTTAATTTTCAACCACTTGCTATGCTCTAATTCTTTCAATTATAGTTCTAGGTAAAAACTACCGAGAATGTATCTCCAATAGTATATACTCACTTTTTAAAGTATGTGAATCAAGGGAGAAAACACAAAAAACTGACATGAAGAATTGAGTATAAACAACACCCAAATATTTTTGACTCCCTACTCATTGTGGAGTAGTCGAATAGTCCCTAGTTAAATGTGTCTTAGTCAACAAATCACGGTGTTTATTTGACCGGGGGTGTATGTATATTTGGTTAATTATGCCTCCAACATGTACAATAAACTTTAAGTAGTTGTAGTTAGCTTTTTGGATATGATAAAAAAAGGAAAAAACTCAAGGAAGACTTAAAAGGTGATTCTTATAACAATAGGTGTCACAAATAAATTTGATTAGGACAATTACAAGAATATTCTAAGTTATTCCAAGTGTTATGTGTATTATTGATCCATGTTGGCATGAAGATTATTAAATCACTCAATCGCAATACATACAATTGTGACAACCACTCGACTCACATTATTCATCCGAGCAATAGTATGGCAGTGAGTTCATTTTATTAGACCAAATGTGGTGCGCAAGCATAGGCATAGCCATCAGCAATAGTCTTGCGTAAGTGTCCCATTTGAGTCTTGCTTACCAAAGCCAATGACACTTTGGTATAGGCAATAGTCTTGAATTAATTAATCATTTTAGTGTAATTTAAGAAGTACAATGTTCTTCCTAGGAGTATCCGTCATTCCTTGTTAATCCTTAATGTAATCATGTAGTCAAGGTATGGTCTTTATCCATCCTTAATTATTTTGTCTAATAAGAAAACTTCAGGCAAATGGTCTAGCACCTTCTGCTAATATGATTTTATACCATTTCATGTTGTAAGTACTTTGGCGATAAGGAGGGCTTACTAGTCTATGGTCTTCAGTGTATCTTGAGCTCTTCCAACAACTCTTCAAATGACAATGGCCTTTACTAGGTAACCTGTCGATTTACCTGGGCGATCGACCTTTCAATTTCCTTTTTTTCTCCCAAACTTCCCTACAATAGACAATCCATAGCCTACAATATACTACGATGACATATAGCCTTTGTTATTAATTGGTTTACAATTACATTGAGACTATGGTCTTCCTCATCACCAATATAATTTTGGATTAAGTTATTCTTCTTATAACATCAGTGAATGACTTAAATAAACTTCATCAATTTAAATAATATATTGAAATTACACTCTTTTATAGAGTCAAGACAATCTAACTCTTCCTACTTAATTTTGTTTACTATTCTTAGACAAACATTCTCGATTTATTTCACTTTATTTTAGATAATCCTCAAATGATTATCCAATAATCAATTGGATCACTTGTACAACCATCACTCTTTCTACTAAGATCTTAAGATCATTATTTTGTTTGCAACCCCCTAGGTGAACCATGGAATAGATCACTACTTACTTCTCAATCATTATGAGAATTATCCTTAGTTTCCCCCCCCCCTCTCTCTCTCTCTCTCTCAATGCCATGCCACTAAAAACATTAGATTTTAAACTCCTACATTAATCTACCTAGCAATTGTCTTCTTTATAAATAGACGACTATATGCTCGGGAGATTTTAAATCTACATACATGGAAAGAGGTCATACTTACCATGATAGGAATGTGACAAGGATGTAGATGCATGGAGCAAAATAACCATAGTTACAGCCGTGACCCACGTCTCTAACCCATGGTAAAAATAAGGTTTGAGAAAACTTACCATAGGTAAAAACTCCAATATAAACCCCTAACCCTAAACGGAGCCTCCTTTTTTACCATTCATGCAAGTGTGAGGTGTGGTTAGCTTTGTGTATACTCACTGGAGTAGTAGATACGTGCTAAAAGTGAGAGAAATTAAGGCTAATCACCAAAAGGAGTATTCTATTTGGAGTGACCCAATCATGGCCAAGGAACATGTTTGAACACCCATGTGTCATTTTGCAATGAGTGTTGTAATTTGAAATACTACAATGCATTTGAAGTGGATTAAGTGTGTGCGACATGGATGACAACTGGGTCCTGCTGTTATTTACCTCGTGTACATAACTAATCCTCAAATGTTTGTTGGTTGGGTGCATGAGCACAAGTGAGGCAGACCCTTCACACCTTCAATACAATGATGTATTGTGATTATGACATTTTATGCATATCTATTGGTTGAAGTTACTAGGAACATTTCCCTTGTAAGTACTTCATACACGTGGTGGATTAGTTATATGTGCTTTGAGGTGAAGCATGAAGATAGGTGATTAAACTTCCAAGGTATGGGACAATCAAAATCAAACTTTTGTTGTTGGATAACATTTGATAGCAGAAACCCTAAGTAAGGTACATATTCTTGCAAAGCAAATTAAGTTATGACACAACTTGTCTATATTGTACAACAAATCCAGTTAGGTATAATTGCAAACAACTCTATTATGCAAACTGTTAGTATATCACAAAATAGGAAGGTGTACAAGAAATAGAAAGAGTCTTGTAGAAATTCCCATCCATCCACCATTGTATTGCAATGAAGAAGAAATTGAAGGATTTGGCCTATGAAAAGAGGAAGTTCAAACTTTGCAAAAGTTTTAGCGGAAGAATGTCTTGACGTGGACAATGCATTTAAGCTTGTTTGTATGATATCAAGAAACAAATTACTATCGGCTATGAAGAATTTTTATTTATTCAAGTATTTCAAACCATATTTTTTCTTCTTCTGACAAGGCAATTGAGAATAAACCAACTTGGTTAATGAAATATGTGTTCATTTTTAAATTAGATAAAACTGTTAGTAATGTTTGCTTTATATGTATATTTTATATAAAAAATAAAAAAATACTCATACTTAATGACTCTGATTTTGAACCTTGTCGATATAGTAATTCTTGGGACTCCATTGAAATTATCACAAACAAGGTTAATTCATAATTAATTTCTCTTATACCTGAATTATTTATACATGAAGTTAAATTACCTTATATCATGGCAATCCACAAAAAAAATATCAATGAATTTCCAATGCATTTGAGTTGATCTATATCAACATTGTCACTCTTCTTATCATATCAACTATGACATTACTTAAAGAGATTAAAGAATGGGTAACCATAACTATTAAATGATACAAAAATTTCTTTAGTGTGGATACATCAATTTATTAGATAATTGATTCAATAAATGATTTGACCCTATTTATCCCTGAAATGATCAATAACATATATGTTGCTAACATCATAAGATGTTTTGAATCCATTCTCGTATCTAGTAGTGATATACTATATGATATAATGAAATTCACCACTAATCTTGGTATGACCAATATACGACGTAGACACCCTAGATCTTAACAACGGTTTTGGATTAGAATCAACGAGAAAGAAGTTACAACTATCTTGGCTCCCTATTTAACTCATGAGCTTCAGTATACGTTGGTACATTATTGTATTTATTTAATTCTAAGAGATAGCCTATAGTGTCTTCCTTAAATATGTCTTTTCAAAGTTTATCTTCTTCTATTTTTTAGGGTGTACAACATTATTAGCATGGATATATATTGTTTAAAAAAATTAGAGTCTAAGAGTATGATATTCTTTCTACTAAAAATTATATGTCCTTTCACTTTCTTGTATATTTTCTCCAAATCCTTCATAATCAATATGATTTTTGGGACTTTAAATAGGGACTTTGGTTTGTACACAATTTGCTCTACATCAAGTGAAAATAAATTTTTCGAATATGTCACATAGTAGTATATCCACAACCTTAAACAAAACACCACATAAAAAATAAATAAAAACCAATCATAAACTTGGGCATGCAATCTTTTATCAAATTCATTTTTGACCAATGTGTAGCTGTAATACCACCTTGAATCTTCTCATGATTTTCACATATCAAGCTCTCTAGATCTCTTTGCTCATTTCTTAGTATCTAACAAAATATATGTTCAACCTTAAAAACTACCAAAAACTTTTTGGAAAAAATATATTATATTCTAATAAATGGTGATGCAAGAAATCATTTTTTCTCGCTTCCTTCACAATTGTTGTCTTTTGAGGAGGTTGTGAAGCTTTGATTTTTGGGGATGTCCGACTACCTCTTACTTTACTACCACTTGCTTTGTTGTGTGTGGTCCGATCTACCTTAGATTTTGGAGGTGATCCAATCCCACTATGAGAAGAGCTGGGATTGTTGTTCAAAATTGGTGACCCAATATATGCTATTGTATCAACATTACTCAAAACAATCATAACATCTTGTAAAAACTTCAATAGAAAAATATGTGTCAATATCATAATACTAGTCACACAATGTACTAGTTAACAATGAAACAAATGACCAACTCAAGTCTATTAGACATACACATTGTAAACATGAATTGTACTTGAGTTATTATTATTTTTTTCTTCAACTAGTATTTAAAAATTTGTTTATCACACCACACAAGCTTATAAGGTTATAATATGAATCAACCTACATGACATATAGCACAACCAAATAAATTTAATATAATAAATATGTACTTGATTTGTATACTACGAACAAACAATGTCATATGCTTATTTACTTACCTTCTCATGATTAGTTGATGTCCCTTGGTTCTTAAAATTGACATCCAACTTTGCAATGGATTTTTCAAGTACGGGGCCCACATGAGCCCCAACTTTTTGAGTTTTAATGTGGGCATGGGCATTCTCTATAAGTGAATTCACATTAGTGAGTGAGTTAGTTTTTGATGAATTCACAAAGGCTGAAAATATAGTGAATATCTCATTCATTTTGCTCTCCATTTGGGATATCCTCCTTTCTAGTGCTAGATGAACAAGTTCATGAGCATATGCCCCAACCTAATTCGAGGCTCTTTCACCCCACCAACCCCATAATTTACCTCCTACGAGACAACAAACACACATATCAACAAAATCTAATGAGCAAGTAGACATATAAACAAGTAGCCCAAATCAACAAATACCCCGCCTCAACAAACAACCATTTCAACAAGTAGCCAAAATCAACAAGCAAACTTAATAACAAAGCCTAGCTAGCAACAATAACCAAACTTGCCCATAAGACCGCAGAGATCCTTGACGTAGTTGTTCTTTGTTTTTTTAGCTCCCCTTAATTTCACAAATTCAACGTTGACTTCTTCATTTGTGGGTGCCTTGCCAAGGTCCTCCTCCTAAAACACCACAAGGTTTTTAAAACCACATAATTCATTAAAAAACAATAAATGAATAATAACAAAACAAAACAAAACATCATTTACCAAACCCTCTCGGATGGAGTCCTCTCCATGGCCTGACCTTGATGTCGTATGTTGGCATCCACATGTTGCCTGCAACCTCTCAAGGGTTATTTCATATCAGAGGGCATTTTTCCATGGTCACACTTCCATAGTTCGATTTCTAATAAAATATGTTTTTATGAACTATTAGGAGTGATGTTAGGGAGGTTAGAGTGTGTTTGAAATTTATGAACTCTTACTCCGAACCTAAAACCGGACCTCTACGCAGCTTCGGATAAACAGCAGAGAGGCTCGGCTAAACCTCGATTCCAGACCTCCATAGGCACGGGTGAGCTGGCCCGGGCAGGTTCGACACAGATCTCTCTGTGGCAGCCACGCCTGACCGAACGTGTAAGTTATCAAGATTCGCGAGGCCCGGCCCGGCCCGGCCGCCCGCCCACCCTCCACAGCACCTCGGCTTCAAACCTGCTTAGGATCGGGTTTGGAAGAGGCTCGGCTCAGGTTCGGTTGCCCTCCATTCCCCTTCCCGCCCCCACTCCCGCCCTTGTTTTCCAAAGCTCCCTTGCTCTTGCGGCTTGAGCACCGCTGTAGTAAATCTGTCCCTAACGGACATTATCCTCCTTTCAATGTGCCTGCGGCGAGCTGAGGCGATGGTGGAGTTTCAGAAGGAGCCAAAGATTACTTAGTCGTAGCGGCGCTGAATGTTTGGAACATTTGTTTTGCCAATTGTACGAATCGTTCGCATTTCTTTTCTTGTACTGCTGTTTTAGATCTCTCTCTTACATGCTTCTTCTTCTGACACACAATTCACAAGCTGATTCCGATATGAATAGCTCTCGTTTTTTTTGTATTTTTTTTACCATACTGTCGAGTTTATGATATTTATGCCCCTATTTGCCTAGCTCCGTATGTGGAGGTGTCTTTGATATGGAGGAGGCGACATTGAGCTGATCCAGAGAATCGTGATTTGTAATTTCCTAATGGTGTCCATGCTGCCGCCGACATTGCTGTTTTTTCGTCGTATTTGCTTTGACGTGTACCTTATTCGAACAAGTTCGCGCAGCCAAGACAGAAGCCAATTTTGATGTTTGATGTCTACACTGGTCGATTTAAGTAGTTTGGCAATTCCACTTCACTGTGTCATGTTTGTATTTGTTTCTGCCTCCTTCAGTGCTTCTACCACTTTGTTGTGTTTGTGATATTCATGGCGCTATTTTGCATAACTCCATAAGTGGAGGTGTCTTTGAGCTGATCAAGAGAATCGTGATTTGTAATTTCCTAGTGTTGTCCATGCTGCCGACGTTGCTGGTTTTTCATCGTATTTGCTTGGAAATTGTAGCTCATGAGAACATGTTCACGTGGCCCGATGTAAAAGCCAATTTTGGTAAGGGGCGGTGAATGATGTGCATGCTGGCCGATTCTAGTAAATTGGCAATTCTACATCACTGTGTCGTGTTGTATTCGTCTCCTCTTCTTTGAAATTGAGTGTGTTTGAGAATGTGGAGTGTTTATTCATGATATCTTGGCATGGATACAGGTGCACTAAAATCTGCAACCATGGCACAACAGCGAAATTTGTTTTCTTTCTTCAAAAAGAGTCCAGAGGCCACCCCGAAAGAAAGCAATGTGACCTCAAATCTGCGAAACTTGCATAGCATAAGACAACCACAGTTTCTGGAGTCAAATCTGCAGCAGAATTCCAAGGGTACTCTTCAGAGTGAATATTCAGAGGAACGAAGTAGTCTGACTTGCGAAAGTCCTTCTCCAAGGTAAGATCACTTGTGCCACCACTACTGTAACCTAGTATGCTTTATTAAGGTAGACATGCCTAAATCCAACTTAGCAATAATCTGGACACCTATATGAGTGGTATGTGGTTGGGTGTGGATCTAAGAACGAACACCAAAAGACATGTCAAAAAAGAGATTGGACTACGTGCTCAAAATATGCTAACTATTCTAGGCTCAGCAGTTAACATGATTGAGGGGGGGACCAATATGACCACTTAATGTGCACAAGAATCTTCACTCTGAAAACTAATAAGATATTCCAATGAGCTCTGGAAATTATGAGGCAAATGGCTTTGGGCACAATTTGGGTTTGCTCATCATCTCCTACTAAGTATGTGGTTCATATCCTTCGAGAAGTGGGTGCAGAGAGAAAAGTATCTGAATAGCACATGTGGAATCAAAATAATATACTTGAGAGTGATTCTGATTGTAGAGGAATATTGAGGCCTGGACATTGTACTGATTGATGGCTTTCACTTTTTAAAAACGGCTGCTACTGTACGTTCAGGTCCGATTGGGTCCGTCTATGCCTAAATTCAATTACTACGTCATCATTTAGTCGTTCCAACCACTCAGATGGTGATATGTGGCACATTTTGGCCAAAAATATGAACGTATGCCTAATCTGACCCCGCGCATAAGGTATTTCTTTGAATTTCTTGTAATGCTAATGAAAGAGAAGACTGTAATTTGAAAGCCCCCGGTAGTATTGTGTAATAACCTGTGAGAGTTGGTTTTGTGACCAGAATTAGCATGTAATTCTGCAGTATCTTAGCTTTTGATTCTAGTATTTCTTCAGTCACAGGCTTGCAACTCCTCCCAACTCCACTTCGAAGGCGTCACTCTGGGATAAATTCAAACCTCGTGTTACTCAACCACAACTTGCAACACCAAGACCACTTATCCCTCGCTATAAGCGAGTGCAGGAAGAGGATCCAAGTAGCTCTTCTGGAGGTGAAGTATGTGATCCAACCTCAGAGTCATCCAAGAGGAGGAAGCTAATGGATGTCTTAGGCGTAGAGGAAGGGGCAACCGAGGGAGGTAAGTGGGCAGCTGCCCAGGCCAGATTTGAGTGGCTTCTCCCTAGCAAGATAAAAGATGCAAAAGGGAGGAGGCCTGATCATCCTCTATATGACAAGAGAACATTGTTTATTCCGCATGATGTACTAGCCAAAATGACAGCCTCTCAAAGACAGTATTGGACCTCAAAAAGCAAGTACATGGATACTGTTCTTTTCTTCAAAGTGGTATGTTCTCATAATCTAGACTCGTATGTTTCAAAGTATCACGAGCTTGTGACTTGCGTGCAGTTCCATTTGCAGAAGTTATCTAGAGGAATTGTGTGCCTAGTTCTTGTCAATCTGGATTGAGTTTAGTTGTTTTTTTCTCTTTAACCTCGATAATCTGTTGCAGGGGAAATTTTATGAGCTCTATGAAGGAGATGCAGAGATTGGCCAAAAAGAAATGGATTGGAAGCTGACCCTTAGTGGTGTTGGAAAATGCAGACAGGTTATTACTCTGAATTGAGACTCCCATTTAGATCTTAAATTTTGAAGTAATTGCAGGTTGAATTGAACTGTCGACCCATTGAGCTTAATGCAGCATCATACAGATGCACTTTACCTCTTCATCAATAACACATGCAAACAGTACTTACTAATTTTGTTGCTTCTGAAATTATTGTGATGAGCCTTTTAAAAGCAAGTCTCATGTCTTTCAAAAGTGGAGGGTGATCATCATTGCCATGCTTAACCTAACAATGACAAGGTTACATTATTATAAAATTGCTGGTCACATCTTTGATATAGTTTTGGCTTCGCCTTCCTTGTTATATGGTCTCTGGATCCTGCAGGTTTGCTAAAACTAAACATTTGAAGCAAATTTTGCAACCGGTCATTTCAGTAACATTCTTCTACTCTTGTTGGCAGGTTGGTGTTCCAGAGGGTGGTATTGATGATGCTGTTCAAAAATTAGTGGCTCGGGGGTAAGTGGCACATTTGGAACCTTTATGTGCACTTCCTGACTTTCAAGTCCCCTTCTTTTGGATTAATGACATTTTTGAGTTTGATTTCAATCATCAATGGTTTCCAGGTACAAGGTAGGGAGAGTAGAGCAACTTGAGACCTCTGAGCAAGCTAAGCAACGAGGAGCTGGGGTGCGTATTTTTATGTAACTGAAATTCATCATCTTTTGTTTAGTCGAGTCTGAGAAGGACCCCGGTGAATTTTACTGCTCAGAGATATGCTGAATCAATCAAAGGGCCTCGTCTTTGTGAATGTAACTACATGTCATCCTTTTGAAAAATAATAAACATAAATTTGATCAAGGTAACTTCATATTTTGCAATTCATTTCAATTATGTTTGTTGTCTATTATTTTGACTGATGTATGTAATGTGTAAGAAAGTGCTGTACCTGGTCATAGGTGTACTTACAGTGAGGGATTTGGTGAGCAGTAAATCTTTCACAGGTGTGTAGGATGTAATGTTGGCAATAATATTTACTATGTATTTGAATGTTCACACCCTTGGTGTCCTGTGATTACTCAATTCTGTTGGCCTTGATTGCAGCACCTCCTCAAATCTTGACGGATTTTGTGGTGTCTATCTGGGTACGTTGTGCAGATGGTTCAACGCGACCTTACTCAAGTTGTCACTCCCTCTACAAGACTAGATGGAAATTTGCGTCCTGAAGCTGTTCACCTTCTTGCTTTGAGAGAGGTATGTGTTGGGATTAAATTGTATAGGTTCAATTTTTCTGGAATTGTGTGGGTTCAATTTTGAAAGTTTCTTCATAAAATTGCTTGCTTCCATTGTCATAGGGTGAACTCCTCAAGATGTGTTTACTCTGATATCAAACTATTTGAAAGAATACTGGTGTGTAAGTCATTTTTGTGGTTTTTATGTAACAGGAATCTCTGGAAGGATCCCATGGTGGTGCCCTTAGCCAGGGTTCAGTGGCCATTGGATTTGCTTTTGTTGATGCTGCTGCTGGCAAGTTCTATGTTGGTACTATAAGTGATGATTGCTCAAGATCTGCTTTAGGGTCTCTTTTGACTCAGGTGAATCTCAGTATACTTAATAATAGCAATAATAATCTGATTAAAATAACCCATAGTCAACAATCTGTTGACTTCTCATGTCATGGATGACCCTTTTTGGAAGTCTATCAGGTCTAACTCCTTTTAACACGATCTAGCATCTGATTGTTGTGTTGTTATTGCAGGTGGCTCCTCAGGAGATCTTATTTGAACTTGGAGGTATTGTACATTACTACGATGGATAGGAATTTTTTTGAAAGAATTTTGAACCTTGCAGATTTTCTGGTACTCGAGGTGCAAGCTAATGTTGTGGCTCATAGTGCTGCCTGTGTGATTCTTGACAGCTTTATCTCAAGAAACCTTGAAGCTTCTTCGTCACCGGCCCACCCCAGGTAGCTTAACTGGCATAACTGTCCAAGATATTTGTCATTAATGAATTCGAAGACTATCCGAGGGACTTAATCTGTGTGTGATGTTGTTTGCAGGCCTTTCTCCAGTAGTGGTAACACCTCTCACAGATGAATTCCAGGAGCCCAACCAAGTGATTAAGCTGATCAATGACCAAGGTTATTTTCATGGGGAAGGTGGCTCAAAAGGTTTCAGGGGTTTGTGGCCTGAAGCTTTGGAAGTTCTTCCTGACAAAAATTTGGCAACCAGTGCTCTAGGAGCTTTGGTTGCACATCTGACACGAGTGAAGGTGAGTAATTTAATCATCTTTGATTTGATATTGGTGATACTTTTCTTCCCATTTAGATGACAATCGACTGAACTCTTGTCAAATTGTCAGCTCAATATGGAGCTGCTTTATTTGCTGAGATGCAAACCTGAGATGCTGCTCTCAGATTTGGTTGTTCTTTGTTTGAGAACAGGTGAATGATGAGCTTCTACCAAATGGTGTTCTTCACTCTTATGAAGTATTTCGGGGGTCATTGAGGCTTGATGGTCAAACAATTGCAAATCTTGAACTTCTGGAGAACAGGGATGATGGGGGACGAGCAGGTCAGATCACAGTTATCTATAATGGTGGTATCCAATTTGTGATGCACAGCCCAGCTCAAGAAGAGTCTTTTCTTAATTCCTGAGAAATTTGCGGGAATCAAACACATCTTTTCTTGTCTTAATGCTGAGGTCTGGCTATATTCTAATGAGCACTTTTTGCTGTACATCTGCAGGAACTCTACTTGGACATTTGGATGGCTGTGCAACAAAATTTGGGAAAAGGATGCTTAGACGATGGATCTGTCACCCTCTCCAGAATGTTGCAGAACTCAATAATAGATTAGATGCAGTAGAGGAGTTTATAGAACGTGAGGAGATGGCTTGCTCAATCAGGGAGGACCTGCGTGTATTGCCCGACCTGGAAAGACTTGTCGCTCGTGTTCGAGGACTTGCAGGATCTCCAAACTTAGGAGTCATACCTATGGCTGCAAAAAAAGTACATCAGCGAAGGGTAAAACCAATCTCCCATGTTGATTTGTCTTCTTCTATCTGTATAGGCGGGCTGACTACTTTTTGCACCTTGACAAGTAGACAGTGGAACAGTCTAGATTCTGAAGCCTTACTTTTTGTTTTTTCTTCTACTTTCATGAAGTTCTGCATATCCTAGATATGTTTGAAGTTATATTCTGGCAATGGTACTTTTCTTTGCAGTTCTTGTTTGACACTGCTAACTCATGAGTTTTGGGTTGTTTCAAGGCAGACGAGATTGTTGTAGTGATATGGATCCCTCCTTCAACTCGTGTGATACTTTTACTTGTATATGTAACTTCAGTATGTTAACAAATTTGTAGATGAAAGCTTTTGGTGAAGCTGTTCAAGCATTACGTGGAGCATTTGAGCTGCTGCAGAAGCTGCAGAATTGTAGAGACAATTTGGGACCTCCTAAAACACATATACTACAAGCAGCAGTGACTTTAGGGAACTCCTGTGAGGCTTTAGATACTCTTGAAGCCATTGAAAGATGTATCGATCGGAGTGCTACAACTCTCAAACTGCATTCCTCAGCACAGGTTGGATATATTTCATGCCAAGTTTGGAACACCTCAACCTGTCAGTAACATTTGTGCTGAAAGAGAACAGCTTTGGATTGTGTCCTGTTGTAGATCAGAGATCAAATGAGGGCAAATGATTATACTTCCTGATTTCAATAAGGTTCATTGGTGTTTCCTGGAATTTATAAGTCAAGGTTTTGGAAGAAATTTTCAAAATCTGTTTAAAAACTTTGGTAGGGATTTTTCTTACAAAGCTCCACCTATGGTGACGTACTTTCAGGAAGGAGCTGAAAGCCCTGAAGAGGAGATTGATGAAATCTCTGCCCTGGAAAAAGAAGCAGAGTCTTTAAGTGGACTTATGATCACTTTTAATGAACACAGCGAAAAATGGCAAGGAGCAGTGGAAACTCTTGCACGGCTGGATGTGTTAATATCTTTTGCAGCAAGTGCGAAAACATCATGTGGTTCAACATGCCGACCTCATTTCATAGATAACCAAAATACTAATCTTGGAGGTTCTGTACTCAAAATCAAAGGCCTTTGGCATCCATTTGGAACTGGTGGCCAGGGAGGTGTCATTGTACCTAATGATTTGGAGCTTGGCACAGTTGGGGAGGACTCCTGTATCAACCCCAGAACAATGCTTTTGACAGGTCCCAACATGGGGGGCAAGTCCACACTTCTACGAGCAACATGTCTGGCTGTCATCATGGCTCAGGTTTGTAGATCAACTCCTAAATGTCACAAGAAGACAACTATGATGCTCTCATGAGTTGTGGCACCTCAGCAAGAAAAATTTGAAAGACTTGGTTTGAATCTTCTATTAACCTTCTATCAATTAACCTTCTATGCTCGCTGTGCAGTTGGGTTGCTTTGTGCCAGGAGAATCTTGCACTCTCACACCAGTTGACATCATCTTTACACGGCTTGGCGCCAGTGATCGCATCATGGAAGGACACAGTGAGTTTATATGTCTTGGAACTCTTGAACGTCACAATTGCTATTGTGGACATGTTTTGTAAATAACCACTGCCTTCGTTTTTGCGGTCACTGCATTGCTCTTCAACCTCTATATCGTTGGTCATTGTCCTTTTTCTTTGGAATAAAACGAAACATAATGTAGCAAAACTTAGAATGTTAGATCAGCGTCATAATACACGTCAGGCTGTGTTGGCAAATAGCTTCACAGGCAGGCGATAACTATTCAAAGAACTATTCTGTTTGATAATCAATAACAATCTCTCTTGATTTTGTTGGTTGTTCTCAGGCACGTTTATGGTGGAGTGCACTGAAGCAGCTTCTGTGTTACAACACGCCACCAATAACTCCCTTGTAGTGTTGGATGAGCTAGGTCGAGGGACGTCCACATTTGATGGCTATGCCATTGCATATGCGGTAAGAGACCCTTGCCAAACTCAGATGTTACTGCCAACAATTGAAACATTAAGTTTGGCTGGTACTCAGATTGGTGTCATTGTCACAATGTGACAATTGCCAGTTTCTACTGTGAAAACCTCATGAAAGCATCTGATTGTATTCGGTGTCGAGGTCAATTATCCAGAGGAGTTGATTTCCTAAATTCTGTTGTCTGTTACAGGTTCTTCGCCATATTGTCGATACAGTTGATTGCCGCCTTCTTTTTGCTACCCACTATCATGCTCTCACCACCGAATTTGCATCACATCCTTCTGTTGGGCTTCGACACATGGCATGTGCTTTGTTAGACTCTGGTAAGGGGACTGGGAAGTCCATGGCCGAGAAGGAGCTAGTCTTTCTATACAAACTCAAGGAGGGCGTCTGCCAGCAGAGTTATGGGCTCCAAGTTGCAACACTCGCAGGCCTGCCACCTTCAGTGGTGCGCTCAGCTGAAATTGCAAGCAACTCTATAAGGACAACAGTGTCAGCTGCCTTTGATGCAGCACTCATCAAGGATGGCTTACCTGATTTGCACAATCAGTGGTTTTCTGCTCTGATGGAGGCGACCACCTTTGATGATGAAGATCTGCATGACACGTTTGTGTGTATCTGGGAGGAGATGCGACGGTCAGCTGTGTGAAGAGCAACATGTACAATGAGTCCAACATGACCATTCAATTTTGAAGAAAAATTTTCAGGAAAATGCAAGACATTCTCATGAATCATGGTAGGTATTCCTATAACAAAACTTATAGGAATAGTTTTCCTGTACATAGTAGAGAGTATCTGGCAAATTGATCTGACACTGTCATTTTACAGGTAGATATTATCCAAAGTTAGAACTTGCAATGTCACCAAATCACAACCATCAATGTTGAGGCATTAATTCATTAGGCAACTCATGAAGTTCTCTTTGTTGTGAGGATGTCATTTGATGCTGTTCATGGCTTATCGTATTCCAATTATGTGTCAGAATGTCAAGAGAGAGAGCATTCACCTTTATGTATGGGAGGTGAATTACAATGGTTTAAGCCTTTCCTTTGGATTTGAGCTCTTTGCAATCCTGAGTTACCACCATAACATTGCCGAAGTCTTCATCTGTCAGAAATATGTTAAACTTGTTCCATTACACATACACATCAGTGACATGTAAAAGCTAGTGTAATGTTGGTTTCTTACATAATAATTCCACAAATACAAAAACCAACTCTTGGACCATGGTTTAATGAAACCTATTGAACATTTGATACGTGTCTCAAGCATTTTTTCCCCTCTCTCTACCTTTATATAAAAACTAAATTAAATTTCTTATCTGGACTTTTATTTTGATTTCACCTTTTTATATTTGACTCTTTATTCAAATCATTTGTTAATGAATAAGTTTGTTCTAGGGCTCCTTGCATTAAAATAACACGCAAATTTTACTTTTCAATAATCAAAGTGTATAGATAAAATTTGTTACATTTATGTGAAGTGACATTTTGAATGGCTATTCAAAACTAAGCATTAAAACAAACTACACCTTGCAACATTGCATTATCTCTAAACCCCTAAAACCCTAAGCCCTAAAAGTTATTGAATCTTGCATGGAGTTGGCATCAAATGTGCATAGTGAGCAAAGCTCCCATTACTTGAGCTAAAGTATGTGTTTTTCTTTTTCCTTTTTTCTTCTCTCTTTAGGCCCACCAACCTTGCAAGATTGCAGATTAAGCTTTGGTAGAGCTTCAATTGTGTGTAATAGCAGTGCTTCAAAATTGTGATTGGGGAGCCTCTCTCAAAAAAACGAAGAGGCACAATGACAAAATGTAAAGAACAAAGAATTTAAGATGCTAAGATTTCAATATATTAAGGGAATATGGGCCAAAAAAAATCATAAATTTTTAGATTCTATGAAAATTCTAAAAATTCATGAAGGCTCACATTAATTGTACATTGAAAGATGTAAGATTTTGTATAATATTAAAAACCTCAATGACCTACGTAAAGTTTAGAAGATATAAAACCATTAGCTTTTGGGAAATAGTGAAATGTGGAATTCAACCTTGTACTCTACTACTTCATTCCAAGCTATCATTAAACACCTAGTTTTTCTATACCTAAAAACTAGCTGCATTTTATTCTTTGATGGTGATATCGGATCAAGTCCAAAATTGGAAGTCTAGCATAATGTGTGATGGAGTAGATCCATCCAACTAACTGGAAATCTAACCATTTGGAGTTGACGATAAACATTTAGAATTTGAAAGGTAATGTTGTTGCCTTTGAGGCAAACTTTGACATCAAACCACACATAAGCTTGGATTGCAATATTATATAATCATTTAAGCCCATTAATTTCAAAATTTGGAGTGATTTTTATTTCCACTGTTGAGATGGATGAAATATGTCAATGGTGGTGGTCATTTGTTAATCATGGATGTTGTCACCATCCTGGATGGGAATGGAAAAGCAAGGCCATTCAAAAAATCACATGATCTTGCAATTTATAACTTTAAAGCATGCACACTACATGTATGTATATCATTTCATCCAAAAGAAGTTTCATTTCAAAATTCATCCATCCCGTTGAAATCATTCCCTCCAATTAATATACTTGCAAAAATTATATTATGATTGCCTTTTTTTCTACCACCTTTCGTGTTCAAATCACCTACTTAAAAATGTTAATGGTTGGGAAAAAAGCTATGCATTTATTACTATTGGGCCCACCAATCCATACAATTAAATATGATATGAGATTCAAAGGTTGAGCTACCAAAATTTCAGAACGAAGACTTTGTTTGTTGCTCATTTGTAGTAGTTGTTGCGGAATAGGTGGAGGTGTAGGGACAAAAAGATGAGGAGATAAAATGCTCGTTTACACACGGGTCGGGTCGCTGCTGTAAGTTATCAATCATCTTTTAGTGCATTGATTACATGTACCGATCATGTACCCTTGGATAACCATGCTACACCATTGAGCTCCTTTGGATCAGCCTTTTCCACAAGTCCATTCCGGGACTCTGGTAAAGCAACTTTGCTTGATTTTTTTGATGCCACGGTTGTCCTCCTCTATGATGGTAGGGGTATCAAGCCAAATGTTTAGGAGTTCATACTTGCCCTTGACCATCGCTTCATTATTGAGGAAGAGAAGGATCTCACTTCTATTGAAACCATGAAAGAGCCAACATCGTTGTGGCTCATAATTGTTGACATTTCTTATTGTTTGCTCATTAGATATATAAGGAAAATGATTATACAATCCTAGGGTTTTCAACAACCCAATGATATGAATTGATTTGTATGTTTAGTTGGAGGAGAAGTTGAAGAAGTAGAGTTCAAAGCCTTAGAAGTTGGTTGATATGCTTAACCAACATTATCATGTGGCTCTCAAAGTGTAGGTTCCTAAAGCTACCAATGTTTTGAATCCTAGTTCATTATAAGAGATGCATGACTCCTCAACCATTTATTGAAAATTTTCCCTCATTACTAAGATAAATATCACGCCAATCCTTTAAACAAGATTGAGCAGGAGAGCAAGTATATCAATACAAGGTTCAACTTCAGGTGAGGTAGATGAGGCTAATTTGGTTAGCTTTCTTAATTGGACATCTACTTTTGGCTCCTAATTGGCAGTATAATTGCCTTAATTTGGTGGGTGAGTAATACATGGTGATTTAGCTGCCGCCTTCATGATATTTGGGTTAGTCACCTTCGCAAAAGTCAAACTACACCCACCATCCTCCACAATGAGGAGTGCTATCCACCGAGCTATGACACGCTTGATTTTTGTGCCTGAGGTAGGCAAATTAGGAGGTGGCATGTGGTTGTGAGGTGCCGACCAACTTGTATTGTGGGTATTCTATAATGGAAAAACAATTTACCAACATTTTATCTTACATGTGACCACTTTAGAGACATGACACATCCAATATTGGCATTAAACTTGGTTTTCATTGCCAAATGACCCATGTAGAATATGCTAATGATGTTGTCCACTTACACAACATTGAATGATAAAAGAGATCCCCCCCTATAACACCACATTGGGATCCTTGATTGCGGAACCTAGGTCAACACCTTTCTTCAACTCTGATTTCAATGATTTTGAATTCCTTGGTCTTGATTCACAATTGCTAACATGCTCAAGCTTCCAATGCTCGAAGATTCCATAGAGTTGGAGGTGTCCACATTAGATTCATCTACCTTGATGGTTAAAATATCGCCATTTGAAGGTTTTTCGAATTCTATTCCACACTGAAGAGTAGGTGTATATGTAGCTTGGAAAATCTATTTCAAACATGTCTCCCAAGTCCTTACTCCAAATAGTGATCCACAAGTTCCTGGATGGACTATCGCAATGTTTCACTTCGAGTGTGAAATATATATTAAGGATCCATAAATTATATCCTCTTCGTCTTAGATGCTTTCAGTAGTATAATCCTTCTTTCTGAACGCATTTGATTGACATTCCAGACAAGGTTTTCATGACAAAGTAGCTTCCGGTTTTGTTCAGTTATGAAATATTCCTTTGCTTTTGGTGTGGTGTGTAGGAGGTGGAGCTGGAAGCATTGATAAGCCTTCAATTAGAGTGGATTGTAGAGCCACTATTCGTCAACAAGAGGAAACCCTTCACCATCTAAGTTTCACCACTAGAATCTGCACACACTGGGTTGAGCCATATCTGCATGATTCAAGTATACATTACAAAGTACTGGAAACAAAGCTCCAACTGACAGGTGCAGAAAAAGAGAAGTGGACCACGCAACACAAGAAGCTGTTGATGAGAAACGACCAGCTTGAGACTCTCACCAAGGACGTGGTATGTGAAACATGTTATCTTTGTACCACTGAAATTGCTAGCAGTGATATTGTCCATATACAGCTTTCAGATCAACAAAACACATACAAGAAGGCATCGGTTGCATTAAAGAGGGTTGAATGGAGAAGTCAACTGCACTTGATGGTTGAGAGCTCAATTGGGAAGGAAATCGAACTGGCCCGTATGTTCATGTTTTCGATATTTGAATATTGGTTTATCTGGACACCGTTCTCAGTGTTCAGATGGACTTGGCTATGATAGTGGTACTGACGACATGGAACCGGAAGAAACGAAGATCGAAGCAGTTGGTGAAGAGTGGGAGGTCAAATGAGAAGATGTTGATTTGAAGGAGAAGATTGGGGCAGGTATGCAACAAGAATGTAATTATTGTAGGTGCAGTCTTTAGTATGATTCATTATGATCCTCAATATTCGACAAAGGATTCTATGTAGTAGTATTCACCATCTATCATTAATGTTCCTGATGAAGTTCTGAATCTCCATCTAGGATACGCTAACAAGATAACCATGTGAGAAAGGTAAGCAACAGTCTTGGAACCATAGGGTTGTAGAGAGGTTTTCATTTGCATTGTTGTTCATAAGGGACAAATTTGTTGATGTCCAATACTTAGTTGCCTTGATTTGAACCCGTATGAAAGCAAGAGAAACAAAGAAGGTCGAGGAATTGTGTCCCTTGGGCAATTCATAACTTAGGCATGATTTAGACAAAAGCAATATTTGCTTGACAATCGGATCTTAGAACATGTTTGAGCCATTTTATTGGGAGACCTTGAGATTCCTCGGGGATTTGAAGACTGATGTACACTTGGTGGACTTTGTTACTCATGAATCTCGTTGGAATGTCATTAAAATACACTCACTATCCTCCACATTGCTACAACATTAACTAAATCATTTTCTCCTGTGGGTTTTGTGTATGGAGATTCATCTCTTATGTGCATATTATCAATTTGGCAGTCAATATGCATTGTGGAGAGTTTATTCCTCATTACCCATGTTGTTTGCATACTTTCATAAAACATGGTTCAAATCAGTCCTAAGCATTGACAATAGTTTTTGATGTCTTTGGACATATCTTCTGTATTTGCTTAACCCTTAAGCGCTCGTGCAACCTGAAATGGGTTGCCATCTAATGTTCTAATGGGATTTGCGACCCACTAGGTGACAATCTACGTGAATGCAAAGTTGCCAACTTCCTAAAATTTGTGCCATGACTGAAATGATCATGAAATGAAAAATTTCAGAGTTTTCCCTAGCTGCCCCCCCATAGGAAGGCCCTCTTCAAATGTCAATTTGACCTAGAAAATGTAGTCCGATCGACTTCAAATTTTCCCTGCAAAAATGTATGATAATTTAATTCACATTTGTACAGTTGGATGTCAAGAATATAGGCTTTGTTTTTCTACCTAATAGACATTCTCAACACTAGTGCTAGAAATGCCCGAAAATGGAATGTGAAGGCTTGAGCGTTTAGGGGTTAAAGTAAAGAAGTCTTCATTTAGTTCAAAACAAAAATCAAAGATAGGCTATATCCTTTCACTTGATTTTTCATGTGTTGTCTTTTCTATTTTTGAACATGCAATGCCTTTCTAAGTATTGTGGATTACCATAGGATGGTTCAATAAGTACTTGTTGAGCTTCATATGGTAGTGCACGTTCACAACACACACCAGTTGACCCTTTACATTTAGTTTCAATGAATAGGCTTTTAGAAATGCAAATGAACGTTAGTTGATTGACAAAGCATTGGATTTTTCAGGATGTGGTTGTTGATGGAGCAAGATGTATTTGATGAGCGGTTGAAAGATTTAAAAGAGAGGTAGATCAATTATATATTGGATGTAAAATGCTATATTCCTACATTTGTTTTGTGAATTGATTGCATGTGTTGTAAGTCATGGCATAGTTTCTTTGCCATTTATAGAATTGATGAAGGGTGTTGGGTAATATCACAAAGGATAATATTTTATTTTTTCTTCAAAGTGAACATGTAGGGGACAATTTTCATCCCCCCCCCAAGGGACATGTCAATACTCAAATAAACAACTAACAAACGGTTTCAATATCCAATTTAAATTGATACATATTTGAGAAAACAAATCATAAATTCTAAATAAATTTACCAATATATTTTGTGTGCTACCTAAAACATGTATTGTGGTCAATGCTTGGGTGGAGCATTATTGTTGTTTTTATCATCAACAACAACAACAACAATAATAATACACTCTAACCTCCCTAATATCATGCATGTGGCACTCAAAGTGCACGTGATGTTAACATAGATGTGTGATAATAGATAATTATTGTAGCATGTGACATTATGGAATAACACAATGTCAACATTGCAGTAATGACAATAATTATAATGATGACAACGTGATGCACGTGAGGGTGTGATTTGAATTCTTTGATGGATTACTTTAACGTCAAACCCATAATATATGGGAGGGAAATGTGAAAATAAGGAGGGATTTTCAAACTAAGAACATCCGTTTTGGTTTTGGAATATAAGAGAAGGAGTGACATTAAGGAGTATGATATTATGGAGGTTAGGGTATAGGTAGTTTCATCTCAATCATCGGCCGCCTTCATATTGTCTTAGGAACTTCCATTCCATGAGATAGCCAATATTACTACACCAATTATTCCAATTAGTGAGGGTGGTGTTAATTCAAGTCACACACACAATCTAGCCAAATCTCAAAGTTACCGAGGCTTGAAGTTGCTACTAAGTGACACACAATTCATAATTATAGTAAATTCTATGCTCATTCACCATAGATTTCAAGAAAATTAGTGCATGCTTGTGATTAGTGCATGCCACATGCTTGTTATTGAATAGTACCAAGTGCCGAGATGAACAATGCCTCCTAGATCATAGGAGGCATTAATTCATAGCGTAATGGAATTTAGTATCACCCTCACTAATTTCCCACACTTGCTAATTGGTATACTTGGTGTAGTAAGGGTGACTTTCCATGTAGGTTGCTCGCCCACTAGATTCTAGATAATAGTGGGTTGAAGGTGTTCTCATGTAGTTAAGCCCAAGCCGGCATCCAACCACATTTTGGGAGTCTGCTAGAATGTGGGGGGTTGTGGACACAGGCCACTAGACTTCTATGCATCCACTAAAGAATCTTTAACCTACAAGTGCCGGTCGCCAAAGGATTAAGACGAGTTGAATACTCGAGAAAGCCAATGTTGGTCTAGAACTCCATCATTGATAAGTGAGGGGTTGATCACACTGGCCGCTTCTAGCACCATCCGTTGGCATCTCTAGCTGTAATAGTGTGGAAAGTGGTGGGCCAACATCTATTTCTCAACATAATCCCCAACAATTTCATGGCTTGGTGTGATTGGAGCATGAGAGGAGGTGGTTAGTAGGTGGACCCGGATCTGAGAAGATGGGAGCAACTATTTGACACATGCAAACCCTACCTTACCATATTCCCACTATATTTGGGCGGATGTGTCCTCATTCACACTAGAATCTGGTGGGTGAGCGGCTTACGTGGAAACACACCCCAAGTTATTAGTCAGAGTCACCTGCCACCACGAAGGTTAGCCTTCGCAACGCCGAAGACGACCGGAACCTCAAGCTTACTAAAGTTACGTTATTCCACCGCGTTGGACCTTCTCCTCTCCTTGCTCTCTTCTCTTTCCAATCAACGACGCATCTCAAAATCTTTCGTCCATTCGACCATTCTCTACACCACTGCTGCACTAATTGAAGTTATTGTCTCAAATTTGCGGCGACTGAGACATTGTATCTCCTCGCAAGACCATCTATCGCCTGTGATCAGGTTAGGGTTCCCACACTTGCACCTCTGGTTATACGGCATTAGGTGAACATTTTGCATTTATTTGAGTTTGAGGGTTGTGATTGTGAATCTGGTTTTTGGTGTGCTGCTAGAGTGTAGAGCCTCGAGTGTGGAATCGGGAGATCTTTGTGATTGCCAGATCTTGTATTTGTTCTTGTTCATCTGGTTGCGAGTCGTCTGATCAGGTTAGGGTCGTGGCACTTGGTCATGTGATTGTCGCTTTGGTCGGTGTTTGCTTGTATCTTTGCTTCCAGAGATGTTTCTTAAGTCTTTGGATGGAGCTTACTGTTCGTTTGCATCCACTTTCCGCGTATAATTGCGGATACGGCGATGTGCCGATGTTTGGGAACCCTCGCTGAAAATTTTCCAACATAATATGCACTTTTCATCCGTAATGAATGTTTCTTATGTGGATACGGCAACAGGTGGGCTTGCTCTTAGTGTGGCATGAAATTTTCAATTGGTCGATACTATATCCGTTTGTGTGAAGGTGGTTGTGATTCTTCAGTTTTGGGGGTAGGCGTTGAGTCCTGTTGTTAAATTCTGGTGCGAATTGGAGGAGGGAGAAATTTGAATGGCACAAATGTTCATGCGAAGGTTTTGAAACTCAAGTTTGGATTGGATTGGATTGGATTGGATTCATCGTCTGAGACATGGAAAAAAATTTCGAGGACAAAAATGGTGTGTATGCGGGGCAGCAAAATGCGGCTTCAAATGATCCGCAATTAGGAATCCCTTACGCCTATCCACCTGCTCAGGGCCAAGCAGTTGGGTACCCATATGAACATCCTGTCACTGTTGCTCCTCCTCAACAACAGCCTCCACAATATTATATGCAGCCGAACCCTTACACCGCAGGCATAACTCCTCCAAATGCCATTTACGGGCCTCCTCCTCCTGGAGTTGGGTTGCAGGAAACGTTCTTTGGAGATACGCCAGCACCATTTGAGTGTCCTCACTGCGGCAAACCTGGAATTACAAATGTCAAGTACGTCTGAGAAACAGTCAAATGCTTTTTGCAGTCAAGTGCCTGTGGTGGAGTCTGTGATAGTGCCAGGAAGTTGTGTTAGTAAAGTGAGCGTTTATGGCCCATTCTGTTCTAGTGCGATGCTGTCAGACAATCGTCTCACGCCCCTGGCCCATTTAGCTTGCACTTAGGTATTTTGTAAGAAATTGTTTTGTTCAACACAATAGAGAGGTGCACACATCTATGTTCTGGCTCCTCTGCTCCTGTCAAATATTGCAGGCGTCATGATAAACCTTGTTGTGGAAGAAGAGATGCACTTCGCTAAGTTGCCCTTTTTGCTCAAATGCAGGTCGTCACCTGGCCTTGCTGCGTGGATAGCATGCTGCATGACTATCTTTGGCGTTTGCTTTCTAAGCCGATCCTGTGATTGCTTGTGGAACAAACAACATTACTGTGCAAATTGTGGACAACAGGTAAACGCTTTGTCCCGGTCTTGTTACCCTCTCTGTAGAGATGATATGCAGAGTTGCTATCTACATTTCTTGTTAATATAAGATTGGTCAACTTCCAGGTTGATTAAGGGCATTTTTGTTGTGCATGACACACATAACGGGTTTCAACTCCTTTTTGCAGGTTGCAGAACACAAAAAGGCAGACCCATGCATCATCATGGATCCTCCACATTGGACTGATCTCAGTTATGCTGTGCCAGCTTAATCAGAGGGATTCTTTTGTGGGCATTTCTTTCAGCTCAATGCTCCTACAGCGTACATCCTTGTCTCAATAAACAAAGTTCTTGTAAGGCAGTGGAGGATTCTGTTGAATTTTACTGCCTTCCATTTCTACGAATCTTTCAAGACCAGCTGTCACCAGTAACTCTCAAGCTACTTAATGCAGATTGTACCATATCTATATCACGACTGATTTGTGTGTCGGCTTGTTTTTTTTAAAAGCAAATAAAGGTTGTTGATGTGAGTCACATGGGACCATTTCCAGACATTTTTTAAGCCCGATACTTCATGTATAACAAATGGATGATGTCATGTTTAGCTTTAAAGCATGCCTTAGTTTTTACTTGGGTAACTACTGATTGGAACACCTTAACAAAACTTTAAGTGACCAGGTTTGAAAACTGCCAACATACCTTCATATAAACCTTCTAGAGTGAGGAGGCCGTGATCTCAATGTTGACACCCAACTTAAATTCGTATAAAGTGTTTTCGCCCAGGGCAAGGCCACTCACCCTGCATCTGCACTTTTACATCCCCAATGCAGATGCAGATGCAGGGAAGTGGCCCATTCACCCTGCTATCTGCTAAAGTTGGATGTAGAATAATACAGGAAGTGCAGAACCTGCATTTCGTCGAGATATGCAGGGGAGCCTGCTATCAGCTATAAGGACAATCAACTTCATGGTGGCTTTTCACTAAAGACAACTCAATATGGTAGGGTCCTAGTGAATGAGAGAGAAATAACCGGTTGAGGTTTAGAGTAAACTTGGAAAAATTTCTAGCTACGTGCGAAGCAAGGATGAGCTTGAGAAATAACCAGTTGAAGTTTAGGGTAAACCAGGAAAAAATATTGGTTATGCATGAAGCATGGATGCGTTTGAGAAATAACCAGTTGAAGTTTAGGGTAAACAAGGAAAAAATACTAGTTATGCACAAAGCACGGATGAGTTTGAGAAATAACTAGTTGAAGTTTAGGGTAAACCAGGAAAAAATACTAGTTACACACAAAGCACGGATGAGTTTGAGAAATAACCAGTTGAAGTTTAGGGTAAACAAGGAAAAAATACTAGTTACGCACAAAGCACAGATAAGTTTGAGGAATAATCAGTTGAAGTTTAGGGTAAACGAAGAAAAATACTAGTTACGCACAAAGCACGGATGAGTTTGAGAAATAACCAGTTGAAGTTCATGACTTCAGAAAACTACCGATCATTTTAGGGGAAATTCTGAAGTTAGTGAAGAAAGCAATGCATGATGAGTGGCAATTTTGCCTGGGTCTGCATCTGCATTCTAGACGGAGGCCACTTTTCATTCCTGGATGTAGATGCAGATCCAGGAACGATTGGGCTTGCTCTAACATGTAGATGCAGCCAAAAATGGGTGTCATGTCAAAAACAATCAAACATGCGTGAAGACGAGTGGATGAAAGACTTATGCCCCCTTCCAGGACTGATTTTTCACAAAGTTTTTACCCATCCACGTCCAAAAACCTCGAATTGAAAGGCAAAAAAAAATTGCAACCCGTCCCAAAACCGGTAATTTCAAAACCAACCCGTCCAAGGAAAGGTTAAAGAAAAAACAACCCGTCCCAAAACCGGTAATTTCTAAACCAACCCGTCCATGAAAAGGTTAAAGAAAAAAACAAATTGATAAAGATAAACCGAAAGATGTCGGCATGTGATTGGTTGCACTCGGAAACAATAGTATCTTCCTTCAATTCTGTTAGTGTTATGGCTTTATCTATTTTAGCTGCCACCTGCCCCATTTCGTCCACATAGTTCAGAGAAAGTTTTGATTCTCTGAGGCCCAGGTTCCCCCTCCAGCAGTGTTCAAGCTTGGCACTTCCCCCTCCAGCATGTATTCAAGCTCTTCTTCTGGGTTGTCAGTATCTTCTCTCTATACATTCTCTCTGTATCTTCAACCAAGTTTCGAGATTGTGTTAGAACAGTGATCAGGGAGATTTTTGGGCAACATAATCAGTTTGAGATCCTAGTGATTGCAAGTCCAACCAGTTTAGGGTTGACAACCTCCGGTTCCCTTCTTTAAATTTGGGTATATTCTATAAATCCCTCTAAAATGATCAGTACATTTCCTGCAATCTTGAACTTCAATAGGTTTTTTCTCAAACTCAACCGGTTCATTTGTAACTAACTGCCGGTTCTCTGCAATCATTGTTTTAAAAGGTCCAAGATGAAAGGTGTTATGGGCTTGTAGAGTTTGAGTTTTTGAATTCAGTTTTGATTTAGACTGAGCAAGGATTGTTTCAGTGTCGTTCTAAACTACTTCTTTCACCGATATCTATGTATGTTTGTATGTGCTGAATAATTTTGATTGTGTCCTTCATAGTCCCAATGATCCAGACTTCAAATGTTTGCTTTCTTCGGATGAAAATTTAGTCTTCAATATAAGTTTATCTTCTTTAGATGCTTTGATGCGCATTTCATGTGCAAATATTCCAGTTGAAAACATCAATTGGAATGCAGTGATGCTTGTTTGGAGAAACATGAAGGATAGGAGAATTCATCCACTTCTTTGAAGGGTAAGTAGCTCTTTGTTTTTAAAATTTTGAACATGTTTATATATACTAATTCTTATTCAATTACTAAGTTTACCTTCAATTATAATCTTTGACATTATGTTAAAAAGGTTCTAAATTTTGTGGTTGATGAATTAATGTATGCAGGTGAATCAAGCACTTCAAGATTGATATTTTAATTGGGTATTAGTGGTTTGATTGCATTATGCTTATATTCACATGTCATATATGACATAATGTAATTGATATTTGTACCATTTATTTATTTTTGGAAAAAATAACATTTTTATAGAACCCGTCCAAAGTGAATTTGACACGTCCCAAAACCGGTTCATTTTCTAAGAACCGTCCACTGGAAATGTTTTTTTTTTATGAACATGTCCCTAGACATGTTAGGGACCTTGTGAAAAATCACCACTGCCCCCTTCCCACTTGACTTTAGCTAAGCCTAAAAGTTGGTTCTAAAAACACGGCCTTCACACCATCGACGGTATCTAGTCCCGAGCCTAGTTGGCAAATGATGTGGCATGGTTTAAAAGTGGAGGTTTTAAGCTTCAACCACCAACCCTCCCATCGGTACCTAGACATGAGGCAAGAATGTAGGACCTTTAAAAGTGTCCCCTCCCGCCCTTGTGATTGGTTGCTTTTAGTCTTCGCTATGAGGGCACGAGGAGCTTCATTAACAAAAACCGATGGTAAGACAAAATTAGTAATAAGGCATTTGGGGATGGGACAAAAACTATCCAACATTCATTGCTTGGTAAATAAAGCAATGAACATGTGTGAAAACTACTTAACTAAAACCTACTCGAAAATCTCCGGAGCAAGTTCTTGTAGGTGCATTGGGATAGCCGGATGCCTCTGCTATAACCGAGAGAGCTTTACCATGTTTTTAGGAAAGACTTTGGTTATTTGGTAAAGTCAGGTGGGAAGGAGGCATTATCTTATCATTTACCCATGATTAAGATATTATCCCAAACTTATTTTGAGGTCAAATGGGGGTTGGTGCACTCCCCTTGTGCCATGGGGTACTAAGGTAGATGAGGCTATTTTGGTTAGCTTTATTAATCAAACACTTATTTTTGGCTCCTAATCGGTGGTACAATTGCTTTATATTTGGTGGGTGATTTAACACGTGGTGGTACGCCTTCATGATATTTGGGTTAGTCACCTTTGCAAAAGTCAAACTACACCCACCATCCTCCATAATTAGGAGTGCTATCACTGAGCTATGGCACACTTGATTTTGTGCTTGAGGTGGGCAAATTAAGAGGCGGCATGTGGCTTTGAGGTGCCAACCAACTTGCATTGTGGGTATTCTTTAATGAAAAAACAATTTGGCAGCATTTTTATCTTACATGTGACCACTTTAGAGACATGCACAACCAATATTGGCATTAAACTTGGTTTTCATTGCCAAATGATCCATGTAGAATATGCTAGTGATGTTATCCACTTACACAACATTGAACAATAAAAGAGGGGAGCATTGAAAGAGTAGCCCCCCTTATAACACCACATTGGAAAGTAGAGAATCTTTGATTCCAAAGCCTATATCAACACCTCCCTCAACTCCAATTTCAATAATTTCAAATTCTTTGGTCCTGCTTTTCACTTGCTAACATGCTCAAGCTTCTAATGCTCGAATCCATTGGCTGGATGATTCCACAAAGCTAGAAGTGTCCACATTAGCCTCATGTGCCTTATGACAAGTGCAAGGGGACGGTGCCAACCCCCATTTGACCTCATGATAAATCCTTAATACATGTTTGAATTTGGAAATTGGTCATTGGAAGGGGTTTGGGGGGGGGGAGCATACACCTCACTGAAGGTAAGTCACTCAACAAGAAAATTCGAATTTGAAAGCCCATGTCTGCAAATCGTACTTGTTTTTTTTTTTTTTTTTTAATTTTTTGAAGTTCCCACAAATTTGTGCTTTTGAGGCCTTAATTTCTTGATGGGCTCTACTTAGTGTTTCTAGGTCCCCTCCATGAAGACTTCATGTGTGACTCTCATCCTAACACATGTTTGATGGGCAACCCATCTTCGCATGTCAAAATGTGCTTCCTCCGGAATAGGTGGGCATTTAGTCTTGGCCATTGATTTGGATTTGTATCTTTGTAAAATAGTTAGCTTGGATATGTGTGTCTGTTGGCTGAGACTAACTTTTATTGACTAAGCTCCAAAACTTTGATTAAAATTTGCAACCATTGTCACCTAGTTCCTATTATCATAACATTATTTAGCTGAGAGGATTTGTTGTCGTTCTATTCTTAAAACCACCCTTAGCCAACTGCCTATCCCCACATGTCCAAAATCAACACCTCCTATATGGAGGGCCCACAAAAAAATTCCATATAAGTTGATTAACATAATATTACTCAGTTTAGCCATGGCCCACATAACATCATGACTAAGTTGAATAATTTATGAATGTTATGGTGGTTGATTTTTCATTTCTTTCTCTCTATATATATACATATATACATATATCACAAACTTTAGGGGCATTCATAACATTAAGCAACAATGCTAGGAGGGTACCCTTTGAGTACTCGCAATATTACCTCAACAAGAAGGGAAAAGCTTGCAAAGCAAGGGTGAATGAATGGATAATTAATCAAATATAGTAGCTTCAAAAAGGTATCAAAGAGGTTTCCAATGCAGGTGTTGGGAGACTTTTCCAAAAAGTGCAACTACCTTTTTGACCTCACCAACTTTCCCGTTGCTTTATAGCTATTTAGATTTGTTTAGATTGTAATTTAGCCTAGATTAGAGCCTCTACCACCACTTGGCATTAGTTTTGTCCTAGAAACCGACATAATTAATTCTAAGCATTGAAAGTAACTACCCAAATAAATTAAAAATAGCCTAAGTAAAACTCAAAAGTAGTGCTACCTTTGCTCTTGAAAAGAGCATCAAACCGGCACACGCCGATTTGATGCTCTTTTGAGAAGGTCATTCCGAGCTTGCTACTTAATGTTATGTTTATACCCCAAGTGTAGTGCCCACCTAAAGGTTGATACACCTTAGACTTTTTCATGCCTTTGCCCTATCAACCTCTAATGCTAACAACCGAACTTCCTCTACTGTGAAAAAAGCAGTGGTTGTCATGCAACAATGTTGGTGGAGATGTGTGACCATGCAATTAACTTCTTGCTATATTAAATCCTTACTATCCAAATCCGTATACACATTGTAATGGACGGGTCTTAAAATATTCTTGATCAAAGGGCCAACTCTTTCAACTACTTTTGTCTCACACTAAAACTTATGTAATTTAAGTAAAACTCAAAAGTAGTGCTACCTTTGCTCTTGAAAAGAGCATCAAACCGGCACACGCCGATTTGATGCTCTTTTGAGAAGGTCATTCCGAGCTTGCTACTTAATGTTATGTTTATACCCCAAGTGTAGTGCCCACCTAAAGGTTGATACACCTTAGATTTTTTCATGCCTTTGCCCTATCAACCTCTAATGCTAACAACCAACCTTCCTCTAGAAATACAATAAATTAAGTGCTTTAGTTTCATAATCTTGAGTTGACTCAAGTGCCCACAATGGGCTCCTTATTGGGCATTGTATTGACTTAGTAGGCCCCCTAAAAAAATATTTACACGAAGAAATACCTAGATAGAAAAACCTCAACAAAGACCTCAAATTTTAATTGAATAATTCTACAAAGACATTCATCCAAAACAAACAAACATCCATCAAATACATTTGACATTCACACAAAGCCTACACCTTCAACAACTCTAATTTTGCTACTTGCATTTGCATGCACACACAAAACTTGGGAAAACAACACTACTTATTCCACCTGCAAGTGTGATTACTAAGCATAGATAAAGAAACATGGAACTCAAACCTTGCAAAGAGACACAACCACTACAACTTGTAAGCAAAATCCACACGCTCTCTCTAAATTGTGACTCATCGTTGCTTCCAAAAAAACCCGTCAAACAACAAAGATTTTAATCTTCTGCCGAACAATCACTAAGAGAATCTAAAACTCAATCCAAATTCCACAATTGTGCACTCCCCTAGACCAAATGATCTTGACACATGATAACCTCCTCTCAATCGACCTATAGAAGAAGGAGAAATTGTGTGTTGAAATTTCATAATCAAAAGAATATGAAAACTCACATGTAGATGCTAAAAACCGCCAAAAGCCACTGTAGAGTTGTCACCCCAACTTGAATAGATGCCTACCACATGCCACCACATGCCTTTCATGAAGTAAACCTCTTGTTTAATTAATGAACCCCTCCTCCTAGCCAATGGGGAAATTCCTTTCTACAAAAAGTGTCACATGACATTCGGCTAATGGGTGCTAGAACACACTACTTAATATCACAATGAGCCAAATCATGCTCAAGTATGCTCTAATGAATATGTCAACCATGGACCCCTTAAACACATGTTAAACTCTTTAGACACTCCATACTAGACTCCTAATTTGAGATATATAAGATCAAGCACTTTGTATGCACATCGCATGAGCAATCAAATGTGAGCGACTAAGCAATGAAACATACCAAACCTTGTACATCCGCTAGCCCACGGACTTTTTGGGCTAGCGGCTGACCCAATAGCTAAGAGTTATGGCTGAAAACGGTACCTGAAAAAAATAGGCTAGCCCAACTATAACTAGATCGAGGCCTGAAAAATATGGGCTAGCCCGCCTAGCTATTAGCTAGTTAAAGATAGGTCATGTAGCTCAATCAGCTCAAGCTAAGGCCCAACCCCACCTGACTTTAGGGCGTTGTGGTTTTAAATGCTAAAACTTGCCCCACTTGTAGGATTGGACTGTTCACACACACTGCAACTCGGTTCGGGCTATTTTGTGGGCCCGGTACTTAATGGTTGGTTTTAATTTTATATGTATTCCTACTTGTGGGTCGTTTTAGCTGAGGAATTGCCACGTCACCCCTAACATTGCCGTCTTCTCCCTACCTTCTAAGCCTCTCCTGGTTATTGCTAAACTAGTCCCCTAGTTTTGGTATCACTCCCTCCACCACCGAAGTGGTTATCTTTGTTGCGAAGTTTTTCTTTTTCTTCTTCTTCATATACACTGTAAATACCACTAGTTGTTATGAAGATGCCCTCCCCCGAAACCACATTTTTGCAGGACTTTAGTAGCAAACTAGGATAAGTTAGCGCTTGGAAGGGGAGAGCTTTAAGCTCAACAATTTGACTGAGGCAAGATCAACTTCTTCATCTGCACATAAGAGGATCAATTGGGTTTAGGGTGACCCAACACACAGTGAGGCGCTTGATGAAACGATGCCTCCTTGAATTCAACATATGAGCTAGTTGAGCTAGCTTTTTAGGTCAGCTAGCCCAGCTATATGGCTAGATTGAGTGCCTGAAAAATATGGGCTAGCCCAACTATGGCTAGATCGAGGCCTGGAAAATATGGGCTAGCCCAGCTAAGGCTAGATCGAGGCCTGAAAAATATGGGCTAGCCCAACTAGCTAATGGGCTATAAAAGGTCTGAAACATACATAGAACAATTAAGCAACAATTTCATTTTTGCAACGTGGGCACATAGGATGGTCTGCACCAAAATCAATATGTTATGGCGTTTTTGTTCGTGATGACAACTTGAAAAGTATTCCAAGAGGTACATGTTGGATTCCTACCCGTGGCTCACATTCATGAAGACATAGATGGGTACTTTATCTACTTGTCTAAACAACTTAAAACAACCAACATAATTGTTCTTGCAAACCTCATGAAAACTTTCATGGACTTCTAGTACCTTTCCTTCATTCCATATTTGATTATGGAGGTTGCTAATTTGAAATATTTTTATTGAAGGTTTTGCTAAGGAGCTTATGGGATTGAAGGAAATGCATATTTTCCAGTTTTTTTGTGGACAACGATGATTGGCTTGTTTTCCAATACAAATTTTTCTTGCACTTGTTTCTAGAGTTGTTGCTGCGAAACAATTTGATTTGCATTTGGAAGGATGTTGGTCGTGGCCGTCCACTTATCCCTAAAGGTGAACCATCTGCTCTTCAAGTTAGACCTCGTTGGGGCCATGTTCTCATGGACGTTATTGAGAATGTCCATGATGCAAATCAAGAAAAATGATGGGATTTGTGTCGGTCTAAAGAAATACATTGAAATTTGGGAGAACGGTTGTTTGGAAAATTAAACTTAGAGAGAAAAAATGGATCATTACATCACCTACTAGAAACATGTTGTCAAGGAATAGTATGCCTTGCAAGTTGCAACTAGGGTTTTGGCCATCCACATCATATACCATGGCAAATGGAAGCATGTTTGATCCATTACATGAAGACACAACACTGGTAGATAATTCTAGAGATCCCTTTTGTGGAATTATTGACATGACAAGCCAAATGAATTCCACAATCCTTACAAAGATGTTAAGTTAAGTGTTTTTGTTCTTCGCCGTCATCTGGACACTAACATCTACCCTATGTGGATGAGCCAAGCACTGACATCTATGCAACTCAATAAAAATCATTCTCACTATGGACAAAATTTCAAATTTGGTATTGGAGACCAAGCAAAGGCAAAAGAAACCTCCGACTTGGAATGTTACAAAGGGGCTTGAGATGGTAATGGGAGTGCAATCTGGCTTCCATGACAATAATGTGGATTGAATGTAATTCTATGCTTATTCAAACCGCGCTAGGAAAAACACAAATGACACTTCTGTTGTCCAAATAGAAGAAAAATCAATCCTAGTGCACTTCAAGCCGTTTGATAGATTGGAGACCAAAATGGCTCCCTCCCTTTTCTCTTCCCTTCATCCTTCAATGCAACGGTCTCCATTATTTTGCCTCAAGGCCATTAGACATGGGAGAATTGGTCCTTGTTATGATTTTTATTCTATTGAGTGCTTTGGACCGACCTCAAGACCTGAATGGGGCTGAGATCTCATTGAATGGGCCCCAAGAAAATCGGTTTCGACCTCATATGTAAACTGCCCAAACTCTAAGAATTTCAACCAATAGGATCGCTTGGTTACATCAATCCGGCCCAAGGACTCTATACTAGGGTTGGACCCAAATATTAAAATACAAAAACATAACAAGAGTATAGGGCGTTTGTCTTGGGTGGCGTGTTGGCTACAACTACATTGTTTTACCTAATTAGTGTGGGTTACCATGCGGAGCTACGTGTTACTATAACATTCTACTGACATTTTTTTAAAAACCAACTAAGTTATATCATATTCTTCGGTGTGCATACTAACTACTTATGTTATCTGGGTAAAAGATAAAAATATTACAGCATTATGTAACTCCAAATGATAATCCACACTAATTAGACAAAACAGTGTAGCTTCGGAGACAAGTGGGTCCAACGGCCGTGGTCCGGCACTGATGAGCCAGCCTTTCCATTTCACCCACGCCTTTCACATGATGACCGGCAAGTTAAATGCACCAGGAATCAAATTTGCTTGAGATTTGGACTCACACGCACTCACTGTGACCTTTTTATTAGCCACCTTTAGAAGTCAACTTGATATCTATCTTTTTTTTTCCTTTTTTTTTTTCCTTTTTTGAGATAGAAGGCCAAAAAGCCAACGCCAAATGCAAAAAGAATCAAAGGAAAACGCGCCCACTTCGAGCCAAGCTTGTGATGCATCGATCAGTGCTTATTAACTGACTTCATATATTAAGTGTCGCTCTCAATATATACATGGCTCAAGTTTCATGCAAGTGGGAACATCACCAGCCGATCGAGGCAACGTAGAAGGTTAGGTGACTTAACGCAGCCTTTCTTCGATCACTTTCAGCCTGATCACAACTTGGTGTGTAATGCTTGCTTGCATTGCTTCCGTTTATGATGATGATGATGATGACGACGACGACGATGATGATTAGCCTGTGGATCATGTCAACTTCTTGGTGCCGTCAAGTGTAGTGATGGCTAGGTTGAGAACGTCACTAGATGCCATTTGAAATGTAGGGTCATGCATTTCATACCCGTCATGCGGGTTGCATCAATCCACTGCACATGGACGTTGAAGGTATGATATATACGTCTCTGATCGAGTACGAAATTGTTCTGTCAAGTTTAGGCCGGAGGGTGAGGGATGTGATCAATCTCGTGTTAGTAAGAAATTTTGTTCTTTCGGAATTGATGAACTCATCAAGAAATTGTGGGAAATTATATGAAATGGTCTGTTTTCTCTCTACTTTGCTTCCTTGCGCAGTTTGGGTAAGTACTACCCAATCTCCATCGCCAGGAAACAAAAATGTGACCAGGAAAATGAGTCCCTGCTTATGGCTCGAACCTGACGTTGATTAATACTGGGCCAGTCGGAATAATATTAATTATGATGAAAGCAGTTGTTGTCAGTGTCATCAACTTCGCCATTCTAATCAACACTAGTACCATGTGATCTACACATGATCCTCCAGAAAGTGAAGGAAACAATTTGCAGCTTCGATGCTTTCCAATCTGGAGTTGTGCATTTAATTTTGACAGATGTTGTTGCAGTGTGCCTCATGCCCTCGCCTGCATTTTCAACCTCCTTGCAGCTCCCAGACGATTACTTCTTCCAATAATTTAGTTCCTCGCGGACGTCACTTGTTGGGACAGGCCATGAAGTTAACCCCTGAACCGCACTGTACATGGTCCCAGTAGTGGAGAATTATTGCGTTCCTTAGGAGCGACGGTGCCCAAATTATATTGATTATGACACCTGACTGATTGGTTCGACTTTGAGATCTTAGGAATATTGGTGCAAGTCACAATTTGATACACGAGGGATCGAATGAGGCTCTCTTAAATTCCTAAAAGCATAACGGAAAGACTTACAGCTCATTTTAATGCCAAGAGCGGATCCTGTCTCCGTCGGAGCAGCTATGGTTACAAGAAATGACAACATCCCGCACGCGTAAGCTAATTAATTAAAGCAGTTGTGCTCATACGAAGTGACACACTAAGTGGAAAATACCAGCATCGGCAACTTGCAGTATTGCCTTGAATATTTGTTCAATTTGAGACTTTGCTCCCCTCAATCAATGCAGGGCTAATTAAAGAATGTGGTTGGGTGTCAGTCCATTGATGGATCCGTTTGTTAGAGATGAGGAAACCACTTAGTACAGTAGCTTCAATTTGAAAGAGTACTAAAAGTCGAATCTTGTGAAAGAATTTTGCCATTTTGATATTAGACTCAAAAAAGTAGTGTTGCAATTTTTGCATCAGTAGTCGTGTCGATATTGTGCACAAAGAAGATCTAGTGAACACATTTTCATTTGTCCTTCTTCTTCCAGGCACTTCTCGTTACGGCATACACCGTTTGGGAGGCGAGGAATTCTTCTGTCAGCACCTATTACTCATCCTCATCCTCCTATTTGGTTTTTGATCAATAACCCTTGCAGTTTTGTATGAGTTTCTCAAGTCAATTCTAGTTGTCCATGAATATTCATCCAGTGACATGTATTTGGTGTCCACTTGCAGGTATGGTGATACAAAGATCTGTTGGAAGCTTGGAGCAGGGATTCAAAGGTATGGGAGGAGAAGTTGGCAGGGAGGATCAGCCCCAAGTGTCGAATATGAGATCCCGGAAACCAACACTTTGAGGCCCCCGACTGGTAAGTTTATAGGGCCCATTAATTACTTCGGTGGTCATATTTGCATGTGAAGCAGAATTGTTTTTGAATATGAGCAGGGGATCACCAGTGGAGGATAGAATTGTCAAGCTACCTGGCCACATGAACATGTCGACAGAGTTTCAGTACAGTTGAATGGAGGGAAGGGATTGAAAGACTAGTCTTCTGGAGTCCATGAATACCTTTTACTAAGGTACACGTATGTGTGCCTTATGTGGTCACTCTTCTTAAACGAGCGTCTATATTTGAGTAACATGGCAAGGCTTGTAATCAACACTGGACACCAAAAAGACATTTAAATGTGTTCTGATGCGACTGGGGATGTGATTGGGGCATATGCGTACATATAGACACCACTCTGGGTGCAGTAGTGAGTATCACAATTGGGAGGACCTATGTGATTTCTCAAACGATGAAGAGTTAGAGAATCTTCACTTTGATCTCTTATAACTTTTGCGTCTCGTGAACTCTCTGTCTGAAACTTGAAAAGACAATCTTCGTGGTTCATAGCAATTGCTGACCAGTTCAGACAATTCACAACACAACATTTGCAATTGACCTAAATCTTTGCAGGTAGGAGTAATTGGTGTTGGATGAGTCAATTCTCAAATTAGTATTAGGGTACATCTGCAATTAACCTAAATCTTTGCATGTAGGAGTTATTGCTGTCGACACTGCGAAAACTGAGCCTGGAGAAGATTTGCCATCAGCGACCATGGGCAAGAGAGAGGATCTTGAAGATCAGCTTCTATTGAAGAATACACTATACCCTGATTGCCCAGGATGCAAGGCTGCGTACTTGAAGAACCCAGATGCAAAGCCTCCCTACAAGCAACTTGCAATTATTTCCGCTCTGACCCTCATCAATGGTACATCTAAGATATATACCTATTTGCACCTGAAAGCAATTTGTTTTGTTTGAGAGTTGTACCTGCATATCTTTCGGACTTCAAAATCCTATGCTTGAATTTTAGGAAGATGGACTTGGAAGCTCAAATTTAGTATATGCTAGATCAGGATTTCCCCTGACTGTCCTTTAATTTGGTGATACGACTTTCATCTTTTCAGTATTGCCAACTTCATCGTTATATCCATTTCTCTACTTCATGGTATGTTCACCATCTCAGCTACTTCACGTCGTGGTGACAGTTCATTTCGAGCTTTCTGTTCCTTTGGTTTGCACAGGAGCTAGCTTTCTGCAGCAATGTCATCAAATTTGGTTCGGCCTCCTAAGCAAGTCTATTTGAGGTCTTACGTGCTTGTCTGTGCAACAGGTTCGGGATTTTCATATTGCCAAGTCAGAAAAAGACATTGGATTTTATGCTGGATACTTAGGTGTGGATCGATTTAACCCCTGATCCACTTGGCACAAATCTAGGTCTTCCTGCTTGCAAGTTTTACTCCTGCGCAGTTCAGTGTGCATTTCTATTTGTAATTTCGCTTCTTGACGTCCAGGAGTACATACATCAAACCAATCCTAATTTGCTCTTATTTGCTCGAGTTCAAGAGCTAGAGGCATAAATGTTACTACAAGTTATGATCCGCTATCTCCTGAACTGTTTGCTTGTTGTCATTGGTCACTTCCAGGAGCTGTCTTTATGTTCGGAAGATTTCTTACTGCCATTCAATGGGGAATTATAGCTGACAAATATGGGCGGAAACCTGTAATGATCCTAGGCATCTCCTCTGTGTCAGTACCGCTATCCTTTGTTCCTTATCTTTCACAACAGCTGGCTACTGGTTTCCTTAATCATGTCATGCTGCAAAATTGGAGAGCTATATATCAACTTTACTCAATTTCAAATGGTTAAGGTCTGTTGTTCTTGGCATAATCCTACATTTAACTTCCACCAAAATAAACTAATTAACATGCTATCAAGAAATAGAGTATGTTCGTATTGATAGCTTGTAAACTAGTTTATTCGGTGGCTTGCAGACTTGTGTTTCATACCTTGTTTGGAGCAAGCACAACTTACTGGATGGCAATCATGTTGAGACTTTTTTTAGGATGCTTCAATGGCATGCTTGGCACTGTGAAGGTAGCATTTCTCTCTTCTCATTTGTTTCTCTCCGGATCTGCATCAGCCTATTGCAATCTGTGGCACATCAAATCTTTGCTATTATAATTTGTCCATCAATGGTCTCTCAAGTATTGTTATGGTTTAGTTAGACTACCTAATATGCGTACCTTGAACTCTTGTGGCAGGCATATGCATCCGAGATCTGCAGCGAAAAGTATCAAGCCCTAAGTTCTTCTGTTGTATGGTCCTCAACCTTACGAAGCAATCTTGGTCAATCAATCATCTTACTTCAAATTCAAACTCTCAACATTTGTTTCCTATTCCTTCTCTACTCCCTTTGCGCTTGAAAGAAAATAATTGAATTTGGGTGAGTGGCCGCAGGTTGGCACAATATGGGCTCTAGGGCTCATCATCGGTCCTGCGATGGGGGGCTATCTTGCACAGGTAAGCCAACTAATTGCTCTCAAGCAACAACTTCGGTAGAATTGAAAGGCAGACTATTCATACCTACCATTGGTTATGGCCATCACATGTGCAATCCTGTTTTGCAGCCTGCAATCAAGTATCCAAGCATATTTCCACCAGGCTCCTTATTTGATCGGTGAGCTTTTGCTTCTCTTGTTTCCTAATTCTTTACACATGCTTTTCATATCTTATTTGAAATTTATAGCTGCCTAATCTCCTCGCAATCTGGTGAGCTTAAACAAGTAAACCAGTATAATGCATGATTAGGTCACATCCAATTAAAAGCTCCTGTTACAGTTCTACCTTGATCGATATTTACATCATTTAACTTAACCTCTAGGGGAATCTTACCAAAAGTGCTCTTTCATTCGCAGGTTCCCGTATCTGTTACCGTCCGTGTCCGTGACTGTACTAGCAATTCCGGTGCTCTTCATCAGCTTCATTCTGCCCGTAATACGTTCCCACCCGCACTAATCGAATTCTCAGTTGCAGCTTAATACATTCAACTTGCAATGAATAGCTACAGAATCCTGCTGTGGTGCCGTTGAGCATCTCTTCGTCAATTTCCTTATACCAATTTGCCAACTACTTTCAACCTATTCCAACAACATTTCTACCATATCACCCTGTTAAAATATAAATCCTTTTCATCTGTCTGTCTGTAGCAGCCATGGTCAAGAGTAAGAGATTCACACATCTTTCCAGGAATGCATGTTGCATGTTAGGGTCCCAAGGCCCAAGTCCCACTCATGTTAGCAAGTCCCAATTTGTGAGCCTCAAGAAATCATTTAAATATGGTTAATTATCATCAAAGTTACATCTTGATTTTTTATGCAAAAATATTTGCGGGACTTGTGCTGAGAGTTGGGTCTAGCTTTTTGCTCAACCCAACTCTCAACACAAGCCCCGAGCCTCGCCTACAAAAAATGTTGCCATGTGGGCATCCATGTCATACTTGGGACTTGGGACTTGGGACTTGAGACCCGTGTGAATTGGTAAGTCCCAACTTTCATGCTCTCAATGATTGAGATTCCACACATTTAACCTCAAGTGACCTGGGATTTGGGGACTTGGGACCCATGTGAAGTGGTAAGTCCCAACTTCCATGCTCTCAATGGTTGAGATTCCACGGATTTGACCTCAAGTGACTTGGGACTTGGGACTTGGGACCCATGTGAAGTGGTAAGTCCCAACCTCCATGCTCTCAATGGTTGAGATTCCACGGATTTGACCTCAAGTGACCTGGGACTTGGGACTTGGGACCCATGTGAAGTGGTAACTCCCAACTTCCATGCTCTCAATGATTGAGATTCCATAGATTTCACCTCAAGTGACCTGGGACTTGGGACTTGAGACCCGTGTGAAGTGGTAAGTCCCAACTTCCATGCTCTCAATGGTTGAGATTCCACGGATTTGACCTCAAGTGACCTGAGACTTGGGACTTGAGACTTGTGTGAAGTGGTAAGTCCCAACTTCCATGCTCTCAGTGATTGAGATTCCATAGATTTAACCTCAAGTGACCTACGACTTGGGACTTGGGACCCATGTGAAGTGGTAAGTCCCAACTTCCATGCTCTCAATGGTTTGAGATTCCATGGATTTGACCTCCAGTGACCTGGGACTTGAGACTTGGGGCTTGGGACATGTGTGAAGTGGCAAGTCGCAACTTCCATGCTCTCAATGGTTGAGATTCCACGGATTGACCTCAAGTGACTGGGGACTTGGGACTTGGGACTTGGGACCCATGTGAACTAGCCCTAAGGGAATGTTGTTGATGGTTACAGGAGACACTGCACAGACATGATCATGATGTGAAGGCAATACAAAGCGATGAGAACGAGGATCACCTCCTTGCCACTAGCCCAGACCAGGTTGCAGACGCCGCCCCGGATGAGTCTGGGCTCATTGTTACACCATTGCCATCATCCACTTCAGAATTAGGTCAAAATAATGGAGAAGAAGTAGAAGAAGATGGCAAGCAAGAGGAGGCAACAGTGGGCTTACTTGGGAATTCGGATTACAAAGAAGCAGAATCCAGTAAGCTACACAAAATAGTGTATTCAGTGTCACCAATTCTATTTGTCTTGCTCAATACTAATCCTAAACCGCGTGTGTATTGTCACCAACACTAATTGTAAACCTAACATTATTTGTCGTTCCTTGTAAAGTAAAAAAAAAATTAGGCATTATAGATTTACATAGTTGCAATTACCGTCACTTACTAAGTGGTTTTTTAATCCAGATTTCAATCATGCATGCCAATACCTCATCACATAAATGTTCAGATGTAGAATATACCTAACTTTTTTTGAATAATCGGCATTTTAGATGAATTAAAAGTAAGTTGGGATGACAATATTTGTAAACTTATTCATAGGCAATGTCATTAGAAAAGTTACCACAATGACTTAAAATACCATATGATACTAAATACAATATTTAGTGTAGACATGCCTAATTCAATTACACTAAATAGTCCTATTAGTGTGGGTGAGAAATTAGCATGGAAATAATTAATGTGGGCCACACTAATTTTCTAGTCAAGGTGAAATTGACGTGGGTCCAAGACACTTGGTCTTCCCCTAAGTCTTCATAAAGATTGTCAACCAACACTTTATGTGGAATAAAATAGTCACCAACCATTAAAAGTAGCACAAAAACAAATAATGGCCCACATTGATTTTCTAGAAAAACAATTATTGTGGCCCACATTAGTTCTCATTATGAGAATTAGCGTGGGCTTTAGAAAATTACTCACATGGCCCACAATAATCAGACTATGTAGTGTACTTATTTTGTCTGAACACATGTATTTGAGGTAAATGTGGTTTCACGTGGCTCCAAGAATAACTACCAAAAAGACATGTGTTTAAAACAGATTGGACTGCGTGCTCAAAATATGATAACCATTCTCGACTCGATAAACATCATAATTGGCAGGGTCTATATGACAATTTAATGAGCATGAGAATCTTCACTTGAAAATGAATAAGATATTCACATGAGCTTCAAAAATTATAAGAACAATGGCTACGACCTCAATGCGGATTTGCTTACCATCTCGTACTACCATGTGTTTCATATCTTGGGAGAAAATGGGCTAGTTGAAATTTGTATTTATTAAGACCCCTCCAATGTCTTTGATACAGGGATAGCACCAATAGGCTCTCACATGTACCCTAGTTTCCACGCTCATGAAAACGTAAATTTATTTTATGCCACTTCAACTTTCTTAAGGTTTTGTGACACATGCCACTTTGGATTCAAGAATGAGTTAATTAGTGTTGAATCTGCCATAGTAATAAGGTATTTGTGACATGTTATGCAAAAGATCATCACTTCACTACAAGAAAAACGGTCCTTTACAACTTGTCCATAGTGACTTAAATGGTCCAGAACGACTTATTTCCGCAAGAATTGAGTCGTTCTGGACCATTTAAGTCACTATGGACAAGTTGTAAAGGACCGTTTTTCTTCTAGTGCTTGTGGCATTTAATTTACCCTTCATGACAATCTTTTGTGGTTGACATGGCACCTCCCATGTTATATACTCCATGAGCTATTGGAGAGGTTGAGCAAAATCCAATACCCTAAAGGAGGAGATTATTTATTTTTTGTTTTTCACCTTTCTTTGTCTATAAATCCCCCCCCCCATTCCTTGGTTTCAAATAGCTCTATTTTATTTCTTACCAAGAATTTAGTGAACTTAGTCCCATTTACATGGAACTTCACATGTTACATTGATTGTCCGAGTGAAATCATTAAATGTAGAAGGCATGTACGTTGGCGAAGTAGTTTTAGACTGTTCGGTACCAATTGATGGGAAGAGGTTGTGTTTTAGGGTTCCATGAGACGAAGAAATCGGAGTCATTGTGGAGGAACAAAGGCCTTATTGCTGCCGTTGTTCTATATTGCATTCAATCTTTGAATGATACTGCTTTCACTGAGGTAATTTGTTGAGCCATGTCTTAACCCCTAACTACATACCATGATTTCATTGGTCCCATATGTTTCCATCATATGTGTGCCCTATCCTAGTCCCACTGGCTTTACTTTCTACTCATGGAGTCCAAAGGTTTTTCTTGCAATTGAACTTCAATTAAGGACAGGGAAGGGCAAGGGTTATGCCATGAGGAATCATCATCTTCCTCAATCTTGGAACACCATCTCGGATGTCAAATGGTTATGGTATTAAACAATCATGACACTTGAAGACTCTACATTAGATGCACATGCAAATATGGCACTAGGAAGCAACTAGAGTGTCTTATGTGTGGGTTGTGCAGATTTTCTCTTTGTGGTGCGTGAGTCCTAGTCAACATGGAGGGATGGACCTTACAACAACTGATGTTGGTCAAATACTTGCAATATCAGGCATATGCTCTCACACCAACTTGATTTGCCTCCTAAAATAATTCCAAGTAAAACTACGATTTTGTTTTTTAAGTCCCAAGTTTTTGCATCTATTGTAAATGTTGTGACCTCATTTGAAGGTTTGTTTTGAAAAGGCTTTAGTGTGCCCATTCCGAACGTAATTGGTTTTAGGGTTAGGCTCGCCCATGTGACCAACTTCAAATTGGCCTAGAGGACAAACTTCCAAAACCAGGAACTTTCGACCTTCCCAATGTGCAATCAGGTTGACCCATGCTAATTTTTCGACATTCCACACTAATTTGAATATGTATTACCAGAGTATCAAACTATAGAAATTATGTTATTGTTGTGGTTGCTATGCAGATGAATAAACGGAGTTATAAGCTAATTTTGTGATCTGATTTTGACCCCAAGTTAATTTGCAGTCGACCTCTTTGTGAGGTAAAGAGTCGACCTCTTTGCAAGGTCAACCTAATTTCACATATCACTGTAGATTTTTCCACGTGACTATATGACATGTGAAATTCGAAAGCACTCCAATTTCAAACTTCACATCGAGTCTTAGTTACACGCAGTCTAATCGTGTGACTCTCCACAACTAAAAATTAGTCATGTTCAGTAGCCGGTGCAAAGAATCCAACTACCCTCCTGAAATCCAGAGCCAACCATTGCCTTTTCAGGGCCTCTATTCCTTCGGAGGGTAGTTGGGCTCTACCTACAGTAGACATGCTTTGGGTAAATACTTTTCTCTCTGCACCCACTTCTCATAGAGTATGAAACATGTAGTTAGTGCAAGATGATTAGCAAATCTGAATCACGTTGATAGTCATTCGCCTCATAGTTTTCAAAGCTCATACGAATATGTCATTCATTATCAAAGTAAAGATTCTTGTTCTCATTAAATGGTCATACAGGTCCCTCCCAATCTTGTTGGCTGTTGGACCAAAAACGATTAGCATATTTTGAACACGTAGTCTAATCTCTTTTCAATACAAGTCTGTTTTGGTGTCTGTTCTTAGATCCACACCCAACCAATCACCACTCAAATATAAGTGTCTGTTTAACTGTCCAGATTATTGTTGTGCTAGATGTAGGCACATCTACCTTTAGACAAGTTTATGTTGGTGATTGACAACAGTACATTAACAATGTCGTATTCTTTGGAACTTGGAGTCTTGGGGCTTGCAGGATTTACAATGCTCCTTTTTCAGATTCTCGCTTTCCCACCTCTTATTAACAGCATGGGGCCTGTACTTGTATCACGCACAGCTTCTGTAAGTTACTACTTATCATTCTTGCTCGAATACGTTCCAGTGCTTGAAAAAGTATGTAGTTAATCCTCATCTGCAGATCCATGAGTTGATCAACGTCATTCATTTCACTTCCAATCAGATCCAGGTCTCATGTGGAAACTTATAAAATCGAGTTGTCAACTATCTGGTTTGACATAAAATGATTATTTTGTGGAAGCAATTTTTGACGTGATCTCTGTCACATTTGTTGAGACCCTACAATCTCTCATATGGAGAATACGTACAACCAGACATCCCTCTACGGTACCATTCTATCAGGTACCTAGAGCTAGGAGTAAATTGTGTTATGCGAATTTAAGATAGCCTTGCAAGTTGGCCAGAGAATGAGAGTGTGGGCCTTGTTTGATGCAGTTCTTGACCATACCGCTCATGGCTATTATGCCTTTCATGCCGATGCTTCACGGAATCGAGCTTTTTGCCGCACTTTGTGTGGCATCTATCCTCAAATATATTTTTTCGGTGAGAATCAGAGGATTTGTTGCTAGAGTATACATGCCAATGCAAACAAATGCATATGTGTTTATTAGACCTCTGCATGTTTGAATCAGTGTTGGGTTGATATACATGAGAATACATTGAGTCAATACACAATAACAATAATGATATCAAAGAACCTACCCCGACTAGTATCAAAAATTTAGTACCAGTCAAATGTTCATAAGAGTGGGTATCACAAGATGAGAGAATCTTTCTATACTCGAGATCATGTTTGGGTCAATACCATCCTAACACCGTATTGATACTAGGATAACTTTACCTAGGGTGCAGGTCTTGCATCATATACAAATCCAAATGATATTGAGAAAATATATTTTCAACTACCCATATCAAAAAATTTGTAAACTCCTCATTATATACACTCAGAGTGGTAGCAAAAAAAATGTGATACTAGCCTAACATTGGTGTGCAAATGCTAATGGGCTTGGGATTTGTGGTGTCTATGCAAACTTGTCGATCATGAATGAAGGCGCTCTAATAAAAGGTCCCCTACAAGGTTGAGGACCGATTTATTCTAACTAGACTCCACTAGACTAATTTGGAATCGTTGATGATATTTCCAAAGTCAAATCATCTAAAAATTATCAATTGTAGACTATAACGTAATCCACTACATTTTCACCTCCGTGATGAATGAGTTTCCATGGACACCACAAATCCCTAGCCATGCTAATGGGTTCTTTTGCGTTTGAAGTGCTACAGATCATTCATCTTGATCGCCTATGCTATGAGCCCATAATGTACCCAGCAGCCTTGTAATCATCTCAAGCACAATAAAAACGAATTCTCAAAGATTGGAAAATTCTTTCAAAAGAACATATTCATAGAAAATGTTGTGGGGACTTGAACCCCATCAATGCCTTCAGAACGTGCTAAAATTTGTGACCCATGCTTGAATTATGTCTTGAGCAACATCGTCACATTGTGCTCTGCAGGCGCTCATATTCACGAGCTCATTCCTGTTGGTGAACAACTCTGTGGTATGACCTATAATCTTCTAACTTCATATTTGATTTGTAGAGACAAGGTTGATATACTTCATAGTTTATATTGAAATAGGTTACTTGTACACCAAAGGAAGCCAAATGACAACAACCATGTTATACCAATTCTTAAGGATCTGCTCAATCTTAACAAAGTTGTTGCAAATTCATGACCATGCACACATGTGATGAGTTCTTATTTTATGTTAGTGTTTGTAATGTTGATTGTATTCACAAGCTCATTAATATTGGTGAACAACTCTGTGGTATGACCTATAATCTTCTATCTACACATGTAATTTGTAGATACAAGGCTAATATACGTTATAGGTTATATTGAAATAGCTGACTTATATATATATCAAAGGAAGCCAATGCCAACAGCACCATGTTATACCGATTCTTTGGGATCTGCTCAATCCTAACAAAGCTGCAGAGTCATGACCATATAAGTTATTGATGATTTCTTAGTTTTTGTTGGTGACTGCAATGTTGATCAGACCCAGAAGCAACGAGGGGCAGCCAATGGGTTGGCAACAAGTGCCATGTCCTTATCCAAGGCTTTTGGACCAGCTTGGGCAGGCATGGTGTAAGCTTTTCTTCTTGTTTCTTATCTGTAAAGTAGATGGGGGTCTTAAATGGCTACTTTGTCCGACTAGCCCACTTCTCCTAGTACATGAATAGTACGTGATGGTTAGCAATTCCAAGTCGAGGCCATAGCCACTTTCCTCGTAGTTTTCGGAGCTCACGTGAATATCTTACTCATCACCAAATGTAGGTTCTCGTGTCGATGAAATGGTCATATAGGTCTCCCAAAATTATGTTGATTATGGAGCCTAGAATGCTTATTATACTATGAGCATGTAGTCTATTCTACTTTAAACACGTGTCTTTTTTATATTTATTGTACATATTTGGAGCCACACCTAACCACGTACCACTCAAATATAGGTGTCCTATTGAGATAAGTAACCGATTTAGGCACATCTATCTTATATAAAAACTAGAATTTGTTAGTAATTTCAGTGAGCACCTCACGCTTGAGACATTACCAACTATAAACCCAAAAGGGAGCCCGTGATGGGGTCAAGGTTTGTCATTCGCTGGGCTTATTGTAGATTAATTGTCAATGAATGTGAATGTGGAGTAATGTATGTAGGAGGAATGATGCACTAGGGAGCCCACTAGCCAGACAATTTTTTTTTAACGTCCTAAGAAAAGCATGTTCATTTCTAGTTTCATGGTAAGGAAAAAAGTAGATAATACATTGCTTGACAATAATTGTAATAGATTTGCTCGTTTTTGCTGGAATTTAGTCAAGATTATGTTTTTTTCCCAACATCAAAGGTCGAAACTCAATGGTAATTTGCCATCATGACCTACCTTCAACTACTGAAGGTGTTTTGGATTGTTGTGAGTACAGGTTTTCATGGGCACAAAATCGGCCAGAAGCATACATTCTTCCAGGTAAATGGAGTAGAGATCTTGGACCCCAAACATCTTGATGTGCTACCATTTCCTCCTTGAGATAAGATAATGAACTCAACAAAGTTTCAAATCCAAAAAACATGTATGTATGTATGTATGTATGATTCTAAAACTTGTTGAGGACTACCGTACTCCGCCGTCAGGGTCGGCAAAAATTAAATAAAAAAATAGAAGTTGAAAAAAATCGGAAATTATTGGAGGAGAGAGTTGAAAAGAAAAGTTATTCATTGAAGAGCATGCCGAATATTATAAAATTGAGCCAACTTCATGTAGTAAAATTCCAAAATAAAAGTAACCAAATTAGGTACATCATCATAACTAGTTCGTGCAAAAATAATTTTTTTAAAAACCGGACGTTATGAGCCCGAATTTTCTGTTATTTGCAAAGCAAATTGAATTTACCCTTAAAGAGCTTGTGGCCAAAATCATGGCAAACCCAGAGGTTGCAGTGGCGTTTTAGGATCCAAAAGTAACACATACAAAGGACCACTAATTGAGATTAGGGCATTCAATTAGGTTAAACACACCAAGGCCGCCACAAAAGGGTGAGAAAACAGAAATCTTTCATTGTTGTGAACTAGCCTTGTATTAAAGCGTTGAAACTTTTACAAATATTTTTTGAAATTGTTGAAATTTTTATTAATTTATTTTTACCATGCCTAACCCGCTTTCTCCACTTTAATTAATTATTCGGCATGAGATGTTGACCCTGACGGCCGAGTACGGTACTTAGAAAATGCGTACATAAGACATACGTGGGTGCAAGCATAGTAAAGTGGACCAAAAAAGTGCTCCGGTATATGAAAGCCATGATTTTCTTGGTCAAACGCCTATAAGTAGTAGCAAAATGTTGTTTAAAATAGATTATTTTTCATGATGACCTCTATCCTTAAGTTAGGTACTCAAATATAGAATATCAATATGAGATCTTCAAAACCTATCATCAAAAGTGACGCGTAAAAGCAACTGACTAAATATAGTTTTGAACGTAAATTTCATGACCTTAAATATTTTGAACTTGGAATTTCTTTTCATATTCCTTGAATTCATTATAAACTTGAGGTCATCGTAAAAAAAATTTCAAGAATTCATCAATTTAATGTAATGTAATTGTATTTTAAAACAAGTTTTTGACAATTATCTTTTCAATGACACCCACTTGCACCACCACTTGCACCGTCTTCTAAAATACATATACGTTGTTTGAAATTGTTTTTTGTGAACATAAATTGCTTGGCTTTGTAGATTCATATGTTTTCTAAATGTTTATGAATTTCTATTTCATAAAATTCAAAGTTAGTATATAGTTTTGGATCACTTTCACTTAAACCTGAGCAAGGATCAAGAGCTGTCCACTTTACCGTGCTTGCACCCACATATTGAGCTTCTTATTGAACCTTTAACTCCAAAATGCTTTGAGCATGTTCATACTAATTATATATTCGCTCTTTATAATGAATGATTAAAAATCTTCATCAAACTCTTTTCAAATCACTTTTGTGTGGGTGTCGAGAAGAATGACCTTGTAAGGCAACAAAAATATCACTGTCTACAGAAGGACACATCACATGTGATACATTATACCAATTCCAAAATGCCATAATGTTATGAGATCCCCAAATTGGGCTCCAGAGATGTAGACCCGAGGGGTTAAAGGCCGACCTCTTGTGAACCTCTTTGAGTGGGGTTGAGCTCTAATTATTTACTTTCTGTGCAGGCAACCAACTAGTCTTCTTCTTCTTGGGTGCCATTGCCGTCTTGCTCACACTCAGCTCATTCGAGCCCTTTATGCCTCGGACTCTCGATCGGCCCATTCTGGAGGACTAAGGTAGAGGGTGCTAAATCCAACAAAACCAACACCTATAAACGCCTCCCAATTGCCAACACTCTACCACCTTGAACCGTTACCATGCGGTGTAGGAGTGTATGGGCCCACGGAGTGACGGTTTTAGGTGCCATTAGTGGTGCCACCTCATAGCAGCCTCCACTACTTCCACGTAGGGTAGGTAACGGGCTCCACTCTATCCCGGGTTGGTTCAAGGTAGGATTAGGGTGGCTTGTCAATGCCTATTCTAACGGCCAGGGCGAACCGACCCATACATTGGTACCTTACCGGATGTCTAGTGATGTCACATTTGAATGAATCGGCCCTCAACCTCATAGGGGGTCTTTTTGTATTGGAGCCACTTCATCCACGATATGTAGGATGGTTGATTTTAAGTGAGTGCCACGAATCCCTAGCCGTTCGCCCTCCCCGGTAAGGTACGAATATAGGGGTTGGTTCGCCCCAGCCCTATTCTAACCATTCTATTCACAACACCAAGGAGGTAGGCTCACAAAGCACAAAAGGGTCATTCCCCAGGATGCAAGGGGATTGGTTCCCGGGATGCAAGGGGGTCGGTTCCCAGGATGCAAGGTGATGGTTTTGCAAGCAAACCGGGTGGGATCATGGAGGTAGCCGTGCGGCTTTGCATACCATTACTACTTGGGCTTTGATGTAGTTTGGGTCTAGTACACAACTATGTTGTGTTGGTTTTAGGCAATGAAGGTGGGGTCCTCATCATATGCAAGGTTGCCATACACGGGGCCTATGCATTGGTTTAAGGAAGCTAGTAGTTTTGACTTTGAATATTCATCAAATGTTCAATTGAGACTAAAAATATTTTTTCTTTCTTGATACCTATGTTTAGCCCAAAGGCTAATATAAATATTTTTTTTATATCAACCACATACCCATATGTATGTGCAATAGCTTAAAGTGTTGGTTTAAGCACCCTCTACCTTAATTCCAGTTTCACATTAGCAGTCTGTAGCTCTCATGTAGGTATAATCAAAAGATAAGCAATGTAATAGCAAGCAAGCCAAGCACCATAACATTATTCAGTTGGCTATCAGCCGTTCCATTCTAATAGTATTCAGTGACAGCCGAGATAAAGGAATGACATGCGAATGATGCACAATCGGTGGTTGAATATGGCATTGTATTACCGACCCTCCCATGTCACTGAGGCGTTGTGAACGCCTCCCGTGTGGTCGGGGGCTAGGAAGATCTCGGCCGTTGATTGCGATCTGAGAGATCTAAAGGTTCCTATGTTGCCCTAGCTTTTGGGTTCTCTTCCCCTCGGGTAGAGCTTGAAAAACTTCATGTTGGATGAAATTTCCACCTTCATCCACTCACAAATGTTGGATGATTTTTTTCAAACCAAATCCTTCATTGAAAGGACTTGTGGAGGAGATGATGCCAATGGGGGGGGTTCAAACTCCTGCCTCCGGGGAACTCCATTGGGAACTTAGGGAACCCTATGGGAACCTTCAAAATCCCACACAAATGCTCTCATACAATGGGATGAACAATCAACCCCTTCATCTTGCAAACATTGAATTTTCAGTTGCCAAATTTTATCCGTCGGAAGTTTTTTTTCGGGTTGCCCAAGCAGTTTCATAGACTGTAGGATGGGACTTTGTGAATGGATGGCTTGGATGTGGTGTGCCCATGACCACACACCCTCCATTCACAACGCCTCAATGACATGGCAAGCCCTAGGGTTCGTTCCTGGATAGCCACATCATACCGACCCTCCTCAGTACCTGGCAATCTAGGCAAGTCACAAAGACCAATTGGACTTGGAAACACTAGGATGTTGACCGACTATGCCCAAAAATCTCGTGGACATTATGCATCGGTGCAAAACTCAAGGCCCGTGGGAGACTAATACAAGCAACCCCTCATCATGCGTGTTAGTGTGTGCCTAGCATTGTGTATTAGTGCATAATTCAAGGCCCGTGGGAGATTGATACATGCAACCCCCAACATGTGCATTAGTGTGGGGGCATGGCCGAGCAAGGAGCTTGCAACCATGTTCGCATGACGGATGGGACTCCATTCCAGTTGACAAGATAGAGCCTACAACAATGATCCAAAAACTCATGCCTCACTATCACATTTGGATACATTAATATCATTAACATTACCATCATATGAGTCCGAGGCAATCGACTTGTGTTGGTGAAAGGAAAAAATATGCAAATGTATCATGGTGGTAGATTTACATATTTTCTAGTAGTGCATAACAATTTTCTCGTGACATAAGTCAATTGCCTAGGATGCATATGCTTGTAGTGATTTTCCCATGCTTTTAGTCATGTTTTATCAAATACATTAAATCTCTATATGCCAAAGCAAGGCATCCTAAATAGTCTTTTTCTTGATTACGACAATAACATGCCCTTCATCACAACATCTTGCAACACCAATTGTTAATATATGCTTCTAGGGTGTTGATAAGTATACCACTTCCTAGTAGTGCAATGAAGCTAAAACTGAATACTTTATTGAGTGCCTTCAATTCTACAATAAGTAAATTAAATCAGACTTGATATTTTTGACAACTTTGACAAACAAGTTCAATATCAAATCCAAGAGCTTTGCATTGCATCCGATTGTACATAAGGTAGAGGGTGCTTAAACCAACACTTTAAGCTATTGCACATACATATGGCTATGTGGTTGATATAAAAAACATATATTCATATTAGCCTTTGGACTAAACATAGGTATCAAGAAAGAAAATTTATTTTTAGTCTCAATTGAATATTTGATGAATATTCAAAGTCAAAACTACTAGCTTCCTTAAACCAATCCATAGGCCCCGTGTATGGCAACCTTGCATATGATGAGGACCCCCACCTTCATTGCCTAGAACCAACACAACATAGTTGGGTACTAGACCCAAACTACATCAAAGCCCAAGTAGTAATGGTATGCAAAGCCACAAGGCTACCTCCATGATCCCACCCGGTTCGCTTGCAAAACCATCACCTTGCATCCTGGGAACCGACCCCCTTGCATCCCGGGAACCAACCCCCTTGCATCCCGGGGAATGACCCTTTTGTGCTTTGTGGGCCTACCTCCTTGGTGTTCTGAATAGAATGGCTAGAATAGGCATTGACAAGCCACCCTAATCCCACCTTGAACCAACCCGAGATAGAGTGGAGCCCGTTACCTACCCTACGTGGAAGTAGTGGAGGCCACTATGAGGTGGCACCACTAAGGGCACCTAAAACCGTCACTCTGTGGACCCAGACACTCCTACACCGCCGGGTAACGGTTCAAGGTTGTAGAGTGTTGGCGATTGGGAGGCGTTTATAGGTGTTGGTTTTGGATGGGGTGTTGGATTTAGCACCCTCTACCTTATGTGAGGGTCTAGTAACTAGGTGCTTTCAATAAAACATTCAATTAGTGAAGTTAGTAAATCAATAAGACTCTAATGGTAATGTGTGTGTTTCTGTACAGGTGTTTCTTTTGGAGGAAATGTCATATGAGCACTCATAGTTTGCATAGCAGTTGTGTTCACTATCGAACCTAGCACGGTGCCTAGATTTTGGCACGCAGTCTAATCTCAATATAACATATGCCTTTCATTTGGTTCATTCTTAACTGCAAGCCTTGCGATTAAGTAGTGTGTTTTGAGCTTCATTAGTCAAGCCTAGTGAGTCGCCATGTCTAGATTAAAAACAATACATGATTGGGGGGTGATTTGCCATAGTAAGGTTGGAGGGAGCCTCACTGTTGGTAGGTGGTGTGGCCCTGGGCTAGATCACATCTTCACTTGGCTAGGCCCCGCCCCTCCCACGCCTCCTCCACTGCCCGGTCTTCCTCATGCTCCTTGCCCGCACCTACTTGGGAACTTTCCCTTGTTGGGAACTAATGTGACAATAAAATTATATCAGAATTTACAAATATTCAAGTTGACATCACTTTCATTATTTCCAAGTTAATTGATGGAGTTCCTTCACATGCCAAAGGCGCTTAATGGCTTAAGTGACTCGGCGCTTAATGAAATCGATGTCAACTTCAATATTTGTAATTTTGATATAATGTTTTTGTCACATTAGATCCCAACGAGGGAGACTTCCCACGCAGGTGCGGGTAGGGAACATGGGGAAGACCGGGCAGTGAAGGAGGCGTGGGAGGGGAGGGGCCCAACCGAATGAAGATGTGATCTAACTTGGGGCGGTGGTGTGGTGGCGGGCTCTGCCACAATATTGGAAAAAAAAGTGCAGTGAATTTAGAAGACAGTTGTGACATATACCTGAGTATTATGGTTCTTGTGTCAAAGTGCATGGATGAGAACAACCATAACATTATTCAGATCCATAACAATGTTCTGTGGGACTGACAATATTCCATGGATATTCCCCATATTCATGTTGAATGTGGGGAATATCCATGGAATATTGTCAGTCCCACAGAACATTGTTATGGATTTGAATAATGTTGTGACAATAAAATACATATGTTGTATTTTGTATGTATACCTTATAATTATATATGTAATATTTTTGTTTTGAAAATCTTTTCTGGGAGGTATGCTATACTAATAGTAAGCTCACAACGGAGTATATATGCTCAATTTCTCGGCATCACTAAGGGCACTTCACACATGAGCCAAGAGCTATGACCATGAAATTGCGAGAGCTCAAAAGAAAGTGTCCAAAGGCCGTTCCAAGACACCTCCAAAATCATGTAGTGTGGTCATGGACCCCCAAGTGTAGTGTGAAGTCATATGTGACCGGGCCCTCAACCAAATGTTGTTTCAATGAATTCTATTCATGCAGGTCCTCACACATGATAAAATAGAATAAATCAATGTTCATGAGCGTTTGGAGTGCCATGTTCTCCCGGTTTTGTGTTAGGCCTACCTCCAAGAGGTGGTTTTCAAAAATAGTCCAAGTGACCATGAAACATGATCCATTCAATGTCATGTAAGAATCCATGTACAGTACACTTTACATCCATCTTGCATTCACATACTCCGTTGGTCCCTCAAGCATAGTGTGACGTGAACTTGAACCGGCTCCGCCTTTTCCTCCAATCAGAGTGCTTGAAGTGTAAGGGTCATGAGCTCTCATTCTTGTGTGTGAAGTGGCCCTAAGTTAGTGCGTCATATACCACTCAAATATATGTGTTCAATTAAGAAAAGTGACCACATCCACACAATTACCTTATCTTAAATTCATATGAAGATCATCTAACAACGCAAGGGAATTATCACATGCGAGCATAACCTCTCATTCATGAAACATAAAAGCTTTGAAATAGTATGTAACCTCTAGTTGATTTGACATCGGAATTAACTTTAAAGGCCCTGAATTATTCTAGTCCAAGTCATTTGAGATAAATCGGCCACAAACCTATAGGGATCAAGTTATTATGTTGAGATGGATGAGAGATACGTTCATATGCGATAATTTCCCCCCTCTCTCTCCCACATCATGCTCAAATTTCAAATAGACACAAAGTGGCACTAGCACGAGCCTATTTGGAAATTTGAAAGTGATGTGAACTAGGTAGACCAATGATGGTGGTTGGCTTGGCTTGGCATTAAAATCTCACCAGAAGAGTCAAAATTGTTAGATCCTAGGAAAGAAACTTATTACAACAACAAAGAACAAGCAGGGAAAGGATTTGTGTTGTTTGACTAGGCCCTCCCCCCCCATGGTAGTTAAGTTATTAAATATACACTGCTTGGGGCCGGGCCAAGCACCGTCCAATTCATATGCATGAAGTCCTCAATCTCACATAATTTTATCAACTTTTTACAGGTCCAACCTTGCCACATGTAAAGTGATGAGGTCCAATTTAGGCGTTCTTGAGGGGGAAATGTAGTGAAGAGAATCAACCTCCCATGAACCGACGGTAGGGATGTTCATTATCCAACGGATGAGCCCAATCCGACCCATGTTGAGAGTTCGGACTGAGGAAAAACTCATCATGATTTCTTCAAGCCGGCCCGAAGGTTTAGCACCAAAATTGGGCCACCTAGGACGCCACATGAGATGAGTGAGGGGCTTATCACACCGGCCAGTTCTGACACCATCCGTCGGCATCTCTGGCTGTAATAGTGTGAAAATTGGTGGGCCAACATCTATTTCTCAACATAATCCCAACAATTTCACGGCCGAAACCGGACAGAAAGTTTGGTGTGATCGGGGCATGAGTGTTTGGCCCCAACCCTGGTATAAAGCCCTTGGGCCGGATTTGATGAAACCGAGCGATCCTATTGGCCCAAATTGTCAGAGTCGGCTTGGCCCTCCATCCGGCCCCAAGTGTAAAGTGGGTCTTTTACCTGTCACCCGGCGACCCGTGGGTGGCGGACGGGTCCTCTTGCCAACTCCTGGAATGTACGCATCGCCAGGATTTGAGTCCCCTTTCCCTCTCCGTCGTCCCGCTCGCCCCCCGCGACCCGGTGTTGTCTCTCGCTCCCGTCTCCCCTCTCCTTCCCGTGGGGCCCCCGGTTCACCTCACCTCGCACCGGAGGGAGCTCGCCGTAGCTCTCCTGGGGAGCTTCGACACCTCTCCCATGGCTCCGCCGTCGCCACACGCAACGGCGTCACCCCAGGCACCGTTCAATCCAAAAAACTCTCAAACCTATGCAGAAACGAGTTTCTACGAGGACCATTTGTATTTAGGGTTTACGGTTCCCTACGGTGGTTTTTGATGTGGTGGACATCTGCATTTGTCTGGTTTCGGTGTTTTTTGGTGTTGATTGAGGGGAGGGGGCGTTGAATGAGATGTGGAGGTGGATGTGGAGGTGGAGGTGGATGTGTGCGCTGGGGACTCGGTGAGATGTGGTCTGTGAGGTCTAGGGTTTGTTGGTAACGGTGGTTTCTGATGTGGTAGACATCTGCATTTGCGAGGCTTCGGTGTTTTTGAGGATTTCGAGGTTGAATGAGACGTGGAGGTGGTGTGCGGTGGGGACTTGGAACGGGTTGAGATGGTGTCTGTGAGGTCTAGGATTTGGTGGAGGTTTGGGGGAGAGAGTGGGAGGTAGAGAGGGAGTTTCGGATTTTGAGAGGAGGACAAGGACGAGGTTGTATGAAAGGAAGAGAGAGAGAGAGGAGGAGGGAGCGAAGGAAGGAGGTGGACATGGAGAATGGCATGGAGCATGTTCATGACACAGGGCAGAGTATTGAGTACGACATTGTGCCTGCAGCGAGGCTGGAGATTGATTTGAAGATTGAGAGGGAGGGAGAGGGAGTGGATATGGCAGAGGAAGCTGCCACGATGGAGAGACGGCATCATAACACGGTGGTGGTGGTGGAGGAGCTAGGAAGCAGTGAAGGGATGAACAATCCTGAGGAGCAGGATGTAGAGGATGGGGGAGAGAATGGGAACATGATCGATCCGAGGAGAAGTGAGCATCATCATCGGGATGGAATGTTCATGATGGAGCAGAAGCATGGGATTGTGATGAGACGGGATATGCATTCGGGAGCTGAACCGAGGGAACCTGGTGGGGCGATGATGATGGATGAGGAGCCGATGAATATGGATGACGATGCCCCGACAACACCCACGGGACCTGCAGGTGGAGATTTGGACAGGAAAGACCGGATGTATAAGAAAGGCCCATGGAGTGTCACGGAAATGTTAGTTTTGCAATCTGCGAAGAAGGAAGATGTGGTGAGGGCTGGTAAAGGTGCCCCCCGGGATAAACACAGGACTGCTCAGGAGAAGTGGCAGTCTATTGAGGATTACTGTTGGTCACATCTTGTCCAGCGTAGTGCTCAGCAGTGCCAGGATAAATGGGAGTCAATGAGCGCGGAGTTCAAGAAGGTGAAGGACTACGAAAGTGGAACATTGCAAGGTCAAAAATCATATTGGCAAATGACTATCGATGAACGGAAGGGCGTGCGTGTCCCTCCTAATTTCCAGAAGGAGGTTTATCAGGCATTGCTGGAGTGGTACGACAAGAACCGGATTATTGAACCAGGTTACTACTACGATGTGTACTTGTCTTCGTGAAATTTCACTATGCTCGATGCTCTTTTCTTCTGTGCAAAGAAATTTGGGTAAATCCAGTTTCGAGCACGGAATGCATTCTTCCCATTCATGCATTCTTCTCATTCATGTCGCCTGGTCCACTGACCAAAATTCTACCTACTAGGGGGTTTTTTTTTAAATTTATTACAAATATGGTATTTATGTGTCTATGATTAAGCATGGGTTATTATTGACGTTAGTAATCAAACCGTTCATACTGCTGACAAGGGTATTTAGAGATGACCAATCGGCAGCCGATCCTATCTAGGAGCATAATTGCCGATTTCGATTACTCGAGGGCATCATCACCTTGACCCTCTTCAGTATGGCCAATAAAAGATTGGGCAGACAAGGGTGGCTGGTTCTGGCTATGGAGGGTTTAGAAAAACCCAGCCTCCTTCATCCTGTTACTGACTTTTTAATCTTCTAGGAGGATGTCGTCTTGTTATTTTTTGATCAAAAGCACAAGATGTCTCTGGAGCACTTGAGCATAAGGTATGCTCATTCAACATGTTCATGGTTTGTCGCAATATCATTTATCTGCATTGGAAGTAGGATCTTTTCAAAAGTGAGGTCGTCCGAATTTGACGGAAGTGATTTTAATTCACGATATTTACACAGGTCTTTTCAAACTGGCATTTCTCAAATCTGCGTCAACAGTATTGTAGCACAAGTTCCATTAAGAGTTGCACTCATTCTACCACCTCATCTGCTTAAACTGGAGCTGAGAAGCAAGCAATAACATGCCTCCAGTTAGAATCCTCTTCACAGTCTGTCTACCGGCCAGTGGATGTTCTAAATGCATGAGGGGATTTGTCATTTATATTTTGCAAGAGGATATTTTGGCTGCCTAGCCATTGGTTTTGTCTGGGTTTAGGCAAGTGTTGGACAGGTATTAAATTGACACCAAACCCCTGCCAGTTATCGTGGCGGTTCTTTAAATTTATAACTGTGGTTCTCAAATTTTCAAATAACCGGACTTGATTCATAACCATGGTTCTCAGAAAATCAAAACCCAGTCAAATAACCTTCTAAAAAATCTCCAGCTCTTTGCTGGTTCTTTCATGAGAACCGCCGGATCTTTGATTTTTTTTAAATATCCGGAACCAGAGGTTCTTTTATTGTAAAAACTCTCAACCTTGGAACCGATGGTTCTTTGCTTCTAATTTGTCTTCAAAACCGGAACCAGAGGTTAGTAGAAAAATCAAATACCCGCCTAACACTGGTTTAGACTCAGCTCTGATGCAAGTATATTGCTATGTTGCAGGTACAGCCATGGTTCTGACCAGCGTTACAAAAGTTGAAGATATTAAAGTGCAGTCACCTGTTGCTGTTGGATCATCCTCACCGACAGGAACTGTTGCACAATCAAGAAAGCGAGCAAATGAACGCACAGTGGCTCGGGTTCCTCGGAAAATTTCTCGGTCGGAGGGTGTCTCGGTACCAACAAATTTGGATCCTCGATTGATGTCACTAGGTGAATTTTTTCGTACCTATCAGCAGTTAATTCCACTTGTGCAACTTGTATTCCTTTGTCAACCAGTGTTATGAAAGTCTGAGTCATATTCTTGATTGCAGTCTTGCATGGACTTTCAACAGAATGTGAGCAAAGAGAGGTAAGCACTCAGATATCCCACATCCTAGTTGATAATTATCTTTAACATGGTGAAAATGATCTTCAGGCAAGTGTCATTTTCTGATACGTTAATTGATCTAGGTTTGTTGGAGTCTGATGAGACATTTTCACATTATGTGGACAATAAGAGCATTTTCTCTTCTTGGCAGTTCTTTTTGAAGGTGCTGTTAAAGGAGGCTCGTCTGTTGTATGGTGCACTGTTTGAGTCTTGGGCTATCAATTACAACTAATTCAATATTCATGTGTTTCTGTATGTGTGCTCCAAGACAGCCGAAAGAGAAGCATATGCTATTTTTGATCTAGGAGATTTTGTTTTGAAAGAAGGTGCAACTTTAAGAGGGGCCAAACTGGCTTACAAGACCTGGGGCACAATGAATGAAGATCGCAGCAATGTGATTATGTACCCATCTTGGTTTTCAGGCAGGCATTGGGAAAATGATTGGCTTATAGGGCCTGGCATGGGTCTGGACCCTTGCAAATACTTCATTATTGTTCCAAATATGCTCGGCAATGGTCTCTCCACTTCTCCAAGCAACTGTCCACCTCCCTACAACAAGGCTCGCTTCCCTAAGGTCTAGTCTCTCTCCACTATCTTACAATCAGGCTTAGCCTGAGTCTGACAGACCAGTCCTGGTCTAAGGTGTTAATTGACTGGTTGATAGCAGCAAATGCAAGTTTGTATTAATTCCAGAACTTGTATCACAACCTCATCATGAACAGCAAACCATGGTTGGAGGAGTTTGTGTGCTAAAACGATTATAATCACTAGTTTTGATATGGAGCGCAATTCATACCCCTTTCGCTTCTGGTTTTTATGTAGAAGCTTATTTACAGATTCTTTGAGTGTCTAACTGGTAAGCACATATCCTTACACATGCAGTTTAATGCAGGTTAGGGTCGAGGACAATGTTAGAGCCCAGTACAAGTTGGTGACAGAGAAATTTGGGATTCGAAAGCTCAAGCTGGTGATTGGTTGGGCAATGGGTGCTGGGCAGGCCTTCCAGTGGGCAGTCAGCTTTCCTGATATGGTGGAGCGCATTCTCCCTTTCTGTGGCTCAGCACGCACCAGCCCACACAATGTGGTAAGTTTTGTGGAGGAATCTGAAGCAACTTGCAATTTTGCTGCAGCATTTAAAATAATGTCACTTGTGATCCACACCGATGACAACGTTGGCACCACATGATGTATGGAGAAGATATTTAGATTCTTTGATTTCATAATATACCTTATTTTAAACACTTGTTCGCCTGTGAATCTGTAGAACACAGGGGAAATCTTAGGCGGAAGATCTAGGAGACGCCTTTCTCACTCCTTTTGGAAATTTAGGTAGTCCGAGAGGCTGAGGCAGGTCATACTGTCGCAGTCTATGTGTTGTGATGCTGCTGTTGTACAGATCAGCATGTATTTGTACTCACCTTTCTGCACTTTTGCATTACAGGTTTTCCTAGAAGGTGTTAAAGGAGCCTTGACAGCTGACAGTCTATGTCAAGATGGCTGGTACGAAAAGGTTCCGTATAAGGGTCTTCGTGCAGCTGCTCGGGTTTATGCAGGCTGGGGTTTTTCACAATCATTTTACTGGAATGAGGTGAGCTATTGTCATGATGCAGACATTTTGAAGTATCAACCACTAGTCAAAATACCAACCCACAAGTTGCAAAACTTGCACCAATTTCTAGCTCACAGTATTTCTGATAGTAAATGTTTATGGAGGTCACACCAATTATTAAAAAAATGAGAATTGTGGCAACAATCCATATTCTAGTACTGCGATGATTATATTTCTATGTATTGAAATCTTTTTCTGGTTGTGATGTCATAATTGCACTTTGAATGTTAGATTATTAGCATAATAGTTGCACCAATTAGGTGTGACTATGGGAAATCACATCAATTAATAGGTTGCTGTAATTAAAACTTCACACTATGTACACAAATCTTCAGGCCATCACCAAAGAAGAATGTAGAAAGAAGACAGAGCAATACTGCAAGAGGTTAATCTTATCTAGTTCCATTAAATTCAGGACCATTTTGATATCCTTGTTGTATTGTTCAGGTGTGGCGGGAGATGGGTTACTCAAGTTTGGAGGACTTCTTGGTAGGATTTTGGGAAGGATTCTTTTTGGATCGTAGAGATCCCAACAATCTCTTAAGTATGTTATGGACATGGCAAAATGGGAACATTGGCCTGACGGAAGGTTTTGATGGTAGTGTGGAAAAGGCTCTGGCTTCCATCCGAGCCAAGGCGATTGTCATGCCAGCTCAACAGGATCTCTTCTTCCCAGTCTGTGATGAAGAGTATGAGGTGAAGTTTATGCCAAATGCTGAACTCCGAATTATTCCGGGTGTCTGGGGTCACTTTGCAGGGGCCGGCCTGAATGCTGTGGACACCAAATTTATTGACAATGCAGTGCGGGACCTTTTGTCCATGTAATCTATTCACGTTTTTTTAAATGTATAAACCCAGGAGAAGTCTCTTATCAAACCAGGGTTCAACTTCGGATCGATCGTCAGCCAGAACAGCAATTTCATATTGGTTAGATCCTGTGCAAAAGTGGAGAAAGGATCTGAGAAGCTGTACTGGGCTACACACTGGGCAATCTTGGAGTCGATCGTTTCAGGACTAAGTTTACATTCCAGAAGACAAGACAAGCGTAAATGTCAACGGGGTTTACGCTTCACTGGATGGAATGTCTAGGTTTGAGTTTTTTGAAGTTTCCCAATGCATGTTTGTGCAGGTATTTAAGTTGCAGGAAGGTTCAACACTGTAAATAGAAGAGCAGCATGGAAAATGCTGCTACATGATTCACTTCTGTTTTTTGGGAGTGTGGGTTCCACACAGTGATCATGAACTGGTTTTAAATTTGTTCTGATAACGAAGTGGTAATTTCTACTTTTTTTAAATGCTTTTGAAGGTGAACAACAACCTAGGTATGGTGTACAATGTATCCTGCCCAGCAAAAGGTATGTCCGTGTTCACACGTACAGTTCCATTAGTAGTGCCACCCTCACTTAGTTCCATAGTTAGTGCCACCTTCACTCAGTTCCATAAATAGTGCAATTTTTTGCAAGCCGTAGCTTGCTTGCCCTGTAAATGGGGTTATTGTGCAGACATGTCTTGATGTAGGCTGGACTCCCAAGGAAGTCTTGAGTATATGATATAGATCTAGTTGTCATATATACAAATCATCTCAGTCTATAATAATTTGCACCAAGTGTGCCAATATTTCAGGATGTTGGCATACTGCCACGCTTTCTATGCAGTCTAGGTTTTAGAGCATCTGAATTTCAACAGCATAATGAACTAACAGGGTCATCCGCCTGCTGCCCTCTGCTACTTTTAAGGACTGACCTGCTGCTCTTTTCAATTTATCTACACTGATATGTGCAATTAGGTTGCCCCATGCTAATTTATTGACATTCCATGCTATTTTGAAATATGTATTACCACGGTAACAAAATAGAATAATCGTTTTTCACTGTGGTTGCCACACGGATGAATAAACAAAAGTGATCCGATTTCGACCCAATGTAATTTACAGGGATGAAGAGGCAACCTAATTGGACATGTCAGTATAGCTCACTTCATTTCAAGCTGTGGCTCAAACCCATGGAGAATTTACTTCGTCAGTTTTGAGGTCTAAATAATTTCCTGTAATTACCGATTTCGACTTGCAGACCCTCAACTTTATTATTCTCACTTACACCACATCCTTATGGTATTAGTGTCATGCAAACTATTGGCAAACAGTCTAAACTAGATGCCTAGAGGTCTGTGTCATGTCTGTAAATTGTTAACATGATATTATTTGTCATTGGAAGTAACTTCATGAAGTGCATAATGACATTGAGTGTAGCACATTGGGATACTTGAGATGATACCTAGTTTAGGGTTTTAGTCGAGAGATGTAATTGAGCATGTGAATGGCAAGTGTTGTTTGTGTGCACTTTTAGTGAGCTTGTAGATCATTGATATGAGTGTACTTTTAGTAAGCAAACTTGAATGTGAAGTGTCATGAGTTGACAACAATGGTAAAGTTGTTGATCATTGGTGTAACCTAGCATATGCCTCAAAATGGGTTACATGACATTGTTATGCATGTGACACTAAAAACCATGCACGGTGTACACATTTGATTTAGTACGGCCCACAAAACTTCATTATCAACCCATGTAAATGACATTGCAATTGTTGGGTGGCAACTACATTGATTGTGACAGATAGGTACCTTTGATCACACTATTGAGCTAATTTTCACCCTAAAAATATTGGGGGTAAATATTTTGGTAGTGCACCATATACCAACCACAATATCGGACATTAGAGGTCCACATTGTAGATTACAATATTTCTATTGGATAGAAAATAGTATGCAATGTATTGTTGTATATTCAACAAGGGAGCTTATGCATGTTAAAGGTGGTGCTCACCACTACAACTTATGTACAATAGACATCTCTAGTTGCTTCAAATATTGTTTGGTTTCCATAAACAAACATCTCATCTTATATAGACACCAAGGCCGCATGATATTTGTTAGTCAATTGGGTACAATGACTGCTCAAACTCGATTGCTTTTCATGTTGATTTTTGATGTTGTATGCGTAGATGCATAGAGTTGAGAAATGAATTTAGGCTCTTTGGATTTGCATTCTCAGTAGCTTTCATTTGATACCTTACCCACAACTGAAAGTGAAAAGATGAGAACATATTAAATGGTTGAAGATCCAAGTGCCACCAAGGTTGCACACTGTTTTCTTACTTGATAGTGCATAAATGTGGGCCACATTAGGGTTGCCCATGGAGATTCAAATTAAGTCCAAAATTGCAGTAGGTTGGGACATCCCATGGTTATACTCTTAGGGTCCACATGAACAAACGCACATTGCTTAATATTGTTATGCATTCTCTTCACATGAACAAGTAGACACTCTTGAATGTGTTTATTGTTAACTATAATGATGTTAACTTATAATGATATTTAGATTGTGACACATGTCTTATGATGTCCATTTTTAACTACAAGCCTTCCCATACACCACTCCAATACGCCCTAGGCTAGATCACATCTTCATTCAACTGGGCCCCTCCCACGCCTCCTTCAATGCCCGGTCTTCCTGCCCGCACCTACGTGGGAACTCTTCCCCGTTGGGAACCAATGTGATAATACCCAGTCAGTTAAGCCATTAAGCGCCCGGTCACTTCAGCCATTAAGCTCCTTTGGCATGTGAAGGAACGCCATCAATTAACTTGGGAATAATGAAAGTGATGTCAACTTGAATATTTGTAATTTTGACCGGGTATTGTCACATTGGTTCCCAACGAAGAAGCATTCCCACGCATGTGCAGGTAGGAAGACCAGGCAGTGAAAGAGGCGTGGAGGGGCGGGACCCAACCGAATGAAGATGAGACTGGCCCGGGGCCTCCAATACAAGTGTCCAATTAAGAAGAGTGGCCACATACCCCTACAATACACTTCCGTGGAAATTTCTAATATAGGACATGATCAGGCTCCTCAATTAGTCATCCTGGATCCCCAAGCACCAGGCTAGCCTGCCTAGGGTTTGTTAAGAAGATTCCAAGTCCCTCAAGTCCTAGCCTACATAAACACAACTTTAATTTGTCATACCAAACAGTGGCAGGCAATAAGTTCATTAACTTAGTTGAGACTTGGACCATATCATAAAACTTCCAACCCTTGTGTAAACACATGCCTGCATTGACTTGCGCATCAGCCATTGCCTTGCTCTTTGTAAATACAGCCGATTAAGGTAGCTTAGATTGTTTACGATGTTAGTTATGATGACCATGTGCGGACTGTGTATAAGCTTAACTCGATATAAATTATGTATCCATTTTTGGATATGTGTTGTAACTTGTTCTCATGGAGGCCGTTGAACTTGTGGAGATTCCAAAGACCTCGATGCCAAATCGGTTCCACTGTAGAGTAACGTTCCAAAGCATTGAATGTATCTTACGACGATCGAGACAAAAAGACATGGCACGTACTCTATTAAAATACCTTTAAGGATAATCCAAGTAGTAGCTTGTGTTTGCCAGCATGATGTAATTTGGTGGGATTAAGTTAGCACAACAAGCACATGTGTCCTAGGGCAATTGACCTACGTCATTAGAAACTTGTTCTATGTACCTCAAAGATTTGTAAATCTAGCATTGTGGTAGATTTGCACTGTTCTTTCATCGACATGGGATGATTGTGTAGGACTCGTATGCTGAGTAGTGCACGGCCACTTGACACACAAACCAAGAGCCGTGACCATGAAAATCTAAGGGTCCCTTGAAAATCATCCAAAGACCATATCAATTTGCAATGGATGGGCCCTCAAGCTTGGTGTGAAAGTGAAAGTGGACCATGTTGATGTACTGCAACATATGTTCGGGTTCAGGTTCAGGTCCCCACCATGGCCATTGAACATTTATAGGAGCCAATGACAATCTAATTGATTTGCCATGGTCCCTAGTTTTGTGAAGACCCACTTCTTTTTTATGGCCCAATGCAATATTTGGTAGACCATGAAACATAATTCACTTGTTGTCATCTAGGCATCGTATCAGTTTTTCACCTATTCTAATTTCTTTGATCCCTCGGGCCTTCAAGGTGTAGTGTAAGGTGAACTTGGACCATTTTCAGTTTCTCGACCAATCACATAATTTGTATATCACGGGTCAAAGGCCCTTGAGCTCTAGTGTAAAGTGGCCCTCACTTCACCCAATCCGCTCCCACCTAATAAGGTTATGGATGATTTATGATAGTTATGAGAGCATCCCCACACATTCTCCAAACGGACACCTTTGAACAATTTAGAGGCAAATTTAAACAAAGTAGGTGCCCACACATTCTCATCATCACCAATTTAGAGGTGGTTTTCCCCTTCTAACTTCTCCGCCCGTTAGAGGGAAGACTTTCAACACCTCCATAAGGGAATCAATTATCAATATCTCACAATCTTTTGATCAAATAAAATCTTGGCTTCAACTAACTCTCTCTCTCTCTCTCTCTCTCTAGAGTTTTGTGTATTGTAAGATGTAGATTTTGTGTTGAGACCCATGTTGAAGTGATCCTATATAGTGGATGTGTGGAACATATAGAGGAGCTCCTCATAACATTCTTCAGATCCATAACAATGTTCTATGGGACTGACAGTATTTTATGGAATATTCCTCACATTCAACATGAATGGTGGAATATTCTACATAATATTGTCAGTCCCACATAACATTGTTATGGATCTGAATAATGTTATGCTCTCCCCTAAACTAAAGAAACCTTATTTAACATGCCTATCTATTAGTCCTTAGTAAACAACACACTATAGTGTCTAGAGCGTGCGGTTATGCTCTGATCAAGGTGGGTGCGTCACTACACTAAATAGGATATGTAGTGTTGTTACCACCCTACCCTGCTCAACACTAATCTGCAATTCTTTGACAATTAGTGTTAGACATAAATGTGTTGCTACCTTCCCTACTACCACCTCCCTTATTATATCCTTTTTTTTCATATCCTTACTAACACTAAATTCAAACATGTAACTTCCACATATTACCATTATAGTTGATATTTAGTGTTTGAGTTTACATTAAATGTTACTTGCTTTCATAGGGTTATTGATATTCAGTGTATGCGTTCATATTTAGTGTATCAAACACTAAATATCCTATTTAGTGTAGTTTGTCCTTCCTCTCCCCTTCACAATAACTCTAATCATTATATATAACACATATCACATCGATTAATTTTGGCATTACATGTTTTAACTTACATATAAACTACATTTTCTCTCTCAATCTATGTACATATATGATTTAGTGGGTCAATCACGTTTTCAAAGTTATTATTCTAGATACATAACATTATTCAAATCCACAGCAGTGTTATGTGGGACTGACAATATTTTGCAAAATATTCCTCACATTCAATCTGAATGATGGAATATTTTGCAAAATATTGTCAATCCACATAACACTGTTATGGATTTGAATAATGTTATGTAGAGTTTACCCCCTAAAGGGAGCAGTAGAGGCTATTCAAGCATGCTTCCTCCCCACAAGCCAACGCTTATACTATTAACACTACTATGATTTAATGTGGCCCAGTCTATTCATCGTTTGATGTGTTAACATTAAACCAATTATCGTGGGTCACATCGTTTTTTTATTGTGACAAGGTTCGAGATGACCCTAAACTACTGGGTGATAGTGGAGAGGTACCCATTTTCGAACGGAGTGGTTGGCGGTTCGATTCCCACTGTGAAATCTTCTCTCTACTTGATGGAAAAATCTAGCTAAATAGGTAGGAAGCCAAGAGCCCACCCACCACAAGTAGGCCGTAAACCCCACCCTGCACCAAGAGGATTCTTGAGCAGGGTAGGGCCAACGGGCTCAAATTCACATCGGATTGCTCGACGTTGGTTATTTATTTATTTATTTATTATGACATTTTCTCCAGTGGTCACTACTTCAATAATACTATATTGTGATAAACCTCGAATACTATCACCTTGAATTGTTATATCAATGTTTGTTAATAGTGTATGACAAGTGCTTAGACAATAGGGAAGAGGGAATTACTATATGCAAGCATACCTCTCATTCGTCCAAACAAGATGTTTTTGGACAATATGTAGGTTGGATGTTTCTCATTTCAAACTTATTTGACACTTTTGATTATAATTTAGAGAACATGAAATTAGTCCAATGAAAATGGAATTGATTCTAAAGTCTGGGAATCTCAAAGGCTTGTGGGGGGGTTAAGAGTACATCAAGATGTTGTCATATATGCTAATTCCCTAGAGCAACAAAGTACAACAACCTCCGTGAGATAGAGGCGAATATCAACTTGATGGTCCAATTGGAAGAAAGACTTGAGACCCCGTAGTACGACAATCTCAAATAATGAAGGGAACCTATCTCTAATGGAGTTGCAGAGGGGGCATTCAAACATAAGGTGTGCCTCACTTTCAACTACATTGTAAGAGCAACATGTTGTAAGCGAAGTGGTTACGATCCCTAAGCACTCCCAAAGGTTCAGTAAGTAATCCAATTGGGAGGGCCTATGTGATGGCTCAAGAAGAAGGAAGAAGTTTCATTCTATTATCTCTTATACCATTTGTTCTTCAACTCCGATTTCAATACCCGAAACGACTCGACAATCCTCATGATTCACAAGTGCTAACTGGATGAGACGATTTACAGTCTCAATCAACAACCAAAATTGTATGTGGTCGTGGAAGTGTCCATTGTAAGCTTGCATCCCATAAGGTACGTGGCCCTTATTTTGTTGTTTATCTGAGTTGGACACCTACATTTGAGTGGTATGTGGTTAGGTTAGATCTAAGAACAAACCCAACAAGACATGTGCTTTAAAAGACATTGGACCATGTGCTTTAAAATTTTATCAATCATTATAGAGTCAACAGTCAACACAACTATTGGGACCTAGATATTCATTCGAAGAATTAGCACACACACACTTTTGAAGATCATAAGTGAATCAAGGGAGGTTTGCATTTTTATTCCCATTTTTGCGCTAATGCTTCACCATAGATTTGCTACCGCAAACACAATTCTCACTGTCTAAATATGATCCATGGAAGTTGCAACCGAATCGGTCCGAGACGACCTTGAACTACTGGATGATGGTGGAGAGATACCCAAAACTCAAGGAAGAGGTTGGCGGTTCGATTCTTGACTGTGAAATCTCCTCTCTACTTGACAGAAACTTGCCATGCGGTCAACTGCCTCTTATGCTTTGGCGATGGCTTGTCGGCCTTCTGTCTCCATTTTTTTTTTTAAAGTTGCAGCCGAATGTGGAAAAAAAGAACCAAATAACACCCACATCACTTACCTTACCATGGATCCATGGGGCTTGGTAAACTAATTCCTCCCAGTGTTTGGAGGGATTTTTAGCATGATCGGTCGAGGTCCTAGTGCTTCCAAGACCAACCGGTTACATGTCGACTTCTGTCAGTTTGTTCTTCGATAAATTGGGGAATATTCCATATATATCCCTCTCACATTATCTGTGAATTTTCCCTGAAGCCTTGAAACTTTAAACCGGTTATTTTTCCAAACTCAACCGGTTCTTCATCTGTAACTAAGGTACAAATACCCATGAACCGTGAACTACCCTCTACCCGTGCAGTAGACTTCCGTATAATTGCGAGGCTGGCAGCTTGATATGCATGTACAGTTAGTTTAGCCAAATTTAGTCATGTTTGACTACCATCAATCACAGTTTAATGTACTCATGAGTTAACCGGTTTAGGTGATGTTATGTGTGGAAATGAGCATTGCCGTGTTCGGTGTAGGGAGAATCTAGTGAACAAGTAGGGGGTTTGACAAACTTTCCACTTTGAAAAATTGTAGAATTTTTTTTACATGGAATAAAAATATGAGACAACTTGCATATTCTTCATGAATCCTTCTTGTCTATCTTGGATAATGATCTCATGATTGTAAGACCATATCTTCAATGTGAATCACCTTATTTTCACGGTTCATGGCATTTCTACCTTAAGTTAGCGGCCGGTTCGTTCTCCCTGCCTGTTCAATGTTGCTTGCTCCAAAGTCAATATTGAATGAATTGAATGCGGAAAGAGGAGCTTGGGACTCGTGGACGAGAAACCCTACGACACTGCTGCGGGCTTAACTTATTACTACCTTACTTGCGATATTATTAATGTGGAGCCATGATGCCCACACTGGGCTTCTGATACAAAAGAGCCGTGTGGCCATGTGCACGCTCTTCAGGCCTCCACCAGAGAGTACTTCTTCTTCTGCCTGCTTCCTTCCTTCCTTAGAGCAGCTGCTTGTCGGTGCGGGGCCCACCCCACAAAATAATTGCTCTTTCCTGAAAGGTAGGTGCCCGTGCGCTTCAGAGGTTTTTAGGTAAGAGATTTGGACACTTTTTTACAACACGGCTTCTCCTTTGTCCTGTGCTATCCACTCCACAAACTACAACAAGGGCCAGGGCGAACCAACGCGTACATTGGTACCTTACCGGATGTCTAGTGATGTCACATTCGAATGAATCGGCCCTCAACCCCATAGGGGGGCTTTTTTTATTGAAGCCACTTCATCCACGATATCTAGGATGGATGATTTTAAGTGAGTGCCACGAATCCCCATCCGTTCGCCCTCCCGGTAAGGTACCAATATACGGGTTGGTTCGCCCCAGCCCTACAATAGGGTCCAAAAATATTTCGAATTTTGGATGTATTCCCAGTTTTGTGCTTCAAAACTAGTTGCATTCAATTGCATGTAGCTACCTCATTCTATATTCTTTTTTCACCAAATCAATTGCAACTTGTGAAGCCATTAGTGGTCTTTAGTCACCACCTCTTAATCATGAGCACATGTCAAAAATTTAAAGATTTGGTTGTAATTAGAAAATTGTGTTGTCAAGAGCTCAAACATGCAACTTCCCTTTTGGAGCTCATGGTGCCACCTCGTTGTTTTGATGGCATGTATTCATTGCAAGGTTTAGTCTACATAGTTCAAGATTACAACATGGAGTGTTATTGCAATGGAGATTGGCTTGCACATATGAGATATGGTGGCTTGAAGTTGTTTTGGAGGTAGTTTGGCCAGCAACATTGGAGTTGCCTTTGTTGTTATGTTGGTGATTGAATTTATTGATTTTTAGATTGTGCATTGAGTCATCGAGAGGTACCATGCTGTATAAAATCTTGAGTGATGAAGAAAGGGGTCGCATTGTGGGAATGCGTGAGAGTGGAATGAAGAGTTCAAACATTGCATCTGTATTGAATGTTCCACAGTCAACTGTTTCTACTATCTTGACAAATTGGAAGGTCCGAGGGAGTGTAGAATCTTTGAAACCCCAATGTGGTAGGCATCGGAAGTTGAGTGATCGCGATGCTAGAGCGTTGGCATGTTATGTTAGAGATGATATAAGACAACCATTGTTGGAATTATCAAGCCTATTGAATGTGACACAACAATTTACATGATCACCCTCAACAATTTAAACTTATGGAAGATGGTGCTCCAGTCCACCATAGCTCACTTACGTTGCAATGGAGACAAGCTCATGGTATGGCAAAACTAATTTGGCCTGCAAACTCTCCAGATTTGAATCCCATAGAAAATTTATGGAAGATTGTCAAAGATTTGTTACGACATTGTCCTAGACCCAAAAACAAGGAGGAAATGGCACAAATCATTCAATCAACATGGGATACAATATCTTTGGAGCAACTCCAAACTTTGATTATAACTATGCTTGATAGAATGCAAGCAGTTATTTCAGCAAGAGGTGGTAGCACTAGATGGTAGATACTATATTATGATAAGTTTTTTTAAATGTATTATTTTCTACTTTTGTAATGCAAAATTTTCATATTGTCAAAGTAGACTCTATTATCTTTCCAACACAATTTACGGTTTGTGAATTGATGAATTTTTGAGCCTGCAAGAGGTTTTCAAAGTTTGTAGTTTTCATTCTCATTCAACTCCAGGCCAAAAATTTGAAATATTTTTAGACCCTATTGTACAACAAGTTGGTTATGGTCACATGATATTATTACTCATACCATGCCCAACGTGTATCTAATTCATTATTAGTTATCTTTGTCATCTCTAATTCCAACTAGACTCTATTATGTGTACGACTAGAGGACTCCAACCTGGGAGATTTAGTAGTTTTAAATGGTAAAGGGGAGTTACCCACTAGGGGCCTTGGTGTTAACACAATTTGGCTGAACCAACCCATACACTCGTTCCTTGTTGGATGCCTAAATCCTTGCGTCCAAGGAACCAGTGTACGGGTTGTTTCGCCCCAGCCGTGTTAACACGATGTTCTCATCTTGTAAGTAATGGTCATTTGGTTAAGAGCGGTAACCTCGCCCCAAAGGCATGGAGGGAGAAGTGGCTAATTAGTTGCTTGAGGACTAGGTGAGGGGAGCTTCAACTCTAAGTTCCTTCAAGTATACATGCTTTGCAAGTCCCATAATATTACTCATACCATGCCCACACCAGTGCGAGAGTTTATGTAACGTGTATCCAGTTATTAGTTATATTTTCCATCTCTAATTCCAACTAGACTCTATTATGTGTAAGACTAGAGGACTCCAGCCTGGGAGATTTAGTAGTTTTAAATGGTGAAGGGGAGTTACCCACTAGTTGGGGCCTTGGTGTTTACACAATGTTCTCACCCTGTAAGTAATGACCATTGGTTAAGAGCGCTTAACTCGCCCCAAAGGCATGGAGGGAGAACCGGGTAACTAGTTGCTTGAGGACTAGTTGAGGGGAGCTTCAACTCTAAGTTCCTACAAGTATGCATGCTTTGCAAGACCTAACAATTGGGTAATAGGATGGTCTACATTGTAGCGCTTGTTGTGCTGCCAAGGGTGGATCATGCCTCGTATTTCCTCTCTATTTGTGAGAGACGTTACATTGGTATCAAAGCGCCAAGCTCTTGTACCTTGGTGTTTTGAGTGTTGTTATTTTTCTGTTGCATGACATTTGTGTTTCAAGTTGGGGAGACAATTAGAGTTATTTTTCAAAGGAAGGGAATGAGTATGTTGCTTTCTAAAGTGTAGGGAGTAGAGTTTTGTTTTGTTTTGTTTTAAGAGAGACAAGAGGAGCGCTTAAGGCAAGTGCCCTAAATTCTCTCAATATGTGTTGTAATTGAAAAGTCTAATGTATTCGGGACTTGTTCATTAATTATTCCCTCATCAGAGGATTTGCAAAGTTTATTAAGGTCCTCTTTGCATAGTAAATAGGAGGTATCCTATGATACCAATGCATGTTTTGTTGTTGAAAAACATAAGGCAAAGTACCTTAAGAGAAATTTGACAAGGTTTAAATTTTTGCATCATTTTGAATATAATTCAAAACCATGGCAAATATATGTGGTTGACGCAATGCCACACATTTTGAATAAGCTCACTCTATCATCTCAATTGATGATGAACTTCTCAAGGCAAGTAGCGCATCATGATGCACTTGTTTAATGGACAGTGTTGCATCACATTGCTTTGTGAGTTCTATTTTTGTTAAACCTTCAAGTTGAAAGTAAAGAAAGCCAGTAACACGCTGGTATTAGACAATGGTAATCAAGTTCCTACAGACATGCATATTAAACTCCATGTTAAGATATAACAATATCATAGTCAAATTAATTGTCTTGTTTCTAAGTTGAGGGATGTTATTGACTTGATATTGGGCAATGGCCGGCTAGTACAACACAAGGCACACTTGGATTTTCAATATGAATGTTGCATATTTTATTAGGGCCCTCGTAAAACGACAGTGTATGTGAACCCAATGCAAAATCAAAGTCCAAATCCCCATAGACTCTCTGCCATGCAATTCAAGCAATCAATTCCTGAGGGAACAACTTCATTCCTAGTTCAATTACTTGCGGTTGGAGACGACATAGAGGACACAATGGCATCACCTTATGCCACAATGTCGGAGGAATTTGTTGAGAGTGGAAAATGTCCCATGCAATTTCTCTTGAGCTAGATGGGAAGCCACCTTTTAGGCCGATCTATAGGTTGAGTCCTTTGGAGTTGCAAGAGGCCAAGACACATCAAAGAGATGGATTGAGCCAAGTTCATCACCTTATGGGTCCCCCATATTATTTGTCAAAAAGAAGGATAAAGCATTGTGAATGGTGGTCGATTATTGTGCAGTCAATAAGCAAACGGTAAAGCATAGTTATTTGTTACCTTGCATTGATGATTTGTTTGATCAATTGGCAAACACCGATGTATTTCCACCTCTATATTTGGCACAAGGATATCACAAGATTCGTATGTAAAAGGAAAATGCACTTAAAACAACGTTCGAAGAACCCATGTTTGGGCATTATCAATTTAAGGTCTTCAGCTTTGGACTTACTAATGCCCCAATTGTTTTCTAGGGAGTGATGAACCAAATTTTTCATAAGTTCATCGGGAAGTTTGTGTTGGTATATATTGATGACATCTTAATTTTCTCAAAGAATGTGGAGGAACATGTACAACATTTAAAGCAAGTACTCCAAGTTCTAAGAGAGAATCGGTTTTATGCCCAGATGGCTAAGTGCCATTTCAAGAAAGAGGAATTGCACTGCTTAGGCCATGTTGGCAGTAAAATAATCACTAAGGTGTATCCTAGAAAAATTGAAGATTGAAGATTGAAAAATCACAATCTCCACCTTGATAGGAGTTATTGACTTGTATGCATTGGCAAAACTGCAAAACGTTACATCCAATGAGGTTGTTGTGAGTAGGACCAAAAAATCTTTTATTGGTAGCAGTAAAATTTTGGAAAGAGAGGCACTTTCCCTATCAAGGGGGACTCCTCCTACTATCCAAGACTAGCAAGTGGCCCTAGTGTGGGCATGGTATTAGCTCCCTCCAAATGCTATGTGGGTCCTAGAATAATTCATGCATTATGCCTCCATTATTATTGAATTCTCCATGATTTATGTAGATTCAAGTTGTGCACTGTAGAGAAGGGAGAGGAAATCACTGGCAATTGTGTGCATGAATGCCGACCTGCTTGAGGGGCTGATCACACCGGCCACTTCTGGCACCGTCCGTCGGCATCTCCGGTTGTAATAGTGTGAAAAGCGGTGGGCCAACATCTATTTCTCAACATAATCCCCAACAATTTCACGGCTAGAACCGGACGGAAAGTTTGGTGTGATTGGGGCATGAGAGGGTGGACTTCTACATTGGCTTACTAGTGTAGTGATACAAAATATGGACAAAATCATTTCTTTTTTGGATGTGGGTATTCATAAACACTCTCATGGCCAATTGTGAGGTAGAAAAGAAGATAAGAGATATGCAATCTTGCACACGAAGAGGCTAGCTAATCACTTGAGATGCTTCTAGTGCAAGAAACTCAAAGTTCCACCTAACCTACTCCACCGCTCCGGATTCTCTCTCAAATTGAGAGTATGCACAAAGTAGTGAATCGAAGTTAAGATCAAATGTGATGGGATGACCCGGAGGGAGGGGTGGACTCTTCACAAAATGTACAAACTTACGTGAGTGTAAAAAGGGGTGTTACTCAAGGCATCAGCGTACATAGTATACGTATGGGAAGAGGTATTGTTTTTCCTCTAGTGTGTGCATTTAAGAAGGCTATTCATAATACTGAAGTGAAGGTAGATGTACAAAAGAGGGCCCTAAGGTTTGGAGATAAAACTGACACTAGTTGTCCTAGTTTCATCCAATTCACATCCCTCATCCAAAATGACGTATGTTTTAAGGTCCGATTCTTATGAGTTACATCCCATGGATGACAAATTATACAACGACTTTCACATTGGAAAGTGACAACGGATTGTATATGTAACAAAGGCCTATTCATTTCATAATTTATATTTTGTGTATGCAGTGAAGACGTTTATCACATTAAAGTAAAAAAAAAACCTAGTGTAAATACACAAGTCCATTTTCTAGCCTACCGTTAGTAAGTATACATTTGTTTTTCTTTATACTTAGATGAACATGGAGGAGTGTTTTCTACCTACCACCTCCTTGGCGGCTTCCATGACAGGCTGGCAGCCCATGCTACCGTATCCGCCACTCACCAAGGGAGACCGGGACCGAGTTGTGGACCGAGTTAGCTAGCTAGCTAGCTACGTGAGGGGTTTGATTAGCCACTTTCCCTTGATCAAAGCATATTGCCATACTTAGAAACGGACCACATCAATGGGGTTGAGTGACGTTATGCACGGGTATTCAACATGGAGATAGATTATTGACAATGATCGGATCGGGAACTCCACCAAATCTTGTGGAACTACACCTTCTCACCTATCACTATGGCCCATCATAATTTCGTCATATCACGATAATTATGGTCTGTGTAGTTTTTTTATTGATCCATGTCATTTTTGAGCCCACATTGTCATGCTAGGGAGTCATGGTGTCTACAAAAATTCATCCATTAGGAAGGTGAACACACACACACACACACATTATATATATAGCCTTAAATGACTATTATTATATCATTTGACTTCATATATGGCATCAGAGACCTCAAATTAACCTAGTGGGCTCTAATTGGAATGAATCAGGCCTCAACCTTGTAGAGGGGTTTAGTTTAATTATACTTTTTTCAATCACGATGGATGAGTTACGTAGTCGCCATGTACCCCAAGCCGCAATAGCATGCATTCATAACTAGGTATATAGAATCAATGTTTTTTTTTACGTAATATGAATTTTTGTGGGTTGAACAATTATTTATCAATCCCTATTAATATTCAACCCAAAGCTCATGTTTATCTTTTTATATATGAATATGTATATTTTATTGATTATAAGTCACCTTAATTTTCAACCTATACATAAGATACCACATGCCACAATAAATTTTTACCCAGGCTAGCTTTCACCTCACGTTAATAGGTGTGAATTGTGTATAGGTGCATGCAATGGGGGCCCTATGGATAAGTCTCTCAAGGCCTCTAAATAACTCCCTTGGGTCACTTGACATGGGTTCTTCAACCATTTCAATAGCACATGGGGCATAACATTACTCAACTGATGAGTTGTGTTCATGGGCCCAACAATAGATTAGAGAATAAAAAGTTTGGATGTCGGAATCCCACTGATTCAAATGGAATTTGAAGTAAGGGTAGTTGAACACAACTTGTCAGCTGAGTAATGTTATGGGTGGAAGACATCATAAGTTTAAGTTATCATTATAATGTGCATGTAAATTCAAAGTCAGACATATAAGGTAGAAATACCATAAAGCGTTAACCACCTAATAGCGGTGTACTAGACCGCCTCATAATGGTAAGTGCCATGTCTTAAATGGCGCGGCAACTTCAATGCAGTGTAGCCAATGGGAGGCAAGATCTAACGTACTCATGATTAACGGGTTTAGGTGATAATCTGTATCGAAATGAGGAGAGCCTAGTGAACCGGAAGTGGGTTGGACAAACTTTCCACTTTGAAAAATTGTGGAACTTTTTGTACAAGGCAGAAAAATACGAAACAACTTGCATTCTTCATGAATCCTTCTCGTCTATCTTGGAAAATTATCTCATGATTGTCAGACCAGATCTTCAATGCGAATCGCCTTATTTTAACGGTTTATGGTATTTCTACCTTAGTCTGTTGTTGGGGATGTTCTTCAAATCCCCCCCCCCCACCCTCTATGGGTTGTATTGTTTATTTGAATCTCTTTGGCAATGAAGTTTGTTCATTTGTGTATAAAAATAAAAATAAGAAAAATAAGAAAACCTTGAACATGAAAATTTAAGTATGGTGCCACACACAATTTTGGCCATTGGATCGTATTAGATCAAACCAAATTGGAAATTACCTCCTCCAAGTGTACATTGCAAAGGTTGTCATTCAAGTTTCATAACTAGAGTTGAGATGAAAATCAAAAGGGACCACCTCCAACACGAGGCAATATCACTTGTCCTATACACCTGCTTTGTAAACTTGTTCCGGTTCGCACATGAGCTCACGGTTGCAATCAAGGTGATCAAATTTCTCTCCTTCATACGACCCCAAGGATTAGCATTGCCTTTCCATCCTTTGAGATGTAAAAGTTATACTCTTAGATCAACCCGGGGGTGGACTCTTCATTGGATACCTAAATGATGTGTGTGGTTCACTATGTAATTAAACCCCTTATATACAAGAAGGTTATAGTGAAAAAAACAAATGTATACGTACTAACGGCCTGCTAGAAAATGGACTCATGTATGTATACTAAGATTTTCAATTTAATATGATAAATGCCTCCACTACATTAAAAATTAAGAATCGTTAATTAAATAGACTTGTATTACTTATAAAATCCACTTTTTCTTTCAAATGAGAAAGTCATTGAATGTTTTTTCATCCATAGTATGTAATTCAATGATTGCATCAAACAAACAAAGACAAGAGCATAATCACCTAACCATAATCCGAAGAGAAAAAACTCAAGGGAGCCCATGAGCACTCCAAGAGCTTCTTGTTTGTAAAACCTAGAATCCAAATGCAAATCCTAACAAGATTGGACAAGATAGTTATTGAGGACTATTGCCATATGACAACAATGGATGAAAATGTGAATTGGATGAAACTAACATATTTACTGTCAATTTTTTCTCTAAACATTAGGGACCCTTTTTGTACATTTACATTTCCTTCAAATTTATTAATAGCCTTTCTAAATGTACACACTAGAGAAAAATAATACCTCTCCCTTATGTATATTATGTACACTAATGCCTCAAATAATGCCCCTTCTTACACTTACGTTAGTTCGTATATTGTATGAAGAGTCCACGCCCCAGCCCAGGGGATGCACCTTTCATTAAAAATCAAGAACCACGCGCATTCACAACATACTCTAAAAAAAACCCTATATACATGTTTTTATTTGTAAAATCAAGCCATACATGTACAATTTCAATGATAAAAATACAAATGACACTATGTGTATGTGGAAAAAATTGCATTCATATTTAGTCATTAACACAAGTATACAAATATACTTTTGAATAATAATGAACCCCTATCATATATATAATCTAAAACCCTAGCATTCATTACTAAAGTTGTTGAAGATTTTCTCATCCTCCAGATGTAACTCATAAGCATCTAAGTTTGCAATATATGTCATAGAAGCTAATGCAATCATTGTTTCTAAATCTGCCATCAAATGATCTACAAGATTGTAAGTCCACTTATTGTTGGTTTCTTTCTGATACCAACATAAACCAATCTCCATGCTTGATCCTAGAACTTGCAACAAATGTCATTTCTAAATGCTTGATCCAGATTGTTGCACACATCATAGGTAAACTAATGATACGAAAACAATTGAGTGAAAAAACACTTGGGAATTGACATCTTCGCAATTACGATGCCACCCTAACCATGGTATCAACCACCTGCAACCACCTGCATCAACCACAAAGAAATGCCACAAATAAACACCATACGTTCCACTTGCAACTCAAAGCAAGAAGTGGGCTTGTTCTCGACTCAACCACTCCTTCCAAAACCCTAACACCGCCTCCTCCATACATACATGGATGAGATTAGGAAATGAGAAAAAATATCCATCATAGTTTCATCCACTTTTAAATACTTATCCCATGAAGTCTAGTGATCCTATGATACAAATACAAATGTTATATAATTTCTAGAGGTCCTCCATACATGTACGTAACTACAAGTTATAATTTGTGTAGCATATGTGTACATAATACGGAAAAGTTCAAATTAATACGCCTTTTGTGCTCTCACATATACTCATATGTGTTATGAAAGGTGCACCCCCTGGTGGATCAAAGTGAAGATTTTTGTTTCTCTTTTAGCAATCACATAAAGCCTCCCAAAGTCAAGGTGTGTTAATTATTAGACGTAGCAATGTGTCTAAATTTTGAGCCTATAGTTCAATGTCATTGTGAAATGTTTTTTTTTTATGTCCAATCTTGAACACACGCCTTGCCATATATTAGTCAAATATAAGTGTCTAATTAAGCAAAGTGACCATGTAAGACCTAACATAGCTTAGTGTAGCTTAGGGCATGGTTGGTTTCCAAAGATTTGAATTTATAAAATTGATAAATGATCATCCATGTCATAACATTACTCATTTAATGAGTTGTGTTCATAGGATCAGCAGTAGATTCTAGAATAAAGACTCCGGATGTTGGAATCCCAATGCTTCATACTAAATCTGAAATCATGGTAGTTGAACACAATTCATTAGCTAAGTAATGCTTTGGTTACTTTTGACTTGGAAAAACCATATTATTTTACATGAAAGTACAAAGATGCATATAGAACCAAATAGTTTATATGTGTAATGAACAAAATAAAATAAGGTTTGATAACAATTCTTCACATACGTGAATAGGAGCCCATATTCCTTGGTCGCTCATGATTTTCCCCTTGACACAAATATGGTGTGGTGCCTACCTTTTGGTAGATGGGCTTTTGTACAAAATGTAATACTTGAATTTCCATTTTCATTTTAATTCCTCTCAATAGCCCATTGCATAACATTACTTAGTGACATGGGCCCTCAGAATATAATAATGGGATGTTGGGAGCTCAGTTTGAATTTGAGTCTCCATGTGCAACTTTTCAAGCATCTAATTGTTATATTATGAGGGCCCACAAACCAAAACTGAATGTTAAGGAATATTATGTGTGGTCTTGTGAGAATCACAAGCAATGAACATGGAGAACCGGCCGCTAGTTACAGCTGAATTGGTTGAGTTTGAGAAATAAACCTTATGGCGGGACACCGGTGTCTCATAATGCACTGGTTAAACCCTACAACCCGTGTCAACGTCAAAAATGGTCAGTTGAAAGCAGTCAAAGCGGCTTTGAGATTATCTTGACGTCATGTACACACTCTGATGTTCAAAGTTGACTTCTATTTTTTATCACTTACAACCAATCGTTAAGGAAGTTCTGATTTATTTGGGACACCGATGTCCCGCCATAAGATTCAAATAACCGGTTGAATTCCAAGACTTCAGGAAAATTACCGATCATTCTAGATGAATTTAGAGAATATGCCTCAAACCAATAAAGAAAACTGAAAGATGTCAACTTGTAACTAGTTGGACTTGGAAATACTAGGATCTCCACCGATTATGCCCAAAAATCTCCCCAGACACTGATCACAAGGACAAGATTAATCACAAACCTAGGGAGACGATCACTATTCATGGTTTGATTCTTCACATCACTATTCACGGTTCATTCTTCACAACGTTGTGCATTCATAACATGCCTAAGCATCTAGATGATGGGCTTTTTTTCCAAAGGAAGAGGTTGCAATTCAAAAACTTTGAATTTCTAGCTGCTTGTCAAAAACTCCATAGTACACAACATAAGGCTTCCCAGACATGGGGAATCGCGGGATACGGGAGAATTATCCTTGACCAATACTTGGTCCCACGGAAAGTGACCAAGGAGTTGAGCAATGTCATGTTGTTTGCGGACATAGTTCATTATTTTGTATTGTTTACAATAATTGTTGGTCATCCCCATTCTCATATTCATACTAAAAAAGGGGCCAATATTTGAATATATTTGAGTTCATGCAAGCATCTGGGAGGGTGGATGTTGGCCCTACTAAACCCAACACCCCAATCGATGAAAGTTACGTGTGACAATAAATGGAGGATAATTTTGTGTGTGATATAGATTTAGATTTCATATCTACAATACTTTTTCATTAGTATAGCATATTGTTGATGTGCACGAGTCGTTCCAGCGTAAAATTATTGTTGTTGACCGCACCTCAAATCATAGACTCACCATTGAAATTGACCGGTGGTGGATTATCCTAATCCAGGTTAGAGATAACATGTTATGCGATTTTTGCTCTTACAATGTAGTTGAAAATGAGGCACACTTTGTTTTGGAGTGACCCCTCTGCATTTCCATTAAATACAAGTTCCCTTCATTATTTGAGAATGTAATACTAGGGAGTCCAAGTCTTTCTTCCAGTTAAACCATCAAGTTCATTTTAGCCTCTATCTCACTAAGGCTATTGCACTCCGCTACTCTAGGGAATCGACATGTTTGACACCATCTTGATATACTTTGAGTCTCATAAGCCTTTTGACCTCACGGAGTTTAAAATCAACTTCATTTTATTTCATCTCACGAGACTTGGTGTAGGCTAGACTAGATCAAGAATTCGGTGTAGTTGTCCGTGTCACATAGGTTCTAGGATCTTGAATTGTATAAGATCCCTTTTCAAAGTAGATTTTTTCTATCACAAGGGATTGCAACTATAATATCTAATTCACCACCTTCAAAGGATTTTGCATTTCGTGATTGACTTGAGCTGACCGGAATCTAACTCTCGAATTTCGAGACCCCCTCGCCCCAACCAATGAACATGAAGAACCAACTGCTAGGCACAGATGAACCAGTTGAGTTTGAGAAACGATTGGTTGAAGTTTTAGGGCCGCTTCAAACTATGGCCAAAGGTCGAGAGGCCATCGATTTCCACCAATCAGAGTGCAAGAAACCAAGAATTCAGCCTCTCGGCCCTTCACACTAGATGCCAAAGTCCAAAGGCCGTCGCTATCCAAAATGCCTACATGACAATAATTTTTGACCAAGGCGACAAACTCTTGAAGGAAGTTTGGGTCAGACAAAAATGGAAATCCAAATTATGGTCGAGAGGCTGTCGATTCTTTTTCATAAAAAAATCAAAAACTAACAAGTTCTTGGCCGTTGGATTGGAGGGGTTGTTTTGGGCCGGAAAAATGGACATGGGTTTAGACTTTGGGCTTGGCCTTTGGAGGCTTCACACTATGGCTGACCAAGTGAAGAGGTGGTGGGAGTTCATGGCCAAAGGTTTGGACTTTTGGCTTGGCCTTTGGAGACTTCTCGTTGTGCCCGGCCGAAGGCTCCAATTCCTATATTTTATTGGCTATGTATTTTCAGCCCAATTCGTTGGACTCTCAACAAAGTTTGGCCATTCAATCCCACGGCCTCTCGACTTGGATGGCCATAGTGTGAAGCAACCCTAAGACCTCTAGAAAACTATTGACCATTATAGAAGAATCTAGAGAATATACCCGAGTTCACATAGAAAAACCAAAAGATGTCAACATGTAACCGGTTCACTAGGATCTTGACCAATTATGCCCAAAAGATGCTGGCCCCAACGGCCGCTTGTGGCAATTATATCGCCACAAAATAATGTCCACATAAGTAATTAAGCAAGTTACACAAGCCATAACAACTTGTGGCACTTAAAATAGCCAATGATTGATAGGTAGTTGCTCCTCTTCCAAAAAGGGCGTCATTAACTTCTAAAGTCGTCCAAAGGCCACTCTACACATGGACCATGAGACATGACCATGAAAAATCTAAGGGCCACTTTACACCCGGATCAAGAGTGGTGGCCATGAAACCATTAAAATGTCGTACCATGGGAAATAGAAATCCAATTTTGCAAGTCACGGGGCCCTCAAACTTAGTGTGAAGTGAAAGTGGACCATGTTGAGGGACCACAACATATTTTGTGAACAATCCAAAATGGTAAGTAGTCCGGGACCTCACCACGACATTGTAACATATCTAAAAACTAATGGCAATTTAATTGGATGTTGGCAAAACTTTATGCAAGTTCTCCCAAGTATTTTTGGTGGTTTGGCACTATGCACAGTACATTGGGAATTGCACCAAAAACATGTCATGAGGGAGCTTTAAAATGTGTTAATAGGTACACTTGACCATGGCACAAATAAGATGGGTGATCCTCTTGAACAATGTGTGTGTGTGTGTGTGTGTGTGTGAGAGAGAGAGAGAGAGAGAGAGAGAGAGAGAGAGAGAGAGTTCACCTTGATCATAACCATGAGCTCATATGTCAATCCGAAACATGTTTACAATGCATGACTATGGGACAAGTGCTAATGTCTTATGTTGGAGGAATGCAATTGGAGAACCATTAATTTGACATGGGGTTATTTTTGGCATGATGAGCCAAAATTAACAATATAGTTCAAACATGCAATTATGTACATCTCAAAGTTTCGAGAGGAGAGGGGTAAGGAAAATTTAACCCTATACGTCACAAATAGGTAGGTTGTGAAATAGATTCGCCGTGTTGCAGGATGAGGGGTTTTCTTGCTTAGGGCTAGTTTCCATGTACGGTGCTTGCCCACTAGAATTCGGTGGGCGAGTGGCCTACATGGAAATGAACTCTTACACAACAAGAAAAGAAAAAGTAATGCCCGTAACTAGGTACCGGCGTGAATGTGAGCCTGTTGGCCTAATGTTGATCACGGTAATCCGTGATGCAACATAAGGTGTTATGCCTCCTAACTCTTACACAACACAAGCAGTCCACGCTCAACATGGGGATTTCCATGTCTCTAAAGATTAGAGAGGTGCAAGTCACTTGAGGTTTGACTTCGAAGCAAAATCGAGCTTGAAGAAAGTGACCGATAGTTGAGTGTGGATGCAAGCTTTCTTGCTTGTGGTCATTGCATGTTACATTCATGATCATGTTATATTGAATATTCAGATATTCAATATTTATAGCAACATCTCCAACATGACTTCACATAAAACTTTTAAAAAAACAAAGAAAACAAACAAACAATGTAATGTAGGTCTCGAGAACCAAATACATTGTACTTGGTCAACGAAGTGTGATCCCCTTTGGAATAGTCATATGACCTATAGGTTATAATTCTAATATTTAGAACCTTGTATCTCATATTGCACAACTAAGTGCATTTTCATACATTGTACTTATCCATTGTGTCATCCCCAATCAAAACTTTTTTCATTGGTTGCCAAAATCTCCACCTTTGCAACCATCGCATCTTTTTATATGTTTTTTTAAATCACGTAAATATCATAGTTGACTTTTGTGAAACCTTTTTGTGACCATGTGATGTGGACCTTAACATGTTCATGTCACAAAGCTACACAATAAATGTGAAAGAGAGTCCATTCTCATGTACATTGATTATGTTTTACCACACGTCATAATATGAATATTTTTTTCTCTTTCGGAAGGTGGGCTCCTTGTAATTAGGTGATCAAAATACGAAATTGCACAACATGTGCAATTTAGCAACAAACAATTGTGACCCTAACTCCAAATAACCTGGTAAATGATCGTGTCACCAATCCAAGATTTACGGGTCAAGATTTTAATTTGTATGTTGTTGAATGCCATGGTTGCCTATATGATGCATCATAAAACAATCAATCTATAGAAGAAATTTTCCATATGTTGTCATTGCATTGGTTTCCACCTTACAACATCCCACTTGAAATTACATGCTAGCCCTGAACCCCAATCATAGCATGGGGTATATGGAAAACCCCGGATATTTTCAACCAACCATGTGGGAACCCATGGGCTTGCCCTTGGTGAAGATAAGTGTTGTCTGGCTTGTCTGTACCCGTTTCAAGGTGTTCACCTTTGAAATGAGGCAGTAGTCGTCAGGGGCCCTGTAATTCTCGTATTACTCATTTCAAGATTACATATAGATTTAGGCCCACTCGAAAACGAAGCAACATCATAATACATGTTGGTGACAACATTGGAGTCATCTTTCTTTCTATCGGCACTTAAGGTATGTAGTTCACTATGGTAAGTTAATAAAACCATGGCACTATTAAAGGTGGAATTCACTTGAGAAGGTCGTCCGGCTTGAGAGGGCCTTCAGGCTTGGAGTGTCTCATGCGGTGATTGGAGCATTCCCTCACTACGGAAATTGTGCCATGGTCTTACCATTGGTTGTCTTAAAGTATATGGTATTACAATATTTGAATATGGGTTTTCATATTACCATCGTAGTAGATTATAAAATCATATAGTGGAATTACATCGTTTATGGTATTTAGTGTCTTATACTAGTTGAAGTTACTTGGTCCAAGACGACCCTAAACTACCGGATGATGGTGGAGAGATACCCAAATCTCAAGGAAGAGGTTGGCGGTTCGAATCCCGGCTGTGAAATCTCCTCTCTACCTGACGGAAAACTTGCCAGGTTGTCAAATGCCTCATGTGCTTTGGCGTTGGCCTGTCGGCCTTCTGTCTCAAAAAAAAAAACTAGTTGAAGTTAAATTGTGCTATAACATTTTACTGTGGGTCTCATTTTTTACCAACAAAAAATTCAATTTGGTTGTTTGGACACTATATAACATTAACATCTTTACTTGGTAAAAATTTACATTAACACTAAAATGTTATAGCGATGCGTAACTCCAAATAGTAAGTGACACTAAATGCCATAAACAATGTACACGTGTTCTAGTTAATATTATGGCCACACTATCAATGATATATGCACATTACAAACATTGGAGGCATTGTCCAAGGAGTTCTTTGGCATGATTGGTCAAAATCATAGTGTTTCCAAGTCCAACCGGTTACATGTTGTGATCGTTCGGTTTTTCTTTAGTAATTTGAGGTATGTTCCATGGATTCCTCTAAATGATCGGTTATTATCATGAAGTCTTGAATTTCAAATGGTTATTTCTCAAACTCAACTAGTTCACCTGAAGTAGCGGTCGGTTCTCCCGTTCATTGGTTGGGGGTAAAAATATGGTGTACACTATTTATCAACCCATAATATATAGCATTGGAGGCCCACAATGTAGGAAAAAGGAAAAAGTATGCTGTATACTACTATCTATTTAACAAGTGACTTTATGATCTTTTGGAAGCAAGCATTTCCTAGTAAAGGTGGTGCTCGTTGCCAAGATCTGCCTTTGAGAAACACCTTTAGCTACTCCAAACGAAGACATCTCCTTCAAATATTGTTTTGCTTTCCACAAAGAAACAATCTATCTTGTAGAACTTCACATGTTCCTTCTATAGACGCAAAGATCACTGCCTAACTCTTATCCATTTGGGAGTAGTGACCATTCAAAGGACACCAACATCTATCTTCAAGATACACATGCATCTATTTCAAATAATGATACGTCCTTTAGTTTCGAAATTGTTTTCCACAAAGAAACAATCTATCATGCAAAGCTTCACGTGGTTTTTCTATAGACACCAGTGTCGCCTTCTAACTCTTAGCCATTTGGACGCAATGACCATTTAAGGTCAATTGCTCTTCATGTTGATTTTGATGATTTTCCTCCTCAATTCTTGGATTTACAAAGAAAGTTTATGATCTTTGGACTTGCATCCTCGATGGCCCTTCAATTGATACCTTACCCACATCTACAAGTAAAAAATTGAACTTGGCTAGTGGTTGAAGATACCTCCAAGAGGTGATTTTTGAAAATAGTCCAAGTGACCATGAAACACGACCCATTCGATGCCATGTAGGAGTCCATGTAGACTTTACATCCATCTTGCATTCACTTACTCCATTGGTTCCTCAAGTGTAGTGTGAAGTGAACTTGGACCGGCTCCACCTTTTCCACCAATGACAGTGCTTGAAGCTTAATGGACACATGCTCTCAGTCTTGTGTGTGAAGTGGCCCTTATTATTGGTAGTCTTTGAAGTTTCCATGATTTTGGGATTTTTCTTCTCAATAAATTCAACAAACGAAAGCATAACATTATTCAGATCCATATCAGCGTTCTGTGGGACTGGCAGTATTCTGTGGAATATTCCATGATATTTCCCACATTCAGACTGAATGTGGGAAATATCATGGAATATTCCACAGAATACTGCCAGTCCCACAGAACGCTGATATGGATCTGAATAATGTTATGAGGTATCATGTAACAAACAAATAAAATAAAATGGATTAAGGGATAACTGTCACATTCGAATTTGTGTGTTTATTAATTATGCAGATTCGAGCTTTTCATTACAGTGACCTCTACTAAACATGGAAGTGCTTGCCCAACAAATTAATGAGAGATCTCATCTAAAGCTCCCCTACATCAATGAAGTCTACTTTCTTTCCACAGAAGAATTGACACATAAAAATTCTATTGTTATTGGCACACACATCTTCAAACTCTTCGAATCATGGTTTCCTTGTTGGAGCCAAATGACAATTCAATTGGAGAAACCACCTCTCAAATTGAAATATGGAGGGGCAAAAGGAGGACAAGTTTCTTTCATAGTTCCAATATCAATTTGCATAGATATCGAACATAAAGTAAGAAAATATGATAACACCTATGCCAAAAACAAAGTTTCTCACATTCACGCTAACTTTTAATTGGTGTCATCTCTTTGAGTTTGGTCTCATAACACCCAATGAGAGAGAGGAAAGGGAAAACATGCCTCGTATAGGATGATTGTTGATACATTAACTTGAGATCAATAAACCAATTGGAGATCTATAATCCCAATTTAGGAGTTCATTTGGCTTAACATAACATCTCACACACACAAAAAGAGGAAGTTTAGTTAAATCAATGTTAGGGGAGGTTTTGGGCATAATTGGTTGAGATCCTTGTGTTTCCAAGACCAACCGGTTACATGTTGACATCTTTTGGTTTTCTTTATTGGATTGAGGAATACTCTATAGACTCCTCAAACTAGATCAGTGGTTATCTTGAAGTCTTGAATTTAAACCGGTTATCTCTCAAACTCAACCGGTTCATCTGAAACTACACTAATTATCCCAATTAGCGTGTGTTTCTATTTGGAGTTACGCGATGCAATAACTATTCAACGAGAATGTAATCTTCTACCAAGCAAAGTCATTTATGTTCTTTAATGTTCAAACAACATATTGAACTTTTGCTAATGAAAATTAAACTCGTGGTAAGACGTTATTGCAATACGTAACTCCGAATAGTAACATGCACTAATTGGCATAATCAAGGATTGTTTACATCATGGACCATGAAGTCGTCCCTTGTTGCCCTAAACTATGTGATAAGCCGTTGAACTTGTCTGGAGACCACTATGGTTTACATCAAGTAAAAAAAGTAACAATGACCATGGAACTTGAGGTCCCCCAAAGACCTATTTGCATGCCTACACTATCCACTGTCATGGTCCAACGGTTTTACAGTGAGAGAGCAAAAGAGGCTCTCTCGTTGCAAAAGTCAAGGGGCCATGACAAAGAAATGTCGTTATACACACACACACACACACACACACACACACTACAAAACATCAGCACATCCACTTTTTGGTCGCTCCTGTTGGTCCACGTTCAGTTTATGCCTAGTGAGGGGCCCAAAGGCTTTAAAATTTGTGTTTTTTTAAAGGAATATGACCATGGAGAAAAGGCCATCCGACATGGGACAACTTCGTGGTCCATGGTGTAAACTGCCCCTTCGTGTAGTGGTTGGTTCACTCTCCATTCGTTGAGTTAAATGCTTTCAAGGCTCGTTTATGTCGTAAGCTAGTGAGTGACAAACATAGATACCATGATGTTGGGTGTCTCCATTAGTGAACAAGCATCTCTACTTACTTGACAAATGGCTTCCTAATTAGCTAAGCTAATCCTGATCTCTGATAAAGCACCAGAGGCTTGAGTGCATGGTGGGATGAGACCATAAACCGAGGAATAACATATTTATTGTGGTAATAATAGAGGAGCATTCAACACGGAGCCACTGATAAAGCCTAAGCTCACACGGCCCATTTACTCCTGTATTCATGCACCCATCCTCAGTAACTTACACACCCGATAGCCAGCTAGGGCTACGGAGTCGTGGTGATTACGGGAACTCGTCCACCGCGAAGGTGAAAACGTAGTGAATTATGTTGCAACTCATAAGTAGAGTCAGAGACCTTGATTAGTCTAGTTTAACCCCTTTGAGATGTTGGGTTCTGGAGATACGCTGTGTCGTGAGGCGTATTTTTGCAATATGTGAAGTACGTATCTGATTTAGCATACGGTCTGGAGGTTGTTTCGGCGTCGGAAAATTAGTGTAGATGGATACTGTAGTGCTAAAGACAACGCAAAAGTTCGGAGAGCATTGTCTGTTGTGTAAAAAAAACCACAAATAAAAAACGGGGAGGGTGTGCGGCGGGGTGGTCCAATGTATTCAGTGCTCTATACGGGCCAAGTATATGTAGGGAATGTATCCGAGGACGACTGTACAGTCGGTGCATCACCGGGAGGTACAAGTTCACACGCCGGAAGTGTGACCGGCTATGGCTGTCCAAGTTCGGGTTCACGTATCTGAACATGTACCTCGTCACCGTAGGACGAGTCTGGGGCCAGAATACGTAGAAACCTCACTTCGGATGAATGTGCACTCTACACCGTGGATCTTAATTTTTTTAAATCATGATAATTCTCCCCTACCCCATGCCAACAGATTTCGCCTTTACCATATTTGCAAAAACCATTCGATTCATACCCGAAATTGAAGAATACAGAACTTCGAGGCCATTCCTGGCCTCAACATCCCAAAGGGGTTAAGGTAGAAATACCTAAAGCGGTGAAAATAAGCTGATTCGGCTAAAACGAGCGGCTTGAAATTTTTTGCAGTATTTTTCAGAGATGGAGAAGAGGAAATGATGAGGAATGCAAGTTGTTTCGTAATTTTATTCCTTGTAACTAATTAGTTACATTTTTTCAAAGAGGCAAGTAAGTCAAACCCCCTACTTGTACAATACAGTCTCCCTAATCTACACATCAAACTATTCTACTCCACATACAAAGACACACAAAACGGTTAACTTAATGGCACCCAAAAGTGATCGCAAGTGGTGTGAAACAACACCTATCCGGCCAATCATTGCATCCCATCTAGCAGTGCATCCTTTTTGGGCCACCACTTTTCCAATTAGCCATTTTGGGTCTGCACAAGAATCAGTATACCCCTAGTCTAGTGCACCACTAGTGGTCATTCACCGCTTTAGGTATTTCTACCTTAGTGGTATTGAATTGGAATGAAACAACCTTCAATCTTGTAGGGGACTTTTTTTTAACAATTCGAGTGCCTTCATCCATGATGGATGAGTTTATGTAGACACCACAAATCCCAAGCCAGTTCACATGGCCATTTACTTACGGATTATACACCCACCATCAATATAGTACATACTCGATAGGTAGGAGCCCGACCTTCGAAAGGATGGAAGTAACCTTATACTGGAGCTTGGTAAAAACACGATCACGGTCTGAAAGAATGGGTTCCCATTAAGTAACATGCTACTCATTGGTAAGGAGTTGATTAGCATTAGGGGTATGGATGAATTAAGATTTCTTCACAAAAGCAAGGTCCAAAAAGTTAGCTAACTTCTAGTTTGATAACTTTGAACTAAACATCAATTCTAACTAGGTGGGTATGGGCATGTGATTGATTAGCTCTTGTGTAAGTTAACTACCTCATGTGTTAGTTAATTTTCTTAACTATGCAGTGCAACCACTATGTAAATGATTTGAGTAAGTTCTTATTCTAACCAAAGCATTAACCGGAAAGTTGGGGTGGGCTCTTAGGGCCACTTCACACACGAGCCAAGAGCCGTGACCATGAAATTGTGAGAGTCCAATAGAAAGTGTCCAAAGGCTGTCCCAAGACATCTCCAAAATCATGTAGTGTGGTCACTGACCCTGAAGTGTAGTGTGAAGTCGTATGTGGCCGGGCCCTCCACCAAATGATGTTTCAATGAATTTCTATCCATGTAGGTCCTCACACAAGATAAAATAGAATAAATCAACGGTCATGAGCGTTTGGAGTGCCATGGTCTCCCGGTTTTGTGTTTGGCCTACCTCCAAGAGGTGGTTTTTGAAAACAGTCCAAGTGACCATGAAACATGATCCATTTGATGCCATTGAGAAATCCATGTACACTTTACATCCATCTTGCATTCACTTACTCCATCGGTCCCCCAAACGTAGTGTGAAGCGAACTTGAACCGGCTCCGCCTTTTCCACCAATGAGAGTGCTTGAAGTGTAATGGTCACAGGCTCTCAGTCTCGTGTGTGAAATGCCCTTAGTCTAGCAACACCTAATTAGAATGAACTCTCCCTCGACTCATTTGGGGGTCGTATGTACTAGAGCCCCTTCGTCCACGATGGACGAGTACTTTACCTAGACGCCATGAAACCCAAGCCGGTTGGTTCAAATTTTGAGTGGGAATGTCGTGCACTTATGTATTGTGCAAGCATCACATCGTGAGCATCATGATTTAACTCAAGCATTCAAGGTCAAAAAAACACACATTGCTCAAAAGAGTCGATAGAGACAATAAACCATCTATGATTTGTTTTCGTTGGTTTCATATTTTTCATCTAAATTGGATGAGATGTGTGTGGATAAATATTTACCAGTGTCATCAAGGATTGTCCACTGTAGGAGACTAGCTTGGACCCCGTGAGTGTGCACCTAAGTGGTAGAGCCCATTGCATTTGGGCATATGAATCGGTTGTGGTTTTCCCACCTTTTTGGAACAATAGGCAGTGATGGGGAACAACAAGGTGACGGCCTCACCACCACCATATTGTTCATTGTCCATTACACACGCACTCTCACAAGTTTTGTTATGTGAATTTGCTTATCAAAACCTTGCAAGTAAAAGAACTATTGAAAAATACCCTCCAAATTTCAATTACATACTTGACATGTCTCATACTAAACAAACAAAAACAAGCACCAATCACACCCACTTGAATTCATGGTGGCTACCTATATATGCTACATAGTGCCCATCTTCCAAAAAGAAGGCACTAAACCTTAAAAGCATCCTATGGTAACATGAATGAAGACACCAATTTGTGAGTGGTACGTGCTTACGTGTGGATATAAGACCTAGCACCAAACAGACATGTGTGTAGAAGAGAATGGACTACGTGCTAAAATATGCTACCCATTCCAAGCTTAGTAGTCAAGATGGTTGAGAGGACCTATATGAGCATGAGAATCTCACTTTGATAATGAACAATATATTCAAACCCGCTATGGAAATTATGAAACAAATGGATGTGGACATGATTTAAATTTTTTGACCATCTTGCACTAATTGTGTGTTTTATATCTTACAATAAAACTCATAGGTGCATAGAGAACAAAGTATCCATCTAAGGCACATCTACCTTAGAACATGAATTCCATACAAGTGTGAAGCGACTCTCATTCTCGCCGACACTTTACGTAGGCTAGCCTCACTTGATCCCATTTCTCTTCCTCCGTGTCGGCCCACACACCGACCGGACCCTACCGACCTCGAGTCGAGGTACAACATAATTCACGAGTTTGAACTTCGAAATGCTCGAAAGGTGCGATGCCAACTAATAAGGAGCCACTCTCTATGGAAAAGGAACGGAATTTGAAAACCCTCAATTATTTGAGGATCAAACCTAGACCCATCCGAGTCAAAGGCTTTGGGTGACAAAATGTATGTCCCAAACAAAAAAAGGCCATCATCATTCACACATTTCAAATCGCCCGTACCTTGCCTCGGGCCACCGCCATAAGGACCCTCCACTCCCAACAAAGCAAACAAACGGCCGGGCCTTGTGATAACGAGAGGGATGATGATGCATGGACACCCAAGTCCCTTACCCCAACGTAATGCATATCTTCGCTTAGCACGAGTGGATCCCCAAAACTACACTAAACATGTCTCATTTAGTGTGGTCCACACTGTTCATTATTGATACATGTTGATTGTCTCTGCAATCATTAGGAGGCAGTGAGGGAGGGTGTTATATGATACTTGTTTCTACAAGAAGTTACAATGGCTGCTCGATTAACACGCCACGTCAATTTTAATGTCACACCAAATCATATGTTTGGTGTAGTTATATGCCATCTGACTACACAAAATTGTATATCAAATTACTCTAGACTTATGAGATGATTTTTTTGGATGTAAAACTAGAGTTTATCATCGTAAATGTGTTTACATGTACATTATGTTATGACAAAAATAGCACACATGGAGTGATATTTCAACCACATTTCTTCTCAAAGTATGTATAATTAGGGTTCCCATCACATGTTTCAATTCTTATCCTCCAAATGCACATGCATTGACAATGCAAACGATGCTTTCATGTGCATTTAAAAAAAATTAGGACATAATGTGATGTCTACATTACTTTATTTCTTTTTTCTTCTTGAGATAGAAGGCCGACATGCCAACGCCAAAGCACATGAGGCAGTTGACCACCTGAGAAGTTTTTGTCGAGTAGAAAGGAGATTTCACAGCCAGGAATCGAACTGCCAACCTCTTCCTTCAGATTTGGGTATCTCTCCACCATCATCCAGTAGTTTAGGGTCATCTCGGACCAAGTCTACATTACCTTGGAACTTGGTTATAGATGTGGAATTTTCCATCCATTCTCTCCAAATTCGAGCTTATTGTGTCCATTGACTTGTTGGTTGAATGAAAAGACTCAATGTTCCAAAACTTTTCCCCAATTCACAATTCCCCAATGCATGAGTCCCTTGCACAATCTATAGATGTATTCATACTTCAAAAGGTTGTATTTTGGTTCCTTTCTTGTAATTGATTTTTCAATTTGTGCCAAAACACAAAAAACTAAAAAAAAAATTAAAATCTTCAAAAGGCTACTATCGGTGAATGTTGTGGTAAATAGTGAGTCGAGTTTCACTAGACTAAACCAGAGCCTTCGCTACACAATCTAATATGAAACCTCTATAAACATTCAAAACTAGAGGAATGTTAAATTGATCACGTAGTTTGTTAAAATGACCACAAACATGCATTGTGCGATCACATGACCTATCAAATATTGATTTTCATCGCACAGATAAAGAGGAGCAAGGTGTCAACTTTGTGTTAGAATTAAACAACTTGGCCAACGCTTATGTAAGCACCTTTGTGGTCATTTTAACAATTATGTGGTCCATTTAACAGTCCCCTAGAACTAATGTGCCAATTTCATTTCTTACCAATCACGTAGATGTCATAAAGAAGATGTGGCTATGGAGTTTGCAAGTAGTTCAAACCTCTAAAGCCCCCAAGGTTTGGAAGAATTTTGAATATCAACCATAATATGTTATATAAAGGTGGGGTCAATATGTTATTTTTTACATTGTTCATGAACCAATGATGTACCTAACTTATGTTTTAAATTATCTTGATTGGAAAGCATATGGTTACAATGACTATATTGCAACCATGTATACATCAATTTCAAATCATTTTCTCTTGGAAAAGCATGATAAGTACATACAATATCAAGAACATTCGAGGTTGACATGACTCACTGAAGGTGGGTTGATGAAGGAGATGATAAAGTAAGCATACCCAAAATCAATAGGTACTTGACCTGAATCCTACACCTAGGAATCTTGTACAATAGGAACATAATAATTGTGAAGATGTACACCATCTAAACATTTGATATAGGTGTTGGTTTTAAGTCGTGTACTTACAAATGAAACTTCAAACCATTACAACTTTTGTATAAAGTGTCCAAATGATGCGTCTTTTGATGCATTGTAATTCTTTCTAACTTTGCAAATAAGAAAATATGCAATTTATAATGATAGAAAATGGTCATTGTCTATTATGTTGGTTTTAGGTACACTTACCTTAGGATGTTGCAAACTAAACCATACATAGAAGTGGTGCAAGTATGTTACAAAATGGTATTATCATAAAATTTTACAAACAATATAGTGGGCCTCATATCACTTGAGATGCCACAAAAACATCACAACTTAAATAAGGGAAACATCACATGGGCCCTCAAAATAAAACAGTCCCTTCCAAACCCCCTTCCACTGTACACCCCCCACACTATGCGTTAATTCGTATGAATTGGATTGCGCTAGATTAATTAACGGTAGTCAATGTTTATCATGGCATGTTTAAACTAGTGACCACAAACCATGACCGTCATTTTCTAGATCTCTCATGGGTTGAAAATTGAGTGGCGGTCTCACTTTGCTTCACACAAGATTATAAGTGACTTGGATTCTTACATATCCGTCACTTGACAATATTTGGTGATCACCCAATTTTTGCAGCAAGACAACCCAAATAAGGTGTTTCTTCCATAAACGAAGGTCATGACCGTTAAAAACTATTTTACTAACATCGATTCATAGTAACATAATGCAATAACATATTTTTAGGAATCCTATACTTAGCAACATATTTAAGTAGACATTATTTGTAGTAGAGTTTTAGTTATGGTTATTGGACATGCATGTTTGTTGATTTCTTAACTAGATACACATGTCCTCCCAATTGTGTTCACTATTGAGTATGGAGTAGTTATTAATATCTGAAAACATACTCCAATCTCTTTTGAATACGCGTCTATATGATGTTTGCTCTTTGACCCCTCACTAAACCACGTACTAATCGAATCTAGGGCTCTGATTAAGAAAACAAGCCACTTAACACCCATCTCATTTAAATGTAGGTTTTTGTGGGCACTAGGAAGCTTTGGGCTCTTTCATGCCACGTTACTAGTTCAAATTTATTGTCCACAATTGTTCCAAATTGAATGAGCGTAGAAGTGGGTCATGGCAACGAGATGGATCATGGGCTCATCTTGCACGCCGTGAATTAATATACCTCGACCTGGCAAAACTTTTTGTACTTTACAAAAACTTCTCCTCGATTATTATTCCACTCTCTTTATAAAAGAAAAGTGATTCTCTCAAGAAGTAATTCAACTATCTAGAGACTTGGCAAGATTATTTTGGTGTTGACTCCAAAGGGTAAGTGGTAAAGTTCAACGGTAGATTTTACCGCCTTTGATTCTCCCACATATTCGCACCACATTGATGCAAACCGTAGCACCATGGCGATTTCAATGTATAATTTTGGATTTGTTGAGAATTTTGAGGATTAATTTTGTCTAAAGAGGGATTTTAAAATAATATATTATTTTATTTTCAATATTTAATCATGAAAAAAGCAAAGAATTCAACAACGGTTTGTAGAATCCGAATCGGGATGACGGTAACTTACTTGACAAGCATGGTCGGCCTTTGTGGTTGAGATTCCCGTTAGCTTGCTTGGTTTGGAAGGTGTAAAGGTGGATTGGCATGTGAGATAACCTCGAGCATTTGAATCTTATGGCGGGACACCAATGTCCCATAATGCACCGGTTAAACCCTAAAGCATGTGTCGACGTAAAAAATGGTCAGTTGAAGGCAATCAAAGCGGCGTTGAGATTATCTCGACGTCCTATACACGCTCTAATGTTTGAAGTTGGTTTTTATTTTCGATCGCTTACAACCACAAACCCAATCATTAAGGAGGCTCCGATTTATTTGGGACACCGGTGTCCCACCATAAGGTTCATTTGTTGCATGTTGTTGCCATGTTTCTTTAGACCTTACCTAAAATTAACTCGTTCTTTTAGTGCACTATTTTATATCAGTTGCAAATCTTTATGTTGTTGAACATTTGGATTAGAATACACAACTTGGGTGCCCTTGAATGCAAATACACACTTAATAATCCAATCATCAAAGTGACATGTGAGTATATATATATATATATATTTATTTATTTATTTATTTAACATGTGATAATGTACAATCGAAGTTTAAACCTTAAAAGCAATAAAATGGTGTGTTTTTAAGACTTGTTGCGTATATCTAGCCCTTGGCCTTTAAGAGTTAAGTGGAACATGGAAATTTGACCCTATGTGTTGGACACTTAGGACATGGACATCACGTGGGTGTCCGATGTTTAGGGCGAGAGAGTGGGCAAGATGGACGAAGGACATGTCATGAGATGACACATGGCGCAACGTCGTTACAAGTAAAAGATACATGCAACCTTCATGAGAAGTGTGCAAAATGCATGTAGCTCATCACTTATTTAGAGGTAGTAAGTATAAGTGATTGGGTGTTGGGAAGGAGTGGGGCAATAAATTCCCCGAAATGATAAAAATTCCATCACCATAGTTGTTAACATACCGTTTAGAACTAAGGTTCATGGGTGGTGTGTGACCCCTCCCTTGGCTTTGTACCTGGAATATGCTAGCATGATTGATTCACCTACACTTTTATGAGCAAGGGAGAGAGAGAGAGAGAGTGCACGCCAACCTAGGGTAATCATGAATGAGAGATGCTTCATCTTGATCATAGCCGTGAGTTCATATGCAGACTTGACCACTACATGCTACAATACGATTTCCATGTGGGATTTAACAATGTCTTGACCACATTATGTAAATAATACACATGTCAAAAATGTATTCCCAAAAACGTGGTTTTTGTAGGGTGTTGTTTGGTTTCTTAAAATGATTGCAACTTGACATGATTCTAACCGTAAAAAATTGAAGGGTGTTATGAGAATTCGAGATGACTGAAGATGAAAGATTTAATTACTATGATGTGTACACACACACACACACACACACAAATCACCTTAAATACATGTCCATGCAATTCAAAGTTGGATTTAACTTGTTGAAATGACATTAAATCATGTATAAGAAAATGATTGCAAATATTCACAAGCAATTTATAGCATGGGTTTATTGTAAACCAACTTATTTACATCATAGTTTGAAATATACAAAAATACAATCATGTGTAGCATTGGTGACCCAAAATACTATATATTACACATATTTGTACATTGAATTGTACAATGTACTTGATCATATTTGGGTCCTATTTCAACTTATATCTTAAATAGGAGAATATCACTAGAAGAACAAAAACTAATCTAAGATGGTTTACTTTTTAAAGAACCAAGTAAAGATGAGATTATCGATTTCTTAATTTGTAAAAAATCGCTTTTTTCCGCTCTCCGAGGGCCCATTGGGGCTTCGGTAACATGTAACGGTTACCCCTTTCCCCACCCGGTTATGGGAATGGAAAACCGATCCAATGAATGTGAGGAGGAGGAATGAGAAGTGGACGGATACTTATATGATGAAGTGTAATCGAGATGGAGTCAGCGTTTCCCTCCCTTCCAAATTTGAAATTCCCGTAAGTCAAGGGCCACTTCACACACAAGCCAAGAGCCATGACCACGAAATTGTGAGAGCCTAAACGAAGCGTCCAAAGGCCGTCCCAAGGCACTTCCAAAATCATGCCGTGTGGTCATGGCCCCTCAAGTGTAGTGTGACTAGGCCCTCAACCAAGGCTATTTCAATGAATTTTCATTGACGCGAGGTCCTCACACATGATAGAAAATAATGAATCCACGGTTGCGAGATTTTGGAGTGCCTTGGTCTCTCGATTTTGTGGTAGGCTTACCTCCAAGAGGTGGTTTTTGAAAATAATCCAAGTGACCATGAAACATGATCCATTTGATGCCATGTAGGAGTCCATGTAGACTTTACATCCATCTTTGCATTCACTTACTCCATTGATCCCTCAAGCATAGTGTGAAGTGAACTTGGACCGGCTCCGCCTTTTCCACCAATGAGAGTGCTTGAAGTGCAATGGTCATGGGCCCGCAGTCTCGTGTGTGAAGTGGCCCTATGTTAAGTTAGTGACACCGAGCTCATCGTGTTTGCCAAAGGGATCACCTGATTGGGATCATGGTTTGGGGGTGAGATGATGTGTCAAATGAGTTGGATAATAATAATAATAATAATAAAGAACCGTCACCCCGGTCAAGTTTTGGAGGGATTGGGCTTCTATGGTGCTCGGGCCCACCACACTAAATGTTGTATATAGTGTCACCAATTCTATTCGTCTTGCTCAATACCAATTGTAAACCGCCCATGTAGTGTCACCAACACTAAATGTAAACCTACCGATATTTGCCATTCCTTGTAAAAAAAAATTGGGCATTATAGATTGACGATGTTGTAATCATCGTCCTTTACTAAGCAACTTTTCATCCAAACTTCAATCATCCATGACAACATTTTGTCACAAATTTGTTGGGATGCAAAATGTACCAAACTGTGTTTCAATAATCGGCATGGATTGAGTCCAAATGTAAATTGTTTGTGACAATGCTTGTAAACTCATTTGTAAGAAGTGTCATTAGAAAAGTTACCACATTGACATAAAATACCTAATTGCACTAAATACAATAGTTAGTGTACTAACTAGTTGTTGTTGTTGTTGTTTTTTTTTGGGTTGTTTTGTTTTGTTTCATGGACACCATTTCATCTGTTTGACATGGCCCCAAATAAAAGTGATGAGGAATATGGGAGCCAACTTCATAGGTGACATTCATTATGGTGACATGTTTTGTAAAACACGTATAATGAAATTATGATCACAACCACACATTGTGGTCAAATTGTCTACTACATAGAATCATCCGCACCATCTACGAGAAGAATGAGATTGGAAAAACATTGCCCATAACAAACAATGTTTTTCCAACCCTAGACCCTAAACGATGTTTCGGGAGATGGGTGACTTGTTGCTTCCTTGCATAGTTTGTCATCAATCACATTTGGTAAGTAGTCCATTCACAGAGCTCTTTGCTCTTTGGCTTTGTACCATCCATTGCAATGTAAACTTCCAAACACTCACAAGGGTAACTTCTCATAAATGGTTGTTTATCCAAGTGGAGACCGGTTTCAACAACTCTCCCATTTTTGTTTTTTGTGTTTGTTTGGGTCCACACAAAGAGCACTTCACCCGTAACAAGTGATCTCCATTCATGAGCATAGCAATTATGCCCCACATACAACTTTAGCATATGAAGGTCTCATCGGCTATTGCGATGACATGGATGAAGTCGCGCCCCATGACATACGGTTTGTTATGGAACCTTCTATTGAAATTTGATTCATTAGTGGAAAGAAAAGAAAAAATAACGACCATATCCAGGTGCCTGTGTGAATGTGAGCCCATTAGCCTTATGTTGATCATGGTTATCCATGATGCAACATAAGGTGTTATGCCTCCATTATTCATTAGCATTTAGTCCCCCTCTCCAACACCAATAACATTGGAGAGAGAGAGAGAGCATTGTCACAAAAGAAAATGAAAATATTCAGATCGGACAACTAACTAAGTGGGCAGTTATTTAGCTAGGTAAAAGCTCCAACTAGCTAAGCTATGCATGAATTCGGTGCCTCAAAAGAATAGCTAGCTAAAACTAAGTGCCATAATCTGGGTGAGGAAAGTTAGCTAATAGCTAGTTGGAATTTGAATGTAATCTTGGTGGAATGAATGATGTCGTTGCACCCAAACGGCCAGCTCTTAGACCCATACTCATTGTAGTAATGATGTTTTTGAAACTGAACATGAGCCTAATTCCTAATAATCTAGCAAATGTCACATAATCTATGATTTGGAACACCTTGATACCATCTTGTCCTGAATTGCCATACGACATTGACAATTCCAATGATAATGAAAATGAAGAAGACAACGATCTGTCACCAATGCCAGTCGAAACTGAGGAAGTTGACTATACGTGTTGATTTTAAGCCTTTCAATTTCCTTGTGCAACAACATGAAAACATAGAGCCAACCGAGAGCAATACAATTAATTATATTGTTTGGTTTCGTTTGAATGGATTTCTCTTTGGTTTAGAATGAATATGCATGTCACACAAATTTTGAGCTAGTCAAAGTTGAGTGAAAATGAGAGTTCCGGAAAAGTTAGCTAGCTAAAGCTAAGTGACAAACACGGGCCTAGAAAATTTAGCTAGGTGATGTTAGTTGGCCAACTATCCAAGGTCTGAAAACATTCTCCAAACACACCACTCAAGGGCAAAATTTTGCGATTGGACTACATAGTGCAAAAGGATAAATCCTTCAAAGCATAGCATTACTCAACGTTTGGCCCTTGTTATGTGGAACCTCAAAATGTAACAGTGAGATGCTTGAAAAAATTGTGTGGGGAGACTCAAATTCATATTAAACTCCCAACATCCCACTATTATATTACGAGGACCCACGTCACTGAGTAATGTTACAAGGATGTTGCTCCCTTAAATGTTTGCAATTCTTAAGTGTTCTCAAGCATCTAATTATTGCATTGACTAACCTACTTGAGGGTCGTTCTTCCTACTCACTACGGGCGATTGTCCACACCAATGTTGGACCAATATATATTGTAGGTGGATGCATGTGTATCAATAATCAACATCAATAATGGTACCAAAAAACCTCCCCATGCATATCAAAATTGTTTTTTTTGTTTTTTTTGGGCACAAATTGAAAATTCAATTGCAAGAGAGTAACCAAAATACAACCAAAACGGGCGAACCAACGCAACCCGAGTGGAGATCAAGATGCATATCAAAATTGTAATACCATTTCTATATTGATATTTGATGAGCATGTCAAGGTGAAAGAATCTTTCCACACCCGAGTTATTATTTGGACCAGTACCATCCTAGAGCACATTGATACTATGTTAACCCTTTCCTAAGTATGAGGGTTGTTGCATGGTGTCGAGAACAAATACACCTTGAAATACCTAATACCCTATTAGGCAATATGAAACCCTAGTCATGTATACTTGAATGGTATAAAAAAGAAAGACGATACTAATCCAACATTGCTCCACATGTTCGTTCAAGTTCACTTGCAAGTGGTGCTTTAGCCCCGTACTCGAGATGGTTGAAGGAAGCGATAGCCAATATGCGATTTTATTTATTTATTCATTGTCATCATCTTCCAAGTCAAAAACCCTCATCTCACGTTTGGACTCCCCCCCTTCTTTATGCCTCTTAGTCCTTGATTTGTGGAGGGACTTTAGTTGTTTGGTGCTCAAATTCAGATTAGTCCCCGATTGTTGACATGTGCCTACCGAATGGGATGGACGATGCCAAAATCTCATCCACACCATACCATACTATATTTCCCCATGACGGATGAGGAACGGAGGGATGAAGAACACACGAGACACCTAATGTGTATGAGGATAGTTGGCTTCTGCCCATGGTTTGGGACAGGATGAGGCCAAATTCTTGATACTCCCATACCATACCATACTTGCCATGAGCCATGATGGAAATAGTACTTTATGGATGAGAAATGGGAGGGGCGGAAGAACACGTTCAACACCTATCATGGATGAAACTCGTTGATATGTGGGCACCCACCGAATGAGCAACCGGCAAAACAAACATTGGATGTGCAACATCATGTTAGCATCACACAATCAAATTGTGATCAAGTTGGCTGTGTCGACTGTCCCTTCCTTATTCCTGTTCGGAATTCACCTTTTTACACAACTAAACTTGTGTGGCATCAACAAATCTGCAATGAAACGTCGGCAAAATTTGGGCCTTCTCTGAGTTAGTTATGGTTAGTTGAAAGTGCGTGTTCATTGATTCCTTAATTGAATATAAAAAGGTCCTCCTAATTACGTTCATTGTTGAGCATAGAGCAGTTAATAAAATTTGAAGACGTAATTCAATTTCTCTTAACACATGTGTCTTTTATCACGTTTGGTCTTTGTCCGCATCGAACTACACACCAATCAAACACAAGTATATGATTAAGCGAAGTAACCCGAATAACACCCACACATGCCTTAGGCCCGGTTCAAACAAGTGCCTAGACGAAGCGCGAACAATGACACCCCGACCAATCTATCGTCCCCCCAAAGTGCTTATACATCATCGGGACCATTGAGCGTGCCATCTAGTTCATAAGATGCAGCTTCAAACATGTTGGCAACCTTAAATAGCCCTAACCAAACATGCGTGAGTTTTGATGTTGCCATTCACTGGAGAAGTTTGGAACCACCCCCCAAGCAATACCCAAAACTTCTCCATCTTGTCTGTTGATACGGGGGCCACACCGGGGGTCCAACTGGCTGGATGCTGGCCGGTGTTGGATGGGAGTTTGTCCCATCCGCCTTGGATGGGTGGCACCAGCTCCGTGGGGGGCTCACACCGGCTGGACTGGACCCCCTGGTGTGATGACTATAAGAGTTGGACATTGATTGGTCATATGGCGGGTTGGCGAAGTGGACAAACCCTAAGTTTGAACAACCCACTGAATGAAGTGGCTATTTCACCCGATAACCTTTGAAAAGCCTTTGTCCATGCGCTCATACGAACCGGACCTAAAACCACCTCGTCGCACCGGCTCAATAAAGGATGCACACCTACCTAGTGTTAGTTTTGCCAATGGGAGGCCAATGTAGGCCAAAATCTCACCCCATACCATCCATGCCCACTGTCCCCATGATGGATGAGAAACAGAAGAAGCCATGAGCCGGGGTACCTTACCTGATGAGTTAAGCACCTACTAGCACGGATGAGGGTCGATGGCGTGTGCCCACCGAAAGGGACGGACAAGGAACCGACAGATGAACGTTGGATGTGGACGGGCAGACGAACGAATGATCTGAGGAGAGAGAGAGGAGCGAGGACTCGTCGGGAGGGAGACTCCCTCCTCAGCAGCAGGTGGCGCGGGGATGGGGTCAGCTTCCCCGCCCAGACTCCCAGTTTGAAAATTGGGCAGCGGGGGGGGGGCAGGAGGGCAGCGAGGGCTTTCCTTTTCCTCCCCCCCCCCTTTCCAAAAGGGAATCCTGCGCTGCCTTCCCTCCATCGCCCTGCTGCAAGCTTAGCATCCGTCAGACCCCTCTGCCTCGCCTCGCCTCGCCTCGCCTCGCTTTGCCGCGCATCCAAACTTCACCCCGCCCGCCTGCTCGCTCCCGCCACTCGTCACTCTCTTCTTCTTCTATTCCTCCCTCCCTCCCTGCCCTTCTCCGACCACGCTCCCCTCCCCTCCCCTCTCCACGAGTTCCTTTCCTAGCATTCGCGGCCCAGCGGAGCTTCCTAAGCTCGTAGTTTAGGAAGGTGGTGTTGTACAGGTTACTTGTGTTTTGATTGTTGTGCAGTAAGGACAGGTGGTTTGATTCCCATTGGGGTTTGGAAATTGGAAAAGGAGGAGGAAATTGGTGGTGGTGGTTGTTGTTGTTTGGAGCTTTGAGCTTCTCAGCTCGTCTCGCCGGTTCGTACATTTGGTGGTGAGGCTTGGGAGGAGGTGCTGTGTTAGTTGGTTGTTTTGGACAGTGGCTGAGTCGCAGGTGGCAAGGAGGATTTGGATTGGGGTTTGGGGAGAGAGAGAGAGAGAGGAGTTGGCTGTGTGAGAGTGTGTGTGTGTGTGTGTTTCGTGAATTTGGTCCCTTTCGAGGGAACGAGCGAGGTGGTGAGTCTTGGGGGGGGGTTGTGTGTTTTTGTGAGAGTTGAGGAGGGAGTTTTGCGGTAGTGGTTGTGTGTGTGTTAGGTGGTGGTTGCGGAGGATTCTGATTGGGGTTTGGTGAGGAAAGCGCCTTGGAGGTGCGGGAGCTAGCTGCCTGTTGACCGGAATTCTGTCTTTCGCCGCTGGCGTCGTAGCTTCTAAGCTCACCCAGGCGTGCAGTAATTGGCATTTACATTGGTTTGTGAGGCGAAGGAGGGAGAGTTTTTGGCAGTGACTGGGGGTGCCAGGTGGCGAGGAGGAGGATTCTGATTGGGGTTTGGATCAGGGAAGCTGCCGTGAGAGAGACAGAGGGAGCTCATCTGTAAATTCTATCTCATCACAGGTGGTGGTGGTGTCAATGGAGCTTTTAAGCTCGGCTAGGGTGCTGGTTTAGTTTTGACTCTGAGGTTCAGGTGGAGGTTGCTGCCCCGAAGTTAGTTTTTGACACTGACCGGGTCGCAGGTGGTTATTAAGGAAGATCCCCATTGGGGTTTGGAGTAGGGCAGGAAGGATGCGCTGGAAGGTTAATCCTTACCTAGCTGTGGAATGGTAGTGGCGTGTGACGGAGTCTAGCTCGAGGCTCTCGATGTCTATCTGCGATTTTATTTATCTCGGGGGGCTTAATTGCGTGCGCTTGTAACAAAGTGGTCTAGTGTGGGATTATTGAAGGACAAAGTGGTTGTGGAGGAGTGACTGATTGCGGAGATTGTTTCAGTGACAGAGCTTAGCTAGAGGCTTAGGTGTCAGTAATGCTCTCATTGCGGGAAAACTTTGCGCGCGCTCAATTTTCAAATTTGAGGTTATTTGTGCGCTTCCGCCGCGGCTGATCGTAGAGTGTTGGGTATTCTCTGGATCGCTAATAATGTCTAAGTAGCGGAATCAACAGACAGGATTGTGCCCTATTATGCAAATAGGTGGTGTCAGTAATTATTGCGAACTCCATGGCGTCCCCTTCGTCAGCCACGAAGCAACCGCGACAGGCTTTTTCGAGAAGAGATAGGATGCCGCCACTCACTCCCAACACACGGAGCGATGTGAACACCACCAAGGGACGATCATTGGAGACATTAGAGCAAAGCAAATTTGTGATTGGCAATAATGAAAATATCTACCCCAGGGTTAGTAATCTGAGAAGGGTGGGAATTTCTTCGCCGGCCGTGTCTAGTAGATTCGAAGTTTTGGACGAGTCGAGCTTGTCGCCCTCTATTATTGACGCTGAGAATCATGTACAGTCGGATGCAGACACACGGGGGGGTCATTCCTCTTACAACCGGAAAGACAAGTCCCTAGGGCTTCTTTGTGAAAAGTAAGTTTTCTCCAGCCATTCTTATAGGGGTGGAATAATGACATTTGCTCCCTTGCGTAATCGACATAAGTAATTGACGTAAGGGCACGATCGATCACTGATGCTGGTAGAATGGTTAGGTTAAGTGTAGATCTCTCTGGTCGCGGAAATATTTAATAAGGGGCTGGGGGTTCATTACTTACACCTAGATTTTTGCAATGGGAAAGGAGAGCATTCGCGTGGTTTCTCAGTTTCTAAAAATCGCGAGTCCTTTGCGAGGACATAAGTTAATCTTAAACTTAAGTGATGAGCATTTGTGGGGTCTGGTCCTGGCACCTCCTTTCATCCTACCCTAGTGCTGCATTGTTCAATGATATATTCTCTCTTCGTCCCTGTCCATCCTGAATCGAATATTCCATACGACAGCCTACTTCGATCACGGGTCTTCGCTCCATTTCCATATTCGTCATACCTGCATCACGGTTATCCTGAATGACAATGCCTGGTATGCTCATTATCAAGAGTAGTATGTATGTGTGGGCTGTCTCTAATTATCGTTGGTACTCTGTTTCTGCAGCTTTTTAAATTTGTATGGGACAGAAGAAGGTGAATGCATAAGTCTTGATGAGGCGGCATCAAGTTTAGGTGTTGAAAGAAGGCGAATTTATGACATAGTGAATGTGCTTGAAAGTGTGGAGGTAAAAACCTTGGAGAAATTGGTCTTTTTATCCTAGTTGGGAGAGTTATTTGTGAACCCTTTGTGTGAGCGGTAGCTGCTTTTGATTTGGATAGTCCAATACATACGTTTGGCATCTTGTGCTGGTTTTTGGAAGATGGGGCTTCATCCCTAGTTTTTGAGTCCCACTTTTACAATAAGGCCTTGAAGTTTTGAAATCCTCTTAAAAGGATAGGAACATTCATCTAATGACTTTCAGCATTCTCACTAATTATTTCTGGGTGTTGTTCAGATCCTTATTCGTAAAGCCAAAAACCGATATACATGGCATGGTTTCACAAGGTTGCCCCAAGCCCTTCAAAGGATGAAGGTATGTTATTCCTACATCTCAAGGTCCATATATCTTTTGATTCAAGGAAGACTCTTGCATTTCTTTTTATTTCTTCACCAATGCAAGAATGCATTTTGATGACAGTTAAGGGGGTTCCTTTGGGTCACTGGCCATGCATGTTGTATTATGTGCCTAAGTATCTTGACCCTGGTGTCTCCCTCTTCACAGGAAGCTGCATTGCGTGATTATGGATTAGGAGAATTTTCAGCTAGTGCTTCTATCCCAGAAGAAAGGAGAGAAACAGATTCTCCTAATGTGAGCACCACCCTCCTGTTTTTGTAGGTCCAACTGATGTTGAGATGGTGATGTGATTGGAGTGCTGAGTCCTTAATGTCTACTTTGTCTAACATTTGTAAGTGCTTGCACTTGATCCTCAAATTTACATGTCAGGACAATGTTTATGGAGTGCCTTTTCATGCATCTGCTTATTAATAGTTGTCCTCTGCAGGCTTGTGGGTCATCAGACAATGAGGATGAAGAAAGAAAAGTGATTTCTTCAGCAGACTCGGAGGGCACACCACTACAACCACAGCAAGATTCTGCTCCTAAAGGAAAAGCAGGTACATATGCTGCCGTTCCTGTATATTTTGTTTCTTTTGTACGAAGGCTAGCATTCCGATCAATTACAGTCTTGTGCACCAGATATTTGCTGTGTCCTTCATGATATGTATGTGAACTTATTGATTAGTTTCCATGTTCCCATGCTAACTGGTCCTTGGATTGGCATATTCTTCAGATTGCAGGCGTGAGAAATCCTTGGGACTCCTTAGCCAGAAGTTTGTCCAGCTCTTTCTTGTCTCTCAGGTATTAACCAATCCATTGGATCTTCTTTAATTTCCTTATTAGTGTCATGAGTCTGTTGGCTAATTTTTGTATACCTTTCAAGAGTGCAATATTCCTAGATATTCATAATATGCCGTTTATCTTGCAGACACAGGTTGTCTCTCTTGAGGATGCAGCCCGATTACTCCTCGGTGATTCAAAAGATGCCTCCAAACTCAAAAGTGAGTGCTATTTAATGGTTGTAACCTTAAACCTGGTGCTGTAATTTGTACTCCAAGGTGGTGAAGATGTTATGTTAATGTATTGATTGAGGTTTCCAGAAAACTCTAATATTATTGTTCTCTTGGCAGCTAAAGTGAGGAGGTTGTATGACATTGCAAACATTCTTTCATCCCTACAGCTAATTGAGAAGGTAAGTACTCAAAAAGTACAAGTGGTCAGTAGTTTTGAGACTGTAATGAGCTTGGCAAATTCTTCCAGGTAGCTAACAAGGGATGTAAGCTTGTTTTGCTTCTTGAAGACAGCCTCGGTGCTCTGATGATTTGTAAGACAATTGGTATGTGAGGGTGTTACTTTGTCATGTTTTCTCAGTGTTAATTGTAAAATTTGTGCAGACACACATGACGGAAAATCGCAAGCCTGCATTTCGATGGCTTGGCACAAAGGACGACCTGGTTGGTCCAGCTACACGGAAGCGCATGTCAGGGGCCTTTAAGGCAAATGAGCCCTCAGTGCCCAATTCACTTGAGAAGTCAAAAAGAATTCTGAAAAGAGTTTCTGGCAATGATGTCTCGGGGGAGCAGAATCCCCCGAAACGGACAGCTTTGAAACCTTTGCAACCAAGGTGTCCAAATACTATGATCAACAAACCAGTTCCTTTGTATCCACGCACACCTCAGGCCGATTCATCTGCAACAGGCCTGTCAAGCCCAAAACCTCTGCCGCCAGTGACACCAGAAGCAACAGTTGCACCACCAGCTCCAATTGGAGGGACAAGTGGAACATCAGGTAACACTTCTAGTGAAGCACATGCTTTTTCCACAATTGCCAAACTCATCTTTGACTTGTCTTGAGAAAAGCAAAAATCTTCTGTGGGATGGTGTCTGAAGTAATGGCTGGACCCAGCTTATAAATAGCTATCAATTTGACATGGGGTTGTGTTACATGGGTTTTGCATTTATGAGTAGTGTTGATTACGTTCTTGCAGTTTCTACTCAGATGGGCTGCAGATTATTGACCTACTTGGATCAATTCTGATTGTAATGCAATATTACTTTACTGGATGCAGGTTGGAGAGAGTGGAATGACAATGCCCAGACTACTGTAGTTCCTACAAATCTTGGGTGGTCTCTACAACAGTGTTGTGAGAATGCTGGACGTGTGCATGCAGGGTGTTCCCAAGGTACGAGCTCAGCTGCTTGCACTCCAAATCCGTGTCAACCAGCAGCAACTGCCTGTTGCCCAGGAATGAGCATTCCCACAATCATGCCCATGACACCGAGGAGCTGTTGCTCCTGTCAGAGGGGTCCTGTTGAGAACTTTTATCCCTTCATGCCAAGGCCTCCTGGACCTATGTTCAATCCCTTCTTACCTCCCTTCCCGATGCATCCTCATCTTGCTGGTGCTGGATTACCTTGCATACCAGGGCCTGTACCAGAACAGTTTCTTGGTTCAGATCAGTCTAGAACCCATGATTGTTCCATGCACAGGGCTGATAATGGAGTTGCAGCAGCTGCAGCCCTTCAATATCAAAATGAAAGTAAGTGTTGCTTTCTCTAACCATATTCTCATATGCGGCATGCTGTGTTCTTTTGATTGCAGTATGCTTTTTGCTGTGAATGGTCATTTGGGTCAGTTTGGCTTGGAAGGAGACCTACTTGTGTTTGTCCTGACGTGTACTAATGACTGGTTGGTTTTGGTGTGAGCAGCACTTAATCACATGTTTGCGCACTATTGGAATTCATGGTGTCTACAAGCAGCTTCAATGGCAGGCTCGCCCTGTTTTGAAGGCACTCCTCCCCCATGTGAACCTACACACAGTTCCTCATGACAAGGCAATGGGTTGAAAGTTATGATTCAGTTGCAATGAGAGCAAACATGCAAATGTGGTTGAAAATCCTACTGTGGGGGATTGCAACTAAAGCAGAATTTTTGACACATGATTGCCATTGCAGTCCTTCAGAGCATTTAGGTGGTCCATTTGTAAGCTGAAAAGTGGATTAGGTAGATCACCCATTACGTGGTGAGAGGTGTAACAGAAAGTGTCAATACATCGTTGTTCTCTTATCCATCGTGTAAAAAAATGACCAATGTGCAGGAATAGTTTGCAAGCTTTGTTCTGCTCAATAAAATTAATCCTTGTTTCTTTTAATGCAGCCCCGATGCTAATATTCTATGGCTATAGAAATAGTAGGAATATAGCCAGAAATGACGAATCTACTCTGTATACTGTTTTAAGTGTATGGGCTGCATTTGTTGTAATTAGAAGCATTACAACCATGTATTGAAATATGTATATATATTTTTGCCAGTGGCTTGCAATTTTACATGCTACAGTGAAGGTATTGTACAGCTTTCAAGAAGTTTGTTTGTGTGGGCTGTCTTACTTCTTTGCATCTTCTAAATTACAGTTAATTGGGAAATTAAAGCGATTTCCCAAGGTAGATGTGGTCTTTTGGTGGCGTTATGGATGAGTGTTGTATGTTGGGGCATCAAGGGATTATTGTGAGTTCCTTGGGAATAGTCCTTAAAGTTTTAACAATCTTATGATTGAGATTAAGAATTTAGAGGTTTTCTAACAATTTGCATGCCATACTGTGGCTAGGCTGCTTTGTTTAATGCGAAATAGTTCATCTTCACTGTTTGGTCATATGTTCAGCATTATGTTAAGCCTGTATGTTTCACAATAATACCTATATGAGCATATTAGATATATTATGGTTTTTGACTTGGTATTATCAGCCCAGTGTGGGGTGCACTCATTTGCATATTTCCCATTGTTTTACCAGTTTGCATTACAGTTTGGGTCTGCATGAAACATGTTCTTTATCATAAAAAATGACAAACCTACATGGCATGTGAATACTTCCAAATCAATATATCACTGATATAGGTACTAGTATTGTCACATCTACATGTGTAATCTGTCAAACATGACCCCTGAACGTTGGAACATGGTTTGTCTGAGACGTGGAGACCATGTGCCAGGTTGCCAGCCAAATTGGGGTTGTTCATTTCCTTTGTTTTTTTGTCAATTGGCCACAAAACAAATGCTAAATTTTGCCTGTTCTTGGACATGTGCGACTGAAGATGCCTTGGACTCACATCCAGTGTTTATTTTTGATGAAGTTTTTGCAAACTTTTGACATTTGACATGCAAAAACTTGCACAAAAAAAGGTATGTCAGTTGACACACACAATTTATAATTTGACATGTAGTGTGACTTGTGAAGAAAAAAGCCACACGTCAATTGACATGTTAGAAATTAAATGCCATGTATTGTTAGGCATGTGACATTGAGGTGACATTTTAGAAGAAAATGTAGATGTCAATTGACATTCATTTTTGTTTTTGAAAACGTCACATGAGACTTTGAGTTTTAAGTTGAATGTCAAATGAAAATTTTCAAATTTACACACTGCTCACATCAGACTACTTAATCTCTCATTATGCAATTTAATCAATATCCACTAAATTTCTTTTCTGTTCTATCACATCCCCTGAAAACTCGGCTGGCCAGCCACTTGCCACTGATGGATGTTGCACAACACACATTCATCAGTCATCAATGATCTGCACCTCTCCACCCCATGACCTCATCCTAATACATCATGATCTCCAGCATCCCTGAGCAATATAAGCAACATTTTAACCTCAAACATCCTGCACAGAGTCAATTGAGCCACTTCCTGTACCAATATCCCTCCTTCCTGCAAAAGCATCATATCATATTACTATTCCAGCTTGAAAACAATGAAAAGAACAAAATGAGGACCCCGGCCCCGGAAATTGTACAGGGGTTTAAAAAATAAAATAATAGATACCCTACTACGTATACGTGCTCCATACGCCTTCCCCCTTTCTACTCCACTACTTCTCCTCCACAAATAGAAAGAAAAATCTTGTCTTGGCATCCTTCTTTCTCCTGTCTCCTTCTCTTCAATATTCCTCCATCGTCTCATCATCCCTTCAGAAGAAGCAGCAGCACCACCACCGCCACTACTACAAGCTGAACTTAAGCTAGCATCCGCCGCCCACGACATGATGGTAGCATCCGAGTTCATCCGAGTTCATCCGAGTTCATGTAATTAGATGACGAGTGCTTCGCACTGCTGCTAGCCTGCTACAGTACTCTACGAACTGAACTTTAGTTAACCTATTAGACCAATACATACATATTGGTCATTGCAGTCCTGCGGCGCCTGCAAGTGCTCTTTGCATGGCTACTTAAGCTAGTTTATTGCAGGGTGCAGACACATCATCGGTGGCCTCCGTGTCGGAAGATGGGTCACCCGCCGAATCCGCCGGATGAGCCTGCAAGGGCCCTATTTGGCGGTCTGCAAAGTTTTAGGTAACATCCTTTCGGCGCTCGTGGGGCTCGCGGGATGGCCGGGTGAGTCCATGGATGGCGGCCTTGCAGCAGCACCGGAATAGCTTGGAAAAAGCATGCAGGTTGGATAAAGGTGTAAGAAAGAAAGAGTTCCAGGCCCGGTAGCAATCATAATCATGGGATGAGATGAGATGTGTGGCTTGAAACCTGAGATCTGTGATTGTTCGATTGGTCTTGCTTGATTTTGTTCGTAGATGCTTGAAAGTTCTTCTTCTTCTTCTTCTTCTTCTTCGCTTTGGTATGGGATGAGGGATGATGCCTGTTTGGGAAGTAGAAATGTTTTTGTCTGGGAAGGGTAGGGTTGGAGAGATTATGTAATACAGGACCACATGACAGGAGGGTTTGCCAACTCGAAATCGTTACAAATGGGTGGTGAATTGATTTGTCTCTTGTTTGTTTTTGGTGGAGGTGAGCGTGACCGTCTCAACTCAGCTTGAGACGAACATGAATTGGCTGTTGCAGGTGACTCACCAATTGGCCACCTTTAGACTTCCTGTGTGAGTCTGTGACCTTTAGACTTCCTAGTCCTGCATAGAAACGTTGACAGCAAGATGAGTCATGAGTCTGTCCTTTGAGTGTAACATGAAGGATCGATGGTGCTTGTTGGAGAACTACCTAGAAACGTTTTTGTCTTGTAATAAGGATAGGGTTGAAAAGATTTTAGTACAGGGACACATGCATGACAGGAGGGTTTGCTTACTAGAAATGGGTGGCTACTGCGTAATTGATGGAATTGTCGCTTCCTGTTTGTTTGTTTCTGGTGGATTTGGATGGTCACCCCAAATTTAGAAAAAACTCATTTGATGAATGAGGACCGACTTGAAAGGATCACCGGTGTAAAAACGAACATTCATTATCTGTTGCAGGTCACCTTTTGCCCACCTTCCTTCCTGTGTGAGTCCATAAGAACGTTGGCAGCGAGATGTGGAAAAATCTGCTGTGTGTCGCAGATTGTTGCTGATCCGGATGCTTGTTTAGTTTCTTCTACCGAAGATGAGGCAGGCTAACTTTTGAGATGATTATGTTTTTGGGGTTTAGATGATCACTCACATGCACTTGCAGGGTTTCTGTCAGCAGCGGACAGATCAACAGGGTTAACTACTAGGCTGCAAGTGATGAAATTATGACGGGGCCGGCACTGGTGAGATTAATTTGGAGGTTTGTTTGTCTCCTGTGAGAATCTCATAGCATCATGTCATCTGACGATGATATTTCTCGTGCTATGGGGTTTTCACACGAAATGAACTACCTTCAAACTTCGAAGTGCAACTTTTGCGTTCCATCGACAGGCACCAAGAGATGAAGAAAGGAGGCGAAGCATCTGATAATCATGTTTGCAACTTGAAGAAGCCAGTTTCGTTTCCTCTACTTTTATGAGGATATACCTCACAGCAAGTTTTCTTTTTTGTGATGCCCATGACTTGTCTGAAAAGATTTTCCGATAATCCTTGACGCGAAGCTGGCAACAAAAATGACCAAGCTGGACCATTAAGCGTTCGATGGCGCAGTCTAGTGCTTGTTGCTGGAGATTGAAGCTCTTTTTCTAGATTATTGGATCAAAAATAGAGGTGTGTAGTTGAGGTAGATCAAGTGTTCCGATGCCTTAAAAAATAATATGCTTTAAGTAGAGCCCTGGCGCAGTCGAGGTGATGGGACTGATAGTACTCCATGTGGAAGAAGAAGCATCGGAAGCTAGTTGGACCTCCGAAATTGTTTGACAGTAATCGAAGTATTCTGGAGGTAAAACTTACTGTGGTACCCAAGTACAAGAAAACTGTTGGGGTCAAATATCTGTATGCTACTAGGTTCTTCACCGTCCTAAGGTAGACGTGCCTTAGATGGATACTTTTCTCTCTGCACCCACTTCTCGTAGGATATAGAACACGCAATCAGTGCAAGATGATTAGTAAATCCAAATTGGAGCCGTAGCCATTTGTCGGAGCTCATATGCATATCTTATCAAAGTGACGACAGATTCTTCTGCTCATTAAGTGTCATATGCGTTCCTCCAATCATGTGACTATTGAACCTAGAATGGTTTAGCATATTTTGAGCATGTAGTCCAATCTCTTTTAAGCACATGTCTTTTTGGAGCCAGTTCTTAGATCCACATCTTACCACAGACCGCTCAAATATAGGTGTCCAGATTGTTATTGTGTTCGACTCATGCAGGTGTACCTTATTTGTTTCTTACAGTGCTTGAAGACATTTTCAACATTCACTATAAATGATATGGAAGACCAGTTGTGGTTGGTCTCTTTTCTTTTGCAATCGGGAAGGTAACCTCGTCTTGAAGCGAACTTCATATTGCACAACAATTTCATATTTCAGGTCCGCCATCATGTTGTGAGCATATGCACATAACATCAAGTGAAACCAATGGAATTTGTGTTTCTAAAAGATATTCAAACTGATAAGGCATTAGAATTACTCGAATGTTTGTTATTGGACTTAAGCATGCACCACCAGCCATACGGATGTGGTCTTTGATCCTTTGGTTCACAACTTTACTTTCAAAAGTCTTTTTCTCTCTTCTACATGAAGTGACTTTCACTTTATAATATAGTTATGTTTTAAGTCTCTCAAAAACTCATGGTTTGGCAAGGAGTTTTAGTCCAAGTTTGACATTTTATAATGTGTTAAGAGTGCTCAAGTGGTGTTGGAATTACTAATTTTAGTGAAATGAAGGGGAGACGTTTGAGTCTGGTGAAAAGGTGGTTATATAAAAACCAAAAACATAGCAAAGTTCTGAAGACACCTAAAATAGTGATCCCCAAAGTTTTGATAAGAAGCTCATTTTTACTCATTTTTACTCTGAGAATGTTGAAATTTTGTTAAATAATCTGCTATTCTGAATCATGCTCTACAAACCCGCCCTGATCCCTATAACCGACAATTTTGTACTTTGAATTCTATATCTGTGTTGTTTGTGTTATGTTCTTTGGGCCCATCTTTTCCACTAGATAGCACACTGACCTGATTCCAATCCCATTTCCTAGCAAAATTTTGTTCTCATAATCATCCAACGAGTCCTGAACAATCTGTCAAGATTTTGAGAAGTGATGTCTGATAATTTATGGTAGCTTCAGGATTGTTGAGACGCATACCTGTTGAGAAAACCTACAGTTCCATTTCAACAGAAGGTGTGTTCCACTTCCACAGAAGGTCGGATCAGATGGCTTGCAAAAGGAATTGTTGTGAGCGAAGATACCTGACCCAAATGTGGGCATCTCCAAATCCACAGAGATTTTCGGCTGTCAGATTGGATTGGGAAATGTCTGAAGTGGTTAGCATGCCTTTTTGGTGCCCGTTCTTAACAACAAGTCTTCTCATATTAGACCACTCAAATAAGGTGTCAAACTAAACAGAGTGGTCCCACATATTAAGGCTCACACATCTTACTATGGGTTGCATAAACTTGGACATGAGTTTGGGCTAAAGTATGCATGTATTGTTTGGTTATTATTCCTAATTAGCCATCTACTTTTGAATGGTGTGTTGTTAGGTGTGGTTCTAGGAATAGACGCCATAAAGGCACATGTTTAAAAGAGTTTGGACTAAATCTCTAAATTTTATTGAAAATTGTACACTCATGGTCAATTTACACTAGTGACCCGGTGAACATGACAATGGTTTTTAAATATTCTCATTGGTTGAGAAATGAGTGGTGGTCCAACTTCATTTTCAACTTGACCACGTAAAATAGAAATAACCATGGGTGTGCATGTCAAAAATGGATGAGAAAGTGACATGGACCCTACATGTCTAGAAATGGATAATGTTTGGCGGCCACCTGGGTTTTGTGGCAAGAGAACCCAAATCAGTTGTCTCAGTGAAAAATTAGGGCGACCATGTAAGAGAAAATGACTCTTTCTAGACATTTTCTACTTTGATCAAAGTTTAATGTTAGAAGTAGTTGAATTTAATGGAGTTTGTTTTTAATAATTTTGTAAACTTATTTTCATAAAAAACATTACGTCCCAATCTTAGTTTGCTTACACTATGACACATGACCAAGGATTTCAAATCACCCAATGGAGGATGATTACTTAGGGCTTGTATGCTAATAGTGATTTCAGACCACCAACCATGACCACGATAAATCATACATCATTTCTTCTCACGGTCGATGATCGCAAGCGTAAACTGACCCCCAACAGTCAATACAATTGGGGAGACCTTTATATTTATTTATGGAATCGTCACACGTGCACTTCCAATTACCATGTCTAATTTTCAAAGGAGAGTCCGGTTTTTTCAAACTAAATTTTTTTATATATTGCCAACGCAGCACAAAGTTCAAGACGTAAATCTGATGAACAGAAGATGGGGAACAACAAGAAAAACTAACCGAATAACATCCTTCATACCTTGATTGTTCTTCATGTTGGGAGCAACTGCCCGGGAAGTTTTTGGGCATAGTTGGTCAAGATCCGAGTGATTCTAAATCCAGCCGGTTACATGTTGACATCTTCCAAGTTTGCTTTATTCATTTGAGGTATATTTGTGTATAGATTCCTCTAAACTGATCAGTAATTCTCCTGAAGTCTCCAACTTCAACCGGCTATTTCTCAAACTCAACCGGTTCATCTGTAACTAACCGCCAGTTCTCCCCGAGCAGTGGTTGGGAGTGTTTTCCTGGGCTCCAAATAAAAGAGAGAGCAGTGGCGACCGAGTCAATTGTGATGAAATGACAATAGGGCCACAAAAGGTACTGCAGGACTGGGTCTAAGCTCTTGTGGTCCTTCAACAAACAAGGTTGAATGGACTTGAGTGCCATAGCTGCTTACATGTAATGAAGTTGATGTGAGTTTCTTTTTGTCACATCATTACTAAAGTACTCCGTAGCACGAGTACGCCTATCACGGGTTGTGAGCCGAGTCGTGACCTATTACAAGCACCTTTCCAATTTTTGTGCGGATCATATGGTCACTTGCATGTCCCTTTGTTTTGAGAAATGAGCACTCAAAGTGTATGATTCTTTTAAGGACGAAAACAAAATTCCTTGGCTATAGTGAAGCGAAGTCAACAACCCCAATATTTCTAAGGACACTGCATTATGGGGGGTGCTCCTACTTGGTCATTATAAAAACCGCAGTCTTGATGATACTTACGAATTGTGCAAGATGTTCATGCGGATTTTGGCATATACAAATAAAAGTGTTTCTTGCTCTTCATGCTTTTATAGTTTTGTGTTTGAACCTAGGTGAAGGCCAACGAAAGTGATGGACTAACAAGAAGGACGTTCTAAGGATGGTGCGTTATACGTGAAATTGAGGCGCTAATATTTTGTAAAGTGTCTAGGAAATTCATATGAACTTTGAGAAATATGTGCAAATGAAAGTGTTTCTTTGAATCTAATGTGTTTGTGCATCATCTGTTATATTGTTCTCAAGCCTAGGAAGGCCAAGCCAAGTGGTGGACTAACAAAAAGGGTTTTCTAAGGACAATGTGTAATGGGTGTTCTGACTTGCTCATTATTAAATTGCAGCTTAATACTTCTAATTTATGCAAAAATTCATGTGAACTTTGAATAATAGAAAGTGTTCTTGCGAGGTGCATGTGTGCATCATCTTCTATAATTTGTTACTAAACCACGCAAAACCAAAAAAGCGGTGGACCAACAAAACTTAGGGTTTTCTAAGGACAATGTGTTAGGGACAAGGTTTACTTTTGGGTTTTATGAGAATCTGCATGTTGGTTGCACGATGCATAATGAAGAATGTCATTTTAAAAAAAAAATTCCTTTGTTCAAGAAAATAATTGATGATATGATGCAATTTTTTCCAAAAAAATTTGGGAGTTAGGTCACAAGGGAGGAGCTATCATGGTTGATTTGTTGGTGACAACATAAAATTGCGTACATGATATTTGATGTGGAGTTGGCACTAACCCACCAAACCCTCTACTTTGTTGACTTTTTCACCTTTTCTTTTCTTTTCTTTCAAGTTTTTGTTCTAATGGAAAAAATCCACCTTACTATTTTTGGGTGAAATTCGGCCTCATGGAGCCAAATTTCTTACTATAGAAATTGCGGCTTGGTGCTTCTAACTTGTGCATGTGATTTATACGAACTTTGAATAATGCAACATTTGCACATGATTTGTTATTATGTTGTGTTTGAACCTAGGAAGGCCAACAAAAGTGGTAGACCAACAAAAAACTGTCCAAAGAGTGCACCACTTATTAAGTGTACTTGCTCACTGTGAGATACTAGATAAGGTGCATATTGCAAGTGTGCACATGTGGTGAATTGTGAGTCAACCATAACTTTGTTGGAAAGTGCAACCTCCACATTAGATCCTTACGCTACTAGCACTTCAAACCATGAATAATCACATACTAGCAAAGCCATCAATATATGTCAATATTTGTTGCAATTTTTTTCTTTGAAATTGGATTTAAGACTCTAGATTATAAGCTTCATCTTTCCATGAAAGGCCAATCACTAAAGAGACTTAGAGATCACACAATCCTCTAAGGACCAAGTTTGTAATGTACTTTGAAATTAAGATTTTAAAAAATTACTCCATACATGTGGGATACAGGCATGGTTGTCTAGGTGGATGGGACGTTCAACTTTGCCGTTGACCATCCTGTCCAATGCAACGAGACTAGACCAGGTCGGACCGGACACTAACAGTCATGTGATGGATGAATGGTAGAAAGTAAAAACAATCATAATAAAACATTCTACTTTTTATCGGCCAACAATAAAACAACTGACCCAATCATGTGCCTAGTCAACCAGAGCATTGGTCGACTAGATTGGTCGTTTCAAGTGGTCAATTGGTTAGATCTACAACTAAGGTGCGATATGGCGATATGTTGACCCCATACACCAATCGAGATGGAGTTTGATGGATTGTTAGGGTTGCCAATTGGTACACAGGTTGACTCACTGATCGATCTACATGATAGGGCATGCCAATTGCACGACGAGTTGACCAGTCTAAGCCAGCATCCGAAGTAAGATTATCTGGTTTAGGTAGGATGACAAGTCAACTCATGAGGTCGACCGGTCAACATGGATGGACAATGAGAACTCCATAATGTGTTTATGAAGGTTGTTGGACACCAAATGAAACAAATAACAACTGGGCAAACAATCTCAACGCAGCTAATTTTCACAATAATTTAGAATAATGACATATGACTTAAAATTTTGAAAACTATAACATTTGCGAAAGTCTCCACATGCGTCACAAACAGATGAGCAACTAAACCATTAGTCCAAAATGGGGTCATTAAAAGATTACATCTTTCCTTAGCTAAAATTCTAAGACTACATCATTTCCAAGACCAAGTTGAAATTGTGTTCAAGTCAATGCGGATCAACTTTGCAAAAATACATGGTATCATTAGTACATTTTCCCCATATTGCCATGGCAAACTTGCCGATTTAATATGCTTTAGTTACATGAGTGTGCATTAATGGTCTTAGGATGGTGTCGTCTAGTAATGCAAGTAGTGTGTCACACAGGTGAAAAAGATCATGGTGCACCCACCACCGATTAGATTTTGTGTGTTGTTCTTCATCCTTGGACCAACGACCAAAGATTGAGCTTGGCTCCTCCTTAGCCTGGGCACTAACTCCCAATCACACACTCCAATGCATAAGGTCTTGTCATATTGAACATGAAAAATAACATTCAAGAGATACAAGTCACAATGAAAACACCTTGCTTGGCCACCTTGTCCATTATGCATATGAACACTCAAACATATGTTACCCGTTTCTTGAAGAATAGCCTTAGGGATTGGATATCGTGGCTAGATTTCACTCCTCCCCCTTTGCGTGTAACCAACGATGATTCATTCAAATAGGCCCCATATCATCTATTGAGAGACAACATCCACAAGGGTGCATGCATTCCACCAAACACTCAAACCCCTCCATGGTATCATGCTTTAGAGCCCAATACAATACTATCCCTGGGTTATTAAATGGAACCACAAGTGCATATGCGCATTGAATTTCGGGTTGTTTTCGTTCATCGTTCTTTTTTTGCCTTTTCGCATGCCCATCTAACACTAACCAAAATATTTGGGTAGTCTTTGATTTCCACCTTTGTAATCATTCTAATCCCTCCTTGAACGAGCCCACCTTCCATCCGATGCCAGATGATTTGGTGATGCTTCTCTATGTACAACAACACCGAACCCCTTTACTCAGGTGTGGGGTAATGGTTCATAATATGCATGGACATGCTATACATGAAATCATGGACCTTGTTCAAAAAATTTACCAATATCATTGCTGACTGAGACTCATGAGTTTGCAATAGTGAGGATGATAAACCATCATGTAGGATTGCAATGGTTGTACTCGGAGGTTGTGGAAGTCAAATTCTTGATGTGTTTTGAGTTCTTTGCCATACACCATTCCCTTTCTTCATTTTATATTTAGGCATGTTGACAAGAGCCTTCATCCTACCGTTGTGCTTCTTTAGAGTGTCCCACTTAGGTTGTATCACTCTTTCCTTCCTATCCACAGTTGAGAACAAATTGCACCTCACTATGTGCAATTTTTCATTATCCTTAAGGATCCCCTTAGCCCAAGGAAGATTACAAACCTACTCCAATTGGAATTTTCGAGTGAAATCATTAATCTTACGTGGTTTTTTGGTTGCAAATTGGATGTTAGCATCCTCATCGGACTCCTTAGCATAGGTCTTGTCCCCACTCACCTGGGGCACGTCGGCAACAAGTTTTGCATTGTCATCACCTTCCGAATCGTTGCTAAGCACTATGCCATTACAGACATGAGCATTGTGTGCATCATTGTTGGACATTGGACTCGGAGGTTGGACCACTTTATCCACAAACACCCGGAGCGTGGAGTCAAACTCCTCTCCACCCTCATAACCGGATTCCAACACTGAACTAGGCAGCAACATGGCATTGCAAACGAGCTCCAGGGGCAATGCATTGCCATGATTGTGGGAGGAAACGTAGTAGAGCAATGTGTTCCTATGATGAAGCACCTTCACCCACCCACGTTCGGCCTTAGCGTTTGCTCAAGTGGCTCTCTGGACCTTCAAGGACACCTTCTTCCTCTTGGAAGATGTGGAGGAACTTGCATTGCTCTTGTCACCGCCATCACCCTTCACCCAAGGTAAAGCCCTGAACTTCAAGCCCAAAACCCAAGATGAACCCCAAGTCCTCCCTAAGCCTAAGAAAAAATTCAAATGTTGCAAGTTTTGAATGCAAACGAAGACATGCGAGGGAGATAAGAACCCTCCACCCAAAGTGCACAAAAACACAACAACTCCACATAATATAAGTATTTGTCACCATGAACAACAAAGCGAGGAGTTCCCATTGCAAAAAAAAGGAGCCAACAATTGCAACATTCAGACCTGCCAACAAAATTGGCAAAACAAAATGTATGGTAATGCAAATTGCAGTGGGCCCTTCAAACAAATGTGATCGACAAGGGGCTCCATATATTGAAGAGCGTGTTGAAGTTTAGTACACAATTGAAGTTGGCCATCAAGGAGCTAGGATGAATTGGCGACGAAGGTGAGAAGAGATGGAGTTAGCAATGACGACAATGTTGCGACGAAGGTGGTGAGGAGCAAGCGAACACTAAACGCAAGGAAACACGAATTCAAGACATTGCGGGGGGCACGAATTGGCAACCCTAATCTCAAATTAAATTGGATATGGAAGGTGGGATTTGGCAATAAGTGCGAGGGAATGAGCTGCGATATTGCCCCTTCATTGTCCGGGGAGACCTGTCAGTTAGTTACAGATGAACCGGTTGAGTTTGAGGAATAACCAGTTGACGTTGGAGACTTCAAGAGAATTACCAATCATTGTAGAGGAATCTAAGAATATACCTCAAATGAACAAAGAAAAACCGGAATATGTTTATATGTAACCCATGTCACTGAGGCGTTGTGAATGGAGGGTGTGTGGTCGTGGGCAGACCACATCCAAGCCATCCATTCACAGCGCCCCATCCTACGGTCTTCGAAATTGCTCGGGCAGCCTGAAAAAAACTTTCAATGGATGAAATTTCAATGTTTGTAAGATGAAGGGGTTGATCGTTCATCCCATCGTATGAGAGCATTTGTGTGGGATTTTGAAGGTTCCCTCTGGGAACCTTCAAAATCCCACACAAATGCTCTCATACAACCGGGTAAATTTTATTTCATTTCAAGGTTGGTCATCAAAAGGGGCTTGGAGATGATGGCTAGTGCCCTTGGTTCTACCCTTCGAAAGGAAGAGGTAGGAGCTCGACTCCCCATGTTGGCATCATCTCCTCCGCAAGTCCTTTTAATGAAGGACTTAGTTTGAAAAATTGCATCCAAGATTTGTGAGTGGATGGAGGTGAAGATTTCATCCAACTTGAGGTTTTTCAAGCTCTAGCCAAGGGGAAGAGAAAGCAGAAGTTGGGGCAGCATAAAAGAGCCTTTAGATCTGTCAAATCGCAATCGACGACCGAGATCTTCCTAGCCTACGACCACACGGAGGCGTTCAGAGCGCCTCGGTGACGCGAGTATGTAACTGGCTGGATTGAGAATCACTAGGATCTTGACCGACTATGCCCAAAAACTTCCCGGGCACTGGGCCCATCATGAGTTATGGTGGATGGAAGTTGGCGGCACATGGATCTTTTCATCCCAAATTACAACACACAGGTGTCACCTTCAGATTTTTCTGACTAAAATCGCCTACAGAAAATGGGCTGCTCTCCATAGTTCCTGCCTGATTTGCTCGGCATACTTTGCAATAACTAATCATGGAGGTTCGGAATGATTTTAGTAGGCACATATATAATGCTATTAAGTAGCTTCTTTTAGCCCCACCCTCAAGATTCCTGACAATTCTTAGATGCTTTAAATTCTGCACTGTCGATTGCCTTCAGCTCCAGAATAAATTCCAGAAATTGTTGAGTTACTGCCGCTAGCTAGGATCCTAAGACTAACACTATACTTTATTCTTTTTATTTTTTTATTTTTTTTTATTTTTTTTGAGACAGAAGGCCAACAGGCCAGCGCCAAAGCACAAGAGGCAGTTATCCACTTGGCAAGTTTCTGTCAAGTAGAGAGGAGATTTCACAGCCGAGAATCGAACCGCCAACCTCTTCCTTAAGATTTGGGTATCTCTCCACCATCATCCAGTAGTTTAGGGTCGTCTCGGACCAACTTAATATTGTATTGAGTGTCTGTCATATGGTACTTTGAGTCATTGTGGTAACTTTTTTAGTGACACTTCTTATGGATATGTTGACAAGTATTGTCATCCCAACTTAGTTTTAGTGCATTCATTGTCCAAAACCCTACCTGCTCCACATGTTGTTGATGTGTGGATGTGTGCTTGCTCTTGCTCGCCCACTCTTTTGTGGCATAATGCATGAAATCCATGCTAATTATTGACATAGAGTTTGGTATATTCTGCATTTTAACATTCCCGTAATGAGATGTTGTCATGAATGACTGAAATTTGGATGGAAAACCACTTAGTAAGTGACAATAATTGCAACTTTGTAATCTATAATGTTCAATTTTTTTCTTCCAAGAATGACAAACAATGCCAGGTTTGCATTTAGTGTGGTGACACTACACAAGCAGTTTACAATTAGTATCGAGCAACACAATCAAAATTGGTGACAGTAAATATAATAGTTAGTGTCGTAATCAACATTTGATTTTTCCTTTGTTCTCAATTCAACTGTTGGCCTTTGGCCTTATGTCTCATTTGAAAAAGAATAAACATATGATTTGGTGTGGCCCACGCTATTCATCATCAACCCATATTAATTACTTTGCAATCATTGGATGACAAGTCATGAAGACCATCGAAATTTAACATGGCACACCAATTGTAATGGATGAACACTATGATTTCATGTATGCACTTTGTTTGGCGCCAAAAGTGGTGGCATAAGGCCCATCACAATTGCCCGGACTCATCTGCTACACCTGCCCAAAGCCAGATGATGACTGGTTGACTACTGGTCATCTTTTAGTTGACATGTCATCTTTTAGTTGCTCTTCTAGCGTCTGGCAACATTCATAGTGATGGTGGATAGATTTGTAGTGCTCTTACGTGTTCCATTTTCATATGTGCTTTGAAGTGTGGTGACGAAGATACACATGGCTATCAATGGAATGTCATTCAAGGGTCGCATAACACACTCATGGCTAGTTTGATTGTGCAATAAATGAGATTTTGTATAACTCCTTGAGCACCCAAACAAGATTAACCATCATTGCCTTTAGGGTTTTGGGTAAACATCTTGTCGATATGTCTTCAATTGCCATCTAACTAATAACATGATCCTAATTAGCTTCATCACCATCATTGATTAAGGATTTTGAGCACACAAAACACCTAGATCCGAATGGCATTTATTGCCGCTTGTACTCAAATTTTGAGGACACATGTCTAGGGTTGAGACCTCCATCTAACACTCTAGCACATAATTGGAATTGATGGTAGCCAAATGCATGGATGGTGTGACTGCCACTAATGACTATGAGAACAATGATAGTCTCCGGTGGTGTTTGGTCACATATGTTGTGTCCAGGTACTGCAAGGAACATGAGGCCAAACCAATGGACAATGTCACTGGGGGTCCCATGTCACTACAAAATGTGGAATATATTGTAGTAAAACCCAAATGTGGAGTCCATAATCACTCTTTTTGGGGTCCTAATGACTATGGACACCCAAAAAAAACAGAGAAAATCCACTATTTCAATAACATGTCGTATTATTGTTGTGGTGCCTAACCACAATTGCAATAAAAACATGCAAAAAATGCAATGTTCACTATAATCACTACAATTGCAACAAAAAATGTCACCAATGTTTGGGTTCTCCGCATGTGACTGACCACAAATGTCAATTATTCTCCCCCTCCCCACATAGTTAATTTAAGAGCACAAAGATTGACCCCAGGGAGGTCACTCCATTGTCAAGTTGAACACCACGTGCGTTAAAAGTTTGCTACCCCTATATTACATGCCATAGAGAATTTCAAAAATTATGATATTTTTTCTACATATACATAACCATTGATAGTATCTTTTGTATATTTTTCTGAAATTTTTAGTCGTCTTCATTTTTTGTAGTAATTTTTTTAGTTCAATTTTGCGTTATTCTAGTTAGAAACAATATGTGTTATAAGAAAAAAAGATCATCAAATTTGTTTACCATTTTTTACTATGTGATAGATACCGTGTATATATCATGAAAAAATTTGATAAAATTTTGACCCATTTTGGTGATGCCCTTTAGAAAAAGTAGATTTTGTCTTAACGCACGTGGTGTTCAACTTGACAATGGAGTGACCTCCCCGTGAGATTGACAAACTCGTGACATTGCAAAAAAAATTAAGTAATTGTACACCAACAACTTGGATGTTGTGGGAATTGAGGTCAATAGTGATGAATCCCAAACAAAGAGTTAAATAGAAGTTTGTTGACATGCATCCAACGACCCAACGATAGACTTTGAGCTCAAATGTAAATTGAATGAACATCAATATGTCTCATCACAAACATGGGAAAACCTTGATTCTCAATTTCAAATAAATACATCCCATGCATGCATGGAAGTCACTTCACAAAAACAACAATTCTTTCAACTATTTTTTACTCATTTATGATGTTTATGCCAACGACAAACTTGCAAGTGAAAGCAAATGGAAAACCACATCGTGCTTCATAACCACAATTGAATGTATTCATTATCAATAGATTTGCACAAATAATGGACCTCGTTTTACATTTGGAGGGACCAATCGCTACATATAACCTTGTTACTACCAATTACCCTTGAAACAAATCTTAGTAGTAAATGCAAACACCATAAATGAGAGGGCCTCACCTAACATTCTTGTAAAAGTGCTCTAATTCATCATTCTCTAAAGATCTCACCTAATTTTAAGTCTTTCTCCTCTAAAACAAGCCCTAGCCCACAATTTGGTTCATCACATTCATGTTAAGTGTTGCTTGATGTGTTATGCCCTTGGGTGGGGGGGGGGTGGGATTTTGGGGGAGATGGGGTATATTACTCCCAACATGCCCACATTGTTGACAAATTTATTCAAGAAACTTTCTAAACCTTCATATGGCTCTGGTGCACAATTAGCACGCTGCCAGCTGAATTTTGATGGTACTAAAGTGGTTCTAGGTACGCAAGGGTTCGAGAATTGGGTTGAGCCATCTAGGACTACATAGAGATTGAAGCGTGTGGTGGAAGTGCAATGTTTGGTAATGGACAAGAATGGTCCTAGTTCACGATCCATGGACCGTCAAAGGATGACTTGCAGTCTTGACCTTGGGGACTATGTTGGAGAAACGGAGGCATGTTTCGCCAATTTAATGTACCCGTGGGAAGGCAAAACGCGCCAAGAACAAGGAAGGAGGTGCCTCACGTGGCTCTCATCCCTTGACGAACGCGACAATTGGCATATGGACACATGAAGGAGATCAAACACTCAAACCATATGGTGATGCTTCATAACGACGAATCCACAAAGTTCAACAAACCCATGATGCATGTCCAGTAAGCAGGATCTCATGCTAGCAGTAAATGATGTAAATGCATGGGCCTTTCTTTGCAACAACATTCTAGCTAGCGTGTAAGAGATCAATTTATGCAATTTTATACAAAGAATCATGAGTTGTGTGAATGGTAGGTGGCGCAAAGCATTGGACACCCTCAGGGCTTCTACAAACAAGTTGCAAAGTAGTAGGCCAATTGTTGGCGCTCGAGGTAGTGGAGGATGCTATGTAGTTCCAATAAGCATTGAAAGTTGTTGAACATAGTAATATGCTCTGAAGTATTGGGTTATGCATGTGGATCATGGTTCATATATTGTATGTTTATGCAATATGGGTATGCTAATGAGGTGCCCATTGGTGTGTGGTGGGGTGATAGGTAACAATGCCATACCTGCATTAGTCCCCAGGCACTGCGATATTGTGCACAAATTTACAAGTGACATCTCACATTTTATGTCAACAATACATGTATTATTGCAGCGATATGGCCATGTGATCCTAGTAGTGAGAGGAGCGTGCCATTCACATGTTCATGATATGAGATTTCTTCTAGAGAGTTTGCCACATATATTAGCACAAGAAGACCACTTGCTATAATAATGCAATTTCTCTAATTATGTAGTGTAGAGTATGTTAGGTATTTGGTGTCACGTACTACAATTTGCCCTCTATATTTTTTTTACCTTCAATAATGTTAATATTCCATATGTGTTAACATTTTTTCTACTCCCTGCTTTGGGAGACTACAAAGACATTAAGTGTTACTTGAATATCTACTCCCCTCTTTGTATGTTTGCCCTCTATATTTAATTTGCTAACTTATTGTTATATTATATAGTATAATACAATATAACATATTATATAGAACTTCAAACAAACCCCTAATTAGAAATGATGAAGCATTGATTTTTGTGGATAGACTTTGTTTCCTTGTGGTTTAGGGTCGATTTAGCAAAGGTCTATTGATGTTATGCATTTGGTTAAGAATTAGAAAAGTTTGAGCAAGAGATTGATCTCCTCCATGTGAATCAACTCCAACAAATCTTTATAGATGCCTTCTTCTATCCTAGAGGAGTGGAAATGGAGGAATCAAACTCCTCACTTCTATTTTGAAACTCCAATTAACGCTACAAAATGTTTTACTTGCGTTACATTATAAGCATTGTCTTCTTATTCATTAAACTTTGAATTTGTTGAAGTGTTAACACTCTATATGTGTTAAGAAAACTTCCACTCCCCATTGTTAACAAATATAGAGGGCAAAGTGTATTCATACTTGCACATCAAGCTATAATTGTTTCACTTAAAATGCAACTTTACTATGCCAAGCAAAATATTTTTCATATATGTTCTATAATGTCCAAACAACTGATTTAATATTTCTTGGTAAGAATTGAGATTCGTAATAACACGGCACACGTTTTGGTAAGAAGCAAAACATTATTCAGATCCATAACATTGTTTTGTGGGATTGAAGTATTCCACGAAATATTATAAGAAATCTTTGGTTAAGTAGGTAATATTTTTAGCGCAAAGTTCAAAAAATATGTTGCCAATCTTGACTCTCATAGGTTCACCTTAGACCCTATCATCGGAGTGGTAATCACATTTGATGGTTGGCACCTTAGAAGCATCCTAATGGATGAATTTATCACTGGCTTAATTATTTATCATCCTGAAATAGGATGAATGTGGATGCGCTCAAAGAATATTCTTCTTTGACAACAGAATCCCCCCGACTTCAAGTAGTAAGTTACATTATATGATGTTGTTGCTGAATAAGGTAGAAATACCATAGACTGTGAAAATAAGGTGATTCGCATTGAAGATATGGTCTTAAAATCATGAGATAATTTTCCAAGATAGAAGAGAAGGATTCATGAAGAATGTAAGTTGTTTCATAATTTTTATTCCCTGTAGAAAAAATTCTACGATTTTTCAAAGTGGAAAGTTCGTCAAACCCCCTACTCGTTCACTAGATTCTCCTTAAACCAAACACGGTAATGCTCATTTCCACACAGAACATCACCTAAACCGGTTAACTCATGAGTACATTAAATTGTGGTTGATGGTAGCCAAACATGACTAAATTTGGCTAAACTGACTGCACACGCACATCAAGCTGCCAACCTCACAACTATCGGTTTCAAAAATGGCACTTCACTATTCTGACGGAAGTCTACTGCACGGATAGAGGGCAGTTCATGGTTTATGGTATTTCTACCTTAATTGACTGGCTAAGGAAAAACCGTGGTCAACAATCACGACTTTTATGGTCACCACCGTTCTTACTCTTACATATATATGCTTTTGGAAACTCAAAGTTGCAAGTGGAATATTTAATATCACAAGTGGCACATGGAGTTGGCCTCAAATGTTGAGTGGAAATCCCTCTTGTCTTAGTTTCTGTAGCTTCGTTGACCCCATCGTCCAATCTTCCTTCAAGAAAGTTGACTTTACTTACTTTAATAAGGGTCGGTTCACACGGGGTACCAAGTTCCAAGCACCATTCGTGTCAACTTCTTAGCAAGTCCCAACATGGAGGGAAAGTCCCCACGTTTGAGCCTCGAGAAAACATTAAAATAGGGTGTGTATTTATTGAAGTCAACTCTTGATTATTTCATGAAAACTATTTGCGGGATTTGTGTTGAGAGTGGGTCTAAGGTAGAAATACCTAAAACGGTGAGTGACCACTACTTTAGTGGTGCACTAGACTAGGGGTATAATGATTATTGTGCGGACCCAAAATGGCTAATTGGAAAAGTGGTGGCCTGCAAAAGATGCACTGCTAGATGGGATGCAATGATTGACCGGATAGGTGTTGTTTCACACCACTTTGCGATCACTTTTGGGTGCCATTAAGTTAATTGTTTTGTGTGTCTTTGTATGTAGAGTAGATTATTTTGATGTTCAAATTAGGGAGACTCTATTGTACAAGTAGGGGGTTTGACTTACTTACCTCTTTGAAAAAATGTAACTAATTATTTACAAGGAATAAAATTACCAGACAGCTTACATTCCTCATCATTTCCTCTTCTCCATCTCTGAAAAATATTGCACAAAATTTCAAGCCACTCGTTCCAACCGAATCAACTTATTTTGACCACTTTAGGTATTTCTACATTAGTTTTTTTGCTTGACCTAACTCTCAACACAAGTCCCAAGCCTCACCTCCGAAGAGTGTTGCCATGTAGTCATCCATGTCATACTTGGGACTTAGGACTTGGGGCCTGTGTGAAGTGGCAAGTCTCAACTTCCATGCTCTCAATGGCTAAGATTGCACGGATTGACCTCCAGTGACTTGGGACTTAGGACTTTGAGACCCCGTGTGAACCGGCCCTAACTGATGACCTTCTACAAGCACTGACCATATTATGATAACCTACAAAGGTAGACGTGTGTTATTCGGATACTTTTCTCACTACACCTACTTCTCTTTTTAAAAATGCAATTAGTGCAACATAACTAGCAAGTCCAAATCATGCATGTTTCCATTTGCTCCATAATTTTTGGAGCTCATTTGAATACCTTATCAAAATGAAGATCACCGTTCTCATGAAATGGTCACATATGTTCCGCCAACTACGTTGACTATTGAGCCTAGAATGCTTAGCATAGTTTTAGCACATAGGTCAATCTCATTTGATAATGTATTTTTTAAATGTACATTCTCAAATCCACACCTAACCACATACCACTCAAAAACATGTGTCCACATTATCGATGTGTTAGAGTTAGGTGCACCTGCCTTATTGTGGATTCAATTGATAAATTTGGCTAGGGATTCACGGTGTCTTTGTGAACTTATCCATGACGAAGGTGAATATGTAGTGAACTTGATGTTGCTTGTTTACGAGTATGGTCAAGACCTCACAACAATATTGAAGATACTAATGCCAAGATACCAACAATCACACTAACGTCAAGTGTCATAAGGTTACATCAATGTCAAGTTGTTGACCATTCGTGTAACCTAACATTGGGCTTATAATAGGGTAAGTGACTCTATTATGCAGATGACACTAAATACCATAAACAAGGCAGTGTAATTGGTTATGTAATCACTCCTAAGTATTTAGTGAGAAATACTTGAGAATAAGAATTTTTGAAGGGAGTGTATACGTCGTATCGCCATTTTTTAGGATATTCTCGAAATATAGAGAATGCCATTGGTAATCCTATGAATTATTTTTGAATTATAATCCGAAGACCCAATTGATTTCTAAGCATAACATTAAGTAGCAATGCTAGGAGGTTACCCTTTGAGTACCCGCAATGTTACCTTAACAAGAAGGGAAAAGCTTGCAAAGCAAGGGTGAATGAATGGATAATTAATCAAATATAGTAGCTTCAAAAAGGTATCAAAGAGGTTTCCAATGCGGGTGTCGGGAGACTTTTCCAAAAAGTGCAACTACCTTTTTGACCTCACCAACTTTCCCGTTGCTTTATAGCTATTTAGATTTGTTTAGATCGTAATTTAGCCTAGATTATAACCTTTACCACCACTTGGCATTAGTTTTGTCCTAGAAACCGACATAATTAATTCTAGGCATTGAAAGTAAATATTGTTCTCCTTCTTTAGTATGACGTTTGGGAAACACAAAAAAGGCCGTATTATCGAGGTGTCGTCTTCTCGTTAATATGACAAATGGCGTAAAATTGTTGTACTATCGAGGGAATACAAAAACATAAGCAATATGAGCTTAAAAAATATATATATAACGAGTTTAAGCAATATAGATTGTATGAAACAATAACTTATAATTCCAAACAAATACAAATATTCTCAAGAACTCTTGAAATAGGAGTTCAAAGATCTCTGGTGTTGCCTACCCATGTTAGCAATTGTCATCTTATCTAAATTCCCTACTAGCTTTTGAAAACTAATAATTTCATTAACACCAAAATGTAAAGAGTTGTCTAATAAGAAATTAGACAACAAGGATGCATGACGTTTAGCATCACTAAGCTATATTGTAGGTGGAACAACATCATCCACATCTATTGAATGTAGATCAACATTAAGATAAAAGCCTTGTGCATAATTGATTCCCAAAGCAACATCCACCAACTCATTAGTATTCAATTCTAGCTCAGTAATCTTTTCCCCTTTCATATGAATGTAAGTCTCGATTGACATCTCATCATCACCCAATCGCAACTTTGAAATCAAAGCACCAAGTTCATCTGATTCTTCTTGCATTCTATTCTTCTCCCTTTCATCAACTAGGGCAAAATCAACATTCCATGTTGTAGGTAATATACGCGCCATCCTCCAACAAATCATGACTATCTGCTCATCCAACTCACTCCATAGTTCATAACTCCACATGATAGCCTATCTGATGTTGGGCACCACCTTCCTTAAGTCCTTCAATGTAGCATCATCATACTGCGATAAAATCCACTGCAAAAGTTTCTTCTTGTACTGAATTTTAAAAGATGCTATCATACCTTGATCCAAAGGTTGAACTACGCTTGTAACATTGGGAGGAAGGAATACCAAATTCATGTTGCTCAATTCCAAGGTTGAAAAACCACGCGACTTACCAACTTTGGCAGAGCTAACAACATGTGAAGGTGCATTATCCAAAATCATAATCACCTTTCGATTTTGGCCTTTGAACTGATTGTTGAGCTGCAAAATCCAAGCTTCAAATATATCCCCCTTCATCCAAGCTATTTTATTTGAGTGCCACCGAACATACTCATGAGGCTGCCACCTTCCAAAACAACTTCAACTTATCAGTCTCAGTTGAATTAACATCAAGAGCAAGTGTTACACACTCCTTCTGTAACTTCCGACCCTTCACCTTCCCTTGTGCTAATGTTTTATTAGGATGTGCTCTAAAATACAATCCAGTCTCATCCATGTTGTAAACATCTTCAGGCTCATATTCTGACAAATGAATAGGAAGGAGGCCACTCTAACCCTAACCAAGTCCATTCTACACTAGTAACCCTAATTATCATTATGTTCCCAAATGATAATTGAAGTTCCCAAGTAGTTCCCAAGTGAAAATGGATGTATTTTAGATGTATATAACATAGATGAAAGGACTTTTAGCATTAATTACCTCTTTAATATGACAAAATGGAGATTCTAAATGTCATATTATCGAGTGTCGTAGTCGTATAAAAGAGGGAGTTTTGAACTAAAAAGTTTGGTCACACAAAAATGTGTCGTAATATCAAGGGTGTCGTATAAATGAGTGTCATATTAACGAGGTTAGACTGTACCCAAATAAATTAAAATTAGCCTAAGTAAAACTGAAAAGTAATGCTGCCTTTGCTCTTGAAAGAGCATCAAACCGGCACGCGCTAGTTTCATGCTCTTTTGAGAAGGTCATTCCGGGCTTGCTTCTTAATGTTATGAGAATGTTGTAAATTTGAATATAAACTTTAAAAAAATGGTCTTCTAAGTTTCATGAGTGACTGCCACCATAATACCACCATAAGGCACACTAAGTATCTTTCACTATAGCAACAATAAATAAATAAATAACCAACGTCAAGCAATCTGACGTGAATTTGAGCTCGTTGACTCTACCTTGCTCAAGAATTCTCTTGGTGCAGGGTGAGGTTTACTACCTACCTTGTGGTGGGTGGGTTCTTGACTTCCTACCTACCTAGCTTGTTTTTATTTTTTGTTTATTTTTATTTTTTTATTTTTTTAACCCCATCAAGTAAAGAGAAGATTTCACAATGGGAATCGAACCGCCAACCACTCCATTCAGAAATGGGTACCTCTCAACTATCACCCGGTAGTTTAGGGTCATCTCGGACCACTATAGCAACACAATAGAAATCAATGTAGAACATATTATTTTCCCGAACACTAATTTCCTCTCCATTCTACACAAAACACATGGTATTCAGTGTCACTTGCCATTTGGATTACGTAATGCTCTAATTGTTTGATGTAGATATCAAATTTTACAAACAAACCACAAAGACGCCGCTTGGACCGATGTTGGTTTGGTATATAGGTGAATGCATGGTAGCACTAATCAACATCAATAATGGAATCAAAGAATCTCCATGTGAGTATCAATGCATTGTAATACCGATCAATTATTGATGTTTGATTGGTATGTCAAGGTGAGAGAATCTTTGCACACCCAAATCAACTTTTGGATCAGTACCATTTTGAACCATATTGACACGGAGGCAAATTTTACCTCGGTGTGAAGGCTCTTGCATGGCATACAAACTTGAATGGTAATGAAAACAAAAAAATATTGTGAGATACCCATACCCTGTTGATATAAAAACATGTGAAATCCGCATTATAGATCACGGGGGGTGTAGTGGCGAAAATGTAGAAAACCACGTGCGAGAAAATGTAGGGTGGATTTTATTCAAGACACATAATTTTTACATTTTTTTAGATATACAATAGCATCCTCTAAATTTGAATTTGGAAATTATATATAATGTATAATGTGTTTTAAGTTGTGGTATTTATTATTATTTAGATGTAAAGTAGCATAAATAAAATTAAGTTTAGTTTTTTTTAATTTACAGGTTCAACATAAATCATATGGCGTTAGTGGCATTGGATGAGAAATAGGCAAAATGTATGTGAACATGTGGATGGATTTGTTGAAACGGTCACCTTTGGATGGAAGTACCATCCTTAGGTTTTTGTTTTCTCCTCTAGTTGGTTGCCCTGCTTCGGTTTAGGGTTTCTTGCTCATTGTGTTTGCTCTGTGCTCGCTCTTGTGATCGTTGTGCTCGCTCTTGTGCTTGTTCCTGTGCTCATGTGCTTGCTCTTGTTGTTGTTGTTGGAAAAAGGTGACCGAAGGACTAATTCCGGCCTTTTTTGGTGGTGCCAGTGACTCGGCTTGTCTCTAGAATTGCTAACACATGCTCAACACTAATATTTTTGTGGCCTCTATATGAACACTTAAGACAATTGCATCTATGTTCCTTGAAATCCATCCCAAATTGGCATTTGTCATTGCATAGTGCACTATATGGGTAATGTATGTGCAGATTGTTCACACAAAATTTCTACTACTTATAAATAAGATAGGGTGATTATTATTATGTGACTCTATAATTTATATATAATGATAGGGTGTTAGAAAATACCATCCAGTAGAAATTTAGCTACTTATAGGGTGGAAAATATTCAACGAAGGAAGGTAAATACCCCCCATTAAATAGGGGGTTCTCGCACGTGTATACATAAAGCAAGTGTAGGTGCACCCCCCGTGTTATAGATACCTAAATGATGTCCTCGTTTAGTTTGGACATTACAAAACATAAAGTCCGGTCCGAGACGACCCTAAACTACTGGATGATGGTGGAGATATACCCAAACCTCAAGGAAGAGGTTGGCAGTTCGATTCCCGGTTGTGAAATCTCCTCTCTACTTGACAGAAACTTGCCAGGTGGTCAACTGCCTCCTATGCTTTGGCGCTAGCTTGTAGGCCTTTTGTCTCAAAAATAAATAAATAAAAATTAAAAATAATAAAGTCGCAGGTTTTGCTCAAACATTACATATGCGAGGGAATCATTGCATACTAGTGTTAGGGATTGCTCAAAGCATTCAACTTGAGCTTGCAGTGCTAGTTGGTGAGAGGGAAGAATTGCATACTAGTGTGCTTTTCGTTCATTCTAACAAATGCGCCATGAAATGGAATTAATTGGGAGGCTAAATAGACTTGACCACGGAATTTAGGTTCAAGAACTATGAATTCATATAGCGAGGCACATTTGAGATGAACAATCACAAACCTAACCTTGGTACACCAATTTGTGCAATTAGGTTGGCTTCGCAAAATAGATTGCCTCTTTATCCATGCAAAAAACATTGGGTCAAAATCATATCACAAAAACTTATAATTTTGCATGTTTATTGATATAACAACCACAATGGAAAATTGTATATTTTTACAGTGGCAATAAATGTTCAAAGTAGTGGGAATGTTGATAAATTAGCGTGGGACAAACTTAATTGCACATATTAGTGTAGACGATGCTAAAACTGATACCCCACCCAAATTTGATGCCCTAAAACCTTGCACGATAAAGTAACAATTGTACAATTGACTGCCTGTCACCTTACCATCAAGTTTCCATGCTAATTTTGGGTACTCTGCGAATAATACATTGAACCTTTATAGCTCCTGCATACAAAACTTAAATAAAACATACGTTGGTACATTGGAATCCCCTACCAATTGCTAAAGTTAGTCGTTTATAACACTTACAATTAAAAAAAACAAACATATGCACACTGCTCACTACTATGCTCAAAGTGACAAGTTTAGCACTATGTACCTTATATGATGCATGCTTTATAACATGGATAGATGAGAGGTACCAACAATCGTATGCAACAATACCCATCTTGGCATCTTTGATATACTTTTCTTAGGCACTCTTGTACGACATGGAATCTAGATATAACTAACGAGACTATTATGTCGTCTCCACCAAGCTCCCGTATGAAAGACGTGGTCAATAGTTAGTTAGTTGGGTATAATCTATCATACTTGTTACAAATGCCTATACCAAACTTAAACAATCTAACAATGCCTTCCACAATGCCTGCAAGACTTGAAGTGAACTCCAATAATAACTAAATACCTAGTGGCGCAAGTTCCTTAATCACACTTAAAACGTCTTTGCAGTAACTTACTTTACTTTCCACTCGATTTAGCCGTACTCCCAACTCCAATGCTTGACCTTAATTAACTTAACCCTTTCTTTCCAGAGGGCGGGAACGGGCACGGGGCTTCTCCTTGCTCCAAAAAACGAGATGAAGCCATCGTGGAGCCACTTCATGTCTTCATCTTGGGGACCCACTCAACAGGGAGATTCTTTTAATGTTCATGAGAATAAATAGGTGTAAGTCTTGTTTGATTTCATCTAAGTATGAAGGAGAACGATAAGGTTATTTGTGCGGTAAAGGAGATGAAAATGTGAGTTTCTTCTTCTTCTTCTTTTCTTTTTCTTTTTCTTTTTCTTTTTCTTTTTTTGAGACAAAAGGCCAACAGGCCAGCGCCAAAGCACAGGAGGCAGATCACCTGGCAAGTTTCTGTCAAGTAGAGAGGAGATTTCATTGCCGGGATTTGAACCGCCAACCTCTTCCTTGGTCCGAGGCGACCCTAAACTACTGGATGATGGTGGAGAGATACTTTAATCCCAGACTTTGAGTTTATGAGAATTAACACAAAATCATCCAGGTTTTCTTAATGCTCAAGTTACCTTACACAAGAATAGTGGTGTTGGCTATTAAAAATTGGCTTTCTAGCTTGTCCTACTAGGATGGGTGGGTCAAGTTAGCCTTGCATAGGCCAATCCGGGATCTAGGCCGGCATGTCCCTTGCGCATGCCCTATTTTAGATCCTAAAATTCTCTCAAAGTTTGAGAGGTGGAGAGAGGAAATCCCAAAAGTTTCACCCAACTTTCAAAATAGGCTCCAATGTATGACAAGCTAACTAGCTCTTAATAGAAAGTTTTCTCAAAGAAGGAACAAACCCACAGGTTTGTCCCTCTTTGAGAGACTTTAAAGATAACTCTAATGTTCCAAAGTTTTTTGAAGCTCGTAGAAGGTCACTAAGTGCCACTTCACACACGAGACTGAGAGCCCATGACCATTACACTTCAAGCACTCTCATTGGTGGAAAAGGTAGAGCCGGTCCAAGTTCGCTTCACACTGCGCTTGAGGGACCAACGGAGTATGTGAATGCAAGATGGATGTAAAGTCTACATGGATTCCTACATGGCATCAAATGTATCATGTTTCATGGTCACTTGGACTATTTTCAAAAACCACCTCTTGGAGGTAGGCCTAACACAAAACCAGGAGACCATGGCACTCCGAATGCTCACAACCGTTGATTTATTCTATTTTATCATATGTGAGGACCCGCATGAATGGAAATTCATTGAAATAGCATTTGGTTGAGGGCCTGGTCACATATGACTTCACACTACACTTGAGGTTCCGTGACCACACTACATGATTTTGGAGGTGTCGTGGGATGGCCTTTGGACACTTTCTTTTGGGCTCTCACAATTTCATGGTCACGGCTCTTGGCTCGTGTGTGAAGTGGCCCTAAGACTTGAAGGAAGAAGCAAGTTTTCATGCCTGGGGTGTTGCTCATTGCAACAATCAGCCACCTTTACCAAGTAGTATGGGCAACACCTGAACCAAAAATGTTTCAAAATTGGCATTCAACCTCATTGTGAGACACTTGTCATATGGTCAATGATCTATGACCACCTTTAGGATATATGCATATGAACTCCAAAATTGGAAATTCAAGTTCCCGCATATGTGTATTTTAATCATATAAAATTATTTTTATTTTTATTGAACTCCCTCATATATCATGTCATTAAAATTTAGAATAACAAAGTTGCCTTTCTTTGCATATCTTCACAATGGAGTTGGTTCCCACATACAAGTGGTTAATCATTAGATATGTTTGTGATAGTGGGTTGAATTGCCCTCGGCATCAAGGATAGTCCAAGTTGATTGGAAGGGGGGGGTCTATGAAATAAAACCCCAATATACAAGAATTTATAGAACAAAACAATTGTATGTGTACTAACAATAGGCTAGAAAATGCACTCATGTGTTTATACTATTTTTTCAATTTAATGTTCAAAATACCTCCACTATTTATACAAAATTTAAATCATGAAATAAAAATGCCTTTGCTACCTATACAGTCCACTGTCATTTTCTATTAAGGAACTCATTGAACATTTTTCTATTCATAGGATGTAACTCGTAAGAATTTAACCTTAAGACACACGTCATTGAAACTAAGGCAATGAAGCTTTATTTGTCTCGGGCCTACACTTGGTTGGTTTTGTGTTGTAAATGGATGAACCACTATTATAATCAATACAATTGGTAGGCCTACCGGATTGGGTGTTAGGCCCTTTACTAATAGCGGTGACGTATCATCGTTATTAGGGTTTGCCCTAAGGCCAATGAAGCGAATAAATCCATGTTAAAATTCCTAAACTCTATAAGGTGTGTGGCCCTATTGTGAGCACCTCCAACTCCACATATGAATTGTCAAATTTTTTCTCTAAATTTTATGGACCTCTTTTGTACATATACATACATTTATTTCATTGTTCCTAATAGCCTTGTTAAATGTACACAAATTAGAGAAAAAGCACCTCTCCCTTATGAATACTATGTACATAATGCCTCAAACAATATTCCTTTCTATACTCACATTACTTTGTATGTGGTGTGAAGAGTCCATCCCTGTAATTGGAATGCACCCCTTGTAATAAAGGGTTAAGGTAGATGGGTCTTAAATGGTTTCTTTTTTTACACTAGCCTACTTCTCCTAGGATATGGAACATGCAATTAGTACAAAGTAGTTAGCAAATCCAAATTGAAGTTGTAGCAAATCCAAATTGAAGCCATTTTCCTCATAATTATTGGAGCTCATATGAATTTCTTATTAATTATCAAAGTGAAGATTCTTGTGCTCATTAAATGGTCATATAGGTAGCCTCAATTATTATGACTATTGAGCTTAGGATGGTGATCAAATTTAGAGCACACATTCCAATCTCTTTTAAACACGTGTTATTTTTTTTTACATTTGTTCTTGGAGCCACACCAAACCACATACCACTCAAAAATAGGTGTCCAATTGAAAAAGTATCCAAAATAGACAAACTTCTACCTTGTGTACTCACTTGGTGAGTTCATGGTATCGATTGTTTGGAGGCCTTATGTGGGGGCGCGTCCACAAAATAGTGTACCAAAGTAGTGGTAACAAATGCTTTGTAGTGAAAGCAATAGGTATAAATGTTTGTCATACAAATATACAATATACAATATCTTTGAGTGTATTGTAAGATACATAGATTAGGAGTTGGTATATGAGAGTGACAATTGCTAATGATTCAAATGATTGGGTATTAATCTCTTGAATCTTGCAATTGATTACCGGATTGTAGTTGTTGAAATTGATCTCACAACCAAGGTTTAATCTTGAATGGTGTGATGGGAAGGATGTATTGAAGGCATGGTTGAGTTGGTGGATTTGGCAAGGGATAGAGAAGTCCACTTGGGTTGAGATTTGAATGAAGAGCCAATGGAGGGGAATGATGTGGATGCCCGATTACTGTCACATTTGCAGTGAAGCATTCTTCGAAGTTTTTAGTTGCAAATGTGATGAACATGCAATCTTTTATGGAAACAAGTTGCCAATTTGCAACATCAACAAACACTATGACAAGAGAAAAGATTCTTACTTTCATTGTGTGTGATATGACATCATCATGGGACAATGTATAATTTTTTTTAACTCCATATTGTGTGACGTGGTGAGCATATTTCTTCAATAAGAATGTTCTCACATACTCGTGTATCTTCATTATGCCTACAAAATAACAGTTTACATGAAATGCCTCAATAGTACGACATTTGAGGCCAAAATGTCATATTATAGAGAATACGACGTTCAGATAATACGACACTTTCTTGCGCAACCAAATGTTTCATGTTGAAGAGGGAGAACAATAATTATGTTATTTATAAGGTAGGCGGGCCTTAAATAGTTACTTTCTCCAATTAGCCCAGTGTGCCTAGGATACTAAACATGCAAATTTGTACGAGATTATTATCAAATCCCAGTCGAGGCCATAGCCTTTTCAAATCTTTGTAGGCTCTTTATAGTTTTCCAAATCTATGAAAATTTTCCAAGCTTCTTAACCTCCCTGAAATCACTTTTATTTATTTATGAAAGTGTTGCTTTTAGACTCAACTCCAAGCAACACAATCTGAACATGTAGTCTACTAGTCTCTTTTAAACACACATCTTTTCGGTATCCTTCCTCAGATTTCAGACGTAACCACACATCACTCAGATTTTATCCAATTAAGATAGTTAAGAAAATTATTCTTGCTTACCTTATATGTTCATACAATATTAAAATTTATAGTTTCAAACTGTTAGCATAATTGGGAGGGTCAGTGTGATCAGTTGAAGAGAAAGGGAATCTCGACTTTGATATCGTGTATGGTAACCTGGCCTATTACTGATATGTGACCTTAAACCGAGCTCTAGGGAACAAATTAGAAATAATGTTCCCTAGGTGGATGACATGTCCCTAGCTCAACTAACCTCACATTAATGCATTTAATGACGTGGAGGGAGAGAGAGAGAGAGGGGAGGAGAGAGAGGGGGAAGGAGGAAGAAGGAGGAGGAGGCCCATAGGTCTCGGTTCAAGGCACATGAGACCTTGCCACAACGTGTTGGATGAGATTAATTATTCGTTTAGGATGTCTCTTGACATAGTAAGGTCAAAGTCAGTCTACGGCTTAGTAATGTTGGATTTCTTACAACCTCTTACTTGCTTGTGGATAATTATAGAATGCTCATAAGTTGTATTAGCATCGACGTCAAACTTCTTTAGGTCTATCATAAGATACCTTAGGGAACATCTTTAAAAAATCATATTTCATTCAAAATTAATTTAAAAAATTTCCAAATTTTTGAAATAGACAAATATTTCATTTTACCTTGCATGAAAAATTTTAAATCGTTCATTACCATAGAAGAGGTCATTGTGAAAATTCACCAATGTGTAGCTCTCGGTCATAGGCCAGGTTACCATAGCTTCTGCATCTCGACTCCAATCTGAAACTTGAATCGACAACCTGCATGAACTCAGCTAGATTGCAATTGCGAGGTGTATGAGACGATTCCCGATCCAATCTTCCAGTTAAGATTCTCTGTGGGCGTTCAGAATGCCTACAAATCAAGGCCCCCCATAATGTGCCGTAGTGCCCATAACTAATCACTTGCAAACAGTTGTGGGATGGATTGTTAGTACGCTCGCTCATTTTGAGTCTCGCGTGCAATGAATGGGGAGCACCGATTGCTAGTTACAGATAACAGGGTTGATTATGAGAACTAGCCTGTTGAAGTTTAAGACTTCAGGGAGATTAACGATCAGTTTAAAGGAATCTATGGAATATGCCTCAAACTTATAAAAGAATAACCAAAAGAAATCACATCATGTATCTGGTTGGACTTGGAAACACTCCGATTTTGATCATTTCTGCTCCAAAAATCTCCCCAGGACACTGCTCTCCTGCAAGTGTGGTATCGGAATCTCCCAGCGTTTAATTAGCGCACTGTGCCCAGAGATCCATTCTCTAATGATATGTGTCAACTAAAATGGTCATAACATTATTCAGATCCATAACAATGTTCTGTGAGACTGACAATATTATGTGGAATATTCCTCACATTCAGCTTGAATGATGGAATATTCTACAAAATACTATCAATCCCACAAAACATTGTTATGGATCTGAATAATGTTATGTGGTATGAGTTAGAGAATGGACAAAGTTTAAATTAGGTCCATCCGCACCAATGCCCGGGAAGTTTTTGGGGCATAGTCGGTCAAGATCCTAGTGATTCTAAATCCAACCGGTTACATGTTGACATCTTCCGGTTTTGCTTTATTCATTTGAGGCATATTCTAGAGATTCCTCTAAAATGAGCGGTAATATTCTTGAAGTCTCCAACTTCGACCGGTTATTTCTCAAACTCAACTGGTTCATCTGTAAATGATCGTTTGTTCTCCCTGGACAGTGATCCGCACTTCCTAGTCAAGGCTTCGGTTAGAGTAAGTAACCACTCAAATCAATTAGCCCATCCTCCTTGATTAAGAGAAGTAGCTAACATATGAGAGAGCTACCCTATGTGAGAGCTAATCGAATCTCACGCTTACAAGCACGGTCGAGTGGACCAAAAAAATGTTATGGTATACTAAAAACTATAATGGTTTTGGTCAAACACCCAAATATAGTAGTAAAATGTTGTTTAAATTGGATTTCATTCATGGTGACCTTGAGGTGTTGTGTCAAATACATGCATAGAATATACTCAGATATAGAATATGAAGATGAGATCTTCAAAATTTATTAACCAAAGTGATGTTCAAAAGCAAATGAGTAAATATGGTTTTGGACGTAAATTTCATGACCTTAAATATTTTGAACTTGGATATTTTCTTTTTCTTTTTCTTTGAATACATTATTAACTTGAGGGCATCATAAAAAAATGGTAGAAATTCACCAATTTTACCATATTTTATCATATTTTAAGCAAATTTTAGAAAATCACTTGTTCAACATCACCTACTTGCACACCACTTGCACTGTCCTCTAAAACATGTATACTTTTTTTTAATTATTTTTGTCAAAATAAATTGCTTGGCTTTGTAAATCAATGTGTTTCTTGAATGTTAACGATTTTATATTCATAACATTTAAAGCTTGGTTATAGTAACGAACCACTTTCACTTAAACCTTTGCAAAGATCTAAAGCGGGTCTGGAGCTATCCACTTTACTATGCTTGCACTTCTAAGTCAATACGAAGGTTTAAATAAAACTTACAAAACTAGAAGTTAGCTACTTTTTGGACCTTGTTTTTATGAAGAAGGCTTAACTCATTCATACCCCTAAGGCTAAGTTACTTATTACCGATGATTAGCCCAATTTTTTTGGCTTGCATGCTTGTCTCTTAGTTTCCCATCTCATCTTTGTTTTGCTACAAGGTGGACCATGCTATTTCTCGTATCATCCTAATTAACGTACATTTCAAATAAGAAAGAATATTATATTGATTTAATAGTAGTATAATATAAATTCTCATTCTCATATACTATATGCTTAAAACATGATAGCTATTCTAGGTTCAACATTCAACATGATAGGGGAACGTATTTGACCAAAGAAAGACCAAGAGAATCTTCACTTTGATGACGAATGAGATATTTATGCTCCGAAATCACGAGGCAAATAGCTACGCCCATAAGTTGGATTTGCTAATCATCTCACACTAATTGTGTGTTCCATAGACTACGAGGACTGGGTGTAGAGAGAAAAAAGTATTCAATCAAGACGCATCTACCTTACTAGTCCCAAAAACTTGAGGTCCAATACACCCCTCCATGGACCTTATTTTTGGACTCAAAATTGGATGGTGTGTATTATGGAGTGGGGACTCATGAGATTTGGCAGGAGAGAGTGGTGCCACATTAGCGCCACTTTATTTGATACTTATCGATACTTGGATTCGGACCCTATTATAAACTCCAAGTAGATCCCAAATTTTGCTCCAAACCAATCGGAGTGTTCGACTCTAGAGTTTCCGTGGTCTTGGGCCTTATTATAACCTCACCCTCGATCTTCATGAGCTTTTCAGTGCAACACCATGTATCCTACTAAGCCGCTCTAATATTCCGTTATATTAGTGTTGGGAATCTGTGATTTCCACATGGAATAAAGAATGGTCCGAGATGACCCTAAACTACCGAATGATAGTGGAAAGGTACCCAAACTGAACGGAGTGATTGGCGGTTCGATTCCCGGCCGTGAAATCGTCTCTCTACTTGACGGAAAACTAGCAAGGTGGCAAATACCTCTTGTGTTTCAAAAAAAAAAAAAAACACATGGAATAAATTGGGTCTCGACCACTCTAGGAATGCCACATGGCAAACTTTGAGGGGGATACGCAACCCATTATGCCCGTTGGAACGAAGAGAGAGTCCTCAATGGCGGTAGCGTACTTCCATAATAAGTCTTCCGCCTCGAGCTGTGAAGTTTGAAGTGAGGACTTGAATTTTCTGAGCTAACTTGGAGGTACGGATCTTTGTGCGTCACCCGGCCCACCGACCAAATTGAATCTCAAATCCACTCCCACAATCAAATGAATGTCTTTCTTCAGTTGGCCAAGTTGACCAAGAATTTGTACGGCAAGAGGACCACAAAGTCCAAGTTGTTGCAAGCCACCCTTTGCACATAATATGGAAGCCACCGATCTTTCAAACACTTTGTTGCTTCCACTACCTCAACCTAACTTAGTAGTACATGTTGTCCTTGTAACTCAAAATGCTTAGGACCACTTCACACACGAGCCAAGAGCCGTGACCATGCAATTGTGAGAGCCCAAAAGAAAGTGTCCAAAGGCTGTCCAAGACACCTCCAAAATCATGTAGTGTGGTCACGGACCCTCAAGTGTAGTGTGAAGTCATATGTGACCGGTCCCTCAACCAAATGCTATTTCAATGAATTTCCATTCACACAGGTCCTTACACATGATAAAATAGCATAAATCAATAGTTGTGAGTGTTCGGAGTGCCATGGCCTCCCGGTGTTGTGTTAGGCCTACCTTCAAGAGGTGGTTTTTGAAAATAGTCCAAGTGACCATGAAACATGATCCATTCAATGCCATGTAGGAATCCATGTAGACTTTACATCCATCTTGCATTCACATGCTCCGTTGGTCCCTCAAGCGTAGTGTGAAGCAAACTTGGACCAGCTCCGCCTTTTCCACCAATGAGAGTGCTTGAAGTGTAATGGTCACAGGCTCTCAGTCTCGGGTGTGAATTGGCCCTTAGACCCATCAAGTTAGAAGTGAGACTGGTTCGTTCAGGTGAGAATATTATTTTACAAGCACCCGATTCAAGCGCATCTTTAAAGAGCCACCTAATAAAACATTTCCCACGGTGGCCTGTAACATTTCTGTTGGATGTTTTGAAACTCAGTTTTATTAAACAATCTGGATACATTACACAAAAATTCGGTTATGCCCGATGTTTTTTTTTGTGTGGTGATTACAAGTAGCCGGATTGTTGTCTCAAATTTCAAGGAAGAGTATTTGGGGCAATACTACTGGGATATTTGAATGAATAGATCATGGGGTTAATCCCTTAAAGACTTAACTTAAAAGAATACACACAAACACACACCATTATGTGTACCAAACACCAACACCATGTGCCACAAACATACATTCGGGGGTTTCAAATGTATGACAATGACACGCACTGTTGGTTTTTAGTGTGCATGTCTAAGCCACCTCTTTTGAAAATGGGACAGAGGCAACGTAAGTTTCAGCTTGTCAAATTCTCAAATGATTGTTTATTTCCCATTTTTAATATTGAATGCAGCAATCTCATAGCACTCTTGAAGAACGATCATGCAATGCTCAATTTTTTTTTCTTCAAATTCACCCTTGTACATCCACATTTATGATGTGTAGTCGTCATGGATTTGTCACGATACCAAGGCCAAACTTCAAAATAAGTAGTTTGGTTGTGTTTTTTTTACAAATGATGCATACCTAGTACATTATATAACTCCTAATTATATAACAAGTCAATTATATATTATATAATAAGTCAGTAAGTCAACGCATTATATAATGAGTCAATAAGTCAGTACATTATATAATAAGTCAATATTTTTCTTCATTTCAAAATTGAAGTTAAGGTGACTACAAGAGAGTCGTGCATTGGGATAGGCCTGCAAACGAGGGGTTTGTGGCAAGGGCATCACGTGACAATTGCCAACCATTAGATATAGTTGTCCCACCATCCATGATTGAATGTTGGTGAAATCGAGGGCTAGCATTCAATTTTGGGTGAAACCTTATTGTCTCCCACATCTACTTGGGTGGTAAAGAGTTGGCAACGAACAATAAACATGTGATTGCACAAAGTGGCACTAGGTGGATGTTGGGTGGCCTCCACCACGCCCTCATTTTTTATTTTTTTATTTTTAACACATGTTTTTTCATGGCAAGCAACTTTTCTTTGGTGCCATTTAGAAATTTTCCACCCAATTCATTTGAGGTACTCCCAACAAATCCAGTTGAATTTTGTGTTTCTCTTTGGACTTTTGATCTAAATTTATTAAGTTTATATTTATCGTGACATGTCATGGGTTGTAGGCATCACAATCACTTATTCCAGGGAGTATTTTGAAACCAAACCTTCAAAAGCATGGTCAACTATTGAAGAAATAGGTACGTAGATAATATACAACGCAAATATATACTGACATGAAGATGGTATACATGTTAGCCATCCTCGTTCCATTTCCGTAGGCTTGGTTGGAAGATAACCATATGGTGGGCATCATTGGGTCCACAAACTAAACCCCCCCCCCCCGCAAGTTTGTGGTTATCCCAATTTAGTGGAGTCTCTTAAGGTCTAGCCGCACCGCCTACTTAAGAGAATTAGCTAACTTACGAGTTAGTGAAGATTAGCTCACCAAAATCCTAGCTAAGTAAAATGGCCACACCACCTAGTTAGGAGAATCAACTAACAAATAAATTAGTGAGAATCAACTTACTTTTATGCTAGCTAATTGATCACACACCCACACATCCTAGTCACCACTAACCACAGGTTGACCAATTTAAGAGAGGAGGCAAGGTTGACCATCCAAATTTTTGCTCAACTTGCCCAATTTTTGAGAATGACACTAATTATGATACACTCTAATTTTGTGACCCACACCATTTTAGTTTCATTATGGCTAAACTAAACATAAATATCATAATTATGATTAAATAATATTATATATATAATTTTGAACATTGGGCATTGAAAATTTGATTTAATTTTATCATGAAAATTAATATACTATTGTTTCAAATTGTGTACTAATTTAGGATGATGTAAGAAATAGTGTGGTCCGCCTTATAGCATAACGGAGTAGAGATGGGAAAATGAGAGGCGGGCATTCAAGAAGAAACTTGGACTAGTCAATTATAAAAGTCAGTTAGTGTTAGGGTATGGATGACTTGAGATATCTTTAGACAAGCAAGGCCCCAAAAGTTAGCTAACTTAATTTGAACCTTGATTCAACTAGGTGGTGCGGTTGTGAGCACAAGCCAAGTGCCTCCCTCTAATATTGTTGTCCCATACATTCTTAAGGATACTATGCAAACCAACAACTCCACTTGGTGAGAGTAGTGCAAAAAAGAAGTCTTATGACAAGAATCGCTAATTCCAACTCCTTTGATTGCCTCTTTTCCCTTGGTTGAGGAAGTAACCAAAGTGATGTATAGTGTGTATTTCAAAATCCATGGGTAGTCAATATAAGTATTGGTGGCCAAGAATGACAATTTCTGAAAACACATGGGGAGGAAAACAACCAAGAGATTAGGTCATGGGGTAGCAATTGGGGAATGACATATGAATCACAACTTTGTCCACAACCAAAATGAAAGAATCTCCATAGGCATTCCCACATATAGAATCCAATCTCAAGTGGCTAAGTCAACGGCTGGGGACGTGATGAAGAAGTGGATATAATTTGTCACCCTTCTCTAGTTACTTATCCACGGTAAACTTATCACATATTATGAGTGAATGTACATGTTGTTTGAAGTTAAAGGACAATCCACATCATCGTTGGAATGACAATAGTGAATGGGAGATGTCATATGCCATAGAGCACATGGTGTTGAAAAAAATCAAAGGGGATGCAAACTTCTTTAGTTTGTCGTGTGATGAGGCGACATTCATAGATTGTCACTTACCTTGGCACTCACCAATGTGGACTTCTAGTTTGATGCCACATGTTCAATGCTCGCACCACTAACTCTTAGAACCAACAAGTGGACGCAATGGTTGATCATGATAGTCATCAAGGGGGGGGGTAAAGATCTTGGATTTCAGCCTCCTTTGCTAAGCACTCTACATTTTCTTGGGAGTAAAAATAATCTAGGTCAATCACATGCATGCGCTATATGGATTCAAGGTTGGGTTCAGCTAGTGGTAGAACATATACATCTGAAGAAACTCTATTATTCCCCTCGAGCTTGTAGTTAATCTTATATCTATTCTCAACATCAAAGAATTGAAAGGGCCATACTACAATATGAATACCTCTAAGTAGTGATTTGAGTTTGGCATATGTATAGCCCTCAACACATTTGCAAGGTCCAATAATTTTTTGGACTAGCATTGAAATCAACAAGTGAGAACAATTCCAATTTTAAAGACATTGCAAACTTGGTTTGTGACCAACAACCTCACAAGAACCCTAAACCTCGAGTTGCTCACACAAATGCCTCATGTTGATGTCGCCCCCTTTCTCTACATCGACAACTAAACCTAATATTGTGAGAAATCACAATGAAATCAAACCTTGAACTTTACCCATTTACCAATCAAGCAAAGAACCAAAATTAGAAAACGGTGACTATTTGTGTGCACCTACTTCTAAACCATCAATCAACCATCAACATTCGCTAGGTACAAAAGAAGGTAAGAGTTTGCACAAACATGAAAACTCTGGAGAGCTCTTGCAAACCCTAACTAGGAACTCACAAAGCCAAACAAAATGCCCAAACCCATCGGGACCGCTTCCCGCATCTAGCCTAGAAAATTACATCCAACTACAAAGGTACATCCATGAGATGTCCTCCAATGGCGCTCATCCATAGTGTAGGGCCCTAACATATATTCATTTAATTCCCCACCCTATTGAACCCTATGGTATGTTAGTTTAAAAATTTCTCTAACACGATCAATTTGTAAACACCCTAAATTATTTACACCATGGAGTTCATTATATGACTTGGTCTTTGCTACAAATACATATTTATAATATGTAGGTCGTAATTTTAAAGTGAACCCTATATTTGTTTCATGTAGTTTAAAAAAAATACAAGAGTGACCCCCCCCCGCGGGTGTCTACTAGAATACCATTTTTGTGGAGTCAGTTAGGACTACCTCAATATGAAAGCAGACAAGTTGAGGTGGCCCTCAAGGACTTGGCCGTTGCCGCCCAAGTATGCTAGAGGCAACTCATTTGGAAACCTGCCAAACATTTTGAGGTGGTCCAAGAAGACTTGGTCATCAATGGCTAGGTTTGCCAACAACACCTCAGGAGAAGAGTTGCCAAGCAGGTTGAGGTGGCCCTGAAGGACTTGGCCGACAAAGGCCATGCTGCCACAATCATGTCACAAGCCAACGAGTTATTTTCCCGGATGCTAGGGTTTTTTTTGTACATACTTGCATAAACAATGGTGTTACAGTCTTCCAACATGTAACACGTAGATGGCTGCAAATTTGTGTGACCATTCCTTACACCACAAAGCATCTATCCATACCGTTTGATCTACCATTACAATAGCCAAATTTTATTGGTGCCATTATGGGTAGGTGATTTTATTACCGTTTTCAAGGAATAAAGCGGCCACAACCATGAGATTTTTGATTCATCAACAGATTAGGGAAGGTCTTTGGGCCATCTTAGCCGACAATCTCATAAAGCAAACCCTGAGTCCCTTTGGAGAATCTTTGCGGAGTTTTTAGGCAACCCATGAAGGGAATATTCATCTGGGCAGGGTGGAATTTTTTTGGGTAGCAATTTTCATATGTCTTGGGTTGCTCGTAAAAATATGTAGATAGTTCTATGTATAGGCATGTGCATCCCCAAAAATAGGTTCACAAGGTCCTCTCATGAAATATCTACACTTTCAATGGATGGGCCAAGAACTGATGAAGAGACCCATTTCTTACAATAAAAAAACATTGCTTCCAGTACTCTGTTTGAAGAGTGGGCTTAGCTGCATAACATTATTCAAATCCATAACAATGTTCTGTGGGACTGGGAATATTCTACAGAATATTCCTCACATTCAGCTTGAATGATGGAATATTTTGCATAATACTGTCAGTCCCACATAACATTGTTATGGATCTGAACAATGTTATGTGCACACCAACCCCACACCAATGTATTCAGTTAGCGAATTCACTACACATGAGCAAATACAAGTTGGGGCCATAGTCAATTTCCTCATAATTTCTGGAACCACTACAATATCTTATTCACCACCAAAGTGAAGAATCTTCTGAGAGAACTTGAATTGATCGTAGAGGCTGTCCATGAATCAGTTAAATGAAGTTAGGATCAACAATTTACCAAACTTTTCAACATGATTTTTAACCAAGGATTTGTGGCAAATCCATGCACATTGAAAGTGAAAACATTGGAACTTGTTACAACTCCATTTTTTTTTCAACACATCTTCATTTGGAGTTGATATTAGAGACCTTGACTTGGACTAGTGAGATTAGATTAGGATAAGCAAGCCATAAACCTATAGGGGGTGGGTTTTATGAACTCTCTAACATGGTGGCTATGCATTGAGCATGCATCAAGGATTCATGGCAAGCATGTATGTCAAAGATGAAAACGTTGATATTCTCTTAGAAGTCAAAAATATCCTTTACAACTATATAATCTTGGAATTTGCACCAAACTCCCTGTTTCAATCTAGCAAGTTCAAATTGTCATGAATCACCCATAAACCTATAAGGAGTAGGCTCAAACCGGATCCTCTTAACATGGTTGTCGTGAACCCTAAGATCAAGGATCGTGTTAGCCATGTTGGTTGAAGGTGACAACACGAAACCTTTAATAGATCAAGAATTCCTTCAGAACAATTTTGCTCCTTGAATGGCATCAAAAACCTTAAAATTAGTCTAGCGAGATCAAATTGGAATGAATAAACCATAACTTTGTAGGGTTTAGGATTTGCGACAACCATGTAAGTTGAAGGTTGCCAACCCAAGCACAACTAAATCCAAAAGGACAATGGACACGTCCCTAGTTAGCATACACAAAGATTTACAATGCGCCATCTACACCACACCTTCTTGACATTGGACCCATTTGCTTGTGGATTGGTATTGTAGTTTGTATTCACTCACACACATTGTTCGGTATTGGCCCACACCGACATTCAACCCCCCTTCATCCCATCCCCATTACGTATCATGTAGTTCATGGAATTCGCTTATTGTCACGACAATTTCCCAAACACCGCCACCAAAGAGAAACAAGACAAATACAACCCATTACTACAAGAACTTTGAGATGATGGCAAGTCAACCCCCTTATAATTGTCGCCATTGGTGTAAGAGGAGCCATACACAAGCATTTGATACAAAGCACTAAAAGCATCTTAAAATACCATCCACTGAGATTGAAAAGAACTCTTGAAACATTTACATGAAATATCCGTAAAATATCTCACATATTTAGTATTAAGTGAAAAAAATTAGACAACAAACAAGCCCATGTAAACGTAGCATAACGGGGAACTCCCATATAATCAAACATATCATTAAAAAGAGCCCACCCTCCGAAAGGATGGAAATAACCTCACCTTGATGCTTGGTAACACATTATCAAATATATGGAAGAATGAGCTCCCATTCATGTCAGTGTACAAACATACCGATGCTATTGTTATTGTCATTGTTATTGTTATTTTATTTGGGTAGTCAGGTCTCCGGCAGTAGTTGTAGTTGAAAGCTTTGTGGTAGTGCTACACTAAATATTGTAGTTAGTATCACTTACTATTTGGAATTACATAATGCTATAACTATATATTTTATATCTCATTTTTTCCCCGACAAAGGTCAAATTGGTTGTTTGGACATTATAGAACATCAACATCTTGACTCGGTAAAAAATTACATTAATAGTAAAATGATATAGCATTGTGTCACTCTAAACAATAAGTGACACTAAATACAATATTTAGTGTAGTGGTGGCCTTTGGCATTTCTTTTTGTCACCTCTTTCCCCCATGTAAAGTAGAGGCACCTATTCCTGACCAGGACCCCATCGGGAACCTAGAGGGTGCCATAATTTTGATCAAGCTAGGATTGTATTTCAATCAAGCCGGATCTAATAGTGCCATGACACATGTCCATGGTTTGAGTGCTAAAATGAGGAGGAATGAATTGTTAAAATGAGCGGTTATGATAGACTCTAGACAATGGTAATGTGTTGGGATCAACTTTTACCTTCAAAAATTCATAGTAATTTCAATTTGAGGGAATAAAATTACCATTTTTTTTGGTTATCCTCCATATTTCTATCTTCCTACACGGGAAAAATTTGCACCGCCTTATACTTCTCCTAATCTGGTGTATAATCTCTTAAGTGATCGGTTATGGGCACCTCTACTCGACATAACATTATTCAGATCCATATCAATGTTATGTGGGATTGACATTATTCCACATAATATTTCCCATTGTATGTTTGATGTGGAGAATATTCTGTGGAATACTGTCAATCCCACATAACATTGTTATGGATCTGAATAATGTTACGTATGGTTCCATCTGTCTAATGTAAAGTGACCCTAACTAGGATGGCAAATGTCAAGTTTTCATAAAGGTTATGTGGCATTGTGCTGGTGGCAGACTTTGGCACTTCTTATATTGCTTTCTCTTACTTTCCTCCATTTTCTCGAGCTCCCCTTTTGAGTAGAGCTTGGGATGCGGGGTCATTTTGTAGCTGCATTTCTATTCCCTTGAGAATGGATTTTAGTTCACAACACCTAAAATTGTGCAATTTATACCATGTAGATTTATGGCCTATCCTTCCCAATTTGATCGCACTAGACTAATTCAAAGTCATCGACCCCTATTTAGAGATTCATTTGGTCATAATGGTAATTCCCGTGGTACATATAGTAATCAACGCTCTCACCCTCCTCTTTGGTATAGTAGTTGTCATGAAACTTTACCCCTTGACAATGGGGTGATTGTTCATAACACCTATCAAGAGGGGACAACACATTGGGGGAGGGCAAGGATGAAAACGTTTATTACTACTATAGATACAAATAATTTCTATTGAGAAACCAATTTAACATATGATTTAGGATCAAAGACTCTTATTTAGTTTAGTGAGCATAAATTGGGATGAATCAACAAGCAACCTATAGGGGGGGTGCATATTTATATTATTACCCCTTCAATAAGTGAAACCAAACGCTAGCATTTTGACAATGAATCCATGCATTGCAACAACCTTTGACACCACTGTAACGCAAAACTATTGTTGCTTATTGCACTTCAAATCATAGATTGGCTGTTGAAATTGGTTGATTATCGATTATCCCAATCACTAGAGATAACGACTTATGCCATTTTTTGCTCTTACAATGTAGTTGAAAATGAGGTTCACTTTGTGTTTGACATAACATTAAGTAGCAAGCCTGGAATGACCTTCTCAAAAGAGCATCAAACTGGCATGTGCCGGTTTGATGCTCTTTCAAGAGCAAAGGTAGTGCTACTTTTGAGTTTTACTTAGGCTATTTTAAATCTATTTGGTTAGTTACTTTCAATGCTTAGAATTAATCATGTTGGTTTCTAGGACAAAACTAATGCCAAGTGGTGGTAAAGGTTATAATCTAGGCTAAATTATGATCTAAATGAATCTAAATAGCTATAAAGCAACGGGAAAAGTTGGTGAGGTCAAAAAGGTAGTTGCACTTTTTGGAAAAGCCTCCCGACACCCACATTGGAAACCTCTTTGATACCTTTTTGAAGCTACTATATTTGATTATTTATCCATTCATTCACCCTTGCTTTGCAAGCTTTTCCCTTCTTGTTGAGGTAATGTTGCGGGGCCAGGGTGAACGAACCCGTACATTGGTACCTTACCGGATGTCTAGTGATGTCACATTCGAATGAATCGGCCCTCAACCCCATAGGGGGGCTTTTTTTTTTATTGAAGCCACTTCATCCACGATATCTAGGATGGATGATTTTAAGTGAGTGCCACGAATCCCCAGCCGTTCGCCCTCCCCGGTAAGGTACCAATATACGGGTTGGTTCGCCCCAGCCATGTTGCGGGTACTCAAAGGGCACCTTCTAGCATTGCTACTTGTAGAGCAGACTTTTGGGCTATAGTCTGAATACAAACTTCTTGAATTAAGTTTTTTTGAAGAACAGATGAAAATGTTGGACTATAGTCGGATGAAAGAGCTCTTAGAGCAGTTTTAGGAACTGAATGACCTCGGAGAGAAGTTGCAACCGCCTGGAAGAGGAGGACGATAAGGGACTATCAGCGAAGAGAGAAGGCAGGCCATTTTCAAAGAGTGTTTTTCTGGCTATAGTCTAGAGTAGTCGCTGATAAGCGAAGAATATGTAGAATCGGCCAAGTGTTGAATGAACAACTTTACTTCATCTCTGTGATCGAGTGAAGAGTAGATGATGTAATCAGATTGCAATTTGAATGTTATTGAGTTCTTTTGCGGAGAATACAAAGTGTATGAAATCAATGTCCTGATGAAGCAGGAAAGGTCTGGAGTGAGCAAGAGGTTAAGAGAGTGACGGAAGCAATAATGCGGGTGAGGGGTTGTGAAATTGAGTGTCTGTGGAATGAACAATCGGATAGAGCAGTCATGAGCAAAGTAATCAGAAAGGAGAAGGAATATGGCAGAGAAAGATTAATTGAGAAGAGGTAGTCTGTGAGAGATGAAAAGAGCCTTTGAGAGACTGAAAATCGTAATGTTAAACAGTCCAAATAGTACCAGATGAAGCACGGGGAAAGAAAGAAAACTCTTGAGAAATGCATCGGAAGTTTATCTGTCTCAGGTCGCCGAGAAGAGATCGTTAACTGAGGTAAGGGAGGAGAACTCCAGTCGGTCCTCGGAGAGCCATTCAGGCCGAGCACCTTTCAGCCATGAGCGAAACAGAGAGAAAGAGTGAAGAAGAGAGGTGAGGTTCTGAGAGTAGTTAGGTTCATGAAGATACATACAGAGGAGGAAGAGAGAGAGAGAGGACCATTAGGTTAGGGTAAGCGTAGTTTGATGATTTGATTATAGACGTGCCCAACCTAAAAGTAGAAGAAAGCATGGGCTGAACGCTCTATCCTCATCATTACTTAGCATATGAGGCGACTATTTGATACTAAGATGTCCCACCGGGAAATGAGTGGTTGAAGTGGATTATAGTATTGAGCATAAATAATATTTGGCTAATTAAAGCTTCAAGCTAATATTGAATATAGCCATGTATGTTTATTCTACCTTGAGTTGCGCAGAGATTGCAGACCGGAGGGTTGTGTGTGATGGTTCATGCAGGAGATAAGTTCTTGAATGAGTATTAATGCAATTAAAATGAATAAATGAACCAGTATATTAAATGAACTCATTGGAATGTGAATTGCTGCCATTGCATTGTTATTTTGTGGTCACCAAAAGAGACTAACCCCAATCGGATGAAAATCCATTGGCTGACTATTGGCAAGAAACAAAATGACTATCGTCCGTTCCAAGCCATTGAGCTTCACAACTGCAATAGGTCAAAACATAGAGTGATAGAAACTTACCCGAAGATAGGACGGAATCACTCACGACTGAATAAGCACGAACGAACCATAAGAGTGGAGGAATGATGAATTAAAAAAGGAATGGAATAAGAAAGAACCTAAATTGTTATTATGAACCTTAATCCAAAGTGACCTTAATCCTTATAGACACTATCTCAGTCTTCCTGGAGACTTAGTACCCTGGGTTTTGTTGTTTTAAAGCCATAGCAAAAACTTACTACACTACTTAATGTCCCCTGCTCTACAACTTTATTTAAGAATTTAGAGATATGTTTCCTTCATTTTTGAGAATGTTGTATTAAGGAGTATTGAGTCTTTCTTCCAATCAAACCTTTGAGTTAATATTAGTTTTTTTTTTTTTTTTGAGACATAAGGCCGATAGGCCAACGCCAAAGCACAGGAGGTAGTTGACCACCTGGCAAGTTTTCCGTCAGGTAGAGAGGAGATTTCACAGCCGGGATTCGAACCGCCAACCTCTTCCTTGAGATTTGGGTATCCCTCCACCATCATCCGGTATATTAGCCTCTATCTTGAGGAGACTCCTACACTTTGCTACTCTAGGGAGTGGGCATATTTGACACCCTCTTTGTAACGTGTATTACATATTTATTGTTTTATATTTATTTACAACCTCTCATTCAACTGGGACTCCTTTACTATAAAACTAGAGGCGCTACCCTGAGTGCTCTAGCAGTCCTAAAAGTAAAGGGAGTTAACTACTAGTTGATGACTGTGGTTCTACACGTAGTTCTCCCATGTAAGTAGGGACCACTAGTTAACTGCACTTAGAGATATCCTAAAGGCATGGGGGAGAGCTCGTTAATATATATTTAACTACCACTTAACTACCAGTTGGAGGTGGCCTCAACTGCCAGTGGTACTTGTATATAAGCTCTAAGGTTGGGTGGAACATGCCTCTTGAATCTCATAATATTTGAGAACGTTACATTGGTATCAGAGCCGGCGCTCTTGTACCTTGTTTTCATTTGGGTTTCTATTAACTTCCGTTGTGTAGTTGTTATGCTGGTAATTTTTCTGGAGGGTGTTCATTTTAGGGGGTCATAAATAATTGGTTTTAGTGATCACTGCTAAAATCTGAAGATGTTTTAAGTCAGTGGGGTGGAGTTATAGTATTCTGAAACCTGGGTAGATTTATGCACGAAAAAGGGTATAACTCCTAGACAAAAAATAGGATAGGCTTGAAATTTGGTGAGATGATTTGTGTTTAGTCTCTCTAGTCACAGTTAAAATTTCAAGTCATTTCGAGAAAGTCAGAGGAAGCTATCCTATTCTGAAGTTCTTTTGAGAGCAGCATACGAAAAAGGGTATAACTCCTAGGCAGAAAATCGGATCGGGTCGAAATCTTGGGGCAAGATTTCTGAGTAGGTTGTTTACTCGTGGTTAAAATCTGAAAACTGTGGCTCTCAGATACCCGCTTAATTTTTCTATTGGGGAAAGCTATTGGGGGGTAGAATTGTTTTGTCTCTTGTTTTGGTTTTTATTGTACAGGACCGCGTGAGCAGTCCCGCAAATTTTTGGTATTGTATTTTGTGTGTTTATGTTATGGCCATCGAGGATATGGACACTTCTGAACCGTCAAGGGAGGATAGTCCTCCCCAGGTTTTTCCGATTGGCACATCCTCTTCACCGAGTGATGCAAGTATCCGTAGTTTGGTGGTCCAAGCTATTCAGGATTACTGCAATGGGAAATTGATTGATGACTTAAGTCAATTTCAGCGTGTAGAGCAGCAAGGTGAAATAACCTTCTCGATTGTGAACACGCATTCCAATCGCTTGGAAGCATTGGAATGCCAGGTCCAACTCTTGAAGAAGTATAATGAGGGGGACCGTTCTAAGTCCACCACAGCTGTTGGTAAGCCGGAACGGTTCAAGGATAAGTCCAAAATTACCATTATGGCTTGGCTCAACCAGATGAAAAAGTTCTTGGTTGCACGCCATATTGCTCCTGAGGAGTGGGTCACAATTGCGTCAACATATCTAGAAACCAATGTGTCACAACATTGGGATATGCTTGCATTGGAGTTGGCAGCGGATAAGAAAGATCCGCAGCTCTGGGATAACTTCTATTACACATTACTCACTGCTTATGGCAGTGTCAATCAGGAGTTGGTAGCCCGGAACAAGCTTCGTGTTCTTAAACAGAAAGGTTCTGTTGAGGACTATGCAAATGAGTTTCAGCAGTTGTGCTCACACATTACTAAAAATCATGTCTCCCGGGGAGATAAGATTGAGAGATTCATCTCAGGGCTCAAGGAGGATATCCGCAAGAAGGTCTTGGTGGATCCTAAGGGCGATGGTGGACCATGGGAGGACATCAAGCGTCTCATCAATTATGCTGTGACAATTGATGCAACGTACACACAAGATGCAAAAGGACGGGACAATGATAAGTCTCATTCTGATGTACCGGTTGTCAAGACCAATGGCCACACAGGGCCGATTAGAGACAACAAGTCTCGCCGCTCTGAAGGCCGCTTTTCCGCCTTTTACAAGAAGAGTAAGCAGGGTAAAGGGGAGGCCCCTTCGGCAAGAAGCACTGACAAAAAGGATGGTCTTTGTTTTCAATGTCACAAGGAAGGACACTTGGCTAGAGATTGTCCTGATGGCAAGAAGAGTGTTGAGCAGCAACCTGCCAAGAAAGGCAAAAAACTTTTTCACAAGTCCGACACTTAGGCAGTGGGCTAGTGTCAGGACCTGTTCAAGTTTCGGAGGGTGTTTTTGATTTGCCTAGTGATGCTTTGGAAGTGATTCAAGGCTTAGTCAATAAGCAATTTAATGTAATCGTGTCTGATATTTTGAATAAAGACATTATTTTGCCAACTCCGTTACTCCCACTCAGTGATGTGTTAGATGTGAACTCCAAAGTTTATGGAGCGTTCTCATTGATTATACCATCAGTGGATGATTTGCAAAGTTTCTTGAAATCTTATTTGCACGGTAAAGAGGGAGCGCCCTATGAGACCGGTGCTTGTTTTATTGTTGACAAACGTAAAGCAAAAAGTCTTAAGAGAACTTTACCACGATTTAAATTGGTCCATCAATTTGAATCAAACTCAGTGCAGTGGCATGTTTATTTGGATGAACCTAGGCCACGTGTGCTGAATCAGCTCACTCTGTCTTCTCAACTGATGATGAGTTTCTCAGGGCAAGTAGCTCATCAGGATGCATATGTATTAATGGATAGTGCCGCATCACATTGCTTTGTGAGTTCTGGTTTTGCTAAGACCTTCGGGTTAAAAGTGAAAAATGGCAGTAACACACTGGTATTAGGCAATGGTGATGAAGTCCAAACGGACGGCAAGATTAAAGTTCATGTTAGAATACAGCAATATCAAAGCCAAATTACTTGCCTGGTGGCAAAGTTAAGTGAAGGCATTGATTTGATATTGGGCAATGATTGGCTAGTGCAGCACAAGGCACGCTTGGATTTTGCATCTGAATGTTGCGTGTTGTATAAGGGCCGCCGTAAAATGACACTGCATGTGAACCCAGTGCAATGTCAGAGTCCAAATCCCCATAGACTCACCGCCATGCAGTTCAAACGGTCAATTCGGAAGGGAGCAACGTCGTTCCTAGTTCAGTTGACCGCGGTTGGAGACGACATAGAGGACACAGTGGCAACACCTTATGCCACAATGTTGGAGGAATATGCTGATGTTTTTCAACCCATACCTACAGGGTTACCTCCAGAGCGGGAAATGGCCCATACTATTCCTTTAGAGCCAGATGGCAAGCCGCCATTTAGGCCGATCTATAGGTTGAGTCCTCTTGAGCTGCAGGAGGCCAAGAAACAGATCAAGGAGTATTTGGAAAAGGGATGGATAGAGCCTAGTTCATCGCCTTATGGGTCTCCCATCTTGTTCGTCAAGAAAAAGGATGGAACGTTGTGAATGGTGGTGGATTATCGGGCACTTAATAAGCAAACGGTAAAGAATCGTTATCCGTTGCCTCGTATTGATGATCTTTTTGACCAGTTAGCCGGCTCTACAGTATTTTCATCTCTTGATTTGGCACAAGGTTATCACCAGATTAGGATATCCGAGGAGGATGCTCCTAAGACGGCGTTTAGAACACCGTTTGGTCATTACTAATTCAAAGTATTAAGTTTTGGATTGACCAATGCACCAGCAACTTTTCAAGGAGTAATGAATCGTGTTTTTCACAAGTTCATTGGAAAGTTTGTTTTGGTATATCTGGATGACATCTTAATTTTTTCAAAGAACGAGGAGGAACATGTCAGTCATTTGGCACAAATACTTCAAATTCTACGAGAGAATCAGTTTTATGCAAAGATGTCTAAGTGTCATTTCGGAAAGAGTGAATTGCATTATTTAGGACATGTTGTTGGCAAGGAGGGCATCAAGGTGGATCCTAAGAAAATTGAGAAAATTGAGAAAATTAAGAAAATAGGGCCAAGTGGCATAGACCTCTTGAAGTCGGACAATTACGATTCTTCTTGGGGCTTTGCAATTACTTCCGCAGATTCATACATGGATATTCCACTCTGGTTGCGCCTTTGACTTCTCTGACGCGAAGCAAAGTCAAGTACATTTGGACTGACGAGTGTGAACGCGCTTTTGAGAATGTTAAGTATGCTTTAACACATGCACCAGTTCTGACCTTACCCAAGTTAGGGGAGCCATTTGAGGTCGTTAGTGACGCTTCTTTACTCGGAGCAGGGGCCGTCTTACTTCAGGGAGGTAAGCCCATTGCTTTTGAGAGTAAAAAATTTTCTCCCGCTGAGAGAAATTACACTACTGGTGAACAAGAACTTGCAGCAGTTGTGCACGCCATGCGAACCTGGCGGTGTTACCTAGAGGGTGCAGATTGCACGATCGTCACATATCATAACCCTCTGGTGTATTTAAAAACACAACAGACGTTATCAAGGCGTCAAGCTCGGTGGTTGGAGTTCTTGGAGCAAAATTTTGTCTATAGATGGGTGTATAGACCAGGAAGGATTAATATGGCAGATCCTCTGAGTCGGAACCCACTAGACCCGGGTGACCAGCCAGCCTTGATGGCACCGCGGTCGGCTCCAAGTAATTCGGTCCTTCAAATGGTGGCTGCAGACGCTGGGCGAGGTGATCCTGTTGAGCAAGACAACAATCCGAAGGGGTACCCGGAGTTCGTCAGTGATCAGCAGTTATATCAAACTATCATTGCCGGGTATGCTCTTGATCCTTGGTTCTCAAACCCGCACAATCTGAAACATTTTGTTTATGAGAATCACATCTGGTGGTATGAAAAGGCGGTTGTGGTTCCAGATGTGTCATTCCAAGGATCGAATATCAGGTCATTTTTGCTCTGTGAGTATCATGATGCAATGTATAGCGGTCATGTAGGGGTAACTAATACGTATAAGAGGGTGCGAGTAAACTTTTGGTGGCCTGAGATGCAAGGGTCCATCAGAAGCTATATAAAATCTTGTGAGATTTGCCAAAGGAATAAGGCCCCTACTCTTAAACCAGCAGGCCTTTTACAACCATTGGAGATTCCTGATAGAAATTGGGAAGTAGTGAGCATGGATTTTATCTCTGGATTGACTCCATCTGCTAATGGTTATGATGCCATCTTTGTGTGCGTGGATAAGTTGTCCAAGATGGCCCACTTTATGCCAACCACCACACATGTTACTGTTGAAGGTACGGCAAGGTTATTCCGTGATCATGTATATAAGTTGTATGGTCTACCCAGGGTAATTCTAAGCGACAGGGACGCTAGATTCACAAGTAGGTTTTGGGATGCGTTGCATGGTCTTTTGGGGACAAGGTTGGCCATGTCCACCGCATTCCATCCTCAAACTGATGGGCAGACGGAACGGGTAAACCGTATCCTGGAGGATATGTTGCGGCATTATATCAACCCAGTGCAAGATGATTGGGATGAATTCCTTGCAGTGGTTGAATTTGCATATAATAGCTCTTGGCAAGAGTCTGTACGGAATACTCCGTTTGTCCTAAACTATGGCCAGCAGCCCCGGACACCAATTAGTGGGAACAGCAGGTGTCAAGTCCCTGTTGCGCATAATTTTGTCGAGCATATGACACATGTGATTGGCGAGGCCAAGCAACATCTCATTGCTGCGCAACAATGACAAAAGTTCTATGCTGACAAGAACCGACGAGAGGTCTCGTTCGAAGTGGACCAGCAAGTGCTAGTAAGTACTGCCAACATTAAGTTGAAGGTCCCAGGAGCTCGAAAGCTTTTACCAAGGTGGATTGGCCCATTTCGGGTGGTGCAAAGGATAGGGGTGGTAGCATACCGTGTGCAACTGCCAGATACATTTAAGATACACGATGTCTTTCATGTGTCACTTCTTAGGCCTTATGTGGCCGATGGCAGGGTACAGCCTCCCCCTCCGCCAGTCTTTGAGGAAGATGCATCTTATGAAGTAGAACGCGTGCTTTCACACGAAGATAGAGGGTCTCGTTCTCGCCCCAAGAAATTCTATCTTATCAAATGGCTCGGATATGCACTTGAGCATAATTCATGGGAGCCCGAATGCAACTTGAGTGTAGAAGTCCTCAAGGAGTACTAGGATGCGGTAGCAAAGTCGGAAGACAGGCTCACACGCCATGGTGTTAAGCGTGACCGCGAAGCCCCAGCTGTGCAAAAACGTTTGAGGCGGAAGGTATCTTTGGGGTAGGCGCCTTCTGTTCTTTCAGGCTTGCACAAGATCCTGTAAACGGGGTGTTATTATTAACTTGTTTCACCCTGTCAATTGGCATGGAGCATGGTACAGATACAGATCCCATGGCTCGCTTAAATTAGTGGTGGTCTTGACTATATTTGTTTTGATGCACTACGATTTGGGATCATTCATGAACGCGGACGTTCATTCCTAAGTGGGGAGGTGTGTAACGTGTATTACATATTTATTGTTTTATATTTATTTACAACCTCTCATTCAACTGGGACTCCTTTACTATAAAACTAGAGGCGCTACCCTGAGTGCTCTAGCAGTCCTAAAAGTAAAGGGAGTTAACTACTAGTTGATGACTGTGGTTCTACACGTAGTTCTCCCACGTAAGTAGGGACCACTAGTTAACTGCACTTAGAGATATCCTAAAGGCATGGGGGAGAGCTCGTTAATATATATTTAACTACCACTTAACTACCAGTTGGAGGTGGCCTCAACTGCCAGTGGTACTTGTATATAAGCTCTAAGGTTGGGTGGAACATGCCTCTTGAATCTCATAATATTTGAGAATGTTACACTCTTGGCATATTTCTAGTCCCACAAGCCTTTTGCATCCTAGACTTTAAAGTTGATTTCATTGTATTGGTAGGTTTGAAAAAAGGAAAAAAATGACCAAGCTGGTGGAAACATTGGAATGTGTACACTTGTGTATGATAATTCCCTCTATCCAATCTATGGGGTTAAGTTTTTAATAAACTCCTTTTACCTTGCCAAATAATGGTGGGACCCAACTAAAAGAGGTGGGTGTCTACACTAATTATCCCAATTAGTGAGAGAGGGCTATTATGAGTGTGGGAAATTAGTGAAGGTGATACTAAATTTCTTTATGCTATGAAATTAGTGATACCAAAAGATCTAGGAAGCATTATTCATCCTAGCACTACTACTTTGAAAATACTATTCATAGCAACACTATTCACTGCAAGTATTGGTACTTGGAACTATTTCATATATATATTTTTTCACTCTACAAACACCTTATAGCACACACATTGATTTCTTGAAGTCTATGATAAATGAGCATGGATTCATGAATTTAGTGTTAGTCAATAGAAAATTTAGCCCTCAGTAACTTTGAGATTTGGCTATTAAATAGTGCGTGCTTTGGGAATTAGTACCACCCTCACTAATTGGGCTAATCAAGTGTAGCCTTGGCCTTGGAGTATGGGAAGCTGAAACTATGCTCAGGGAAGTCACTTAGTGTATTCTTTGGGGACACATGAGCGTACAACACATATTTTTTGGGGAGCTATGTAGCTCATTTACTGCATTTTAGTGGACCCTATATTTTTTTAATAATTCTACTTTCTTCAATTTCTTACCACCCTATGTGTAATTATAAATTAAAATCTCCATAATATTTCAGACCCTTCATTATTTATATTTATTTGAATTTTCCTTCATGGACAATAGCATTGTACTATAGCATTAGAAATGGAATTCATCACGCAACAAAAATTAAGCTGTGTATACAAGAAGCATGTTATTTACATAATTGGTTACATGTCTAAGCCCATTGATAATGGCGTACTTAATTGTTTCATTCAAACATTGAAAGAAGTCCACAAATTCCAAAACAAACCAACATCACTAAAATGTCCATAATGTGTTCACTAACACAGTTGCACTAACATTGCACATGTTATCATGCAAAGTATGAAGACAATTTGAAATGCCTACTTATGAACCCTACGTGAAAATTGAGAAATGATCATCACAAAAGATGCCACAGCCTCTTGCCTAGAACAATCCATCAATCCACCATAGATTCACCAAATATGGCCCCACAGAGCTCTTTAAACATTTAGGGGTCAATGCACGATGATAGAATTCTTGTCTTGCGTGGGAGGAACAACCATAGAATTATACAAACGTCAATGAAATGTTCCTCAAAAGTACACTTAATAACCCTCATCCAACGAGTTCATCCATTTTGCAGATGGATTTGTGATCATTTTTCATCTAGTTCTTAAATTTTTCTTACTCTAAACTCAACCTCAAAATTAAAAAAATTCCCTACCAATTACTATAATGCTATTTTAGAAATACTATAAACATAATTTTGGGTATTACAAGTGACCCTATATTATATATAATGTGCTACCTCACATTTCTTCAAGGCTATGGTATATCAAAAAAAAATATAATTTTTATCAACCATGAATAAATGTCATCCTATATTTGTTCTCTCATAGTTATCTAAAATTTTTACAGTGACTTCCCCGGGAAACTATGGCAACGACGGATGATCAATACACAGAGAAGAGTTGGGCACATGGCCTAGGCTTCCACAACCTGGGCAACCCTTGAAGGACTTGGGTTGAAACAATAAAAAAATAAAATGAACATGATATTAAATTTTTTTGGTTAAAAAGGCTTAATTTACTGCCGGGTGAAATGCAGGCTTGTGTTTATTGCATTGGGGTAAAACATAAGCTGTGTTTTTATTGTATTTTGTCGCGTGTGTAGTGGCTTGCCGTGGCGGTAGCCACTTCGTTTGTTGTGTTGTACAGTTGTTCGACTCACTGCCCTGCCTCCACAACGACCAAAAACAATTGGGGGGTAGCAAAGTTGGGCCATGTGCCCAACCTAAGAGAGATAGATAGAGAGAGATAGATAGAGAGAGAGATAGAGAGAGGAGAGAGAGGAGGAGACCCTGAGGAACTTGACTGAGTGCGGTTGGGGGTTGACTTTCTGTGTGCAACTGTCAGCCACATGGAAAGAATGCGCATTCCAATCCATGGGGCGTGCGTGCAAATTTAGTAAACGAAGCAGGCGACGTCGGAGGGGAGAGCAGAATCCAGATCCCCCGCCTCGGAGCATCCACCGCTCCGGAGCAGCCGCCGTGATAAAAGGTAGGAGGAGGAGGGAACTTGGAACTTATACCTTGGGACCTTGCTGCAAGGGAGGCCAGTTGCCAAGTCCAACGATGGATCACTGCCACTAACTTATAAACTTAACTTAACTTAGTGTGCATTTATCGTCGTGTAACTAAGTTCATCTGCGCTGATAACCTTAATAAGTATTAGATCGTCTAGGGTGAACACAGTGCTCGGTCAACCCTCCTCTAAGAATTCTTTGGGGCGCATTTGGACGTGGCCACGAGGTCTTAAGAAGTTGGCTCACATTTTCGAGGAGGCGGAAGTGGACTATGTGGTAGAGTACTTGGAGTCCCTTGAGTGGGATTGCTCTTCTGTTCTTGGCAAGTTTTGCAAGCAGTTGAGACTCTGGTTTTTGCAGGCGAAGTTGGGATCTAGAAGATTAGAGGTGCTGCTCAGTGGTGATGAATTGTTGAGGAGGATTGGGACTCCGAGATTAATTATCGTGGGTGACGTCGGCGACATTTTACATGTGCTTGTATGTGTCAGAACTCAAATATGTCAAGTAATTGCATTGCATCTAGTGGTGCTCCGGTGAAATGCTTAATCACATGGTGGTAAGGTTCACAGCAGACACGGTAGCTTTGTGACGTGGGGAAACTTTGGTATTCTTCTACATTTCGAGATTGTAGATCGACCTTCATAACGAACATTTTAGACTGCCTCAAACAAATTGTGTGAGGTTTTACTGTTGCTGAAACTCTTCAGATTCCTTGAATCCATCACATGAATGAGTCGGTTTCTATTTCATGTGGAGGTGATCTACAGATTGCAAATTGCTAGACTTGCATTCAGACCGAGAGTCGGTGGGAGGTGGTTTGGAGCAGTAGTACCTAAAGAGAGATTTTAAACTTTCTTCAGGCGGGAATAAATTCAATCGATTTTCTTCTGCCTCCGGGTAGTCCGCAAGAGAATGCTTCTCACTCATTAAATATCCCTGTGAGTAGAGCAAGAGCCCAAACTTAATTAGTCGCATAATAATGCACAGGAACATTTGCATAAGTTTTTTCTGCAATGCTCGTCGATTGCCGCCTTCTGATATTACTTTTTTGCTTCTTTTTTTTGTTACTTTTGATCGCTTGCAGGTTTCGGTGGTTCGATTCAATTTCAGGTTACCAGATATTGTCTCATGACCTGCACTTGTGCTGCCACCATTGATCACATCAGAAATTCTGGTGAAGCATTTTCCGTGAAGAGTTTGAGTTGAGTTGAGTTGCCGGGCGCCATGGGCTGTTTCTCGGTGCCACGATCGAAGCGTCAGGCACCCGGGTCGCCGCAGAGTTTATCTTCATGGAAGGATGCAGGGAGCACCCAATCTCGGGAGCTAATCCTCAACTCCACAACATCAAACTCCTCCTCGACCACCTCCAGCTTCTTCCACTCTCCGTCGATCAGCATAAAATTCTTAGCCCGTAGGAAACCTGCCAAAACGGCCAGATGGTCTCGCACCTCCAGCCGCTCATGTTCGAGCCCCGAACTCCAATTACTGCCATCTGACTCCAGATCGACACGTTTGAGCACCGCCGGATCAGCCAAGGACTTGGCCCACCTTGATGATGATGAACAACTCTCCGCACGAGGACGCACCGATGTCTCTAGCTGCACTGAGGCCATAGAGTCCTCCTCTGATCCAGGTCCTTTACAGGGGCCCTCATTAAGCACATTCTGCTTCAGTGACCGCAGCAGGAGCAATAATTCCTCCTCACCGGCGGCAGCGAGGTTAAGTGATTCGAGCTTCGGTGGCGAACCACAGCCTCTTCCACTTCCTGCCGAGGATTGGGAAGAATTTGGCAACCCCTTGGCTATTGTGCCGTCATTATTAAGCCCTGAGGTGACGAATCCCATTTCGATGAATCCCATTTTGGGTAATTCTGCCATTCCTAGGCCGGTGGTTTTATGTCTGACCGATCCACAGGGCTTGGGGTCGTGGATCAGTCGACGAGGGACGGTGATGCCGATGGGTGGTTTGCCCCTTCCTCCTCCCTCGGTGGCCACCAAGCTCTTACCTTGTCTTGAAGCTTACGACTTCGCCGACCTCAAGAATGCCACTCACAACTTTTCCCCCGAATGTTGTTTGGAGAAAGGTGACTTTGGCGCTGTCTACAGGGCCTGGATGAAGGATTTGAGCTCCGGAACCGATGTGAAGACCGAAATGGCGGTCGTCAGATTTGCTCCAAATGGAGTTCAGGTAATCTAATCTCAGAGCTTCTTCTCCTTGCAGCTTATTTCAAACTTGTATGCGACTACTATACTTGTCAAATACCATTGGGCTAAGTTGCCTTTGAATATTCTATATCTAATTATGAGAATGTCATTTTGGTTATCAGCAGCCACCACACTGTGTAATCCACTGAGAAACAATACATTAGGGGGTCGCAAGTGAGATGACCTTAACTTAAACAAAATAAAATGGGGTTACTAGAAGTGGAGAAAATAAAGCAATCTCCTATTTGTTGTCTTGAGTTCATTTAACCCGTTTGAACCACGGGAAGGAAGCGCCATGTGTAGGTGACATGTGATAGTTGTCTGTATCGAGTAAGGGAAATCGCTCCTATGTAGTTAGATACTGCAATACTTAGATGCTTGAGAAGTGGAAGGTAGTTGTGTGCACCCACATAAGAGAGTAAATTTCTTCGTGACGCAATCTTTTGTTTAAAATAACAATTTTGGCATGAGAGAGGGGTAGGGGACCCTAATGAATGAAGTTTTGATAGGGGAACCAACAAAGTGGGCTAAGTCTACACTCGCATTGAATTTCTTTTTAATCTAAACCATGAGAATTCCATGTTCTTATACGATTCATAAGGTTATCAGCAGCCACCAGCAATCTAGAAACAGATGTATAAAGCCTAGCCTTATAAATGCCAGCCTTATTGATGCCTCTTTGTGTTCGTTCCCCTCAGGGATTTAAAGAATGGAAAATGGAGATTCAACTGCTTGCCCAGCTGCCGGATACCACGAACCTTTCTATGGTTAAGGGTTATTGTGCTCACCAAGTTTTCACAGAAAATGGAGGGAACAGCAACTGGGAGTTCCTTCTGATATTCGAGCAGTCGCCCAACGGCAGCCTTTACGACTACCTCTTTGGGGCTCGCTGCAACACCTTGTTGGATTTCGGTGCCCGAATCAACATTGTTCTTGGCGCAGCTCGTGGTTTAATGTATCTACATGACCGTGCGCGCCTGCAGATTGTGTACCCAGAGTTAAAAGCTTCGAGTGTGGTGCTGGACAGAAATTACACACCGAGGTTGGCAGGATATGGCATGACTGTGATCTCAAAATCGCCTGTGGAAACCAAATCATCATTCAGTATGGTAAGTGGACAAGCTCCATTCCCCCATAAATTTGCAAGAGGTGACTTTCTTCGGCTTTAGTCGATTTACTTATTGGAAATATTCTCGTATATTTTTAAGCTTCATAAGAGGGTGTCCATGACCAGGAATTGAAGGCACATTGATGCAAGCTTGGAAAGCTATGCAAAAGACTATTGTGCAATTTTAAGATAGGCTCATAATCGGGTGAGGACAAATAGAAGCTTGCCACTTCATTATGATCGGCACTCGTTCTTAGGAATGAGCGCCCTATCCTCGGAGATTTGTTCCTCGAGGCTGAATAGAAGGGAACCAGCTAATAGAGCTTAATTGTAATGTTGTGATCATGGTGTTGCAATCTCTATGTTTATTATAATTTATTTTTTCTTTTCAAATTTTAAGTGTTTGTGTATTTTCCATTCATGCAGATAAGCCAAGCGCATGCCAAGAGCAATGTGTGGAGCTTTGGTGTGCTTTTGCTCGAGCTTCTCACGGGCAAGTACAGCAGAGCTGCCATGTTTTTCTGTGACGAGAAGCTATTTGTGCATTGGGCGAAACCATTCATGGGGGACGAATCTCGGTTGTCAGGTATCCTTGACCCACGCATAAAAGGCAAATGCCCAATACAAGGAGCCATGAAGGTAGCGGCGCTGGCGCTAGAGTGTCTGAAAAAGAAGGAAGTACAAAGGCCAAGTATGTCAGTTGTAGTAAAGTCTCTGACAGCTATCAAGAAAAATTATGGTAGCAGGTTCGAGTGGAGCGATTCCGCCTTGGCAATGAAGAAGCTTGTGGCGTACGATCACGTTCTTCAATCAAGTACACCAGAAAGGAGAGTCCTCAACTCGTGTAAGAATGACTATCAACTGGTGGCTTGCCCTTCTCCATACACCTTGCAAGCAGTTTAGAAAGTAGTGGTAAGGAAGATGTTGCTACCATCGTGAATTATGGTGTTGCTTCACATCTGAGCTGGTCTAACTCTCTAAGTCCAAAACGGGCATCACGAGAATCAGAGGGTCTTCAAGACTACTACCTCCTTTCAACGGTGAATACCTTGACAGACGTGGCCAAGCCAATCAGCACCTATTTTCCCCAAGGGCCAGGTGCACCTTCCCACATGGCTGGTTTAAAATATTCAGTTCACCTGAATTACTCCACTATGAATTGAGCATGAAATCAAACGCTACGAAGGTCACCCATTAAGGGACTATTCCGGCCTCAATCCCATGGGATACAGGTTAAGGATTTGGGTTTAAGCCACCCTCAACGACCCTTGACCAGGCTAGGTATACAACCCATTTAGACACTTTAGAAGGTAAAAGGTTGAGGTGTATATTTATATACCTTCCCTAACTGAGACTCTGTTGGCAGTGTGAGAGTCTCTAGGACAAGAGCATTTGTACAAATCAAACGGGATTTGCCTGTTCCGCACTTCACTGAACTCCAGAAATTGTAGGAAGGTTTCCAGGAGCTTGTACTTATACGTGACGGTTACTGTGATCCGCATACCCAATCTCTTTTGCTAACTGCACTACCCTTTTTCATATCATTCTCCCAGTTGTAGAGGACATTTTATGAGCAGCAGTTGGAAACTTGTCAAATTTTGAAGATCTTGCAACAATCAGATTGGGGAGCTTGGAACATCTGGGATTTGTCCAGATATGTGTGCACATTTACCACCTAATTAAACAATATCTTTCACTTCATTGTGACACTCAAGTTCGCAAGACTGACCCTACTTTCTGCTTCATATTGGATAGGCTTCATATAAAGTTGAACGGCTTTGTAGTTTCAGGGAGTGGACAGTCAGAGTGGTTAGTGGTCAATTTTTTATCTCACTTGACCATGTCACACCTGCTAAGGAGCGTCCTCTTTACCAATTTATCATGACCATGTTGCAGTTTTACCAAAAGAAAGGAGAAAATTATACAATAGTCATAAACCTAATAATAAGATATTCCTTGATGTACCAGCCGAGTCTCGCCAAAGTACCACTGGAGCTTGATTTTGTACCTGTTGATAACAGTCAAATCAATATTGTTTGGATTCACCCATCTTAAGCCGTCCTGCAATTATTAGCTTTGAAATGTGGCCCATGTGCAGTTTCTGAGAATCTGCGTCCACATTGTGGACCTCTCTACTCTCGGCCCTGCCAACCAATGCAGCCCCCAAAACACAATAACGCAATTGTCACGGGCGCCAGCTACCCTAAAACCTAAACTGTACCTTCCCCATCATCTGCAATTAATTAACTCAAGGTAAGAATTTAGGGTGTCCTGTCAAATCCCAGCTTCTGATATGTGGGATTCCTGTAGCCTTCCTGCCAATGCTGTAACTTTGTGCTCCTGTCGAAGGGTCTGTGGGTTTCTTTGAGCAGAAACTGGAGCTTGATTTTGCACCTCCTGATAACAAACAAATCATCATTGTTTGGAATTGCTCATCTAAGTTAAACGTAACCAACTACCCTAGAAACTTAAACCCCTGCTCCAACCATCTAGAGGTTCTTGGATGATCCTCATCTGCAATTAATCTACTCAAGGTAGCCTCCTGTTAAATCCCAGCTTCGGATATGTATGAATCCTGTAGCCATGCTGCCAATGCCGCATCTTCCTGCTCCTGTCGAAGGGTCTGGGGGCTTCTAATTTGAGTAGAAACTGCTCTCCTGGTTCTGGCCCGCCCTGCTGCAGACACAGCCACCCTTGCATTTCGGTCCCCAACTGGTTGCCAGGACTCTAAGCTTGTCAGCATGGAAGCTCTTTGAAAAGAGCTGTACCTACCTAGTGGCCGGCCTCGTTCTTGGGCATCCACACCTGGCAACTGTCGCCAGGGAGTGGGTCGGGTGGTTCTTCTCACAAGCCCTGAATTACGAAGCTGAGGTTGACGTTCCTCACCTATAACCAGAACTGGTTTCTTAGTAGCAACCTCTACATTCTCACTGCTCTTCTTCCGATCTTCAGCGCGAGCAGCGGTTTCCTTAGGAAATAGTAATTGAATTGTGTTCCACAGCACTGTGTTGATTGGGCAACCGTTTGAACTATTGGTCCTGTTAACATAACCATGAATAGATCAATTCAAGGTAGTTAATAATGCTTATATTAGCAACAGATGATAAAGAGAGTTGACTTTGTTTCTAACAAATAGGAAGTCTTCAGTGCAGCACATAGAAGCGCAGCATTACATCATTTGTTCAATTTCTTTCGTTTTCATTCTTGGATGTGCTTCCAAATGAATCTGCAATAAGTTTGTCAATCTCTGTCTGTTTACAGAATAAGATCAATTTAACCTAGCCAGTTTTGTGCAGCACTGGGTTAGGAAAACTAACCGAAGCTGTTGTCGGCATTTGGGGCAGCGCAACCCACACTTTTGAAACACAGACTGTAAACAACTTTTGCAGAAACTGGAATGGTGCAATTTTCGCTTTGTCAGTGTCTTTGCCTGAACCAACTTTTATGTAAACTCAACGACTCCGAACGTAATATGCCAAGTAATAAAGGTTCACAGCTGAGTTGGACCCTTTTCAAGAGAAACTTTTGAAGTTTCAGGATAAGGACTGGAATGTGGTTGTATGGCCACTGATTATGGCCAAATAGTTGTATGGCTAATTAATTGTAAAACAGATGTGTGGGAGAATGATGAAGGCTATATAGCTATGTGGAAATATGTGGAAAAATGATGATAGCAAGATAGTTGGATGGCCAAGAGATGAACTTGCAGTTCTATCATTTATCTAGTACATGTCGAGGTCTTCATTGCTCACCTATGGCCACAACTTGTAGTTGACGGCTCGAAGCATACTTCCAAGCACACCTGCAATTACATCACATTTGAATAGATTTTAAGTGCTGCATGCTGGTGAAGTAGAATCTGAAAGCGAAACATAAGTAGTCAGAGTGCTGAGATCCTAGGCGATGTTGCAAGGAATCACTAAACAATAACTTTGAAGTACTGGCTTCTAGACCTCGACACAAACCAGGCTTCAAAGTTGCTGATTGAAATTTTGGATCAGAAAGACCGAGAGAATCTAACTATGTCATGTCATGTCATGCCATGTGTTTGATATGTCTTGAAAACGTTCAAATGAAGTTCGAAAGATTCATCCAATGTCTAGACTCGTAGCTTGCCTGAAAGCACAAAAAACATCAGAGCTACACAAACATCCTATGAAAGTGACTTAGGAAGCCACCAACGTCAGTGAGCACGTCTCATATGTCAGGCTTTTCAAAAGATTTATGGTCTTACTCTGATCCTCTAGTTCAGATGGCATTATTTAACGAGTTCCAGCCTCATTTCTAACTCTGGTTACAAAAGAGCGCAGTAAGTTCTAAGTGGCTATATTTCCTATTAGGTGTTGGATTGCTTACAACACATGTGAGTTCCTCTCTCAACTTCTCCAGCTGAATTTCTTCATTCTTCAAAGTGATGCCTTTTTCAGCTATTTCTGCCACTGGTGGACTTGTGGTCTTCATACATGCCTCTAGGATTTTCTTATTGTCTCCGGCAGACACCTGTTGCTGAGAATCTGCTAGAGGAACCCAAAAAAGAAGTTGGCTCAAGTGGTGAAATGCCTAGATTGTGTCAATCTACAAGCACGTCCTGGCATGAATTGGTCTTTTTAGGCACCCATGAATACTGACCTGGCTATCAGTTAGTTTCTTATGATGACTACAACAAAGGGTCAGAGAAGCGGTAACTCACCTCCGAGAATTTTGAGGGGGCCTTGAGTTTTGTCACCTTCATCATTAAGCCCTGCCATTGGAATTGGCTGCATACACCCTTCGTTGGATGCATTTCTTCGCAACCTTCTGTGCCTGCCAAACATTTAGTTTGCCGTTATAACCACTGTCACATCATTCAAGTGAAACCTAGCAGATAGTAAATACATTTTCTCTGCCTGCTAACTTTTCTCTGTTGCTGTCATTCACATGCTTCTCTGTTGCAACGGCCGGCATTTCAAGGTTAGGTTTTTGTGGATCTTCACATAATTTGTTGTTGTTGCTGCTGTTACCTAATCTCCCTTACTTATCCTGATGAATATTTAGTCATGATGTGCTTGTAATCCAAAGAGTTTTTCAGACTGCCTAATTGCAAGGGAGCTTTCTCTTCCTCTAACTTTAGTCAATGTGAAACCTACCATATAGGAAATACATTTTCTGTGCCAGCTAACTTTGCTCTGTTGCTACTGTCAATCACATGCGTCCATGTTGCAACGTCCAGGAAATTCAAGGTCAGGTTTTGTGGATCTTTTCACAAGACAAATTTCATTGCTGTTGTTGCTGTTACCTGAATATCTCTTACTTTTGATGATGCATATTGAGTCATAATGTGTTTTTAACCCAGAGAGCTTGTCAAATTTCCTAACTGCAAGCGCGATTTCTCTTGCTCTTTCTGTTTACTCATTGTGAAACCTAGCTCCTATCCCAGCTAACTTTGCTCTGTAACTACTGTTATTCACTTGCTTCCATGTTGCAATGTCCAGAAAACTCAAGGTTAGGTTTCTGTGAATTTTCCACAAGACAAATTTCATCGTTGTTGCTGCTGTTACCTAATCTCTCTTACTTGTAATGATGCATATTGAGTCGTGATGTGTTTGTAACCCAGAGAGCATTTCAAGTTGCTTACGTAATTGCAAGGGATCCTTCTCGCTCTCTTCCTCAAGTTTTCCTTTCCTCAATGTGCTTGAGAATGGGGGATGGGAAGGGATAGGATTACCTCCGTGCTGCACTCAACGGCGTTGCGGCTTGGCCAGGAGTGCGAATAACTCTCTTTCGCTCACGACATAGATTGCAACCCCCACATCTGCCCGAACAAGAAGCTGTGGAGGGATCTTCAGGTGTGCCTTTTCCCGTGGCTCGTTTCAACACTTCCACTGGCGAGTCAAGACCCATAGCTGCCAATAACAAAGCTTCATCATCCCAACCCGCCATAGCTGCTGCAAAACGAAAATTCGGAGTTAAGTCCACAGGATGCTCTATTCCTCGGGTGGTCCGATTGACTTTAGGTGTGTTTGGTAGTGATTCCCTGCTCGATGTGGCCACACTCTCATTACTTTGTCCTCTCGCATTGTCCCCCCCGGCCCGAGAAGGTATGGCACCTGCAATTCCATGCGAGATTGTAAAATTGTTCCATACCTAATGGGGGTTAGGAAGCAGCAAGCGGTGCAACAACACAAAGTTGATGTCTCTCAATGGCTACTACTAAACAAAGTGTAGCATCCTTATAATCTCTTAATTATTTACCAGTTTCCCTATCGGAGTCATCACCTCCGGATGTTAGGTCGATGATTGGAGTCCCTGCACCTCCATTACGAAGCAAACGATGTGAAGCAGGAGACATCTCCTCTGCTTTGTCCATGTTCGAGTTTCCTTCTTCGTTACTTCTATTTAATCCCACCGAAACCTCCACTGTTGAGCCTGATGTTGCATCGCCTACGTCACTCTTATTGAGCTTCTCCATCCGAGATTTCTTGTTCGCCTTCACCATATATGCCTTTGCTTCAAGATTCCCTGCTCAGACATTAATCTGCCTCCTGGAAGTTTACCATCCATGAATCGAAATTGGCAGGAAAAGATCATCATAATTTTGGCAATTCCAGTCCTCATACCTATCCCTGCTGGACCCCAAAATAAATGCCCATGCGACCGGTTTTTTCACCAATTGCCATCACATGCCAGGAAACATCAAACGGCAAGATAGCCTGGAACTTCTCCCCCACTCACTCATAATCAGAGTCGAAAAGCTTGGATGCAAACCACTCCTCGACTACAAGCAGTGCTTTTGATCGAGTCAAGTCCTTAATATCACCTTGGTATGTCCGTAACCCCTACTCCACCCCCTCCCCATTCTTGAAAGCCACGTTCTTCATCAGCATCATCTCGTTCGGCAACTTACCACCACCATCATAACCCTTTGCAAACACCTGACAACACACAAGGTCGTATTCTTCTGGCCCATCATCACCGGAGGCAGATTGCTCAGTTGCAACTAACAACCTAAATTGGAGCTCCAGCGCATCGATCTTCTCCTTCACCTGGCGATGACAACAAATGTAAGCCAACTCTTGGCTAAACTAGTGCAATCAATGTCCAAGTATTGCAAAAAGTGTCGAGGCTCTTCAGAGACACAAGCTTCTGCCAAAGCTTGCACAATATGTTTGGTTATAAAATCTCACAATGTAAGGTGTGCGTAAAGCATAGAGGCATGAAGGCGCTTGCGACGCTAGAGAGAGTAGAGGGAAGAGAGAAGAGAGAGACAGAGCATTCAAACCATGTAGCCGTTACAGATTTGAGGATGGCTCAGGGCCCAACACCAACACCAAACAAATCCTGCGTTCTCATTGGCAAGGAACTCTCTTTCTTGGATTGTGATTTTACAAGGCAGGTGATGCTCATCAAAAAGCACGTGGTTTTATTCTATTTTATTCTAGTTTGAATACATTTATTCCCCAAATTTTCAAGATAAGTTAGCTGCAGCCAAATATGGATGATATTTCGTATTTTCATCCAATAGTTGGAGATTTCATCCAAACTTTATGGTTGCTTGGATGTTTTCGCAATTGCATCCAAGAACGAACGAGACATTTTTCTATTTCTATCTGTAGAATCGTAAATTTGTGATTTTTGCCTAAAATGACTGAGTGCTAGTGCTCATTGCTAATATACCATCAAAATCGTTACCATGGGCCTAATATTGATTAAAACATGGGGTTGAGGGAAATTGGTTGCATGTCTGCCCCAAGCACTCGTTGGCCAAGTTCATGCACCTAGTAACACTCCTCCAACATTGCATTAAAGTGGGAGATTGAGTTTTAGTCATATCTGCCCAGTGTTCATGGAGCGGGAATATTGAATAGTTTTGTAAAAACCACCCTTCCGCTTTGGCCACTGACCTGACCCAACTCCCTTCCAGCACAACTCCTTTTAAGATTTCAGTATCGTTGTTGTATTTGTATTTGCGTCATAACATTAAGTAGCAAGCCCGGAATGACCTTCTCAAAAGAGCATCAAACTGGCGCGTGCCGGTTTGATGTTCTTTCAAGAGCAACGGTAGCACTACTTTTGAGTTTTACTTAGGCTATTCTTAATTTATTTGGATAGTTACTTTCAATGCTTAGAATTAATTATGTCGGTTTCTAAGACAAAACTAATGCCAAGTGGTGGTAAAGGTTCTAATCTAGGCTAAATTACGATCTAAACAAATCTAAATAGCTATAAAGCAACATGAAAGTTGGTGAGGTCAAAAAGGTAGGTGCACTTTTTGGAAAAGTCTCCCGACACCCGCATTGGAAACCTCTTTGATACCTTTTTGAAGCTACTATATTTGATTAATTATCCATTCATTCATTCACCCTTGCTTTGCAAGCTTTTCCCTTCTTGTTGAGGTAATATTGCCAGTACTCAAAGGGTATCCTCCTAGCATTGCTACTTAATGTTATGGTACACTGAGAATCCATTTTTTTAATAGAAAAATGAAAAAGAAAAAGAAAAAGAAAACTCTTCCAAGATGACACCCAACAATGCCAATTATATTTTCACCTCAACCCTTCTCCTCCTACTCAAGTTCACTATGTGTACATGCTTCTAGAAGCTCACTACGTATACATACTTCTAGAAGTTCACTACACGTACATGCTTCCAGGAGTTCCCATGTTTATTATTAGCCTTAGATATTTGGTCAACGGTGTCTTCACCTTATTGGAGGAAGATATTCTTGAGCATACTAATGCCAAGTGTCATTTGTATGCGCTTCAATCAAGTTGTAGACCATTGTGTAACATAGACATACACCTCATAACACTATTGAACATACTCATGCAAAGATATTTGTAAGCGCACTTGAACACCAAGTGTCATGAGGTGACACTAATGATGAAGTTGTTGATAATTAGTGAATCTAATGTACGCCTCAAAATAGGGTAAGTAATTCTATTACACATGTGACACTAAATATCATACATGGTGTAGTTCTCTAATGCAAACGTGTTGATTAAGTACTCCTACAATCTAATGCTCTTTGTGTCTCCCACTGTTTGGAGAATCGGTGCTCAAAGTGTATCAGCATCAGTGATTGGAGTCGCAATTTGAGGTAAATGATTCATAGGAGATAATTTAGTGCTGGAAGTGGCTTAGCAGTAGAAGGAATATTTGCATTAGGAGTTGAAGGTATGGTAGTCAACCCCAAGCTTTGAACACAATAATTGTGTGTGTACACTGGCAAGGTTTTGGTGAGAACATCAACAATCATCTGAGCTGAAGGACCGTAGTCAACAGAAATTTCTTTAGCTTGAAGTTTCTTGTGAGTGAAATGATATTGTGTGTCGACATGTATTCTTCAAGAAGTGATATTTAGGGTTGTTTGTAAGCACAATGGCACACTGACTGTTTGAGTATATGATTGTAGGAGCAATTTGTTGGAAACCAAGAATGTGTAGAAGTTACGGAGCCCCCTAGAACCCACCTTTTGAAAGGCAGGCATAACTACTTATACTGCATCGTGGTCAATCATGATTAGTAAAAGGATAGCGAGCTCACTTTCACGCCGATGATTAAAACACGGACATTCTTTTTCATTTCTTTTCTTTCTTGATAAAGCCAAATAGCCTTAGTAACTGCTTCAAACAAAACCTTATATTCGCTATCGGTACTACAAAGGGCAACATCAGTCTGTTGGAACCACTAGCAAGCAAGAAACAATAACCACATGTAGAACGGCGAGTGTTATGATCCCCAACCCAATTAGCGTCCAAAAAACCTAATAAAATGATTCCCCTTTTGCATTTTTGGTACTTAATACCAATGGAGATGGTGCCATTGATGTATCGGAAAATGCGTTTAACACCTTGCCAATTGGGAAGGCCGGGATTGGACATGTGAGACCTATGGCGGTAACCTGGGTTACCACCGTAACCCGGGTGTGCGCGGATTACGATAGCGACCTCAAAATTGGTCCAAATCAGAAGAAAAGGGGCTCAAATTGTCGAGCTTGTCAAGCTCTATTCGCCCTTACAACGACAACAATTTTTGAGACTTCAGTTTTTGAGACTCCGCCATACTGGAAGAGGCCGAACTTTGACCACTGCGTCATTGCTAGCAAACACAAGAGCAAACACACACACAAACCCCAAAAGACGCAATGATGAACCCTGTCCCATGTTCATGTTGTTGAGATTGCATTATTTGCAAAGTGCAAACCAAATGTTGGTCCTATTCTGGGCACCCTCCAGGAAATTTATTACTATTATTTTAATAGCGTTCACAGACTTTTTCAATTCAGTAACCTGCCCTCCGGAAAATCAATTAATTAATTGCTTTTACGCACTTTATAAATTCGGTAACCCATGTTACCGCCATAGGTCTCATGTATTGAACGAGGTTGTTGACAAATGTATGCACAATATGGTTTGTTGTTCACAATAGCGTGCATCAAGCTACTCACAACTTGGGCATATATATAAGTACGCATGTGGGTGATCTTTTCTTCATGGAGTGGATAATCATCCTTAAAGACTTTCACGCCAAAATTCCATTGGGGCTAGTATAAGATGAGAGTGATCCCACTGGAAGGGCGGAACCAACCTCAATAAAAGCCACATCGCACAAGAGATGGTGTGGCTAGTAGCCTGCCGGTCAAATCACCAGCCACTTTCAAGAGTCCCAAAATTGTTAAGATTGTGTTTGTTAACATGATCAGTTTGGGACCATATCTTGCCTACGTGACGCTCTCTCAAGGGCTTCGAAGAGACCGATTATATGACAATAATCACTACTCTGGAAACCACTATACGTACCTACCCACTCACTTCATACACCCATGACCACTATCAAACATCCAATGTTCAATTATCGAGATTCTGCTCCACATAGATTTCAAGATGTATTTAACAATTTTTTGTTAAACTTCAATCACAGTGCCTTAAAATCTAAAATTCAAGCTGAGATTCAAATTCAAATGAACATGTATCCAAGCGCAAATGCAATCACTCAAATTTGTGTGTAGAAATCATCCATGTCACTATCTATTGTTCTGTATATATGAAGCTTTTCATTCTAAGCTTTCATGACCTTCAAAATGGTCAATGTGACCTTGTAGTCTTGTCTCTAAGGGCTGCTTCACACTATAGCCGAAGGTCGAGAGGCCGTCAATTTCCACCAATCAGATTGCAAGAAACCAAGAATTTGGCCTCTCGACTCTTCACACTAGAGGCCAAAGTCCAAAGGCCGTCGCAATTTAAAATGCCTACAAGGCAGTGCTTTTTGACCAAGGCAATGGACTCTCGAAGGAAGTTTGGGTCGGAAGGGAATGTAAACCCAAACTATGGTCACGAGACCATCGATTTTTTTTCATTAAAAAATCAAACATTGACAAGATATTGGCTATTAGATTGGAGGGGTTATTTTGGGCAGGGAATAAAGCGGGATGCTCCTTCCTTTGGACTTTGGGCTAGGCCTTTGGAGGCTTCACATTATGACCGTTCAAGTCGAGAGGCCGTGGGAGTTCATGGCCAAAGGTTTGGACTTTGGGCTTGGCCTTTGGAGACTTCACACTGTGCCCAGCCGAAGGCTCCAATTCCTATATTTTATTGGCTATTTTCAGCCCATTTCTTTGGACTCTCAACAAAGTTTGGCCATTCAATCCCACGGCCTCTCGACTTGGACGGCCATAGTGTGAAGCGGCCCTAAACATCTGAAACTTTCAATTGAGTTTGAATCATCTATTCAAAAAAATTACGCATTTGATCTTTATCAAGTGCCTGGTAATTGTACAATGTATAACCGAAAACAGGAGCCAATCGTGCCGACTGAGCAACTGAAGAGGGCACTCAAGAGTCGCAGAACCTTGAGGTACATAACATAGTGAGACGTAGCTTTGAGGAGGTTAATTACGAGGGAGATTTCTATTCCAAATGTCTGAATTCATTCCCAAACCCTGCGAAAATCCATAATGTTGAGCTTCAAGAGCTTGACTAACAGCCAAAGCCATATGAGGAAGGACTGCTGAAGCCATGTGAGGATGCACTGCCTGATGTTGTATGCGGTTGCGCTGCCGAAGACATATGAGGTAGGAGTGATGGGGATCCAACACCACTATTACCCTTGACCAACTGGATCAGAATTATTCGAAACCTTAGTTTGAGAAATTGAGCTAACTTATCACGGAGATAGCATTCTCTCTTGGAAGCAATGCTAAATTTTTCTGCATCGCCAAACGAGTACAGTACCTGAAGGAGCCTCAAAAACCTTTTCAGCAGGGGGAGCGAAATCTCTACCCCATCCAATTCCTTCAAAGTCGAAATTGCTCCAAAATGTATTTTTTGCCTCAACAAGATGAGGAGGAATTGTTGGAATCGAAATACCATGAGGAACCACAGCAAGTCCATTCCCTCTAGTGCTCAATCCTGGAGTGCAACTAGTGGCGGTAACAAGACTTCTCTTAGCAATGGGCCTAAAATGTTGGTCGAGAAGGACCCGCTGCCGATGATTGAGTAGGACGAGTTCCTTGATTAGAGCTACTAGAACGGCCAAATTGAGCAGGACGACCGGATGGAACGAGGACGAGGCACTTGTTCAGGACGAGCATTTTGAGTTTGAAAGAGTCTGATCCCCTGAGAATGCTGCGCCCTCTCATTGAAATTAACTTCAGCATTGAATTCACGAGAACGACCATCAGGCTCCAAAGTCTCATAAAGAACAACTGCACTCCTATTCGCCACATTTGCTCTGTGGAAATCATCAATTTCGATTTGGTAAAAGTGATCAAAATCGCTCGCTTCCCCAGTTTCCGGGTCATAAGTTCCTTTCCTTTGAGCTAATTCAGCTTTGAGAGCCTTCACACGATAGTATCGTTCGCTACTGGCAATGTTTTTAAGCCCAGAATTTGCAGCAATCACATACTCTGAAACATTTTCATCCTCATCCTAGTGATAGTTGTCACTCTTCCCGACTTGTTCGTGAAATCGCCTACAAGACCAGCAGAAGACGCTATGGTTCGAATAACATGACACAGTGTTGACTCCCCAAGGTTTACAACATTCTCGAACCACACATTACTCTTAGGGTGTTGAATAGGTGAAAGAAACAAATGCTTGTCCAAACAGTCGTCGGGCATACGTGAAACAAGAGCCCTGAACGTCCTTCGCATCCTCATCAACGGAATGCACTGGCTCACGAAAATGCTCCACTTGGTAGCATCTCAGACACCACGCGATTTTAGGATTGCCGCTCGTCAAACCTCCACATGCAAACCTATTTTAGTCTAAGCATTCTATGCACCCGTTTCATGCACAAAATCAAGGAAGACATCATAAGTTTAAAAAAGCAAATTCAATAATGAAATTACCTGAGAAGCTCACGGTTCCTTTCATCAGTACCAAGAGTTTAATTCCTCAATCTCAGCTTATAGAGCTCTTTATTTCCTCTAATCAGGAATACACACAGAGTGGAAAACAAATCTTTTCTGTACTCCAGCCGGATGATTGCACTGATGGTCTGGATGCTCCAATTTACGTCGTTCATCATCATCTGTGAAATAATCCACCGTCCTTCTGGGCTTATTAGCACCGCCAGCAATACTTCTCTTCAGAGGAGCAAGAACATGCTTATTCGTTATCCCAAAAAGTGAATGTTTGTAAATAAGAAGTTCAGGCTCATCTACACCTGACTCTCGAATTCTACCTGCATGAAGTTAAATGCAAGATGCACGATTTAATTGCACAAGATGCAATTAAACTCCTGATAAATCTGAATCACGGATTGACTAGGATAATGCTCCTTGTTTTTCTCCTTAAACTGGAAGAAGAACCTGTATAGCAACTCTGCAAATTCCCGAAGAGGAATTTCCTCAAGTGTGACACTTATATCCATACCGTGCAATGCTGTCTCCATGCATCGAAACAATTCCGGCACCAGTTGTTACTTTTGAAGCTGTCTTCACAATCATCAAGAGTAATCTCTTCTCAAAAGCGTCAGGGTCAAAATCACCGAACTCACTATCCTCTAGAATAGGAATATCGGTCACTGTCAGATTAAGCTCATCTGTAATTCCACTTACAACTCCAGGAATAATCGCACCTGGAAGCCCACTTGCAGGAAGAATAGCACCTGAAGCCCCACTTGGAGCAATAGCTGCACCTGCCACCCATTTAGGATTGCAGGAACGATTATAGGTTCAATCACATATTCTCCTCGGCAATAATCTCACAAACTCCCAGTAGGATCCATATGGTCAGTTGTCTCAATATCGATTGGCTCAATTGACTACGTAGAATCTGGTTCAATAACCTCACAAATAATTGGAGCCGTGTGAACTACAGTATCGAGAACAACAGGCTCCATACTAGAAGAAAAAGAGGCTTGAAGCAAGCCAACTTCACTATCTCGAACTAACGATGTGGTGATAACAGTAGGAATGGAAGCAGTATACAGTAGATTTCCTCAAAATGAACAAGTTCTTTCACCATTTGCAAGTTCTTTCCCAGGTACTCTCTTTCCAGAACTCAATTTAGTCGTGATAGTGGAAGTATGAACAATCTTCACACTACTGGGTCATGGTGTAGCTAATGTCTCAAATGCAGGGGATGCATGTCCCAAAAGCACATCTAGACTAAGATAGGCGGTGGTATTGTTGGAATGACATTTTGTTGACATTAAGCTTACATGTGCACAACTGAAAGCTGGATGGTGAGGGACTCATGGAAGCAGTGTTCAAGATTGAAGCCCTCATATGAGTTTCATTTTGAAGGGCTCTCAAATTGAAGGGCTGGTTCAAATCCAAGATGTCAATTCAAGAATATAGAAATGAAATACAAAACTCATATTAAAATTGTGCATGAATTATATGGCACATGTTTCCAGTACAATGTGAAGAATTAAGAATCAACCATCTAACTCCACTTCTTGTAGTGAAAATGCCCTACGCTTGTTGGATCTTGTGGCAAGCAAATTATATTGAGGACTTCAAGTGACGTCTTCATTTTCAATCCGGGGTTGCATTTTGAAGGGTTGTTTTAAGAGAGGTATGTTTTGAAGGGCCAAATCGTGTTTGCAGGGCATTGAAGACTTCAATCTTGAACACTGCATGGAAGGGAGAGATTTTTTGGATGAAACCTTCCCTGCACATCACTGTGGGCTCCTGATAAAAGTGGCCTCTTTGCTCCATTAATCACAATAAATCAGCAAATGCCAGCTTTTGGATGAACTTATCTACTGGTGAATTAATGTGATTTACCCTACATATAGAAGTCCTATAGAGACAAAACCTTCCCTGCATTTCTAAGGACTTCGCTTTTATCTACGGTTACACTTTAATCACCACGGAACCCCCCCCAGGGGCCGCTAGCATCCTCCATATTACGACACTTGGTAATTCAACACTTCGACTTTACAACACATAATTCTCATCGATCAAACTTTCCAGTGTTATTTTACCTTTATTAAGACTACGGCGCTCATATTATGACATTTTCTTGGCCTGGTTTGTCATAGAATAGAGGTAATTAATGTGCATAAGTGGTGGGACTCACACGTCTTTCAGGTTTCATATGTCATTATTATTTTGGGGCATGTAGGGAGACCTTGGAAGACCTTGTAAGCATTGGGGAACGTTGGTGAATGTTATGAATATTGGAGAACTTGGTGAAGATATTTCTTCCATACAAAAATTCTTTTATACCTATGTATTACTATCATGTATACAAAATAACAATTTACATAGGAATAGGCCATTGTCTTGAAAAACCTTGATAGAATGACATTTGGGGCCAAAATGTCATATTACCAAAAAGAGGGAAGCTAGCATGTGAGCGGTGAGCAGTGAGCGGTAACATGTGAGCAATGAGCAAAAAAATGACCAATAATAGGATTAAAGAAGAAAACATTCCAATATAATTGGATTATATATTATGAAAATAACATTGTGGGCAAACAAAATATTGAACTCGGCCCTATTACCATGGATTTCAGGAAGTTTGCTGATCCACAGTGATAGGCATTTTATTGACATGTCAAGTACACCATTGAAATATCAAGCACTTTATTGTGACAAACAACTATTTAGTTGCACCATTAGTTTGCGCTACAACACAATATTCAAAATTTTGAGAGTATTCCAGTGAAGTGAGAGTACATAAAGCAAACTATTAATCCAAGAATGAAGTGAAAACTAGTGGAGAGTTGTAGAGTTCAAGGAAAAAAAACATTTGATTTCCCACCATAAATTGCGAAGTGATGTGCTGTCTAAAATTGACCATTTAGGTCGACTCAACCTAAATTGATTAACATATTGTCCTCATTTAGGTCGACTCAACCTAAATTGACTAACATATTGTCCTCATTTAGGTCGACTCAACCTAAATTGACTAACATATTGTCCTCATTTAGGTCGACTCAACCTAAATTGACTAACATATTGTCCTCATTTAGGTCGACTCAACCTAAATTGACTAACATATTTCCTCATTTAGGTCGACTCAACCTAAATTGACTAACATATTGTCCTCATTTAGGTCGACTCAACCTAAATTGACTAACATATTTCCTCATTTAGGTCGACTCAACCTAAATTGACTAACATATTGTCCTCATTTAGGTCGACTCAACCTAAATTGACTAACATATTGTCCTCATTTAGGTCGACTCAACCTAAATTGACTAACATATTTCCTCATTTAGGTCGACTCAACCTAAATTGACTAACATATTTCCTCATTTAGGTCGACTCAACCTAAATTGACTAACATATTTCATTTAGGTCGACTCAACCTAAATGAGTCGATTCCCCAGCTCAACATACTCTCATTTTAATGGAAACTACACATCTGAAGCATAATCTAATATTTATCAACCTAACATGACTTTTAGGTTGACAAATGGACAATATTATTTTGAGAGGATCCCACTCTCTCAAAAGTTTGAATATTGTGTTTACATACATTTCATATGGATATACACATATATTTCTATATATGTAAAAATGAGGTATAATTACGTCCATGCCCTTCACCCCTATGCCACTACATTTTTTCCTGCAACACCCGCGAGCTCAAGAAGACACATTACCTCATTGTAGCTAAATGTCGGTGCATGAATGCACTTGTCAGTGGCGTAGTCAACCTTACACAAATATTTGAACACATAATACAAGTGCTTGCATGAAACCCACTGACCCCTCTTTTCCACTGCCAAAGACAACATTTTTGCAAAGTCCAGGCAAATGCATTGCGGAATATCTGCAATGAAGACAAGGTATGTCTTCTCCTCTTTGGAAACTATGGTTATGATGCATCCGTATCCAGGGTATGGAATGGGAGTCACACCAACCACATAATACCCATCCATGTGTAATGCGCTCTCCCATTTATTCATGTGCTCTGATAACGGTGTTGCCATGTTTTGTCGAACTGCCTTGGAAAACCGTATGTTTGGGTGCGCATCTAGGTTTGGAGGAACACAGAAATGGGAGCGAGGGATGGGGAGGTTTGTCATTGTTCTCAATCGACGATGGTGACAATGTCTCTTTCTGTTGCAGTTGAAACTCAGCATCTTCCAATGCAAACACCTCCTCCCATGTAAGGTTTGTACCAACCTTCACCGGCCACACCTTAGGGAGATTTGGCCAATCAAACACCCATTTTTTCTTGCTCCCCTTCACACATCAATTAATGTTATCTGCACAAAACCAAAAATTTGAAGGAACGTGGTTGTTGGAACGGTGTTCCTTCTTCATGCATTTGTACGTTGGTGCAGGTGTGCCATATGTACTTTTCCCGACTTTAGCCCTACATGAATGTCCAGTATTTGCTTGCAATCCTTGACACTCTTTCTTGGACGGATAAGACAATCGTGAAATATACCATTGGGATTCAGGACACTCTGACTTCAACACATTAGTGGTGTGAGACACCACAATCTCATCATGCTTGAAGGATTCATCTATGTGTGCCCTCGTTGACCTTGTATTAGGGTGAGGAATGGAGTAGTTCACTTTGTCGGGACGATGAGAATCATACTCAGATCTAGGTGGTAATTCTAGTTTCCTCTTGGTTGATCCAAACAACTCAGAGCCCTCCAGTGAACAATTCCTTGTATTAAGATCCTCTGCCCCAGGATATGACCTCATTGCCTCTGCAAGGAGTTTGGGATCACCGGTGTGTGTTGCAGCTTTGAGCTTCAATGATGCTTGATCTAGCCCTTTCCCTGAAGAATCCCCTTTAATCCAAAAACGATAATTTGCGATCTGCATGAATGCGCGGATCATGTCATCTACGGTTGCCTCATACAAACATGTCATTTTGTTCCCAAATTGTTGCAGCCATTTGTTATGTACTATTTTTGCTAGGTTGCAAGTTGGCATCTCAACACGCTGATCCAAAGTCAGATCCTACAGTACATATTGGAGATAATTTTAGTTAAAAAAAATGAAACAACACAACAATTTCATCAATAGTAGAGGAGGGCCATTTGTGTATGGAAAGAACTTACAATGAACATGTGACCTCCCCATTGTCTATATCGATAATGCCTAAACCCCAACCATTTCGACAAGTTGTACATGCCCTCCTCTGGTCGCCCCTAATGTCAACCACCATGCTCGTACTACATGGTATTTGATGTTGGCGTCCTCCAAACTCTTGGCATCCTTGTAGTCTTTACAAAGTTGTTTGTGTTCATGCTGCAATGAAGGTCAGCTGTGTTTTTGTGTTATTTTATCCAAATTGGCAGACCAATGAAAAAGACATGTACGCTCACGACCCTCGAGAGGAACGGATGGGTCACCATTCCCGTAAATCTTCCTCACAACAATCCAATTTGCTTGGGCACTATCCGCCATGAATCCTTTGAAATTGACATTGGGAACACCATTCTCCAGCATGACAACATTTAAATTTTCCCAAAAAACGGTCTGGGCCCGAGCATCCTCCGATTGCATATCACAACATGCTATTGTGAGAAGCTTGCAATGTTTGCTATTATAGACGTGACACGCCATTGTAGTCCAATCTCGTAAGCGCTTCACATGGTCAAACATGATCCACAAATTTTTCATATCTCCTCCATATTGCATGCGCTTCACCAAATTGACTCCGCTTCCAACAAGATCCACCGATCTTGAACACAAAGACCTTATCTTTGGATTGCCTTGGAAACCGACTATCATGCACACATTTGAACCTAGAGTGGTTTTTTAGCGCCATGATGCTATCCAAGGAACCCACCCCACTACAAATGAAACGCTTCACACCCGCCACGAAGTTCCTACAGTTAGGGTAAGCCAAAGTGGAGAATTGATCCATTACCACCTCCAAGGATGCTCCATGAAGATGGTTATTTTCTCCTAGGAGAGGGGATTTGAGGATGTAATCTGCCAAAACTGTTTACTGGCAGCCATAACAATAGTTGAGTTCTTTGCAGTTGGAGTTTTAGCCACCTCATTTGTCACACACTGGTAAGTCATGTCTAGTGACTCACGACACACTCTAATAGACACAAGGTGGTTGTAAACACCCAAATGAATATAAACACGGGACATGTTTGACGATTGTGAATGGACGTATATAATTTTTGCATAGCAAAACATCAAAGCATATGGGAGCGGCACGGCAAACCTTGCATTTCTCTGGTGGGTCTATATCAACCATGAAAGGAGTGGGTGTAATACCGATCCATTTAGTAGAGTTGTGAACTCCACCATTTCGTGAAAAATACTCACACAAGTCGTTAGGGCATTGGAGATGACCAGCGCATGAAGACCTCCGAAAAGTCAAACCAAATTTATTTTGAATGTTTGTTGTTTTGGTTCTGTACCAGGCATGCCCGTCGTAAATCTTGTCCATGCCATCCATTGCCTTGCCATAAGCATCTGGAATTCCAGTCTTGACCGGTGGCAAAATGAAAATGACATCCCCATTGAAAGAAGATGATAGATACTTCACATCCTCTATAACAATGTTATCGAAGTCAATATTTATGATATCAGATTTGGATCTTCTATGACACTTGGTGATTTTGAGGGTTTTTAATATATGGACATTAGATATGGATGACGTAGGATGAACATGAGGTTTTTTGGAACGTATGTGTTGTTCAAAAATACTCAAGTTCAGTGGCTTGTAAGGGGAGGGGTCATTGCCAAGTGGAGTTTGTACAGAAGATGTAAAAGGAAAAGAACATGGAGATTGAAATAGATAAGATAAAGTCCGTGCAATGTCCACCACTTGGATGTTATCTTCATCTGAATCACTAAGGACCATCACATCATCTACCTCCAATTTAACCTTGTGAAGAGAATGGCTTTGCGGTGCGGGTGTAATGGACTCATTTGTCAACAACACTGTAAATGCATCCATCTCCAATTCAGACAATCCTATCACTTTGTATGAGCCCGCGTCCAATGACCAAAAAGAACCACTGTCCACTCTTGACTTTGAATCAAAATTGTTTCGCACAACTCACCATTCTCTTGGAATAATTCTTGTTCCACATACATGGTATCAAGGCAAAAGTTAAACTTTAGACTTAGTATATTCTCGTGGACCATTTCAAAACCATTTGCACCCAAGGGAATAGTGAAAAGAATAGAGCAACCTACCGCTCGAAGATATGCCATCGGAAAAAAAAACAAATTCAATGCAGACTCACAAGAATGAATAATGGAAATGATGCATGACATATATATAAAATAATGTAGACACAAACAACACTGACAAGACATCTTGATAAACTTTGTATATTGATACTGCAATTTAGATAGTGGTAATGGTTTTATTATTAATTCATATGGCATATATATATTTTTTAAACTTAGAAATATTGCAATGATAGTTTGAGTAGGATGTGAAATAATGCAAGGGTGTTATGTACCTTAAATAGGAACACCACCACATCTACATACAAATATAAAATTTATGACGGCCAATAATAGGCTTTGACGTATGGAAATGTGAAATCCTAAGATTCCAATGGTCAAGGCATGTTATTGTTGTTCTTGTTGTGTTATATGATGATATTAAACATGCATGGATGTGGAGGACGGATAATTCATTCTTGAAGCAAAACAACAATCAGACATGAGACGTTCAATTTCTATTCGCTTTGTTAATTAATTACCAATTTGATTTGTGCAAATGCTCGACGAAGATGTGTCGCACATTCACAGTTCTTAACATCCTTGAAGAAACGCAGACGGAAGGGATCCTCCAAGTACTCGACACGGAAAGCATTAGAGCGGTCGAGGATGGGGAAAACTTTGACTAGATTTACAAAATACGGCATAAGTGTGACCACACGAACTCTAACATTTGAGAAAATAGTGGAAGACGCCGAACTCCTCAAAGATGGGATTGATACGGAACAACCTCACATCTATGAGAAAGATGAAGTAGAAATCGTTAGTGAGACGAGGCTTGATATCCAAGACGCTGAAAAGGAAGTGGAGTCCCAAAATACACTAGAAGTAAGAATTTGACCTATTATCTATTGAATGTTAATTTCCTAGTCATTGCCTAGAGTGGAAGTAGAAACTTATTGGTTATTGAATTTAGGATTCAGAATGGGGTGTTGGGAAGGAGAGGGCGAATTCTCATTCTGTATGGCCTCACTCGATGGCAAAGAAGGCTAATGGGAGGGGGAGCACCACAATGCCTCTCACCACCACTTCTCCCCGACCACCGATGTTGCCATGCCGCAGATCAATGCGGAGATCCATTGGCATGGCCGACGAGCAGCAAGTTGGGAACATCCATGAGGTGGTATTAGAGGTAGTGGAAGAAAGCCAGATGGGAGAGGATGAGGAGAGAGAAGATGAAGACAAAGATGACAATGAAGCTAGCCAACTGAGGGAGGAGGAGAAGGAGGGAAAAAAAGTGGAGGAGAGGGCGAGGAAAATGACCCAAATGAAAAGGAGGAAGAGGATCGTGGGGAGGAAGAAGAGGAGGAGGCAAATGATAGGGTGGATCATGCCAAGGAGGACGGCAAGAGAGAGGGGGATGATGGAGAAGCGAACAAAACCTCTCCAATCTAGGTTTTCTCCCCCAAACCCTAACTTTTCAATTATGTGATGAGATCCTAGTGTTTCTAAGTCCAACAGCTTACATGTTGTGAATCAATGCAGGCAAGGTGCTCTAGCTTCTTTTAGAATGATGGGTAATTTTCCTACCATCTTGAACTTGAGGGATGGAGATCTGATCCCCTGCCTCCCCCCTCCAAACAACAAGAACCGTCTAGTAGTTTTTGCCTAGAGTATGCTATGTGGAAGGGGGCCTCATCGGCTCCAATGTCCGGGAAGTTTTTGCAGATAGGCGGTCCTGATCCTAGTGTTTCCAACTCCAACAGGTTACATATAGATATCTTCAAGTTTTGCTTTATGCATTTGAGGTATATTGTTTGGATTCAACTAAAATGATCGGTAAAATCTCTAAAGTCTCGAACTTCAACCTACCACTTCTTAAAATCAACCAGGAGATTTTTGGACAGAGTATGTCCCGATCCTAGTGTTTTCGAGTCCAACTAGTTACATGTTGATATATACAGGTTTTACATTATTATTTAAAGGTATATTGTATGCATTCATCTAAACTAATTGGTAATTTCTCAAGAGTCTCGACCTTCAACTTGTGATTTTTTCAAACTCAACAAGGCATATTTCTAGGGATAGTCGAACCTGATCCTAGTGTTTCCAAGTCCAACAGGTTACATGTTGATATATTCAGGATTTGTTTTATTCACTAAAGGTATATTGTATGCATTCATAAAAAATAATGGCTAATTTCTCGAGGGTCTCAACCTTCAACTTGTTATTTTTTCAAACTGAACAGGGGAGGTTTTTGGGGATAGTCACACCCAATCCTAGTGTTTCCAAGTCCACCTGGTCATATGTTGATATCTTTAAGATTTGTTTTATTCATTAGAGATATATTGTTTGAATTCATAGCATATTATGAACATGTTGTCCAATTTTTTGTATGTGAGTTCAACAAAGTTAGTTCTATGGGTTTCTAATTTTTTTTGTTATATGGATGTTAATTTTTAGGTTTGAAGACAAGGATTTTGATGCCTGTAGGCTGAAAAGAATAAATTTTAATTCTATCATTAACCAACTCCGGGTGACCCCACATGCGAAATCATGATTTTGTGTTCTATTGGGTCGTCTTGTGGTTTTATTGTTGGTTAGACCAATCCTTAAGGATGATGTTCAATTATTGGAAATTGAATTTTTCAATGGCTATAGGGAAGGAAATCGTCTGTTGTATGTGTCGATTGCCAAAAATGATGGTTTTTCTCTTGATGTTATGGATGAGACAATTAACTCTTGGAACCAACATTGGTAACATGCAAATCATCATTTTGAGAATGAATTGGATAAGGACAAATATTTGCTAAAATTTAAGGGCAAAATATTTTATGTTTGGGAGGGTAACCATCGTGTGACAGCATGATTACGTCACATTGAACGCCATCATTCTGATGAAGAGCATTAGTATTATTCAATTAATTGTATTTTTTTGGATCCAAAAGGTTTAGTCGAGATGCTCCTTGATGTTATAAATCATGTCAACCGGTTACTAACAACCACCGTATCTCACCATTTTATTTTATATTTATTTTAGTTTTAATTTGTTTTTAATGATTGTGTGCAATCCGGATTCACTGAGAACGATCATGTGAAAACTAATTTAGGGCACAAGATTCATCGCATACGGAATATAAGGATTTTGAAGCTTGATGAATTTAAAGAGCTTATTTCCTCTAAAGACTACGCAAATTGCGTGAAAATAAATTAAAGATTACGTGATATCCTTTGACGATCGATGTATTTACAACTTTGATTTATAAGATATAAATTTATATTTTTGTTCATTTTTATGTTTGATTCAAAAAAAATTAAGTATGTAATTGCTATTGGTTTATGGCTCTTATCTACAGAGAGAGGTGGTAGCTACTGTTGATGAGGCATCTAGGTTGTACAAATAAAAGACTCCAATTAAAAAATAATTTGCGAAATGAGAGTGGAAGAAAATGACCAAAGCTACAGTTGTAATTGTCAAAAAATTTATTTAAAAAATTGATAAGATGCTCGCAGTAGCAGATCTTGCAAATGAAGATGATTTCATGGTGGAGGTATGTTCTTATGCAAATAATTCTAAAATAATTGTAATATATTTTATTATTTTTGGTTTTGATTTATGAGTATTTTTGTATGCAGATCAATAAACACTGGACATCCAACTCTAAACCAGAATTCAAGTTGAAGAAGCTTCAAAAAATAGCCACAACTCATGTACCTAGCCAAATCAAAGTCAAATGGCTTAAATGGTGGAATCCTAATCTTATGTCTCGGGTTTCCTTGCATTTGACTTCAAATGATACCAAAGACTCTGAATTAGATGCATGGTTGTCAAAAACATCATTTTGGGCTTATGTATTTCTATTTCCATTGATAATAAATAGTTATTTTTTTAATGCATGATTTTATATTGTGATGGGTTAATGTGTTGATATATTGATGTGTATTTTAATATAGGTGAAAACAGCCGTTGTTAATGAATTTCAATCAATGAAAGATGAGATGAAAAATGTCGAATTGAACACTGGCGCGCTATCACTTCCAGATTACATCAAAAAATGAAGAATTTTGTTATAGGAAAAGCATTTTTAACAATAATGAAAGAAAATCCATTATTTATAAAATCTATCCAGCTCACGAAAATGACTGAAACAGATTCAGTCATTAAGCATGTTTTTTATAGGTTGAATATTATGATGTAATTTGGTTATTACTATGTTCATCACAATAATTTATTTTGATGTTATTGAGTTACGTAAGAACTTTCACTTTGTTTGGGATTATCTATTTTCAAATGGTTTTAAAATTCTTTCGATTGAAATTGGTTGTAGGTATTTATAATGAGAATTGGTGGCGAAGGGCGCAATTCTTGAACAAAGTTTACCTCAATATTTGGCAGTGTGAGTTGACAAATCCAGTGGTTTCTATATTTTCGAAGTATCCCATATGGAAATATGGCCTCTAAGAATTTTGTAGTCATGCCCTTGGTTTTGGATTGTGCGCTTACGTTTTGTACTGCAGAAAAGAAATTTTTTTAAAAGAAATTTGAAAATAAAAAAATAAAAAATAAAAAAATATGGTGATGATGTTTTTCTTTCAAAATTAACTCCTTCAAAAGTTGTTTCTAATGTAGTTCCAAAGTTTTGTAGAAAATGCAAATGTGATTTGAAACTAACTGTCACTAATTCTCAAGAAAATGTGGTCTTAAAAATATCAAGAACAGAGAAACACGTGGTTTCAAGTACATGCACAACTAAGGATCATGTGGACCTCGCGTAACATAATGGTTGTGTGCGAATGACCGGGATATCGGCAAAGGAAGTATTACTTCGTACCTTTGCTCAAATTATGTTGAAAAATACTTCCATTTTTAAAGTCGTCACTAGAGTATCTCTTGGAGTATTGCTGAAGATAAACGAATTTGTCAAACAAGTAAGCATTTTTCCAACATTTATATTTTTTTCACATTACCAATTTTGAGAGATTTTTAATTAAAATTTGATTGTAAGCGATATTGATTATTTGTTGTTGTGTGCAACAGTTTGATAGTTTGATATCCACATATATATCCAACGACACGTGTCCGCACCGAGGTTTTGATTTGTTGATCACAGACTTGCCTGAAGGTCTCCATATTCCGCATATTTCTTCTCCTCCTTCGGTTGTTCCAGAATGGAATAAACATAATACCATAGAAATTGAAGCAATATTTGAGTTCGCATTTTTGTTTCTTCACGACAATGTATTCATTATTTTATTCATTTCGGAATGTAAAGATGTACGTCAAGATGTTCGTACATATTCAGCTACTTACGGCTTTACTTTATTGAAAGATTGGTGGGTAGTATGAATGGCATGAAATCGTGCTCTGATATCGATACTTTTGTCATAGTAAGTACAATTTTTCTCATCAACATTTTCAATGTAATTTGAATTTATGCAAAAAAAATTATATATGTTTTGCTAATATGTGTATATTGTTTGTTTATGGCAGACACGCAAATTCCAAATCTTGTTATATTGCCGTGAGAAGAATGCACATGTGAAAGTATCATTCAACAAAAATATTGAGTTTGAAAAGCAAGGTGTATGTGTTGGCGAAGATGATGTTTATTTTAACTACACAACTTAGAAAACTCAACTAATGAATGGTTTTGTGCCTTGGCGAGGAACTCGTGAAAAACATCCTATCCTAATACATATGTTTATTGAGGCTATATGTAAGCTTGGAGCAGTGGTCATTGATGTCACAGCTTCTACCGGTGGGTTTACAATCTTAATATCTACCATCGACATTCAATATTTCTACCTTAATGATTCAATAGACTTTCTACCATCCAATGCATTGTAATGCTTATAAAACATATACTGTATATTTTGTTTTTTTAAATTTCATTTCAGGTGCCGCTGTCCACGCATGTCATAAGAGTGGACGCCATTTTGTTGCTTATGAGGCAGATGATCTTATCTTCAATAAGATACTTCAACCGCTTCGCAAGTTCTCATCTCAAAACCCTATAGTTGGTTAATCATCACAACCACCTTCATTGGAGGAGGAGGATGAACCTCCTCGTAAAGTAGCAAGGAAATCACATTTGAGTACGTGAGTTTTGTCCAACGTATTTGAAATGATTGATTTTTTGTGAACTTATGTATCGTCAAAGTAACTAACCCTCATTATGTATATCTAAATGCAGTGTTGGCAAGATGATGAAGCAATTGTCATCCCCTCCTAGGTCATTGTTGCTTCATGTATATGTGGAGAGCTTTGCTCTTGCACAAGCGGCCACATCAACACCTACACGTCGCCCAAAATCTCGCAAGTTTAATCCCAATGTGGAGACGTTGTTCCATTTAGAGGCATCGGAGGACAATGGGGGCATTTAGATAGTTGAAAATACCATCCACCATATGTTTGATTGGATTGGATTGGATATGGTTGGTTTGAAATGTGAAATGACATTGGATTTGGCATTCTAATAAAACTAAAAAATTGAGGCCACTACTTTGCATTGTTTTTGAATTACCACAACTAGTGGACATTGATTTTATGTGAGCAAATTCCTCTTATTCATAAACGATATGCCCAAATAACTTAGTTTCTTCCCCCCTCCCCCCCCCTCCCAACGCCTCCATCAATTCATTTCTCAATACTTGGAATGTGTTTGCATTTATTTTGTTGAATCTAGCAACAACATTAAGATTCATCATGAAAGCCTCATGCCAATCTTGTGGTTATTGATTTTGAAAGTAGAATTGTAAGAGATTCATTAGGTTCGTTGCATTTTATTTGCACTCCCCACTTCTAATATTATAAAAAATATATGCAACTACTTATGCCAAAATACCACGGTTATAGGATAATATTGGGTGTAATTCCAAATATTTTTCATCCCTCACTACTCACAACTTACCGCTCATTGCTCACCGCTCACATGATAGCACCCCCCTTACCAAAAATACCACATTCAGATAATATGACACTTGTGCGTCCAAACATGTCTTCATAAAGAAGGAGAACAATATACCCAAAAATCATATATTGGTAGGGAGCAAACATGGTCAAGTATGCAAAAAAAGTGCTCCGGTATATTAAAATCATATTTTTTGGGGTCAAATGCCTAAAAGTAGTACCAAAGTGTTGTTTAAATTGGAATTTTTCTCATGGTGCCCTCTATTGTTATGTTAGGTACTTAAATATAGAATATCAGGAAAAGATCTTCAAAGCTTATCATTAAAAATACTACTAAAAAGGAAATGGCTAAATTTGGTTTTGAACATAAATTTCATGACCTTAAATATTTGGTAGTTGGATTTTTTCCATATTCCTTGAATTCACTATAAACTTGAGGACACCATTACAAAAATTTGTAGAAAACATCAATCTAATATAATTTTATCATGTTTTTAGACAATTACATGTCCAAATATATCTTCTTGCACACTACTTGCATAGAATATGCAGACATTTCTTGAAAAACAATTATCAACATAAATTGCTTGGCTTTGTAGATCAATGTGTTTTTCAATTGTTTATGATTTTTCCTTCACAAAATTCAAAGATAGTATATAGTTTTGAATCACTTTCACTTAAACCTATGTAGGGTAATGAAGTTGTGTACTTGACCATGCTTGCGCCTGACATCTCTTTGCTTCTTTCTACCAATGCACAACCAAAACAAGAGCAACTAGAAATTCAAAACACTATGATTGTCAATTAAAGTTATTGCAAATTTAAGTATATTGGGAAGTCTTTGACGATAATGCAAGCATGTGTCACCATCCATACCCCCAAATGTCTTTAGCAATACCTCTATGTTAAAGTATATAAATTTGTAAAGACAGATTATTATAAATTGAAAAAACACCGTTCAATATAATATACGGGTGCAAGCACAGTAAAGTGGTTTATAATAATATTTCACTGAACACTAGGTAGTTCAGTGAAAGTGATTCAAAACTATACACTAACTTTGAATTTTGTGAAGAAACAAATCATAGACATTTTGAAAACATGTTGATCTACAAAGCCAAGCAAATTATAATGACAAAAACAATTCCAAGAAAAGTCTACATATTTTAGAAGACGGTGCAAGTGGTGTGCAAGTAGGCGATATTGAACAAGTGATTGTCTAAAATTTGTTTGAAATATGATAAAATTACATTAATTTGATGATTTTCCACAAAGTTTTTTGATGATGCCCTCAAGTAGATAATGAATTCAAGGAATATAAAAGAAAATTCCAACTTCAAAATAGTTAAGGTCATGAAATCTACGTCCAAAACTAGACTCAACCATTTGCTTTTGAGCATCACTTTTGATGCTAAGTATTGAAGATCTCAACTTGATATTCTACATTTGAGTATTTAACACAACAATAAAGGTCATCATAAAAAAAATCCAATTTAAATAACGCTTTGCTACTACTTTTAGGCCTTTGACCAAGAAACTTATGGTTTTAGTATACCGGAGCACTTTTTTGGTCCACTTTACCATGCTTGCGCCCATACACTTTGATGGTACTGGTAGTATAGTGACTTTTGATGGCGTGCCTTGCCATTGTCACTTTTACACTAACGGTGACCCTATAAGTGCCCTTGACCAATATAACAATTTTTTGTAAACTATGTTCAACACAATCTATGTGATAACACACATAAATGATCATTTTTTTTCTCAATTATTTGCATGAAATAATACCTGGAAGTTGGTCCCTAGGATGGTCCTAGTTCTGTATTTGAATTCCCTCTTTCAATCAAATCGATGTTGTTGCTATCGGAATGGTCTGTGCTATCATCCTCCAATTCCCTCATTGTCAATAAATAATTGTCTTCCGTGAATTCTTCATTCACTGTAAGAGCCTCCAATACGTCACTCAACATTACTTCAACATGTGCATTCGTTGCTCTGTCAAACATGTTCCTCAACATAAATACGTGGGTGACTATTTTGGCACTCACCCATGGTTCACGAGTCCCGTGAAATGCATTTGTCTTAATTTAAAAAAATAAACACTCATCCTCCCAGTTTATGAGCACCTATTGTTGTTTCAAACCACATGCCTTCAAAAAGAACCTCTTTGTATTGAGGTGAAATCTCCACCTCCACAATGTGTTGCAATATACCATAATATTATAGCTTCGCCCTTTGGATATTAGGGTCATTTTTCCTGGCAATGCGGTCTATATAGCTAGGGGATGCTATGCTTGAATAGGATGTAGCCCGCGCTGACATGTATGCAACACAACTACGGAAATGACGTCCATTTATATTGCACATTTTATAATAATTACCATTATACTCCCCTGGACCTTCTACACATTGCCTCACATCTCCAGGCACATCGAACCTGGCAACCATTGCATTATGTACCTCCCCTTGTACCTAGTCCCCCCAAAAAGGAGTTTGTTTGTTTTATTGGCGCGCCCATGTTTTTCCTCCCTCCTATACTTTATTTCCTATCCCGCCATGCACGGGTTGTTGCCAACCACATATTCATGGATCTGAAACATTTTCACAAATATTTATGTTACATGTTAATATCTAATTTATACATATTATAGAGGTTAAAAAAAATTACAATGCATAAAAAACGCCACGTCATATTGTCATTAAGGTATACACGGAAAATATTAGGCAAGCCAATCACAAAGCTCTTAGAATTTCATTATGTAAAAACAAACAATTGTAATGAATAATATTGCCTCCCTATGCACTTTATGTACCCATTTTTTTTTCTCAAAGGATTTTGGTAGAACCGCCACATGAGGTCCCGGGGAATGCACTCCATTGTCAAGTTGAGCGCCACATGCAATAAAAAAAATCTACTTTTTACATGAAGCATCACCAAAATGGGTCAAAATTTTATCAATTTTTTTCATGAGTAGATATACACGGTATCTATTACACAGTAAAAAATGGTAACCAAATTTGATGATTTTTTAATAAAACATACCGTTTCTAACTAGAATGACACAGAATTGAACTAAAACAATTACTACAAAAATGAAGATGACTCAAAATTTCAAAAGAAATATACAAAAGATATTATCAATGGTTATGTATATATAGAAAAAATATCATAATTTTTAAAATTATCTATGGCATATAATATAGGGTAGCAAACTTTTATCGCACATGGTTATGAAACATAACGGGGTGTAATCGCCCCGAGCATGAGGTTGGCTAACATGTCTTTGTTCCAAATTTGCCTTCCATTGGGGTTGATTCAAGATAACATTTCCCCACAAAAAATAAAGACTTTGTTGCCATGTAACCCTCCGCCATCGACCCTTTGGGGTGGGCTTTTTGACGGACCATGTTTTGTCAAATCCTTCCTATATCTCTCCAAAAAATACAACCACCTACTTTGTATTGGACCTGCTAAATCTACTTCTTTTGGAAGATGTACCAACAAATGCGGCATAATGACAAAAAAAGTAGGGGGCATGTTCATCTCAAATAGACACATATTTTCTACTATCTCTATTACCCAAAAGGAAACTTATGCTTTGACAATGCTCTTGCCACACAACCACCTCAAAAATCTAGCCAACCAGTATATACCTTCTCTCAACTCTTTGATCAATGTACCATTCACAATGATGGGCAATATAAACTGTAATAACATGTGGTAATCATGTGACTTCATGCCTGTTAACTTCATATCTTTTACTTGATTCAACAAATTGGAGACAAATCATGTGGGAGTTTGCATGCTTGCAATTCAATCAAAGATCAATTTCATCTCAGCTCTTAGTCCAAGTCCATAATGCTCTTGCATACCTGCAACCTTCTTGCACTTGGTATTTTGGAAGTTTGTTTTGGTTACCCAACTCCAATCAAACCGACATCTTGTTTACTCTGGTACCTTTGGCATTGCAAAATGTTCTCAACAACAACTCCGCCACATTTTTGCAAACATGCATTGGGTCAAGCCAATGCCTAATAAAGAGGTCCTAAAAATAAGCATTCTTTGTCAATACTATGTTATCAAATTACAAAACCTAGACAAAGACACATATCAATGTATATGATATTATTAAATTAGATATTGAACAAAAGCATACCTTCCAATAAGGAAGAGTATGCAACAAACATAGTCATTTCATTCCCCTCTAAGAATTTGGCATTGTTGTTTGTCTAATTACCTTCCACCTATTGATCCAATATAGACCATCTAACTGTATGGGAATCGAATCATAATTTGGTTTCCCTCCAAGTTTTTGTTGATGCCAAGACTTGTGCCACTTGTGGTTCAATGGTAGTATTTGTCAGAAAGATGGATACATTATTTTATTTAGATGTGCGTTCATAATGAATGGCAAGTTGTCCACGCAAATATGACATGCCTTTTTGCCTTTAGTCACCAAGCCAAAACATAGCCCTAAACCTATACAAATACAACAACATGAGGTAGTTATATAACATACTTGGGTGCAAGCATAGGAAAGTGGACCAAAAAAGTGCTCCGGTATACTAAAACCATGTTTTTTTGTCAAAGGCCTAACAATAGTAGCAAAGCGTTATTTAAATTGGAATTTTTTTTATGATGACCTCTATTGTTGTGTTAAATACTCAAATGTAGAATATCAAGTTGAGATCTTCAATACTTCGCATCAAAAGTGATGCTCAAAAGCAAATGGTTGAGTCTAGTTTTGGACGTAGATTTCATGACCTTAACTATTTTGAAGTTGGAATTTTTTTAATTTTCCTTTGAATTCATTATCTACTTGAGGGCATCATCACAAAACTTTGTAGAAAACCATCAATTTAATGTAATTTTATCATATTTTAAACAAACTTTAGACAGTCACTTGTTCAATATCACCTACTTACAGTGACACCACTTGCACCATCTTCTAAAATATATAGACTTTTCTTGGAATTTTTTTTGTCATCATAAATTGCTTGGCTTTGTACATCAATATGTTTTTAAAATGTCAATGATTTTTTTCTTCACAAAATTCAAAGTTAGTACATAAAATTGAATCACTTTCACTTAACACTAAGCAGGGATCAAGAGTTGTCCACTTTGCCATGCTTGCACCCACTTGTATATTTACATACACATAGCCAGGGTTGGGTGTTGGTTGGATCACTATATTCGTTAATTTGGGACTTTTTTGGCATTTTGAGACAGTTACAAATATAAGAACATGGATAAAATCACACAAATATTGGAGAATGTTGTAAGATGCAAATACTTTGAAGCGGGTGTTCATATCAAGAACCCAATTAAGAACTCATATCAAGATGGTTTAGGTAGGACGACCCAAACATTAGACCATGTTGTTGTGGTCCATATATTAATTTGAGACAAGAGAAACTCAAATTAACGAATATAGTGATTTGGGTAGGAAATGCTCACCAGGATAGTTTGTCATGGTCTACAAAAGAATCCCTCTCATTGTGAAAAATTCTTGCCAGTTAGCATCAAATGTGTTGGGGACTCCTTCCCACAACAATTTAAACTCATCAATCAACGGTTGCATAAAAATGTCCATATTTTTTACTTGCTTTGCCCCTACATCAAACAAAATAAAACCAATTATTCATCATATAAATCATTATACTATAAAAATCATACTTTTCACGTTAATTGGTAAATGTAATTGTCACAAAGAGTAGACATTAAGCTCGGTGGCCATTTGACACCATCCCTGACGCCCTGCTATGTGCCATCGTTTCAGCAATAGTGTCTTTTGTCGAAATCGTGACACATTCTTAGCCTGTTAAGGCACTACAGAGCCCAAATGTCTAATTCCTGTCATTTTCTTGGAGTATGGCCTCCAAAAGTTTAAGTGTAACTAATGTCTACAACGATGAGATTAGCCACATCAGAATCCACTGGTGCCATCTCCTTGACATGACAACTGCAAATATCACTAAAATCTACCCCGAGATCAAAGGACGGACAGCCACTGTGCTCCATTTATCACTATATTCGTTAATTTGGGACTTTTCGGCATTTTGAGACAGTTACAAATATAAGAACATGGATAAAATCACACAGATTTTGGAGAATGTTGTAAGATGCAAATACTTTGAAGTGGGTGTTCATATCAAGAACCCAATTAAGAACTCATATCAAGATGGTTTAGGTAGGACGACCCAAACATTAGACCATGTTGTTGGGTCCATATATTAATTTGAGACAAGAGAAGTCTCAAATTAACGAATATAGTGATATTAGCTTAAACTTACCACGATATCTATTAGTTGAACCCCGACCGCATATGGAAAACAACATTGAAAACACGAAGTCTTCCACCGTTATGAGTATTAATTCCTGCTTCTTTGCAAGCTGCAACAAACTTTTACTTTCGTTTTTTATTTCTTGTTTTTTCCCTCATGATGTCGTTCAATTGAATCTCTAAAGTCTCTTCATTTCCACCTACTGAGCCCTGCAAGATTTAAGTCTCACAATGCCATCAGTAACAGCACTGTTTCCTTTAGTCGAACAAGCAGCACCGGAGAAACATTCAAGCAGCAGCAGGGGCGCCATGTTTCTTCTTATTCATAGCTTCAAGACATGCTTCAACTCCATGTACTTGATCTACTAAGCCTTGGCATTAGTTCTCACCATGCCATTCGCAACAACAGCGTCCTTTTCCTCTAATTAGAAAAGCAGCACCGGAGGTGGAAGCATTCAAACAGGAGGAGTGGAGCCAAGTTTCTTCTGTCAATTCATCACGCCATAATTCAAAAGAAGGCGAAGCTGAAGCTCGAACTCGATGACGTGGTAATGATGATGTGTCAGGCAGGTAGGAAAGAGGTGGCAAGCAGTCATTGGTTTAATACAGCCTTGCCATATTATTGGTTCTCTGAAAGGGGGGCCCACATAGGATGTGAAACTGCCGGTTTCCCTCACTAAGAGCACCTTCCTAACATTTCAAGAGCTAAATAAAAAGATGATTCTTCATTGAACTGGCAGCTAGGAACGGGGGTTTGTCTTCCCACAAGACTACTAGCTCTTGAAAGATGGTGGAGGGAAACATGGCCCATCATTTTGGGAGCCAATGTGAACGCAACATTAGGCCTTAGATGTTTAAAACTAATATTTTGATCTTTTTGTAAAGCAGTCAAGCAAAGAAAAAAAGTATGTCAAAGTCTTTTACCCTGACATGCAATATTCGTTCACAACCTCCCTCTCATGTCCGCTATTGTAAAGTAGTCATCTTTTAGATGAGGTGTCATTAAACTAACAAAAACAACAGCTCATTCGCACATGTAGTGTGGCCCCAAGTTTCAAAACATCCAATTTCACCTCTCTGATCCGAGACGGCTTCATGTGAAAACCTCCAATTTTGAGCATGTGTGGCCTCCACTCGAGATTGGGCCCCACAGTAGATTTGAGAATAAAGCCTCCGGATGCTAGAATTCCAATGCCTCGTACTGAATATGAAGGTAGGGCAATTGAACACAGCTCATCAAATGAGTAATGTTATGTGTGAAGGTGAAAACATAAAATTAATATTACTACTTGTAATTATTTGAAGGTGATTTGACTCCAAAAATAATATTAGAGACCTCGAATGGTTTAGAGGTGTAGAGTTGGAATGAATCGGCCTCAACCTTATAGGGGACTTGTTTTTACTAGGACCCCTTCATCCACAATGAATGAGTTGATATAGACGCCAAGAATCCCAAGCCAAAGAGGGCCCCATTATACACCGATACCAGTCCACAGGAAAACCAACGCCTCGCACAAAGTTCACAGTATCCTCACCTTTTCAAAAAATGTATCCCCATGCAAACCTTGTGCCAGCATTTCTGGTAAAGACACCCAAGCGGCCCTTGAAGCTTGTGTACACAGCATTACGAGCCTCACCTTTGTCTTGAAAGTGCAGACTTGTTTGGATTGAGAGCATTGTCTACTCATTAATCTGTCATCTTCCCACAGAATGTCTGCATTCTTTCAACTGGTCAATTATACGAACCGGACAGATGCTCACTTTAAGCGGACCTTGCTGGCACTATTGACTCAATTATTATTTGTTTCAAAACAAGTGCTTTACACAGTGTCCTTTCCTTCAGTTCAATTCTCTTGAATGTGGTTCCACAAACTCTTGATCTTTCTCCAAACTCAAAAGGCAGCTATCATATTGAAAAATTTAACTCACTCAATCATCATGTAGATATGACTAGATCCATTTTGATTTACCCCCTTGATAATTGGAAAGTAATTATGAAGTGTAGTTCTAAAGTAATCAGGAAGTGTAAATTGAGGTGAAAATCAGACCTTTGATTTTGACTATTCACATACAAGCATTGGAAGCAAGAAAGCATAGAAAAAAGTAGAAGCTAGAAATAGACTTGTCTTACTGTGTGTAGTTTAATGGACACGATATATATGAACCATGTGGGAGGTGATGGGAAGGAGAATTATCAGCTTTCTCGTTCCGTTTCCCTAGACAAAACTGTACAAAAGCCATGTGTTTCGAAGTGTCAGAAAGAATAATTCCTTACTGCAGTGGAATGAGTCCTATTAGACTGTTTGCATTTTGATCAGATACTGGCATGGCCAAATTAGTAGAGACACATTCACACCAGGGTTCGGGAGACATTTGAGCTCAACCAGCTAAAATCCGCCCCTTCACAACTTCTACCGGCTTTTTCAAGATTTGACCGATTGCAAACTTGTTGTCATTAATTTGGACCGGCCAATATCCTCTTTTTTTTTTCAAGTGCCGGCTAATTTCCTCTTCATTGTAATGACAACCAGCCAAAAACTTGGGCATTCATAAGTAAGCCGGTTTTCCAATGTAGCAAAATTATATCTACAAACAACATACACCATTCAACAACAACGTCCAAAGAACATATCAACATACAACAATAATATGTAATCTGCCTCGCAATCGCAACGCCTCTTGTTCGATGACTTCGATCGCAGCTCCTCCCGATCACAGTGCCTCTTGTTCAATGACTTTAATCGCAACGCCTCCATGTCTGATCTAAGAAGCATGCATGACATCGACTTTGTTCAAGGCTTCAAGCTTCGTGTCCGATCTAAGAAGCACGCATGACATCGACTTCCTAGCTTTGCAATCGACGAGCAAATTGCTCGCAAAGAGATTTCCCCAAGCAAGTGAGAAATTGAAGAAATCGCTTGAGCTACAAAAGGGAATGTGGAACCGAAATGCGACAAAAGCAGGAAAGACATGCGGCAACGAATTACCGAAATAAGCAAGAATGAGGAGGTAGTAGCATCCGCCGTAGCCAGCCGTCAACAATGAAATGCAATAATGAAGCAAAAGCTTCGCCTATTCACCATTCACCAAATCGCTACAAGCCTACAACGGATAGAATGAAGACAATGGATGTGGCACAGTGGCACACTTTCAGAGTTCAGACTCACTGACGCGCTTGCTAATGAAAGAAAGGTGGCAACACGGCTAACCTAAACCCTAGATGTCGATTTTTCCAGTTTCATGAGGATAGGTGTCCTACATGCATTGCTTTGCATCTATTCTAAAATCCACCATGTCATCAATAGAACCGGATGATATCCGGCCCTAGATGAATCAAACCAGATGAAATCCGCCTATTTCACAATTCATCCGGGTAAAAATCCTCCTCCAATGGTTGCCGGTTGAAATCCGGTTTTTTTAAAAAAGCATCGGTTTCACATCCTCCACTTTCCCAATTCAACCGGACTTTTCACAAAATCAACCGGCCGCCATTACACTAAATACCAGTTCTCCCCGGACATTGATTCACACAACAGGATATGCAGTATGTGTTTCGTGAATGAGAAGAAAAAATAGTCAAGGTGATTGGAGTTGATAACTTTACAAAAAAAAATTGTCAGCATTAGAGTTACCTTCTAACTAAGCATAAGTTTTCAATTGAGAATTTATTGATTTGATACAAACACTTGGGCAAGTTTTCGATGCATCCTTGGAGGTAGTGTGGTGGTTTGAGCATAGAACATTCTATATCAGTTTATTGAGGGTGAATTTTCAAGTGTTGGCATGCTAAGAGGTGATAAAATGAGTTTGGCCCTCGTTGAACCAAAATAGGTTTCCTTTATCCAAATTCAAACATTACCTCCGAGAATGCACCACAAGTTATTGATCTTGTATATATGCAAAACAACCAATGGGAAAACATAAGTGACCAACTCCCGCCGAAAAGTCCCATTAAGTTAAAGGATAACTCAATTATACTGGCAAAGTCTCTGTGCCTACGCCTCCAAATAATAGCACTTTGATTTTCTGCAAACTTAATGGACTTGCTTCCACCCACGGAGTTTTGGACAAGTTTTCAGAAAACAACTTCATTTTGTAGTAGGGCTTATATCTTGATTACTCCCTTGCAGACGTGGGGGTGAGCACTGGGACTAACCTTTTGTGTATTACACAAAATAATTCAATTGTTCAAGCCATAAGAGCATGCAAATATAGTAAAAAGACACATGTTGCACCAGCAGATATAATTTATAGTGCTGTCACCTTCAAGCTTCAGTTAGTTTAGCTGTACCAAGGCTGTTACAGCAGGCTGAAGCTGCAAATACATTTGGCACAGGCTTTCGCTTTGAGATCCGTTCGTGTTGAGCCGATCCACATCCACTTTTTGTTCAGGAACGGTTATCTTTTCTGGTTTATGTTGCAGATTCTTCGTTTGCCGGGTAAATGCAGCAAATGAAGAATCTGCAACATAGACTAGAGAAAGATAACCAGGCAGGCGATTAGTGTGTCCCCCTTGGAGCAATTATCTGAGGTCCGATTTCCTGAACTCTGAAACCAGCTTCACCAAAATTAATCGCAATCGGTAGACCCTCAATCGCAAGACCTTGGCACTGCAATGAACATTTTCAGAGAGCTACTGGCAGACGACAGCTTATTTTACAGTCACAAAACGCAGCACTCTTCGACACCCTTCTACAACACAGGCTTCATAAAACCAAAACAGATGTGTACGAAGATGTGCTCAGCAAGCACCATTGAATCAGCTATTTAAAAGAGATCTCTGTTTTAAATTGTAGCCTCGGCAAAATGCCTGGAGCAGCAACAGAATTTATATACACCGCGGCAACTCGTGGACTGAGGCAAAAAAACTTAAGTGCCACTGTGTAAGAGCAATAGGCATGTAGAGATCCGAGCAACCAAAGCACATCATCGCACTACCATAAGAACCGAGTCTATACTACTACTAAACGAAACACGAAAAGATAGACTAGAATCATATGCTATGTGAGAAATAAGCAGTTTTGTATCAGATCACTGCACCACGTTGCTTCCCTGCAACCAGACCTATACAGAATTATAGCAGCCACAGAATAATACATCGCGGCAACTCGTGACCTCAGGCATCAAAAGCCACTGTGTATGAGCGATAGACCTAAACGGATCTAACACTTTCTTCCACCAGTGACCAGTATAAAGAGGTCGGACCAACCGAAGCACATCATCGCAATACCATAAGCACTTCAGAGTCTATACAACCAAACAAGACAGATAGACTACCATCACATGCGATGTGACTCCCTAGGACGTGGGTTGTGAATAGTCCATTCGATATCATCAGATCACTACCTCCACATCGCTTCAAACTGGCACCCAACATATAATTAATGAACCACTTGCTCTGAAGTGCAATTTATTATAGTCTACACCTGACGATGTCACATTTTCAACGGCCTTTCAACGCACGCTACGCAGGCGCCCTTGGATTCTGGTCCACTACAGTCTATTATTGCATCTATTTCGAGGTGAGTGAACATTCTTGTTGCGCGTGTGCGATTGGCGGAGATTGGCGGAGATAATCAACTACGTGCTCGTTCTACAATCCACACGTGCTCTCATGCGAACTTCGAACTATCGTCGTTTCCAAGAATTCTTTTGTCGTGAGCTTTTTGGTTGCTTTGGTACACGTATTATAAATGAACAAACACTTCGTGTTTTCATCAGAAAGTCGTGGATCTCGTGGATTCATGGAAAGACTCTTCATGTTAATCCATGACTGGAAATGAAAACCTCACCGGGTGAAAAACTCATCATCACACAATATTTATCCAACAGACGGGTGACAATATAAGGAAGAAAGAAACCCGTCCCTTGCAACGATGTCCAGTAAGAAATCCAGCAAAATCGAAATGATAGTTCGCTGGCTGGCCGACCGGCTGGCCCTCCGAAGCGACTTAATCGCCACCTGCCTCCTCAAGAGTATCTGTCAAAAATGGTTTACGTGCGAGATTCTCGTGGGGATCGATCCTTGCGCTTCAACGGTGCGATGATAGCAGCTGCCAGACCGAAAGCCAGGTCATAAGGCTGCTTTGAAAAAAGCACAAATTAGACCGGGTGATGCAAAAGAACCGATGACTGTTCAGAATTTCTCAGCAAACCGTCTCAGATAGCTAGGAAATATACCTTCACGCTGGCGTTACTGCTTCTTACCACGTCTGATCAAATACAGATCCTCTGATCCTGAATTAGCCATTTCAGATTGAGAACAGCGCATTTTAGATGGACAAGATCTGATAGTCACTTGATGTTCGTGAAATCGTCTCCACCACCACAGCTACTGCAGATACTGGATAATTAAGCTGCGCTTCTCCTTGCCTCTGCATTCACAAGCGAAGCTGGATTCCGTGGACACTTTCATTCTCCATCACCGCCGGCCGGCTCACCGCTTTCCAGATATTGTTGACCGCAGTCAAAATTCACCGCAAAACGGACGTAGCTTGGCCTCCTAGCTAGCAGGAAAAATGATTTTCCATTAGGACGACGACAGTGTGTAGCTTGGGACTGGCTTGTCCTACGGTTGCACGTCTGTCACCCCAAAGAAGTTCAACTTATCTATGAGTTCACTAACAGGCCAGAAGCTAGAACGACCTCTAATTCGTGATGACGAGTTCAAAATTAGAGCAAACGTGATCCTATGTACACAACATACGTGCCACATAAAGACCTGCGTATCAATCGAAATATTCGAAGAGATTAGTACAAAACAAAGTCCGTACCCTCCGGCCTAGATGTCAAGAGGTAGTAGAGAAGAAACAACAAAATGCGGCATAATCCAGCTATTGCGCTGTACAACCTCAAGTACAATTGAAATTTAACATAGTACTTATTTACATGCAGTATAACCTTGTTATTGACGATGCAGTACGACGGAAGCGCTGAGACTGCAGAGTTCAGAATGACGATACTTCAATTTCCTTGTGAGGCTCTCGTTGTGTTCAGGAAAGTTCGTTTAGCAACATTTCCCAAATCTCCAACAGCTCCTCCTTAAGGCTCAGGAACCCCGCAAGCAGATGTTTCAGTGCAACACTGAAGTGAATGCGTTCAATTGCTCATTTGTAACCGGACAGCGACAAGATTTGAATATATTGAACTTTTTACTCTACTTATTATCCTAGCAACGCTAATTAGAGCAGGGGAATTACCACCCGGCTTTCGCTGAAAGCAGACCATGGATCACGACGTGCAACTCATCACAAGGAAACTATAATAAGAAAATTATTCATCAGTTTTCTTGTGATGAGTTGCACATCGTGATCTTATCATAGTTTATCAATTCATCAGTTAATGAGTATCTTAGGAATTGATTCTGGCAAGCCTTATCTTTACTGGAGTTCAACCGATCCTCCTTAAAGGTCAGGAACTCGGTAAGCAGGTGTTTCAGTGCAGACCAAACTGAAGTAAGTAGCGTGTCTTCACGGCGATTAGTCGTGTCTAATATGTTCGATTGCTCCCTAAGTAATAGGACAGCGAGAAAATTTGACTATACTACACTTTTAACTCCTCTAATTATCCTAGCAACGCTAATTGAAGCAGGGAAATTACCTCCTGCCTTTCGCTCAAAGCAGACCATCACGAAGTGCAACTCATCACCAGACACTGTATAGTTCATACATAAGTATCTTAGGAATTGATCTTTAAATGAGCTTTATCTTTACGGAGCGCTGTAGTGACATGCGGCCTCCTTTAATTTGCCGCGGGTCCTCAGGCCTTCGAAAATAGACGATCTTGAAGTTACTCTTTTCGTATATCACGTGTATACGCTCTTGACGGACTTGGAAGTGACTTCGCTTCTCACGTTTCTTAATCGGGTCCCCTCTTTCTTCCAGATGCTTCCACCAAGGAGGTCATCTGATACGTTACTTCACGTCATGTGCGAGACTTAAACTAATGTAAGTTAAGGCCAAGTAAATTGAGTTTTCTTTGCCTTCCTACTAGTCTACCGCTTTTGTCAATTATCCATTTCGGGAAGTCCACGTCCTTCAGATGTCTCGCTTGCAGTTGTTCACGTGAAGCTAAGTTACAAGAGAGACGAAGAATTTCTCTCATTCACTTGAGATCCTTTCCTCTCGTGCCTCCACCGCTTTTCGCACCGCCCTTCTATGCGGCGAGGGGAAGCCAGTCGAGTCTTCCACGAGTTGCACCCTATCAGTGCTGCGGTGTAATGCACCGGCGTAAGCTTAAGAGGTAAGAACCCCGCCCTTTGGAAGGAAGCTACTTCAGCGCGGGCTTACATTAAATAGAATCCAAGGCCAAAGAATCTGTGGAATTTGAACAAACGTATTGCTCACAAAAACATATTTTGGACCCTGGGAGGTGATGGAGTTTGCCATAACGTAGGTGAGACTTATTTGGTTACTTTTTGTTGTTTGCTACGTTATACAATTCGGATTCATGAGGTTGAAATTTCTGCATGTCACATACTAGGATCAATTTTTCCAAAAAAAATTGATGCTTTTGCTACTATAATCTTGAATTGCTATGAAACATCAAAGTCCATTGATAGTGAGCCATAAGAAGGTCACATATAATATTTTATATTGACCACGATCTTATTTTATTGGCTATGTTTGTAGGACAGAGACTATGCATCGACTTCTATGTTTCAAGAGCAAATTTCCTAACCACTTTGCATTCACACTTGGACGTTACTTGTTCCTGCTATTTTTGGTCTAGTTTATTTAACGTGGATGGTGAAAGATTGCATACCTTGGACAACTAACCAACTAATTCAACTATTAGTTAACTAGTTGCCTTTTGTAACTATATTTGTTCGCGATTTGACCTGCCAAAAAATGTAGTTAACTATAGTTGTTCCCTAAAATGTATTGAAAAAAATCTGATTGACTATAGTTGGTTATAGGTATAATAAATAGCCATGGATTGGCATGAGCAAAGTGTACAAATACAGTTGTAGTCTTTCATAAGACAGGACAGAGCCTCACGATTCTACCATTTTCTTGTTTTATTTTACTATATTACAAATACGTTAAAAAAAATTGTGCAAAACAAATAATTGAATAATCAAAATCAAGTTGGCTATGACAATATGTCATAGTGGCTTGCCACATGTTACACACGTGGACACGTACGTTATTTACTTATTAATAAAGATAGCTACGTGGAATCCAATGCCACATTTGGCTTTTGATAGCAACTCATGGGAGGTTAGAATATAGGCCTAAAGTATTCAAAGCCGCATCATGGCCCTTTCACACTTATTTTCTATTTAAAAAATAGCAAATGCTTCACAAAAGCTAAGAGGGTACAAAGGTGTCTTACGTGCCAACTCGAAGGTGCTTACCTAAACTAAGCTCCATCCAAGCCTCTAGAAGGACTCATCCATTTTTTGTTACTGGATGGCTTTACTTGAGTGCTACAAATCCCTGACCCACATAGGGAGGGATGTTTTTTACCTAAAGGTTTGTACGTATAGGAGGGCTATTATGTATGACCTAGAAAATGTAAACTTAAATTAAAGCCATGTTGAGCTTATGTAAGGTAATGGGAGAATAATGGATGAACATGTGTTCAATGAATTTGTGAAAGGAAAATGGGCATTAGGGGAGGAATGGACTCAAAAGGTGCCCACGAGTTTGGTCCCAAAAATGGGTTTTCTCTAATATAAAGTCCTCAAAACTCAAAGGAAAATGAGGTACACCTCAAAGGTACCATAAACCGGAACCACTAAACTATTGACACATTAGGGTGTGGACTCGTCATGGTGTAGTCCTCTAGTACTTGTGATGTTGCCGTGGCCTCCACAATGTACTTCCGGAGTCACATCAGCAAGGTTGAGTACGATGAGGTGGTGTTTGAGTTGCCTAGTTGGCAACATAAATTATCCACTTGGATGCGGACATGGCAAGTAGAAAAAAAATGGAAATCTACGTGGAGCGAAGGAGGAGTCTTTCCAATGAGTGAGGGATTGGCAAGGCTGGTACTAACTATACATGCCCACTCCATCGCATGTGCGAGACATAGGCGGCTTGAGTTGCCGTCGTCCTCCTCCATGTAATACCCACTACCTTGTACCCGGAAACTCCCACTTAGTGGCATCCACCCAAGCATGACTCCATTGGCCCGGACCCTAGGTCCAAAACCACATGGCACCTTATGTGCCATGTGAGCAAACTAGGTATGCCCTTGTACTACGGTACCCTAAATGTGCAAAATGGATTTTTTGGGATATTACCAAGGCAGCAGCCTTTTGAGTCCATTCCTCCCCTAATGGTGTATCTTGCGTATAAGTACATACCTTAGCCCTATTTTGTTCACCCTATTTTTTTGGTATACATATGTAAGGCATACAAATCTTAATAAATAAATCGGATGTGACACATACTTGAGGCTATCATGTGTAATCTCTACATTGTTGTTTTTGTTGCAAAATTCTTGGTATAGGTACCACATGCATGTTCTTCTTTATCCCAATGACGAGTGCACCCCATGAGGTATGATATTGGAAGTGAGCATGGCATGTAACTTTTGGTCCCACATTCTCACAATCATGAGGTGCCATGCAAGATCATAATAGGTCAATCGAGAGGTATTGCATCCCATGCAAAAGGTGGGATTGGGACATGCTGCATGACCAAGATGGAAAGCACAAATGAAAGCCCCTATGGGTCCACAGTGGGTCGTGATAGACTTTCACTCGGAACTTTCATTTGAAATTGGGATATGACTCAAATTTTTTGAGGTGTATGTTTACACAATCCACTTTGATTTCACTATCCAACAAGCCAAACAATGTATAAATTGGATCTCTCTAAGTACCCAAACTCACCAAAATGTCCAAAGTAGGTGCAATTACCTTTATCTCAACTTGAGGATCCAATTGGAAGAAAGACTTGAGACTACCTCACGCTACATTCTAAAAATGGAAAAGAACCTATCTATAATGGAATTGTAGCGGCAACACTCCAACACAAATGTGCCTAATTATCAACTACATCGTACAAGCAAGAGTAATATAACTTGTTAGAGATTGGGACAGTCAGCCATTGGCTAGCTGACAATGGCAAGTCTAACATTTGAGGTGAGATAAGCAACAATGATTTTGCATTGGGGAGGTGTCAAGGGTTGCTGCAAGCACACTTTTAATTCATAGTTGACAAATTCCTTCAGAAGAAGGTAGTCTAGTTTCTTTCCCTTACAATGGGAAGTGTATAAAATGGACAGACATATAGACTATGAAGATGTTGAAGTTTGGAATTGATGTCACGCACTATCCTTATAAAAAGAAATTGGATTGAAAAAAAAACAAATCTAAAAGCCAACAGCAGATAGATCATGCCATGCATGAATTAGCTAATGGAGTGGCTTGTGTTGCCATTTTCTGGGTGGTGGAGGATAAACATACAGAATGTAGTAAAATCAATTCCTTTATAACTTGAGTCGCGTAGAGTAGTGTTGGAATATTGTAAGAACCATGCTCTCATTTATCCGTTGCAATGTAAGTAGCCTCTTTTCTAAGGTGGGTGACCATCACTAACTAAAGTTTCCCCGTTTCAAGGTCAAAACTGTAACTGCAATGGGAATCTGGAATCAGTTGACCTAGCCTACAATCATTGTTTCTGTTTGTTTCCATAAAACCTATAACTAACTTTGAAGAAATTTTCCATCGACTTAAAATTATTTCCATGGGTCATTCTCAGTGATAACCTCAGAAGCCTCAACAACCTCAGATTGGGGTTCACTTTCTTCAGGTGAAGACTCCTCGGTGGTGACTTCAGGTGCGGCACTTCCAGATTGTTCCTCCCTTGCACTTCTCCTGCCGGCAAGGGCCATTCCCATCATTTCGTACACCCTTCCACCAAATTCAGCAGGGTTCTCAGGCTGCACAGACAAAGGTCTCGTAAACAAAATGGATTGGTATCCACATGACAAAAGAAACATAACAAGAAGACAACAGAGCTTTTGTTAGATACATGGGTCTAAACGGACATTTTTTTTCCAGATAGCCCACTCCAAGAATATAAGACACACAATTAGTACGAGATGATTGGAAATCCAAATCAAGGCCATAGCCATTTCCCTCGTAAATATTGGAGCTCATATACTTATTTAATTCGTTGTCAAAGTGAAGATACTCATTCTTGTTAAATGAGCATAGTCCAAATTGTGCTGACTATTAAGCCGTAATTCACAGAAGTCCACAAATAATCCACTTAACCATCACTTTCTAAATGGACCCTTCAATAGCAAGTTAAATTAGACAAGACAATTTCTACTCAACCCCTACATTTATGGAAAGACATGACAGACTGTACTGTTTGCAAGGTGACAACAGCATCCACATTACATGTCCAGCCTCATGATAATGTGAGTGGGAGAAGCAGAATTAACACTTACTCGCAATGGAATTATTTTTTAGTAGAAATCAAAATAAATTAAAAATGACACTTACCGTGTACCCACTAGATAGTAGGGCTGTCTCATAGAGAAGATTCACCATTGCCTGGGCTTGTGGGTTCCTTGGAGTATCCTTGCATGCATACTGCATAGAAGTACAGGAGAAAATGATGACTTGAACGAACAGTTGGAAACCCACAGATTATCAAAACAAAACCCCACAACCTCAGCAAACTTAAAAAGAACCTTAGTCAGTAAATCAGAAATTATTTTTACAATAATAAATTATTTTAAATTTTAAATTTATTTTTAAAAAAACGGCTGATCGCAAGAATGTTCTGCCCTACATACTAGGTCACAGTTCACATTCCCGTTCACATTGCTCACCTCACAAGCCAAACTTCAGATACCATCAATAAGTCTCTTCCCCACTGGGCAGAGCCAACAAAAAGAAGGTGACAGAAGGTGAATAGAACATACATTGAGGTCCTGAATGATGGGATGGGTAGGGTTGATCTCTAAGATCCGGCGTCCCCTCATAAACTCCATTTGTGAGTTATCTCCCAAAGTCTGAGCTTTCATGATCCTGGAAAAGACACAACATAATTTTGTGAATGGCATGTATGGGTTAAAAAAATTTAAAATATTGAGAAGAACAACAACAACAAAAAAGTGCTCTCACCTTCATTTAAGATGACTGCTCTCCTGTAAGAACTTCACCAAATTGCAACCCTTACATGAAGCTCTCAAGAATGTCTAATTGTAATTTCAAGACCTGATAATTATACAAGTTACAGACCCTTTGATAGATCAGCATGACACAATTTCTCCACAATGTAGTACCTCATGTGCAGGTCACAACAAGCGTAAAACTACTTGAGTTTAACCAGGTCATGCCACATGTAATCATGTGATTGGTTGGAAACTCCCAAAGATGAATATAAGCATAGAAGTGCCCAATCAGACATGAATGTAAGGTATTACAAAATGGAAGCTACACTAAATAGTCTTATAAGTGCAGGCGGAAATTATTAATGTGGGGCCACACTAATTTTCTAGTCAAGGTGGAATTAGTGGGGGTCCAAGACCCTGAGTCTCCCCCAAGTCTTTATGAAAACTTCTGACCAACACGTATGATATTTCTTTTGCAGGACAAAAGTAGTACAAAATGATATAATCACCCACATTAAATTTCTAGAAAGACAATTATTGTGGCCCATGCTAATTTTCTACTAGAAATCTAGCATGGGTTGAAAATTGACGTGGCCCACATTAATTTCCATTGTGAGAATTAGCATTGGCTTAGAAACCTACTCTGGCCCAGAGCATTAGGACTATTCAGTGTACTAATCCTGCCACTCTAATACATCAGCAAGTTTTACACATTTACAAATTAGGAGGTACTAATGTGGTCAATATAAGGTCTCCATGATACCAAGTCTTTACCTCTCCATGTTTGCAGACCAGCCAAACTTGCCAGAGACGAGCACACAAGGAGATGAGCTGATTCTCTTGGAGACTTGTACCTTGGCGACCTTGTCACCAAGATTTTGCTTCATCCAATCACAAAGTAACCTAAATTCCTTCTCATTTTCCTTCTCTTTCTCTTCATCCGCATCCCCTGACAAAATCCAAAGCAATCATTCCCATGACTCAAATCAGAGTGCAATCAAACATATTCATTCTACTTCTTAACTTATTTGCAATTTTCTCATACTGAGGAGGAGTAAGGGCCTGTAGCCAATATTCACAAAACATGGGGTTTCAGTTTCAGTAGAAAATAAAGAACCACTCTTACCAAGTTCTAAATCTTCCTTGCTGATGTCTACAAACTTCTTGTCCCTGTAGGACTGCAAGTTGGTAATAGCCACTTCATCAATGGGCTCCACTAAGAACAATACCTGCAGGGAAGCTCCAGTCAGAAATGTAGAGAAGTTTATCCAATACTAGCAAGCAATCCAAGCCCCTTGCAACAGGAATTTTTTAGTGATATATTACTTCTCGATATTTTTAGCTAAAAGTATCAAAAGTGACCCTATTCAAAATAAGCCAGTTATCACATACATTATTCCAATCAGAACATACATATATGCAGAATGAACTAAAGAGAGATATGAGCTCATACATATGACCTAGACTCAAATACATACCACGTATATCTAATCACTGTTGTCACATATAACTTTATTTTCACTTCTTCCGTTTAATAGATTGTGCAAATCATAGACCAAAAACAGAATTATTTCAAAACTTGTTAGGGATTTCTACAAACCATCATGTAACCCATATAAACACATCCCCGCTCCTTAAGGGTTAGTAACTTTCTACCTTCACATCTATACATGTTATAATTCCTAACACATTGCTCAAGACAGATAGTACAACCCACCTCATAGTCTCTTTTCAGAAGCTCTTCTAAGAATGGTGCACTCTTTGCACTCTTGATGGTATCGGCAGCCAAATAGTAAATGGCCTTTTGATCGGCTTTCATGGAATCCACATACTGATCCAGACTGATCAGCTCCTCTTCATTCTTGCTAGAATTGAATCGCAAAAGTGGGGCAATTCTTTTATGGTTTGAGGTATCCTCAATGCATCCAAGCTTGATGTTCTTGCCAAAACTTGTCCAAAATTGCTTGTAATCCTGCAGGTGAGGGAAAAATGATAGGCCACCACTGTAAATATATTTTCATTGATCTGTAGTGGTAGTAGAGAAGACAAATATGGTGCAAGACAGTACACTGTAGCCAAATATGATCAGACAAATTCTTAAATTATCATCATAAATCAGATAGCTCCATCCAGTATACCTCCTTGTTCTCACGGTTTGCAACCTCTTCAATCATATCAAAAGTCTTTCTGACAAGTCGCTTCTTCATGATGCGAACCTTCACAACAAAGAAAAATTCATTGCAGTTTAGGTCCCATGCAAACAGGTAGAAATGTTTTCTGACCATCATCCATAATATTCCAATTAAATCAAAATAACATACTGGACAGAAAAATGTATCTTGTTACTCCTTGACACAAAGAGTTTTCAGTAATAGATTGCAAACTTTGTACTAGTCAAGACTACTAGCAAATTTTAACCTGAGATCTGTAAAATCAATATTGAAGAATCAATAAAAATATTACAGCCCAAGATCATGTTCTTCATTTCTCAATTACTGTCACACAAAGCCTTTAATTCTTCAAATTGCTGTGTGAGGCATACCCATGAAGGGGCTTCTATTGTTAAAAAACAAATGCAAAGACCAGAGATAACACTTACAATTCGGCTCTCTTGCAGAATCTCCCGGGAAACATTTAGCGGCAAGTCATTGGAGTCCACCACACCCTTGACAAAGCCCAAATAGCGAGGAAACTGCCATACAGATCCAAATGACGAGATAAGAAATTATTCTAAGATAAGACTCTTCATGTGCAAAAATCACCATAGAAAGTGATAGCATGTCCAACAAGCTCTTTGCATTAAAAAAACTAACCAAAAATATGTAGGAGGCAATGCTAGTACATTCACATCCACAGTAACCAAGTGCATTGACATGCTTAATTTGGACTGATTCAACAGGTGTCTGTGTCTTACCAGTTCCCCATCAAATTCGTCTGAGATAAAAACCCTCTTCACGTAAAGACGGATGTTCTTTGTTTTACCACTCAACATGTCTTCAGTGTTGAATGGTGCCATGCCTGGAATAAAGAGGAGGCTCTTGAACTCAATTTCTCCCTGCAGTTAAAAATGAAATCTTTCCCATCAACATACAAATACAAATAATTATATGAAAAATAAAGCTACAAGCAATGGCCACTGCAGGAGCTCAAGCAATCTGAGAAAAAAGACACAAATCTGAGCCAACATCTAACTCAATGCAGAGCTGCAAACCTCAGTGGTGAAATGCGCATAAGCCTGAGGGTCAATAAATTCTTTGAAGGTGCTCTTGTAGAAGGTGTTGTAGTCCTCCTTTGCGACTTCCTTGGCATTACGCAACTGCAACCAGAACCAAAAGATCACCTATGCTTAATGGGTATACTACAAATCAAATACGAGATATGATGAAAAAGAATATGCAAAATATCCACATCTCGGCACAGCGGAACATGTAACCAGCCCAGGGTCCCAGTTCAATTGCCAATTTTTTGTTCCTGGAATGGGTAGGCTAACTGCAAGGGACAAACCAAAACCTCAGGTTGGGTAGGATGGCATATCTCTTTAGATATCAATGATTTGGCACCTTCTATCCTACCAAAAGAAAATATAGTGGGTAAATGACTATGCTTACCCAAATAGGCTTGGTTTCATTAACAAGCTCCCAGTCCCAGTACTTCTCTGAGATGGTCTTCATCTTTTTCTGCAGAATAACACTCAACCAAGTTAGGATCCCCTCACACCCCAGCCCAAAAATCATCACCCTTGATCGACCCTCCAACAACATATTAGAAGTTTATCTGAACTCCACCTTGTTTTTGTGCTTATCCTTTCATGCAATTAAATAAAGTGGAACTTCCCAGAATCATAATACTTGGATATAATAGTATCCTGAAGGGGACAAAACAATTTAAAGATATGGGATAGTGCACTTGACCAAGATTCCTGACTGCAACCTGACCTCATATCCCCCACTTGCAAGACTTGTCAGTTGTATCCAGCTCAAAGAGGGGTTTTTTGATGAAAAACATAACTGGATGATCAGTAAGGCATCCCACAAATTAAAAAATACAACAAGGGTCCAGTAAATACCTCCGGTTTTGCTTCATCAGCTACTTTCTCTTCTTCAGAGTTTTCGGTCACCGCCTCATCTTCCTCTACCTGTGTGGGATTCCACCAACAATTGAACAACTTCCTCGAATCTTCAAGTCCTAGCTGAGAACCCAATAGAGAACATTCCAGATAGTTGCCAAAGTGTGATGTGTTTGTGTGGTAGGACACAATACCTCTTTCTCACGAGATTTCTCCTGCCATGTGTAGATAGGGAAGGAAATAAACTGCGAATAGTTCTTGACAAGGTTCTCAATTCGGATGGCATCTGCATATTCAAATTTATCATCCTCCTGCACATTCACTCAGAGAGTTAGGTACAGTTCATACCCATTCACTATCTTCACCTACACAAAGCTCTCCTTAACCCCTTCCTTATAAGAAAATTATTCGCAATGTGTAACTCTCCAGGTTTGGTTCCTTGAGATTCATAAATTGGATGAAGGTAACTCATCAAGAAGTACCTTAAGATGAAGAGTGATCACTGTGCCACGGGGAATAAGTTTCTCCGGATCAGTCTCCTCTGCAATTGTATATGAGCTGGAGTCAGCCTCTGCTTCCCATTTGAATTGTTTGTCAGACTTTGCACTCTTACTCGATACACTGACCTGGCAATGCCAATATAAAGTTGACAAAATGTCAATAAGGTTGATGATAATTAAAACTACATAAACAACAAATAATGAATTGCCCACCAAATAGCTACACTCTATGGACTTCAGTGCAAAGAATCAGTGTGTCAGTGAGACACAAATCCTTTACCAGATTAGAAGCCAATTTGCAAAGCTAGCAAGCAGACTACTTGAGGACACCATACAAAATACCATTGTTCCATCTACCACAAACAACACAACAATCAATATACCCACCAAAGAAAGGAGCTGCATGTTGTACCTTTTTGGCTACAAGGAAAGCAGAGTAAAATCCTACTCCAAACTGCCCAATCAAGTTGTTGTCTGAGCTGTTTGATTCTTTATTCTCCTGCATGAAAGTAGCAAATACAGTTTTCAAGAACTGATAAAGACAAGAAAGTACTTCACAATAAGCTAAAGTACAACTTCCAACAGCTGAGACCTAAGCAAAGTTCAAAATAGGATAAGTAGTGCATCTGTAGAAACAATGGCCGCAAAATGGACACTCTCAAACAGGTGTTCTGGTTTGCAACTCTTTGGTAGCTGACCTTCAAGGCCTTCAAAAACTTGGCAGTTCCACTCTGTGCAATAGTACCCAGACTTTCCATCAATTCATTTCGAGTCATACCAATACCAGTATCTCTGCACAATAACAGCCAGAGCTTTATAGTGTGAGGACTTGTTTGAAATCAAACACTGTAAACTGTAACGAAACAGATACTACATGCCACCTTGAGTTGGCATGGACTTGACCTCCAGCACTAAACATTCACACGAGGAAAGAACATTTTCAGTTAGAAACTCACATGAGGGTGATGGTACCAGCATCCTTATCAGCTTTAATGCGAATCTCCATAGCTGGGTTGGGCTCCATCAAGCTTGGGTCGGTGACACTCAAAAAACGCAACTTGTCAAGAGCATCACTTGCATTACTGCAGCACAAACACATCTTGTCAAATTGCATAACGAAAGACCTCAATCAATGATAACAAGGCTCCACAGATTTTCTAGCAACCTCGGGTCAATTAAGACACCCTGAAAAGATGGAACACTCTGCAGACAAAAATAATTCCACTACACCTGAATAAACAGTTACTTGCCTGTGATAAAAAGGCAGCATCTTCATAGCAACTATTGCCATTAAAAGGAGTGCACACTAGAAGTAGGAAATAGATAGCTGAGTAAACAGATGAAACAATCCTGAAAGTTTGTCACATTAATTTTGTATTCTGATAGGCTTCAAACAACCAAAGCATACCACAACTAGCTGACTTTCATATTGCTAAAGAGGAGAGCATTTCAGCAATATACCTAACAAGCTCCCGAAGAAACACCTCTTTGTGGCTGTAGAGACTGTGCACAATAAGGTCCAACAGCCGGCTGACCTGAAAGTACCATACACATGTCAGATAAAAGAAAGAGATTTGAGCCCCTACCCCAGAAGCTGGTGACAAGAATGGCAGTGAAAATTGCAAACAAAAATAACCATTACCCTAGATAGTGTTGGAAAGGGTGGAAACACAGGGTGCTAACACAGTGTATTTCATTAAAGGCTTAAAATGCTGTGGCAAATAACTATAAACAAACATCAATATACCTCTGCTTGATACTCAAACTTCTCCACTGGAGTTTCCTTCTCAGCCACTGTTGCCTCACATCGAACACCAACAAGGCCAGCCTTGGAACCACTTGTCAATTTTGGGGCAGACACAAAGGCAAACCCATTTGATCGTCCAGAGATAGACGCCACCGACCTCAAAGCAACTCTTTGGCTGGGCAGAAAGGATGTCCTTCTCTGAGAGTAGCTTCCATTGGGTGAAGCCAAGAACTGCCCATGAGAAACAAAACATGCTGTCAGGTCATTTGCAAGTCTGAAAATTTTCCAAGACATGCAGTAAATCAAGCCCGACTACAATGACCTGCAAAGTACAAACTTTTTCTTAATTCCTAAAATGTTGCCAAAACCTGAACGACTCTTTTTGCAAGCCTTTTGCACGTATGAAATTAGTTCTGACAAACTTAGGTACTGAGAAACCTCATAATTTTGTCACGACTCTCAAAAACTTGGGCCTACTTTACTCCTCACAGATTATCTCCCTTGTTTTGGGCAACCTTGACCTCACACTTGGGAATACTGAAATTAGTTTCAGGAATTTTTGCATTTTTTGCTACTACAGCACCTACGAAGTGATAGCTTCAGCCTGAACGAGGCACTTGAACAGACCATTTTCCTTCATGAAACATTCAAAAGTGGAGAGATTAGATTGAATCGCACCACTTTGACATGAACGACCTCACCGTATCAACCCACATACATCAGAACCTCAGATAGGTGACTGACAGTATTTTCCAGGATGGAATTGATCAGCATAATTGAGGAAGCAAAATAATCAAAGTTGACACCTTCCTCACTCCGTTCATGTTCGTCACTCTTGATAATCCACCTAAACACCTATCAGTGATCAAGACAAATGTTTCTCCCAAAGTTCGACCTCATCTCTCTAGCGGCTTCAAAAATATTGCACATTCCTTGCTTTCAATTCCAGAAACACAACCACAGCCTATGAGCTACCAGGCCTTACACAATAAGATTCACTAAGCGGCGGCGAAATGTGCACAGAAGACACTACAAAAATGGCAGAATCTCCCACACATAACATTTCCATACGGGACCTGACTAATCCAAATTCTCGCATTTTACTGCAAAATAACCAACACGGCAAATTTCTCCCATTTCTCGGCTTCAACCAAGAATGCGAAGGAAAAAAAATTAATAAAAAAATACAAAACGAAACAAAACAGAACATACACACATAGTTCTCATGGATAAGAGTATTTGCAACTTACGACATTTTCCATTATCCTATATTCTTCCAAACCCCATAAGGTAGAGCATGCTAAAACCAACACCCTAAAACCTTGTGTTGGTTTTTGGTCGTCTACCAATAAAATTTTAAACACTTATAACTTTCGCATACAGAATTCAGGAAGGCATACTTTGGTGCGTTGGAATCCCCTGTCAGCTGCTAACGAGAATCATTTATCACTTTTTTAATCCCAAAATATTACTATCTATGCTTAGCGCTTACGGTGACGGTTTTAGCACCCGTCTACCTTAACCCAATCTTATGAGCCGCATGAAGACGCCATAGAAACCACTCGGAGTCAGAACAAATGGCAACGGAAGCCTCGGTCTCGGTCTCAGTCTCAAAGAAAAACGGACCTTATCCTATGGCAATCTTGAAAACACATGACAAAGAAGAATTTCAACAATTTGAGAAAAATGAGAAAAAGCGGAAAAAAAACAATACCCTGTCAGAGGTGGTCTTTCCGGCCACGGATGAGAGAGGAGTGGCCACATTGAGGCTTCTAGCAGCGCCGAGGGAAGCGGCAGACGCCATAGCTGCGACTCTTTTGCAACCTCTTCTCCCTTTCCCTTTGAAGACTACAAAGGGAAAGCTTCAAAATCCAAACCCCAAAACGAGGTTGGAAGGTGTGTAGGGGAGAATGATGGAAGCGGCACAATGAGGAGAGCAACTCAGAGAGAAAGAGAGAGAGAATGAGAGGAAGAGGTGGACATTGTGAGGCGCCAGTTGCGGATAAACCCAGAACCCCAGCGCGGGTGCGCGGGTCCCAGAATGAACCCGCGATCTGGAACTATTTTGCCGTACGCCGGTCTTGGGAGTCACTTTGACAAATAAATGAAATAATATGATGCCCCCTTCCTACTTGACTTTAGCTAAGCCTAAAAGTTGGTTTTAAAAACACGGCCTTCGCACCATCGACACTATCTAGTCCCAAGCCTAGTTGGCAAATGATGTGGCATGGTTTAAAAGTGGAGGTTTTAAGCCTCAAGCACCGACCCTCCCATCGGTACCTAGACATGAGGCAAGAATTAGGACCTTTAAAAGTGTCGCCTCCCGCCCTTGTGATTGGTTGATTTTAGTCTCAACTATGAGGGCACGAGGAGCTTCATTAGCAAAAACTGATAGTAAAATAGATGAGTAGTAAGGCATTTGGGGATGGGACAAAAACTATCCAACATTCATTGCTTGGTAGATAAAAACAATGAACATGTGTGAAAACTACTCAACTAAAACTTACTCGAAAATCTCTGGAGCAAGTTCTTGTAGGTGCATTGGGATAGCTAGATGCCTCCACTATAATCGAAAGAACTTTACCCGGTTTCTAGGAAAGACTTTGGTTATTTGGTAAAGTGAGGTGGGAAGGGGGCATGAGCCACGTTCAAGTGCATTGGGTGGGGGGCACTGTGGAATAGACTGTAGGGCCAATATTGTGATTGGCTGGGAGGGTGGGGGTTTAAGTTTCGAGCGCCAGCCAGGGTGGTGGGTGTCCACCTCGGTACAGTGGCATTTGCTTGCCAGGTCTGGAAGTTGTCATTGTGAGATGGGACTCTAGGAAGGGACCCCCTATAGGATTGTGGTTGATTCACCCCACCTTAATCACAATAGGATTTCAAGGTCTTTGCTACCAATTCCATGGGCATATCATCTTTCTTAGAAAAAATAAAAATTTGTAAACCATAAGTGGTTTCCAACGGTTCACCTTCATCTTAGATGAATACCTCAAAGTTGTGCCCAACATAGAAGCAAAGGTCTCTCGATCCTTGGGAGATAAAGACTTGTATTCCTTGTGATTACTTTGGCTTCGGCTCAATGCCATTGGCATCTTAGGGCACACACATGACATTGAATGAATGTCAATGTAAGTGGATGGAAGGCTAAGGACAATTTTACACACGTGACCAATGACTACGAGAAAAAGATGATTTGTAATTTATCTTGGACATGATCGGCAGTATGAAGACCATGACCAAGAGAATCCACATCACTTTTAAAAAAGCCTTCATCAAGCGTCATGATTTAAAGTAGACTTAGACCGAGATCTAGTGTTTTTTAATCCTAGGGAGGTCACTTCATTGTCAAGTTGAACACCACGTGCGTTAAGACAAAATCTACTATTTCTAAAGGGCATCACCGAAATGGGTCAAAATTTTATCAAATTTTTTCATGAGTAGATATATACGGTATCTATCACATAGTAAAAAATGGTAACCAAATTTGATGATCTATTTTTTTAATAAAACATATTGTTTCTAACTAGAATGATGCAGAATTGAACTAAAAAAAATACTACAAAAATGAAGATGGCTAAAAATTTCAGAAAAATATAAAAAAGATACTATCAATGGTTGTGTATATGTAGAAAAAATATCATAATTTTTAAAATTATCTATGGCATGTAATATAGGGGTAGCAAACTTTTAACACGCGTGGTGTTCAACTTGACAATGGAGTGACCTCCCCGAGTTTTTAATAAACTAAATAATGATAACATGAGAAACAATAATCTAAATAATACTAATAAATTATATATAATAATGGATATATATGGATTGTACTAAAAGCACATAATTTTAAAAGTACAATATACTATAAATATAACTTAATATGACATGGTCACTCTTATTCTTTGTTGAGACAACTTATTTAGGTTCTCTCACTACAACATCCAAATGACCACCAAACATTATCTATTTGTGGACACGTAGATTCCATATCACTTCTAGGTCAATTTCTCATCCAATTTTTGACATGCTCACCCTTGTGACTTCTATTTCAAGTGGCCGAGTAAGACCGCCACTCGTTTCTCAACCTATGAGAGATTTTAAAAGTGGTGGTCATGGTCCTGGTCACTAGTGTAAACCAACCCTAATGACTTAATAAACATGTCTTGCATAAGTTGATGCTAGATTGTTGTTAATTCAAGTAGCATCATCTTATTTATATGTGTGGAAGTTTACTCTATGAAGGGCTACACAAAAGCAAAAAAAAATCAATGAGAGATTATGGAAGGAATCTTGGGCAATGCTTAGTTGAATGCATCAATTTTACTGTATTCCACGTACCGTAACACCATAGCAGGTTCGCCACCTGGCGAACGAATATTTAATTTTTTTGAAAAATAAGGTTCGCCTCTCAAAAACTGAATTTCTCAATTTTCGTTTTTTAGCAAAAAAAAGAGTAAAAATGCCCTAAATAGCTTAGAAATAGCAAAATATTTCAAAAACTAATTTATTCTATTTTCGTTTTTTTGTCTTTATAATTTTCTAATTTTTATGTTTTTTATTTTTAGAATTATTTTAGGACGAACCTGCTATGGTACTACGGTAGTATAATGTGATTTACATTGTACCAACATCGCATTTATAGATGTAGACTCTTGATCACATTATTATCTTCTATCTAATATAAATATGATTTCAATTGATTTATTCATAAAAACATAGTTTAGGGTTTTGATTCTTAATTGGTGGGAATTTGATATAAAATGAACATGTCAATCAAAACATTTCCCACTATGTGTGTTTCATATTCTACGAGAGGTGAGTGTAAAGAAATAAATAATAGGTAATGCATGAGGGAGAGGGCATTATGGGTAATAAGGACATTGTGCAAGATGGTATGGAAGCACAATAGAACTGGAGATCAGATTGCACAAGCAAATACACATGCACAAAGGCATATGAACAATGCTTGGAGTGAGATGGTTGTCCTCACCCCTTGCCTTGCCCTTTATTGCACTTTTCCTTCTTGGTTCATACAATGCTTATGGGATATCTTAACTCCTACTTTCCCACAAACCATATGGGTTTATTCAAACCTTATTCACTCTTAATCACCTAACAAACATTATCCTATGACTACGAGCAACCTAATGCTCTACCTTCAATAAATGATAGCCCAAGCATAGGTGTCCGTGTTCCCCATAGTGCACCCCCCATGCATTACCAAACGTAAAGTCCCAAGGATAGATTTCAACAACTTTGATTAGTTGGAGAAATATAATGCACTCCGAAATCTGAAATATGTGGGGTAGAATTAAACAAAGTAAACACACCTCATATTACAAAGGGAAGTCCAACTTGGGTGTTTCCGTATCTGAATAACTTCACACATGTTAAGGCAACATGGCAAATAATAAAACAAGCAGCTAGTTGCAAGAGTGCTCTATCCCTATAATTATCATGCACACATGGCTAGTTCTAGTTGGTGGTCTGACCAAGGCCAAACTTTGACTCAATTTAGGGACCACTTGAAATCAACAAGTCATTTGTCAGTTGACTTCACTTCAAAAATGAGTTGCTAACATCAACATTTCCGAATCACATCATAATGATCACATATGCAGCTGCATCTGATTGGCTGCCAAACTTTGACCCTTTTTAGAGACCGCCACTAAGCTTAGATCTCTTCCCACATGGTAGAGCCAATAAATTGAAAACAATGATATCTCACAGTACCCTCATATATGAGATGCGCAAGCCTCAAAGTTGCCACAATAATCTCCACAAATCGGTCGTTAGAGCACATAGTAGATCTGGGACTAGGCATTTTTGGAATCCCAAAATCTAGTAGATTAAGTAGATTTTAGGTGTCCCCTCTTTCTCTCTTGTTGCTGCATTCCTCGAGTCAACTTGGCGAGGAGAAGCAAAGCGAGGTTTGCAGAAGAGGCAAGCCCTAGCTCCCATCGCCGTGACCTCCACCGCCGCTGCGGATTTTGCCCGACAGCTCCTGCCCGGGGTAATCATGTAAGGCTTCTCTCTTCTTCTTCTCCTCCTTCCCTGCCCTCCAGTCGTCCTTTGGGTGATTGAATGAGCCCCCCGGTGCAGATTTGAGGATGATATGGTCACACAAGGCTAGGTAGGGTGAATGGTATGTATTAGAGTATTAGAGCATTAGAGTACTGACAGCCATTCAAGCGAAGTGGAGTGGAAGGTAGTTGGTATGGATCGCCTCAATGTGGAGGATACGGGCATCTTTCTAGGGTAGATTCTGGAATGAAGCTAGAGTGGCAGTATCCTTCTAGGCATTGCAGAGATGGATGGTGGAACGATTTTTGGGGCGTGGTTTTTTTCAGAATACCTCTGGATGTTGGTACTAGGTGGCATGGTGACATGGTGAATGCATGAATGATAATGTTTCTTGATGTTTTGTCTGGATTGAGGTTGTGAATTTAGAAACCCTAATGTGTCTGTTGTATGCCAATCTTTTACTTGCGTCCGTGTGACCAGTTGTCCGTATTGCAATTTATGATCATGGTTTGGACGTCTCCCTAGGAAATATGCGATGAGCCTCTCTGGTGTCTTTGAAAATGATGTGGTCACACAAGACTAGGTAGGGTGAATGGTCTTCCTTAGAGTATTAGAGCACTGTAAGCCAATCAAGTGGAGTGGAGGGTAGTTGGTATGGATCGCTTGTGAGGACCGCAATGCGGAGGATTTGGGCATCTTTTTAGGGTAGATTCTTGGAAAGGAGCCAGAATGGTAGTATTTTCTGGGCATTGCAGAGATGGATAGTGAAATGATGTTTGGGGACCGGGTATGTGTGAGTACTTCTGAATGCTGGTACTAGAACTAGGTGACATTCTGGCGGTGTATGTTCCTTAGTTTTTGGTCTGGAATGAGGTCCTGAATTTAGAATCCTAACGTGTCTGTTGTGTATTCTAATCTCGCATTTACCTCCTGATTGTCAAACTTTGTTTTCATTGCGTGGAGGTCTTCCCTGTGAGGTATATGTCACGATGAGTTGTGATTTGCATGGGATGTATATCCCTGATGCAGGGTTTCGGTTACACTACTTATCCATCTTCATCTAAAAGCAGGAAATCTAGTAGCCTATGGATGGCATTTCTTATATATTATTGTATCACAATTAAATACTAGTCATCTTTAGTTATCTAGTAGCAGGAAAATTGTGTCTTGGCTCCTTGCATTTGGCAATTAACCTGCTAAGTCTTTGCTTGCAACTGTCCCTGAAGTATTGGGTCCTGTAAATTTTGTGATAAGGTTGTATTGCTTTGTCTGACTTGAGCACTCTGTATAATGACTTTTTCTCCCTGAATTCCAACTTCTGGTACTCCAACTAGGTTCTGAAACTGCCAGTTGGTCCTCAAACGTTGTTCTGTTCTGTGGGATGTATATAGCAATTTTGGCTCATCTTCATTACATACAACTAGTTGTAAGCCTTCTTGATGTCATTGATGCCTCTTATATTCATTCTGGTAGTGTTTCATTGGAAATATGGTCTACCAGTTATCAATAAGGTCTTCAAATTGGAGGCTCTCTTAAGTGATTGTTATCACGTTGTTATCCTACTCGCTTGATTGAAGAATTTTCAAAGAGCGATGATTTGAAATTAGTACTAGCACAGATTTTCAAATACCGTAGAGGCTGCTCTATTTCATCTTTACTAGTGTGGGAATGTAGTTTCCATGTGGGATTCAAGAGTGTCATAACTAATGTAGGATTGACACATGGCAAAACTTGAAGGAAATATAATTGTTTTTTGCCAGAATAGAGAGCCCTCTATGGTATTTTGGGACCACATTCTAGTTCTTCTGATTGAGTCTTTGCCTTCAACTCAGGGCTGCTGAGGCTGAAGAACAACCCCAGGAGGCCCCTCAGGAGGAAGTAGAGAAAGCTGAAGAAGCCCCAGAGGAAGAAGCTGCTCCTGAAGAACAGGAGGAGGCTCCAGCCGAAGAAGAGGAAGAAGAAAAGGAAGAGGAAGCAGAAGAGGAGGAAGAAGAAGAGGTTGTTGACCCAAAGCCTGACATAGAAGCCTCATGCAAGCCAAAGTGTGTGAAGCAATTATTATCGCTACAGGTGACAAATACCTAACTTTTACTTACATTTTGGGATTTGATAGTCAGCTAATCATGAAGCATTCTAACAAAATGGCAATGTGCAATTCTTGATATGGCAGGCTTGTGAGAAGCGAGTTGAGGATGATGATGAGGGAGGCCAAAAACACTGCACAGGCCAATACTTTGATTATTGGGGTTGCATCGATAAATGTGTAAGTATTCCCAAAATTACATTCGAGTTTTTGCAATCTAGACCATCCTTCTGGTGCCTTTTTAGTTTTGGGAGATTGATATATTCACTCCTGCTGTTTCTTATCCATTGAGATTACTGTGTTCATTTGTGAGCTTTGAGCTTCATGTCTTGTATCTGCCATCTTCTTTTGACACCTTGGCACTCATAGGTTGTAGTTTTGCTTTTGAGGTCTATTAGCACCTACCGAGTTGATCAGAGACTATGGAATGGTATATAAATGTTTCATATGTACAAAGTATTCCTTCATTGTTGGGTTGTGCTACATTTTCAGTGTGGAGGATTCTCACCCTTTGTACATGCCCAATTGTGCTTTGCAAACATGTTGTGCTCTAATTTAAAGGTTGCAAAGCCAAAGGTTGGCTTAATACTTTACAGCATGAACTTCTGTATCCATTTAAAAAAGAATCAAAATTGGAGAATAGCAGTACGTGGCGGGTCATGTGCAGGACTTACGTGAACATATACTCATTTTCGTTTGTTGTGGCACTGCAGACTGCACCCAAGCTCTTCCGAAAGTTGAAGTAAGGATTTTGTACATCAGGGCAGAGGAAGGACATTTAAACTCCAGACAATTCTAAGGGTTACAAGTTACATAACTAGTGGTCCACCTTGTGGTGTCATCGTAGTATTTCTCAATAAATCAGGTTCCTTTTCAATTGCAGAGAGCTCCACATTGAGTACCTTCTGAAAGTCCCTGCTTTCCAATGTGTATTTGTGTTGTACTTGCTTAATCTTCCATGGCACTTTGATTCTGAGCAGTCAGGTGTACACTTGGAATAGGAGACTTTAAAAAAATCTAGTATCATGTAGTTGATGGCATGATGCATCTTTTAAGCTGATTTATATTTCTTGTTTAAGCCTTCAGTTTTCAGTTTAATGGAACTGCAATGGGTCCACTAAATGACTACAAAAGAAACTATTAATGATCCATATAGTGTACCCCGCCAAATAACATATCCTTCTTCAAAATAGGTCTAAACAAATTTTCACTATCACACCAGCTATCTTTAAATCATTAACAACAAATATCCACTTAGGCTTGTCAGTACACATTCTTAACCCTTAACTTCCCGGAGCGCATTGTGGTTTCATGAGATCATCTAAAAAGTAATCTAAATCTTTCTAGAGCTCAATGTTTATTGCACCTAAAAGAAAACTTGTTGCAAATGATTTTAGTATCACATTGATATGGTAGCAATATTTAGTAATTCTCATGATTTGTTCATAATCGATTAAAATTCAAGAAATTGCGATAGATATAGTCCAAACTAAGAATTTGGCAATTTTCAATAAAAATAATATAAAGCCACTAAATAGAGAAATATATAAACAAAGGGAAAAGTTAGTTCATTCTTTAAAAATCTGTTGTAAGGTAGACATACCATAACCCGTGAAAATGAGGTGATTCGCATTGAAGATAAGGTCTGACAATCATGAGATAATTTTCCAAGATAGATGAGAAGGATTCATGAAGAATGCAAGTTGTTTCATATTTTTCTGCCCTGTACAAAAAATTCTACAATTTTTCAAAGTGGAAAGTTGTCAAACCCCCTACTCGTTCACTAGATTCTCCCTACACCAAACACGGTAATCTGCATTTCCATACAGAACATCACCTAAATCGGTTACCTCATGAGTACATTAAAACTTGACTCCCATTGGCTACACTAAGTGCACATGCATTGAAGTTGCTGTCGAGTCATGATCAGTTTCAAAAATGGCACTTCACTATTATGACGGCAGTCTAGTGCACGGGTAGAGGGTGGTTAACCACTTTGGGTATTCCTATCTTAGACAACCATCTTTCCATATTGGAATGGGATCATTGCCATTTACGAGAAAATTTCATGAGGACGATGATACCTATTGTGACCTTCCTAGCACCTTCCTTTTGGATGAATTTTCCTTCAAGAGTCATTCATAAGCCCAAACATGGCCTCTTAGAAAGTTGAGGGTTAATAGATTAGAACTCAACTTAATCAGAACTTACAAAGGCAACATTTTGAAGAAGTGTGTCATTGCCAATGTGGATTGTAAGTGGTGATGGTTTAAGTAATGATGCACAAAATGCAGTCCATTATTGACACAGTCTTTGCTTGGGAGCCCACGGCCCCACACCAGCTAAAATGTGACATGAATATCTTGGTGGTTTAAAGGCAGTCATTTCTTCCTACACTAGATTCTTGATTTAGTGCAGAAAGCCTTAATTGGCAATTCTAATGATCGCCTCCACTTGGTTGTGGCCATCTCGTGGGCACATTGCAGAGTGAACCCTCCATGAAGTGATGTATGATTTACTTGCACTAAATCAAGAATACAGTGTACATAGCTTTCTAAGACACCACAGTATAACCTAAGAAACTCTACCAACATTTGCTAGGAACACCATAATCTCTTTTGATTATCTTCTGGTCCCTTCTCCAGTCATCATTGTGTAGTTTGTAATGTAGCACCTGTCACACACCCAACATGAATGTTCAGAAGGTCTCACACTTCTGACCTTGAGTTCATAACACAGGAAATCATCATTAGTGAAGGAGATTATCATGATTATAACAAATTGGTCAGAATCAATACACTTTGTGTAGGCTTGCAGAGTGGTTTAGACCTGAATAAAAGTGGAGTAGGCATCATCAAGTGTGAGTGAATTGTATGCTGTGGCCCACGAGTATTCAGAGTTGTATTTAGATTTCTGCCTTTTTGCCTCCAACTTGACAGCATGGTGGTAGGTAAACCGCTGCCAAGCACCCTGCACGGCTGCTAATTTTGCATCCACTTGTGTATCGTTTATAGCCTGGTAGCCCCAAAAACCAAATTCATAGCTTCATGGAGTCACTGCGGTAAAGCTGAAGAAATTGCACTTGAAGCAGTGAACAATTTGGCAAGTTCTCTGCTCTCAATCCTACTATCTCTTTCATCTAGGTCATCATTAATACTGGCTATAGAAAAGTCTGAACAAAGTCATATAGAAAAGAACAAAGTATGTTGAGTTACCCTAAGTATGGTGATGAGATTCGGGAGGTCATCTTCCGCTATTCGCACTGCCAATATCTCAAAGTCTAAAACACTTTCAAATGGTAGATGTATGCCATCCTGCACATGCAACCGCTCACTTTCTTAGTTAAGCTTGCTTTTACAACATTTGTTGGGTTCCTTCTTAATACTCGATTCATTTGTGCTAGTATCCCTCTCCCATGCCAAAAGGATAAAGTAAAAGGAGGGTCTTTGTCAAGACAAAAGCAAGGAATTCCTTGCCACATGCCTCAACCGCCTTCCATTCCCAAACATACTTAACCTAAGTGAGTCAATTTTCCTAGTTGCTGCAAGCAACTATCCAAATGTTAGTTCAACTTCACATGTAAGTGGTGCTTCCTTGTTGTGGTCCACATGGTTGGACGAACCAATGACCAACATGAGATCCATCTCTCTCTACCCTTAGTTTCTTGAGGTAGGTTGATGCAAAGCCTATGGTGTAGAGCTGAGTAGGGATTGCAAAGGTCGAACATCCACAAAGTCATCATGTTTTAAGGTTCTTGTAGGGAATTTTCAAGATTGACTCCACATGTTTGGGATTTTTATAATACAACATGAGCAAGTAGAAGGTGAGTAATTAAAAATAGTGGATTTTGAAGATTGCAAGAGATGGCACCCCAACAAAACGATAGGTGGAGAGGGATGGGGTCTCTTTTAACACACATATCTTCCATGCTCTTGAATTTTTGAAAGTGGGGGAATGGTTGAAGGACATGTATACGATGGAGTAGTGCAAAAAGATGTGTTACTCTACCTCCCAACAAGGTGACATGCGAGGTTGGATGCCTCACGCATGGACAAGCTAGTTGACAAAATGGGTTGTAGTGGCCCATACCATGGTGTTACAAGGTAGATGGGTCTGGAATGGTCATTTTTTTTGACTAACCCATTTCCCCTAGAATATGGAAACACATGATTAGTACAAGAGTTTGGCAAATCCAAATGGAGGCCATAGTCAATTTCCTCATACTTTTTGGAAGCTCATGTGAATATCTTATTCATTATCAAATTGACAATTCCCGTGTTCATTAACCCTTAATCTTCCAGGACCCGAAGCGGGTTACCACCAAATATTCATGGTGGGTTACCCAATGGTGACTTGCCATCCGCCTCAAATTGGAAGCTCCGCATGATTGGAATGTTCATGGGGAATATGTGAAAGGTGAAGTTTTTACTATATGCACAAATCCATGGCCTTGAGAATTTTTGGAAGGTTTGGAACATGGGACTTGGCTACTGTTAAACTATCTTGAAATGCATTGTTGATTAAGTATTTTGGGATTGCATACCTAAAGCTATTTATGTCCAATTAGCTTGAATTTTTTTGGACAATCTATGTTATGCACAAGGATTGCATCCACCGTTTGAAATTATGATTTATTGAGTACAAACTTTTGTCCTAAAAGTTATCTCTTTTTGCAAGAATCAGGTCCACCTTGTGAATAATTCCAAATGGGTTGATTTTTTGTGAGCATGTAGCTAATTGGGGGACTTCCTAAGCATTAAAATTTTCTAACTACCTTAGTGGGTTTCATTTAGAACTTCTGCTTATATTTTTATGTTGCGTAAGGGGGTAGGGTTGACTTCAAACCTTCTACTGACATAGACAAAGTGACTGGATTGACCTAAGCTTTTGTGAATATATACTTATGCTAGTTAATTTTCAATCAATATGGTTGAAGCTCTCAAATTCACTTTAGATTTGGCCTTGGAGGAAGCAAACTTTAGCATTGGTCAAGGGGAAACCCAATATCGACCAATATGGGCTTGAGCATTTAGAAGTTAAATGGTCATGTAGGTTTCCCCCAATTATGCTAGCTATTGAGCCTTAGGATAATTATTACATTCTGAACACACAATCCAACCTCTTTTAAGCACATGTCTTTGTAATATCTATTCTTGGAGCCACACCAAATCACATACCACTCAAATATAGGTGTCTGTTTAAGAGAAGTAACTAAATTAGGCATGTCAATCTTAGGCAACCATGTGCCCCTTTCCCAATCACTGGCCACCATAATAGGTGCATTTGGCAAATAATGGAGGATGTCAACCCTCCTGTATGAAAAACTACAAGGCTTGCAATGACTATATTATGTAGTTTAATATGTTAAAAAATGCCATGATCCTCCACTATGGACTAGATAACCAGTAAGAGGAGAGTGGATGATGAGCCGCGGGAACTGCACATCAACCACCTACTCAAGCTAGTTATTGGTAATAATTAATCAACTCATGGACAAAATGTGGGAATTCTAGATGATATTGTACCTCCATGAGTGAAAAATTGTGATGAGTTTTAATAAATTTTCTCTTGGACGAGCAATCGGTAACACACTAGGTATGTGGGTGTTATTCAATCACTGTCCTTAATCGGACACCTATAGCTAATTGGTGTATGGTTAGGTGAGGATCAAAGAACAAACACCATAAAAAACTCTTGTTTTAAAAGCATGGACTAAGTCTTCAAATTTTATTAACTACTCCACACTCAATAATGAACATATTTGAGAGGACCTATATATCCAGTTAAAAGTAAAACAAACATGCACTTCCGATAACCATAACTAAATCAGGGGAGGTCTGATTTTCAATCTAGTTTTTGTTGATGTTTCATAGTATATTTGTTAATGTAACACAAATTTGAAGACATAAGTTTGATTGATAGAAGATGGAGAACAAGAAAACCTAACTGAATAACACCTGCATGCCTTATAATGGAGTACTTACCTGGATGATGACAGGTATACAGCCCTGAATGATGCTGTCTTCCAAGCGACCACTCCAACCATCTCCAGGAAGAACACCACAGAACCGGGACTTGGAAAGCTCAAGCTGGTAATTCGGACTGCGTTGGCCCGTCACTACCACATCATCTGCTGCTTGACGGCCGCGCATACCATTCTTGTCGGGTTGCGATCCAAACTCAGCAGCCAGCCTTTGTCGAATCCCCATGCTGTACCTGTCATTTGGATGCATCAAGAATTTCATGAGGAATCACAGATGATTACAAATAGTTTAGGATTTGGGGTTTAAGCTTTATCCTAATCTGCCCGTGAAAGTGGAAAACTAGTTCCTAATCACTGTTCTTGCACCTCCAATGCTCATCTCTCTCTCACTAGTATGGGCCTGTTGTATTTGTGCATATGAACTAATGTCCCAGGCCATCCATGCACTGTCTGCATAACATGCCGCCAGCAACGGCCAACCATTTTTGGGACGGTGGGGAACGGTAGGGTGACAGTTTACTGCCAACTAACATGCTCCATTGTATAAAAGATGCTCACAAACAAGATATTAAACATGTGATTAGTTTGAGACGATTATCGATCCAAGTCAAGACTGTAGTAATTTTCCTCATAATTCCTAATGCTCATATGAATATGTTATTCAGTATCAAAGTGGAGAATTCTCTTCTTGAATGATTGTAAAGGTCTTCCCAATTTTGTTGGGTATTGAACCTAGAATGGTTAACAAATTTGAGCATGTAGTTCAATCTTTTTTGCATACATGTCTTTTTGGTGTATGTTCTTGGATCACCTGAGATTTAATACCTGGAGGTAAAACTGAGATTTAATAGTCTTCAAAAGAAAAACCATAGATGGAGGGTACATGCAAATGAGATGAGATTGGTGTCCAGATAGTGTCATACTCAGCCTCTGGCCGACCATTTTGATACGCATTTCCCAGGTTGCCATTGAAGTAGAACAGGGTGGGCCTCTCAGCCCGAGGCCTGCATCAGGTGCGCACAGTTAGTCTGTAGCAAACCCAAAAATCTATGACAATCGAATAAAATGAAATTGATTTTGAAGGCAAGGAACCCAAAAGTCAAAATGGAACTAGGAGTACATCAAGGTGGAGTTGGGAAGGCTAATTCCCTAGATTAACAGAGTACAAGTGGCCTTTTGTGAGATAATGGCTAATATGAACATGATGATCAAGTATGTGGAAAGATTTGAGGAAACCTGGCACCACATCATGAATATGAAAATGAATCTCTCTCTAACAAAGTGTGATTTGTTTTCAACTAACTATGTTGTAAGAGCACAAGTGGCACCTTATGTTGTCTCGTAGGACTGGGGTAGTTGGCAATCAACCAGTTTCTGTGGCAAGTTGATGATTTGAGGTGCAGTAAGCAACCATAGTTTTATATTACTTTGTGATGGAGACACTTTTTTTTGCATCAGGAACAATTTGCATTTGTGTTTTAAGAAAATCCTTGAAGCTAAGGGAATGTAGTCTACTTTGCTTACTTATCTTAATTGGACACCTCTATTTAAGTGGATGTGTGGTCAGGTGTGGACCTGAGAGTGGATACCAAAGAGATATCATGTGTTTAGGAGAGATTGGACTACATGCTCAAAATTTGTAGAATATTCTAGGTTCAATAGTGAACATAATTAGGTTGGGGGGGAGGGGGGAGGGGACCTCTGATCATTTAAGAAGAAAGAGAATCTTCACCTTGATAATGCATAAGATATTCAAACAAGCTCCAAAAATTATGAGGGAAAACGGCTACAGCCTTGATTTGGACTTGCCATCTCATACTAATCAAGTGCCCGTAATAGGAAGTACCTGGCCACCAAGTTCTCCAGAACCACAGAAGGATCCAGGTGCTTCCAAGCTGGTAGAACAAGGTCCTTCTCGGGGTCGTAGCAAGGGTGGTCGCCTCGCCAGTCTGAGGGGATGTTCTTCCAGCTATCACTGAAATAGGCGGTTGTCGAGGTTTTATACTTGCTGTTTGTGTTGCCCCAGTGAGTCAGCATCATGCTGTTCCAGATCTCCTTTGGTGCGGTGCAAGCGCCTTCGTCCCATGGGAAGAACTGTAAATTTGTAAGGCAAGCATTGGTAAGAGATCAAAGTGCTGAGGAATCAGTAACAAAACATGTCAGACTTTTCTTATAGGTTTGTAGGTCAAAACAATCAAGAAAAAGTTATATTCTGGATGACTTGCTTTCCAAGAATGATTGCACAAGTTAAAAACCACCAGAGGCACATGTGAGAAACTTATACATGAAACTACACTAAATATCCAATTTAGCATGGCCCACACTATTTATCATCGACCCACATTAATTGTTTTGAAATCACTGAGTGACAACTAGAGAAGGTGTCATACGACACTTGGTACTCCAGGAAAAATCATGAATACCAATCTAACTAATAAGGCACACCAATTTTAATGCCACACTAAATCAGATGTTTAGTGTAGCAATCACCACGTACAACCTGCTTCAAAATGAGGACAAATGTGAGTACAAAGATCAGACTGAGTTTAGTCCAAACAATGAAAGAATCTGCAATTAGCACATCAAAGTCAAGAGCAAGTTGCAACAACTGACCCATATGTGGTCACGTCCCTCAGTTCGATTCCAGTATGGATAGTTCTCCCGTATATGCAGATAAGCCCGCCTGCTGAAATCTCCAGCATAATACTGCCTTAAACCCATGAAATGCCCCTGCAAAAACATCTCTCAGAATGATGAAAATGGATGTAATTGCAAGCTGGTGCAACCACTACATCAAGGGGTTTTTTTTTTGGCTAACTCATCTCTTTGAAGGTGCGTTTATAAAATTATACACAACTACCTATTCAAGTGGTTGTGGTTGTGGTTCGGGCCCACTTTCAACCACTACTACAGATTCTTTTCCGTTTACATACAACTACTCTTGTACGTAAAGTATGCTCTATGGATTCTCATTTGACCTCAATGCTTGTCGACCCTCCTATTGGTGTAATCTGTGGAGTGGAGACAAATAATATATGGATATCTCTAGGAAAGGTGTCCAAGACTAAGTGCCTCCTACAAATCCTCCTCCATGCTTTTGACCTTGCAGTTGAGTCTCTCCCAGTGCCACATAGTAACTACATACAAAATAAAACCAAAAAAAGTAAACTACAAACATTGCAACAACTATTTCCAACTACATGTTGTAAAGTAGTTGGTCAAGGTTCAGTAGTTGTGATTGTGGTTGTCATTATGCACCTTCTTATTCCTCACTATCCCTCAAAAATAGAACCAAAGAAAGCAAATTACAACAACCAACCATTGAAACAGTGGTTGTGTGTAAACGCACCTTGAGCATTGTCATAAGCTCATCTTTCAGTTGTGGTTTTTATCTAAATTTTTAAAATTCAAGTATATTGTGTCAATAGGGTTTCAAGGTATTGTGAATTAAGTTGAAGTGAAAGATTGTAGAGGAGAGACCTGCATGTTCATGTGCGGAGCATCATCCGCTTGGAAAACAATGCATGCTTGTAGGACAGGCACATAGAAGAAGTCAGCCTCGTCGCCATTTGTGGTTCGATGCTCGCTTGCAAGCAAACTCTCATACATGGCAACCTAACCCCACACCGCAGAATCAACTCACAGATTAATTCCCATCCTGGATAAAATGTCGAAGAAACTCATATTTAAGTAAATTGGATCAAGGCCAGTCCAGAATTACAACATGCTTGCTTGAGTTGTATGGTAAGATCCTCCAATAGAATAGCATATGCAGACGTGATTACAATAATATTAGAAATAGAGGTTTTCATTTGTTGTCAACTCGTGTCCAACTGCATGCATGTACCTCAGCACCATAGAGCTGATTGATCCAGAACGTGTTATTGTCACCATCGTAGAGACGGTTTACGCAATGATACTTGAAGTGTCGACCCTGCAAATTGGCAATAAATGAAATATAAGACATTAAAAAATTCTTCTGCTCAAAAAACTCACTGTCAGTAGCTATGGCAGGATGTATTTAATTTAATGGTAGATAGACTTCCTCTGAACTTTGCATCGTTTGAATAGAAGGCTAACTTTTAACACACGGGGACTAATTCTATATATTTGTAGAATTAGCAATCTTTCCACTATGGTTTCTTGAAGCTTCGATTTTTGGAAGACGAATCACCTGGAGCAATTGGCTTGTGTACTCTGCAGGAAGGTCGTATACATATATGAGCGGCCTTTTTTTCACAACAGTTATTTTAACTCCAGTGCTTTCTTTTGCATTGTCTAAAGAAAGGTTAATTGCCGCAGGAAGTAGCCAGTTGGGCCACTTCCTTACTGGTGGAAGGGATGACGGCACACTGCAATCGATGCCATACCAGCCTTCTTTGCACTGCACAATTCATGTTGAAAGATACTCCAGGTTAGTAGAATGTTTGACTAATTTCAACTTATCTATTCAATTGAGTAGTTCATTTCCCAGCCATGACTTCTACATGGTGGCTGCTTATATTTGTGCAGCAATTATTCCTTGAGAATGATCCAAATGATAACGATCAAGAACCAGAAGTATATACAATTCACTGAAACCCTAAACCTTAAAGCTGTATGGTTAAAGTGATTGAACCTGGAAGAATCGCAAGAGGACATGCTCAATTCTTGTTATTGTTAAAGATGAAGGGACTAAAAGAAGCCCTGCTGAATCCTCCTAATTAGTCGAATTTCGAAGTTCATGTTATCTGTTTAGTGCACTGGTTCATTCCAAAGTCATGCCTACTACATGGTGTCTGCTTATATTTGTGCAGCAATCATGCCTTGAAAAATCCCCTAAATGGACGCAATGAAGACCAGAGGTATACAGGATGATCCTAAACTCTAAACCCCAACAAACCCTAAATCCTATATGATTGAAGTGATTGAACTGAAAGAATCCCAAGAATGCATGCCCAATCATCCTTATTATCGATAGAGAGATGAAGGGACTCACAACACAGAAGCCCTGTTGACAGATTCCATTGTCGGTGCACTGATTGATGCAAAAACTTTCAGTGTTAAACTCGCAGATCGCTCCCGCCTGGCCATCATAATTGCAATCACACTGCGGTTGCTTGATTGGCATTTTCTTTTCATACACGTCCTCCTTATCTAAGTTACACCACCCTTTGTAGCCCCCTGCAACTCCATAGGTGTTTGCGTCGTCGGCTGCTGTCCAATTTATCGTCACATTGTCCTCCCTGCAGCAATTTCCCGCTTACAATTGCATCATCAGTGCCATTGACATGCGAGGAAGGTTAGTCGAGGCAATCGAAACTGCCGTAGCTTCACTTGAATTTTCCAAATTTTCAGTTGCTCAAGACATGTGCGCTGGGACGGGGACTCGTATGCTGCTACTTTAGAATGGTGTTGGTGGTGTCCCTTTAGTTACACCACTCACAAGTTTTTACACATCCCTCTCACAATCATCGATTTGAGGCTTGGAGCCTACGCACTACACTAAACATCTGTTTTAGTGTGGCCCACACTAAGTTATTCATCATCCACCCAATCACTGGGCGGCAACTAGAGAGGGTGTCAAATGGCACATGAAGCTGCATCACAAAGACCACTCCAAAGAAACTTCATAGCACACCAATTTTAATGTGACACTGAATCGGATGTTTAATGTAAGTAGTAGTGTGTTGGCTCCGAATCCACCAAGGCGACATATGATTTCCTTGGGAAGTCGGCTCCAAGGGCATAGGATTAGCATGACATACTTCTAACTAGCCTGACCCACACTATTCATTCATTCATTCATCGTTTAGCCGTTAGATGTGGATATTAGATGAGGCTACCTTGAGATAGACTCCTAGTAGCACCACTCAATAATATTATGGAGGGTTCAGTTGATGATGAAAAGGAATTTCTGCACAGGAGCTCGCAAAGGAAAGCAAAACTTGTATCTATCAGGTCGACCCAGTGGAATTGAGAAATGTTTGGGCAATGATTTTCGTAGTTTGACATACTTGAATCGAGACATGTTGTGATGAGGATTCCTTGCTTAGATTGACATACTTGCATTGAGAAATGTTGGGGAGGTGATTGCTAACTTAGGTGACACAGTGGATTGAGAAATATTAAGGTGATGATGATTAGGTTCGCATACTTGAATCGAGAAAATTCGGGGTGATGGTTCCTTACTTAGGTCAACATACTGGAATTTAGAAATGTTGGGATGATTATAATGTTGGTACTTAGGTAGACACACCTGAATTGAGAAATATTGGACTGATGACATGTAACTTGGGTTGACAAACTTGAATTAAGAAATGCATGTTGGAGTGATGATTTTCTTACTTGATGCGAAAGCCACACGCTTCTGCGAGCGGTCGATGTGGGTATTTTGTATTGTTGCCACAGTAGCAGCGTGCGGTGCTGGGTTCACAGTATCCAGGGCAAATGGACACACCCCACCGACCGTAAGGCAATTCTTGGGTGACATCCCTGTTGCATTCCCGTTTTACAGCCACTTCGCAGCTCGCCCCTGTTTAAAAAAAGTCCAGATAACCATACCAGATCATGACAACCAGCACGACATCTTCATTAGACTACATTCACTACTAGAACTTTTAATGCTTTCGAGCACGATAAGTACACTTTCAAGTTCATCCTCTACAATTACGTTGTCAAGCTTCTCAACAAATGATATTTCTCAGAATTGGGTTAATACACCAAATTAGACACATGTTCCTTATCTTCATCTAAGGTAGCTGGGTCTTAAATGGTTACTTTTTCTGACTAGCCCACTTCTCCTAGGGTATGAAACATGTGATTAGTACAAGATGGTTAGCAAACCCACATTGAAGCCGTAGCCACTTTCCTCATAATGTTTGGAGCTCGTATGAATGTTTTATTCATTATCAAAGTGAAGATTATGTGCTCATTAAATGGTCATACAGGTCCCCCTTTCCTATATGTTGACTATAAAGCCTAGAAAATGGTTGTTATACTATGAGCACGTAATCCAGTCTATTTTAAACACATGATGCCTTTTTGAGAGTCTGTTATTGGAGCCACATACCTCTCAAATATAGGTATCCTCATAAGAATAGTAACCGAATAAGGGTTGTCTGCCTTATAGTATTATTGTCAAAACAAATTCACTACAAATTCTCTCCTCTTTTGTATGTGTTTACACTTTCATATTGTAAAGAATATGAATTGTTGACACGGACCTGAGAAGCCGACGAAACATTGGCATTGTCCAAGCTCCTGATTACAAACACCATGGCCACTGCACCCCAGCTTGCAAGAATGCGTCCAGATTCTCTGTACCCAACCCAACCCCAAAACTGTATCAGCATCTTTATTTTAATCGAACACAACAGTAATCTGGACACCTATATTTGAGTGGTATATGGTTAGGTGTGGATCTAAGATTTGGCACCAAAAAGATATGTGTTGAAAAGAGATCGGACTACATGCTCAAAATATTCTAATCATTCTAGGCTTAATAGTCAACATGATTGGGGGACCTATATGACCACTTAATGAGCACGACAATCTTCACTTTGATTTTGAATAAGATATTCATATGAGCTCCGAAAATTATGAGACAAGTGGCTACTAGCACGATTTGGGTTTGCAAATATCCTTCTAAGGCAAGTCTACCTTACATTGTTGACAAATGTTTGCAAAGGTGATTCCAGAGGTTTTTGAATGAGTGTATTGATGACCTGTATGGGGATTGCAATGTCCCTCCATGGTGAGTGTGTGGCAGTTGATAGCACTCTGGCAGCTGAGATTGTTAAAAAATGTTCAGGAATTTTTGGGATACAAATTGATCCTGAGAGCGTCGATCGAGGAATATTGGAAACTGACATGTGGAAAGTATATTGGAATTCTTCATTAACCACTTTTCCTGATATTATGTCTTCAAAATCAAAACATTGTTTTTTAAAGGCTTCAAGCAATTGTTGCAAAGAAGTTCACGAAATTGCACATGCCTTCCGATTCTTCAAAGACATATAACCGAACCATAAGCTTTTGGGATAAAGATTCAACCTGAGGCTCATTGATCGAGAAACACTGCAAACACATGTGCCAACATTCTGGAACACTTCACAAACACTTTTGCCTCATATAACGTCTTGAAAATAAAATAATTGCTGCGAAGTTTCAAATGTTTTCAGCAATTGTCGGGACGAAGTGCACGAAATTGCACATGCCTTCTGCTTTGGTCTACATGTTGTTGATGAATCAGATTCTTTACCAACATGTACCCGAATCATAACCTTGGGATACATCTTCATCCTGAGCTCATCGATCGAGGAAAATTGCAAACTTGACATGTGGCAATATTCTGGAACATTTCTCAATCACCTATGCCAGAAACAAAATTGGCGCGAGACAGAAAATTGCTGCAAAATTTCGAAGGCTTCAAGCAATTGTTGCGACGAAGTTCACGAAATTACACATGATTTGGGGTGTCGTTGATGAATCAGATTCTTCAACGACATAGTCCCGAATCATAACCTTGGGGTACACGTTCATCCTGAGCTCGTGATCGATCGAGGAATATTACAAATTTTACATTTGAAAACATTCTGGAGCATTTCATAATCACTTATGCCAGACACAAAATTGGCGCCAAAAACAAGACAAAAAAATTGCAGTGAAATTTCAAAGGCTTCAAGCAATTGTTGCCAGATTGCTTACTTCTGCAACAGGAACCGGATTGGCGGATTGATCGCACCGAGACAGCCAGCATCCTATTTCTGCCCGCCAAGTTGCGTTGCGAAATACAGGTGGTGAAGAAGCTGATCCGCCTCCCATTTCGCAAGCCAGGGTGGTGCTCCTATAGCTGTTGCCACCAATTCTTGCGAGTTTGGGTGCATTCGAGGAGTCATACATGAAAGAGGGCATCAAGGGTGCGAAGCAGAAGTGCATGACGGAGAGGAGTGTCACCAGAGCTGCCACGGGTAGCACCAACTGCCATGACCACCATCGGGACAGCATCCTGCTTCTCCCTGCATTATTAATCCCCAGTTATGATTCATTCCAAATGTGCCGAAATATCGACAGGAATTTATGGAACAATCCTTCGAGATGATGATGCCATTTCCATGGCCGCTGCCCAATTTTTTGGCCGGGAACTTAATATTCTCTCAAGAACTTTTACCCATCACAGCTGAGCACCACATTGCCTATGATTTCCAACAGCTTAACTCCTAACAAATGCATTTCGAGTGGACCTTGAAATCTACAAGAAACTATGGAATACATGGTCCTTGTTATGCAATTGCTTCATTGAATGTTAAGTGACTCTCTTCTTCCTATCTGTGACTCTGGATTTTGGCGCCATTCCGGAATTATGATGCCATATCCATGGCCGCTGCCCGGAATTTTCCACAGGGAGGTCAAAAATCTCAACAAGAGAAGTTAACCCATTACATCTGAACATCACATTGCCTATGATATCCAACAGCTAAACGCCTAACGAGTTCATTTCGAGTGGAATTTGAAATCTACAAGAAACCATGGAACACTTGTGATGCAATTGCTTCATCAAATGTTGGTGACTCTTATTCTTCCTATGTGTGACTCTGGATTTTGGCGCCAATTCGAGATGATGATGCCATTTACTCAGGTAACGTAAATCTCAACAAGAACTTTACCATCACAGCTGAACATCTCATTCTCTATGATCGGCAACAGCTAAACCCACAACAAGTGCATTTCGAGTTGACTTTGAGATCTATAAGAAACCATAGAACACATGAATCCTTATGATGCAATTGCTTCATCAAATGTTGGTGACTCTTTTCTTCCTATCCGTGACTGTGGAAGTTGGCGCCAATTCGGAATTATGATGCCATATCCATGACCGCTGCCAAGACTTTCCCCAGGGAGCTCAAAAATCTCTCAACAACTTGACCATCATGTCAGGTGAACATTCCATCACCTATGATTGCCAACAGCTACACCCCAACATCAAGAGCATCCTGCTTCTTCAGCTTCTTGGAGCTCTCTGCTTCAGCCTGCATTGATCCAAACCCTGCTTCTCCAATCCGTTTAGTTGCACCAGTTTATATTGATTCCGAAATGTGCCAAAAACATTTACTAGGAAATTATGGACCACTCCTTAATGTGATGCAATTTACTTAAACTCCTTCTTATCTATGACTCTGGCTCTTCTGGCTCCCATGCAAGATGATGATGTCATTTCCGAAATTTTCCCCAGGGAGATAAAAATCTCTCAACAACTTTACCATCATGTCAGCTGAACACCCACATTACCTATGCTTCCCAACATCTAAACCCCCAACACTAAGAGCATCCTGCTTCTTCACCTTCTTCGAGCCCTCTGCTTCAGCCTGCGTTAATCATAACCCTGTTCCTCCAATCAGCTCCACCAAAAATTCTAAAAGTGCTGCAAGTCTACATGAAATTATGGAACACTCGATGATTCCTTGTGATGCAATTACTACTTCAAACATTGGTGGACTGTGGCTCCAATGCTACCAATTTTCATAATTTCCCTCAAAAACAGCTCACCATCACATTGCCTATTGTTGCCCTCCAACAGCTAAACCCCAACGAAGTACATTTCGAGTGGACTTTGGATTTTTTTGCCCCTACTCCTCCTCCGAGTGAGCCCCGTCTGAGTGAGGAGATTGAAGACTCACTTCACACTCATCGTCGTCGAAGTCAGTCAACCCTCCTCAACAATTAACTAAAACTTCTCGATGAAAAAAGGGCATCAATCACGGCATCATGCCAACCAACCAATCATCCTTGCATCCTGGAGCCATCAAAGGCAGCTATCGCTCGCGATCGCCACAAGCACGGACGGATCGACCGACCCTGACAGGAGCACGGACGCCCCTGTAGTACGGATTGACCCAATGTGGTGTACGAAATGACAATCGAGGAAATCATGTTGGAAAAAAATCAGAAAAAAAAACAACGGATGATTCCTCACTAAACTGGCGGCCACCCCGAAGTTTTGTAAGTAGATTGATAATGAGAGGGGGCGATCGAGGAGGATTGAGGATTGGGGTGATGATCGAAGGTTGAGTTTTTCTTTTGTCTTTATTCTTTTTTTTGAAAAAGATGTGGGTGTGTGTGTGATTTTTGGAGATTTGTGCCAAGATTGGACTTTGGGAGGTGCCTCCGAGGCCTGGGCCTCGTGCGTTGTCAGTACCTTTAGCCTGGACTTTGGAGTTCCGGTTAGATGCCATCCGGTTCTCTCTCTCTATCTCTCCAACATGGCAAAAGGTTAAAGGTAGAAGGTTGAAGGGTGTTAAATGGTTACTTTTTCCGAGTAGCTCACTTCTCATGGGATTCTGAGAGGCCCACTTTATGCTTGGGGCCGAATTGAGGGCCAGCCCAAACTATAGATATTTGGCCCAATAAGAACACTTGGATTTGTCGAATCTGGTCCAAGGGCTTTATATTAGGGTAATCTTATGTGACATCCTAGGTGGCAAAAAATATGGTGTCAAATCTTTGGGTTGGCTTGAAGAAATCGGGGCGCAGTTTTGCTCGGCCCAAACTCTCAACATGGGGTCGGATTGGGCTCATTTGTTGGATAATGAATATCTTTGTCGTGAAGATTAATTTTGTTCACTAAACTTTCCCCTCAAGAACATCAGGACCTAAAATTGGGCCTCCCCACTTTACATGTGACAAGGTTGGGCCTAAAAAAGTTGATAAAGTTGGACCAAATTGAGGGCTTAATCCTTGTGAATCGGGGCGGTGCTTGAGCCAGCCCCAAACCATGTATAAAGTGGGCCTAATACAATGCCCACACAACATGGTGGGCATAGCCAGTGATCGGCTCCCATCAGCTTGGGGCATTTTTTCCTTCATTTTTCGCCAATAGCAGCGACTAGATGTAACGTGTTACGTATAGCCCACCCACACTTATTGGTGCAGGCCACCAACGAACGGTGAGTACCGGCATTGGTTGCAACCAGTGTTGGACTAGTATTACTATTTTATGATACCAGTGGGATCTTGGTATGCAATGACTTTGTAGCTCACTATTATGCATTGTCAAGGTACTAGGGGGGTCATGAAATGTAGAGCATGGTATAATATTAAACATACAAGAATTATGGCTCTGCAATGGTATCAAATACCAGTTCAAGCGCCTTGCTGATAACATCCAAGGCTAAACAATGGTATGTTATGATTTTAAGTCCTGCTTTTCAATGCGTGGTGAGGTTCAATAAAATTTTCAAGCTCCAATTGTTGTTGAATTAAAAGTTCAAGACAAACATATTGGCTCATGTCACCAAAACAAATGAAACTTCATCAAATTTTGTTTATAGATGTGAACATACAAATACAAGTGGTGAAAAAATGCATTTTGGTTTGTTGGCGATAAAATAAAATGTTTCATTTGTTTAAAAAAAACAAAAATGCATCTTGACCATCCAGCATCTTGAACTAGACATTACATTAATTATATTCATTTAATTCATCATCTGAGCAAGTAGGGTCTTCCTTAAAACAACCTGCTACTTGTAATTTGTCGCAACCCTTGCTAGCTCCCCTTAACTATCTTGGTTAATTTTCCATTCTAGCAAGCGTCACGAGCAATAACCCTTCGCATTCCACCATGCGAATGGTTAGCTTCCCATACCGCGGACCTTCTTGGTCCATAGGGGGATCAACCCTCCTACTCTTTCATTCGGGACCCATCCCTTAATCGGTAACCATTGTTAAGATGTGAACTTCCACCCATGGAAATCCAATCTTATATTGATCATCGCGTTGCCAGAACAACACTACAACAACCCGAACCATACTAGGCAACTATGTCCTCACATTGGGCCAATGCCCATGGAGGCCGTGCCGTTCGGCCTCGGGTGGGTGAGGCCACACCATCTCACCCATATAAGCCTCTAGGACTCTAGGCAGGGCCCCTACCCCACCGTCAAGTAACCTTTTGTCTCTCTCCCAACACTTGGGGCCAAGTAGACATTTTCCCTTAGCCGCTAGGGCTTGAAGCCCCCAGCAGCTTCAGAACTCCATAATTTCCTCATATGATCTCCGATTCTAACAATTGACCATTCCATCATCATCTATGTTTCATGTAGATGATGATGGACTACTTACTTGCCCCATTCGAGCAAGTATTGAGGAAGTTATGTCTGTTCAAAGCTTCGCAGTCCTGGGAGCCACTCCCAGGCCACCGATGTACCAGGGCGTTGTCCCGGGACAGCGACCCACTCAAATTGCCATATCTCCTTGCTCACACCTCTGATTGAAATGTTTTTGAGCATTCTAGAATTAACACGCCATAAGCTACGCATAGCTTATGCCTCACCCTCATGCCTCCTAGTCTCCGTGGGTGGGAGGCGTTTCCAATCCCCGGGGCCCTCACCCACACTAGGATCACTTGGGCCCTCTCACCAACAGTGCTACAAGTCCTAGGTGTCACTCCAGGGTCTCCTTTGTACCCATGGTGTTTCGGGCACTCCTCATGGAGAGGCACGCGACATAATTCATCTTCATGAGCATCCACTAATTCAGCCTCATCAATAAAAAATTCACTGAGATTAGATTTTGCAAAAGAATTGCACTCATCTCTAGCATCTATGGGCCATTTTTTGAGTATCATGACGAGTGCATCTAAATTTTGGATGTCCAACCTACAACGACTCAAGACACACAAAAATCCAGCAACACTAAGAATTCTTTCTGTTTCGATCTAAGAACCCGGTATTGCTAAAATTTGCCTTGCAAGAAATGATACATGCGGAAATCGAGGAACATTATCCCTCCACCAAGCAAGTGCAGCAATGTCTTTATCTGCAAGTACAAAAGCTTCCAAAACAAAATGAGCTCCGATTTCAGCATGCCCCCACTAGCTTCCTCTGTAGAACTCGTGTGCCCAAAAAAAGAATTAGTTGTGGCCTCCAATGTGGGTGCCAAGTTATTCTCCAAGCTCGGATTCAGCAACCTTGACACCTTCACAAACAAAGGCACCAAAACAAATTGATCATATTCTGCTATAATGTGCATGGCCTTCTCGCATCCCTCGTAGTCAATAATCACCTGCAACCCCTTATACCTAGGGTCTAACATCAACGACAACATATTATGTGCCTTCTCACGAATGAAATCAACTGCAAATGTAAGACATAGTTTGATAATTTCAATTAATTCAAAAGTCATGCGGTCATAAAGTAGTTGCAGCTCCGAGTCCATTTGTCCACATTAAAGTGCTAGCACCGCATGCATCCTCTAATCATACTCATTTTGTAGTTGGATGCTTATATGGAAGGTTTTATACAATGCATCGCTCAAAAGCCAATACCCGCGAGATTGGTTTAAAATGCATTATTGCACGATAGGGCGCAAAGTCTTTGTGACCGCCTTTGCCACGGCCCAAATCAGCCCACTTAGGACTCGGGCTTGCAAGACTACAGTCTGCCTACCATAACATATATTAATCACCGTTGCATACTCTTGTATTTTCTGCAACATAATAACAAAATTTAGTAAGTTATGTGCGTCTTACATGGTCATTCTTCATAATTATATGGTCATTATAATTGTTAACTCTGCAATTAGTAGTCCATGAGGGAAGCACATCAGATTACATCAACTTACATATAAATCAAAGCACATCAAATTACATGCAAGACCAAGCACTTTGTCACGGTATGCGGCGTCGGTGGCCACACCGCATCCGGAAGGATTTCATCCATTTAGATATGGATGGATAAAACCCTTGGAGTGGTGGAGATGCTCCTAGGTGAGGAGTCTCCTCCGTGGCTTGGCATTCTTGCCAAGTCAAACCTTGTGAGTGAGTGTATGGAGAGAGCTTGTATGAGGTGAATGTTGCATGATTTTGCAATGGAATCTTGAGTTCCTCTCCCCTTACTTATACTCTTGGATTCTCCCGTGGTGGAGTGAGAGATAACTTGACTTGTGTGCATATTTGAAGAGAGAACTAAAGCTCATAGTAGTCTTTGACTCTCTTTCTTCTCACTTGGCAAGAATGCTTCATTTTTCTATTTTTCCTTATTTTCTTCTTTCTTCTTGAGATATAACACGCAAGAAAACGCGTGGGGGCAAGAAGCAACAAAGTTCCGGAGTTTTGGAGCGGAGAAAGCCGCGGATTGTTGAAGCAACAAGAAGAAGAATATTTTTTTGTGAATGTCACATCAAGTTTAATTGTGGTGAGAAATCATTGATTTTGCCATAAAATTTCATGTTATTTGCTCAGATTCAGGCTTGAATTCACGCCATTGAACTTTGGAATCAAATTTGGGTTTCCAAGTGAATGAAACAATTTGATTGACAAAAAAAATTAACAAAAAAATAGAGGGACAAGAGCCGACCCCGGGCGCCGAAGCCCCTGGCCGGCTCTATCTGCGGCTTTGCGGCGTCAGACCGCGGCAGCTGGCGGCTGGCCAGGCTGCAGGCCGGCGGGCTGCGGCAGACCTAGTCAACGCAGCTGCAGGCAGCAGACCAGCGCACCAGTGCAGGTGTAGACCAGCAAACCAGCTACAGACCTGGCGACCAGGAAGATTTTGGGGCATAATCGGTTGAGATCCTAGGGTGTGCAAGTCCAACCGGTTACATGATGACATCCTTCGGTCTTCGTTTATTAAATTGAGCTATAGTTTATAAATCTTTCTTTCTTTAATATTTTTATTTTTATTTATTTTTATTTTTTATTGTTGATTTTGATTTTGATTTTGATTTGTGTTTTAATTAATTAGGCAATTAATTAATTAAAAACCGGACTTTTTTATTTAAATTAATTAAATAATTAATTTTTTTAATGTTTCCTTTCCAACTTCGTTTCTTCTTTTCTCTCTAAGAGGTTAATTTCTTGGGGTTGAGAAAACGAAATTTGGAAGAGACTTTGTTCTCATTAATCAACAATAATAAGAACCCGAAAATCTTATGACACATTAAGGTACTTGGGATTTCTTTTAGGGGTTGTGTTGCACGAAATTTCCAAGGGGGGTGCCATTGGAGATTGGATGGCATGTGGAATTTCCGTTCGGCCTAAAATAAATTATTATTAAGGTCGAATTGTGTTTGTTAACACATATTCCTGGCATTGTTGTGAGGAGAGATGTTTGGGTGTAATGAGAAGATGAGAGATGTGTCATTTTCTTTTCCCGGCAACAGGGGGCCCTTGTTTTTTACCACCAACCGCAGGCGGGTGCCGGTTGGCCGAGGTTAATTTTCATTTCTGCTTCAGTGGGGTTTGGGGAAGAGGATCCAGTGTAGTATCCCGTGGCGAGCTGTGGTGTTGGGAGTTTCCAACATTGCTCCATTTTGTGTTGTATTAGTTTGTGATAGGATTTTGTAGGGGTGAGATCGAAGTAATGACCGACGGGACCCTTCTGTGTGCACCAAGTGTGCGGTGCTTGTTTTCCCTTATGGTGACGCCGGATTGATCACCAACAGACTATAACTTTGGTGGTTTTGTAGGTGCAGATTGCCTTTTACCTTTCTTTGACCCTTTACCTTGATACTACATCAGTTTGGGTTGTTGACTCTAGTAACCAGACCCATTGCGGGTTTTTGGTTACAACTCGGAGTCAACATTATCGCTCTCCGTCTCCGGCAGCATCAGAAGGTCGATCCTCGGACCTCTCGGACGTCGAACCAGTGGCAGCACCCGACGAGGCTTTTCAGCCTACTTCGACGTGGGGGACTGCCACTTGGTCTCACATCCTCTGGGTGGGATCCTTCGACGAGATGGAGGAGGATCTTCACAACAGATCTCAAACGACAGAGAGGGGAGAACTATTGATCAAAAATGGAAAATGAAGCTTGGATATCAATCGGCCGTGACGGATATCGAACTACTACATGAAGTTAAATTACCAAATTAGTAAAGATAGTTGAATTAGTAACTACGTGAAGTTAAATGACCGCAATTAGTAAGCCATTTAGATTAGTAAGCTATGTAGGAGGCAAGTAAACATTAGTAGCATTACTAGAGAAATTAGTAAGCCACATAGCACGCCACTTAGGATTAGTGGGCTTCATGGTGAAAAACACTCGCCTAGGCCACATAGGTGAGGCAAACGAAGGTGGAAGTAATTAAGGGCCCAGAAATAACTTCTTGGTTAGCCTTGAGATTCCTCCCTTACCTAGATATTACACATATAAATTTTAGGCTACAATCTACCACATTTTGAATGTAAAAGAAGATGAGGATTATATGAGCTTTTTCCGAGGATGTCCAGAAGAGCTATCTACATTTTTTTAGGAAAATTAAAGATATGATAAATTAAGAGGACGGCACATGTTAGACACCTCCTCTCAATATATATAGAGTTAGGATTAGAGTTAGAATACCTTACCTTATTCACGTCGATATGCTACACAAGAGCTAGGTCCTTTGTATCTTTACCATTTTGAAATATAAGAACTTCAAGCTCACACCTTCATATTAATTATTCAAGGTAGAGACAAAGTAAAATTTTAGCTTAGACATAGTCAAGTTGAGCGACTGCAATTGAGATTTGAGATGATCTATAGCTACTCACATGAGGTGAGATAGTTGCGAGAGATTTTATAAGGACTCACATGAGGTGAACTTAGACAATTGAGTGAACGAAATCATGATGAAATGTACGACACAAAGGAGTGAGTGAGCTTGAGAAATTGAGGCTTGAGTGATTAACCATTGAAAGTGAGTAGTTAAAGATGTGAGGGAATTGTTGTTGACACACAAGACAAATTATAAAGAAAAGAAAGAAAGGGAGAGGTAGAAGAAGGCAAAAATTGTGCATGAAAGCAACTACGACATAACAAATTAACCTTAAAATACTTCTCCATATTCGTGATCACATAACTCCCTTCACAAAAAGAAAGATGATTGACTAACAACATGTTTGAAGTATTTTCATTTCCGAAGCATTTCAATTATGAGTATATTATTAAATTATGATACGAGTGTCTACTACTAAGTGCTAATGCACACAATATATCTATATTGCTAAAAGAAGTCAATTAATCGTGACTCAAATGCTTTGAAACATAAAACCGGATAGTGAATGAGTCTTTGACTAACTTTGACTTCATTATGATATTACTTAAACCTTGATTGGTTATATTATGATTATGCTAAAAATAGGTTGCAGTATCCATATTTAGTATGTGCTAAAAATAGTCTGCAGCCAGTTATATTATAATTGTGCTTAAAATAGCATGTTCCTAATTGTAGTAGAAACTGAGATTATATCAAATATGTGCTAAAAATAGATTGTGGCTAATTACAACAAATACTGTATTAGTGATCTAGAAATAGATTGGGCCTAATTATAGCAGAGAATGTAGGATTGATCTAAAAATAGACTGTGCCTAATTAATGACAAAGACTGAGATATATTAGATTCTATGCTAAAAATAGACTGCAGCTTATATGATGAGGAATTGTTGTAGAAACTAAGGTTGCATCTTAAGAGGATTGAAAAGATTGAGAGAAATGATAAATTCAAAGGAATGAAGCAAGGATGCCTCCTCAAGTATTGACAAGGAAATGGAAAGTGAGCAAAAGAAGTATTACACACGTAGAGAGGAAGACTCCGTTACACGGCAAGAGGGTATCTAATCATAGTATGATAGTTATTAAGTTAATTGCTACCTATGTCTTATTGGAAAGGAACTCCGCTAACGGGGAATGATAATTAAGGGAGACAATCAAGATAGAAAAGGCTTTGGAGAGAAAGATAACTTAGCCATTTGATTACTCGGTGATTTTGGAGAAAGAATATTTAGGCATTGGAGAAGGTTACTTTAACAAGGCAACTTGACAACTTGAAGAATGTTACTTGGCTACTTGAAGAGTGTTACTTGGCTACTTGAAGAGTGTTACTTGGCTACTTGAAGAGTGTTACTTGGCTACTCAAAGCGTGTTACTTGATTACTTGAAGAATGTTACTTGGTTACTTGAAGAGTGTTACTTGGGTACTTAAAGAGGGATACTTGGCTACTTGGAAAGTGTTACTTGGTTATTCGAAGAGTGTTACTTGGCTACTCAAAGAAGGTTACTTGGCTACTTGAAGAGTGTTACTTGACTACTTACCAAAGTGAAAGAAGAATGAACTCTTGATCAACTTGTAAAGAAAGAGTTACTAAGATACTTAGGAAGAAGAGGAGACAACTACGACACATAAAGTAGAAGCAACACTTGGACGGACAAGACTACTTGAAGAGATATCATCAAGAGAAGAAGTGGAGATATGACTTTTAAGTAACTTAAAAGTCCAAGTGGAGAGATGTGGCGCTTTTGGGCACCCCCCTCCGAGGGAGCCTAAAAGTGTCACACAAGCCCTTCGGTGCGGGTGGCCTGCACTTGCAGGTGCCCAAGCCGAACTCGGATGGTGGTGTATAAGTTGAGTACTTAGATTTCTGGAGGGGAATTAAAATTGCGTCGTAGTACCTCCAGAGGTTGGGCCTTAGTTGTTATTATTGTGGCTCTAAATTCCACTAATCTAATTCATACCTAATTCTAATCCAGACCTATACCCTAGACTAAGCGCAGACGCACCAGCCTTGGAACCAAGGCAATTCTAACCTATAAAATGAGATGACTCGGTATACACCCACCGAGTGTGATTTATATCATCCCTTGTAAGATGGACAACAATTCAATTTGATAGTTGAAGGGAGGCATAGCCAAGTTTACGGACACACGTCCGTAAACTTTGTACATGTATTGTGTAGAAGAATTCTTTTTGCCCTATGCAAATAGTTCTAAAAGTTTACGGACGCACGTCCGTAAACCTTTACGGGAAATTTCTTGATGTTCTACGCAGTTAGCCCTAAAGTTTACGGACGCGTGTCCGTAACTTTGTATATGTGTTGTGCAGAAGAGTTTTTTCTGTTCTACACGAATGGTCTTAAAAGTTTACGGACGCACGTCCGTAAACCTTACGGGAGAATTTTTATGTTCTAAGCAATTAGTCCTCAAAGTTTATGGACGCACGTCCGTAAACTTGGACCTGTACTGAAACGGCTCTGGGAGGCCGGACAAAAGCTCAGACTTGGAAAATCACAACTAATTGCTATCTCAACCAAATTGCAATTGAAGACTGAATATGGATAGCAACAAAAAATCTTTGCAAGAGAAAGCAAACACTACATTCTGGTTGCAATTGGTAACCTAAGCATCTATGCCATCAGTGGCTAAAGTCCATAATGCCTTAAATTTTAGTTTGGATCTTAACTCATCTTTAAGAAAGAAAGATTTTGTGTGTGTTCACAAACACACATTTTAACTGGGATAAGGCAGAGATGATTTTTTTTCCTCAAATTTTTTCTACTACAGAAATGCAAAAGATAGATCTTGATAGAAGAATGGATTTTCTCCTAACTACAGAGAGGTAAGGCTTCGCCTACTAACAAAAAATGAGAGAGGTTCTTCTAACTACATAGATCCAGGGCTCCGCCCACTAACTTGGAAAAAAGAACAAAAAAATTTCTAGCTAAGATTTGAGAGGGCTTCGCCCTTTTGGAAAAATGAAAGGAGAGAAAAAACTCCTAACTAAATTCTGAGAGGGCTTCGCCCTTTTGAAAATGAAAAGAAAGAGGGAGAACTCCTAATTAAATTTTGAGAGGGCTTCGCCCTTTTGAAAATGAGAAGAGAGAGAGAATGAAAGGAGAAGGGGGGGTTTTTATCACCCTTCAATGAAGGGTTGGACCCCTTCTCCCTTCCTTCAACCGAGGGGTCCCGCCCCTTGAATGGTGGCAATCAAGCCTCGGTGGTGAATGAGGGAGGAATGCCACCTCGTACCCACTTGCCTAAGCCTTTAGAAAGGCTTTTCTATTTTCGTTTGATTTCATTTTTGGTTGACAAGGGTGGCAACATGCCCCCTTGCCCTAGTTGGCAAGATTCCTAGCATTTGTAGTTGTCACTTCTTTTCTTTTCTTGGCCGCTTCCGGAATTACTCTTTTTTTCCGCTTGATTTTTTCTTGCTTTGATTTGGTTGATTCTAACTTACCTACCTACTTACTAGCCTACTACCTTAACATTTCCGATTCGGATAAAGGGCATTTCCCTTTAACCCTTCGGTTTCTAACTTTCTACTTACCAAGATTTTTACCCCAAGGGTAAAACACCCCTAGCTAACCTTGTAGGGTCTTCTTTCTAACCTATCATAATCTAAATGGCTTTTAGCCAAATATTCCTAATACTAATCTAATGATTGTACTAAAAACCTTCAATTGTGAGCCAAATTGCCGTTGGAGGCAATTTTAAGGCTCACAAGAGATGATTAATATAAGGTAGAGGAGCTTTTAAAAGAAGAACGAAGACACTACCAACACAACAAGGAAGACAACCAAGATAGAAAACAACAAACGACAAGGAGATTAGGTAGTTTAGTCATCATAATCCGGACGACGCTCTAAGTCACTACAATACGGTCAACCCTAGGAGCAAGTGGAGGTAGTTGAGCTCTACAGAGGAGACGCGAGGCGGCATCCGGGAACGATTTTCCGGTCGAGCGGGAACCATTTCCCTGCAAGATTGGAAAATTCGGTTCAGGACGTGGATGAAGGATAAGCGTCAACGCAATACCAGTTTCAATGACTGGTATGCGTTCGAGCTTCTGCCCCAACATTTGGAGCACAAGGCGCTCCAGACTTATGAGCAGTGGAGGGATGCTCATTGGATAGAGTTGCGCCAGGTGGAGCGGTACTGGGAGACTCGGGTGGAGTTAGTATCCGCGTTGAAGGAAGGCGCAACTTGCAGTTCATTGGCCGCTCCTGTGGTGAAACCGGAGCAAGCCGAGGGCGTCGTTGTGGTGGACGTGGAGGGGAGTTTCCCTGGTGAGCCTGGAGATAAGGCTCCCGCGCCCGCATCCGCGAGTACGTCGAGCCCGAGTCTTCCACTCTCCCGGTATGCTCAGGCTACCCAGGCGGCACAAACCTCTTTAGGGGCTCCGCCAAATTTTGATCTTCTGCACGAATTCCAACTCCATTATGGAGGTTTCCGTCGGGATCAGATGCAGCGGATCCAAGACTTCATACGGGAGAAAGACGACACACCTCGTACCATGTACACGAGGTTGACGAGGTTTGCCAAAGAATCTGGAGGTGTTTTCGCGGAGAGTCAGTTGGTGAAGGTGTTTTTGTCTAAGATTGACAAACGCCTTCTTGACTTAGCGTTGCCCAAGATCATCATGGATTATGGCGGTCGAGCAACACTCGCAGAGGCATTCGCCATTGTGGAGCAGTGTGATCGTGCTTTGTGTCAGCATGATGCCACTGACTTGGTGTCCTTGCTAGTGGATTCTAGCAAATCCCGGAAGACTTCGGTCGTGGCTGCAGGATTGGCAGAGGCGGAGGTGGACAAGACCTTATATTGTTGGTCTTGTGGGCGGTCAGGCCATGCTAAGAAGGATTATCTTTCAATGTAAAAGACGGCCCAAACCGCGGAGAAGCCGAAACGCAAGACAGTTGTTTCCGCGCATGATTCGACGAAGGAGGTTGGCAAGCCTCAACCAAAGCAGTTGAGGTGTTCTCACTGCGGGCGAAACAATCACGCGGTGGATAACTGCTTCGCTCTCCATCTTGAGAAATGTCCTTCTTTCGATCGGGAAAAGGCGTTGGAGGCGAAGATTAGCGCCTTGGAAGAGATGTTCAAGAATTTGGCGTCATTTGGCCAAATCTTGGAATCATCGGCTCCATCCGGAGCTCAGGCTAGCTCTTCCACTCCGGATTACTATATGTTCGGAGCTTCAAGGGAGGTGATGAGTTCGGCAGTCGTGACACGTGCTCAAACCGTGCCACGAACCACACCTCCGGCCACAGGGGAGTCTGTGGCAAGCTTACAAGCTCGGGACAATAGTCCCGCGGATCAAATTGGTCAGGCACGGCTACCATTGTCTTTTGGATTGGCCGATGCTGTCCAATCTGTCAGTGGTCGTAATTCGAGCAATGAGGCTCCGAATCCGGCGACCGACATGGTTCAGACATTGGCATCAAAGGTGTTGCACACACCTTTGTTCACAGCGATGGAGTGGTCATCGCCAGAGTTCCAACCTGCTAAGATTTTTCACTTAACAGGTAGAATTTTGGAAGGGAAGGCATCCTCACCTTCTTTGACCGTGGCTCAGGCCACCACGGACATCACTGTCTTTGAAGATTTCGAGGAAGTGGCCAAACGACGAGCGAGGCTTGCCGCGGAGACCATTGCGTCTTTTGACGCACACACCTCGGATGATAGAGGACCGGCCATCTCTTATGACTTGCCGGAATCCGCAGGAGCAACTTATCTATCCGATGTCGCTGCTCGACCTGCTCATGAGCGTCGCGGCATTGGATCCGGTGTCGTGCGTATGGTGAATGACACCGACATTTTGGTGGTCAGTCGGACTGGGGGCAACGCCACTCGAGTTGCTCCCCGTTGTGTGATGATGGATTTAGGGGCACAACCTGTTATGATCGGCAAGAGACTTGTCCAGGAGTTGGGGTTGGCGGCCGAAGACTTGGCTCCCTGTCCATTCACCATTGTCACATCCATTGGCCACGTGGAGCGGGCCACGGGTTACACTCGGGAGCCATTACATCTTAGCTTCCGAGTGAAGCCTGGAGATCCACTCGCACCTCTTTTTCTTAGGTGTGCGGTGACAGATGCGACCAACTATGATATTTTAGTTGGTTAGCAAGCACTCTATCCCCTTGGTTTTGATTTGGACAACTGGACTGAGGAGGCTTGGATCCGACCAGGTTGGTCGGCTGGGGACGGCCGCAGGGAACTTATTCCTGTAGCATTCGCGGCGCCGCAACCATAGCACCGTTACCCATGGTTTTTGGATGTGGTGCTATTGTGGATACATGGCCTTATGGTTCCGCATTGTTGGAGGAGTCATTGGCATTCATGGGGAGTTCAGACGATCAACGGGATATGCCACCTAAGGGTGCATTGGTGCGCCATTCCAAGGATCCTCTTCCTCCCTGGCGCGATTCCGCCGAGCTATTCCGGAGATGTGAACACATTGTCCTCTCTCTCGGTTCTACGACACCGGTCATACCGGATGCCCCATCGGCGTTGGCACATCCCATTTTATGACGTCCGTCAGACGAGGGGATCACTTTGGTGGAACTGTTTGGAGGCATTGGGACATGATTGGCGGCCTTGTTGGAGGCCGGTCTTACCCTTCGATAGTACGTCTATGTCAACAACAATCCTGTATCTATTCGTGTGTCGCGTCACCATTTACATCAGTTGATGGTGTTGTACCCACAGTAGCTCCATCCAACTGCCATCCGTGGGTGCTTCGGACGTCTTCCTCGTGATGTTACACTTATCAGTGAGGAAGACTTACGAAGGTTGGGTCCCGTGGATTTGGTCATTGCAGGATGGCCATGCCAGGGCCACTCACGTGCGGGAGTAGGCCGAGGTTTAGAGGATCCCAGGTCTATCATTTTCTGGGACCTCATCCGGCTTATGCAGTGGTGGTTTGCCCACCAATCTTTTATTCCAAGGTACATATTTGAGAATGTACCTCTATTGGGAGACTCTCGGGACAAGGTGTTGGAAGGCCGACATTATGTTTCTCAACACCTTGGAGATCCCATTTTTGTGGATGCCGCGGGACTTGGTTCGTATTCCCACCGTCCTTGGTGGCTTTGGACCAACCTCGCACCACTATCCACGCTAGCTGCAGCATTTTCTGCAGTGCCTCCACCTTTTGATCAAAAGGTGGATGACATCTTGGATCCAAACCGGACCTCTTTGCCGGTTGTTTGAGATTATTTACCACCGTTGGCATTGGTCAACAAAGTGGGGGCACCACGGAGGGCCTTTCCCACATTTATGATTTTTCCACAGTCATTTGCATTCCGCGATCAGGGGCCTGGTATGGTGTGGAATGCTCACACAAAAACCCACACCGAACCATTTGCCGACGAACGGGAGCGTGCTATGGGATTCCGGACCGGAACCACAACAACTCCTGGCCTTTCTAAGGGCCAACGGCGGTTTGTGTTGGGCCAAGCCATGGATCTTAACACCATGGTGTGGACTGTTGGTTTATGCCTTGCATTACAACGGCATCATAGTGACCAGTCATTGTCTTTGGGGGCAGAGAACTCTGGTCAGGGGACACAGCGGTCCACATTCATGGAGGAGGGAATTGAGGCCATGGTTGGAGAAATCGAACGAATCTCTCGATTCGAGCAGCAGGTGATGGAGGAGCTTCGCGCTCAACGGATTTATACTGCTTTGGTTTCTTCGCCTCCGGAGGTGGCTTCTTCATCACATATTGGTGGTGATGAAGGGAGGCCAAACTCTACTATTGGCATTGAGGTGGGGGGCATGGTTAATGCCCCCTCCTCTGAGTAGCAGTTAGAGTCCGTGCCAGTACCATGTGGTTCCCCGTTGGTGGAGAAGGAGACCACAAAGTTCGATAATAGGCCATTGGAGTTAGGCCCTCATCTCATTGGTGCTGAGACACGGAAGGTACGAGCATTCATTCGCTCGTACCGGAGGTATTTTGCTTTTAGCCTTCAGGATCTTGAAGGCTACAAATGTAACCCATCCACATTCAGCTGGAGGACGACCATCCTATTTTTCGGAGACCTTACAAGCTCAGTGCTCCCGAGAGGATTGGTGTCCAAGCTCGTTGCCGAGAGCTCTTGGCAGCAACGCTAATCGAACTTTCCAACGGGGAGTATGCTTGTGCTACGGTTATATCATCGAAGAAGAATATCTTTGGCAATTGGACGGAGAAGCGATGTGCGGGGATTACTGTCTAGTTAACCGGAAGACCAAGTCGGATCGGTATCCCATGCCAATCCCGGAGGAATTGTTCGATGCCATCGGATTTTCTTGAGTCTTCAGCACCTTGGACTTGAGATCCGGCTATCACCAGCTCCCATTATTTGTGGGAGATCGGGTGAAAACTGCATTCTGAAAAGTTGATCAAGATGGAAAGGATCAACTTTACCATTGGAAGTTTCTTCCATTTGGCCTGAAGAATGCACCTGCTGAGTTTCAGAGAGTGATGGACCAGGTTCTCTCTGGCTTGCCCTTTGCTCGGTGTTACATAGACGATGTGATCATCTTCAGCAGGACACCACATGAGCATGTGAGGCATCTGCAAGCCGTTTTTGAACAGTTGCAGCGGTGGGGATTGCGCTTGCACCACGGCAAGTGCAAGTTTTTCCATGACCGACTGGCATATTTGGGTCATATGATTGTTCCATGAGGTCTTGGGGTGCAACAAGCTAAGGTGGACGCCTTGCAGAAGATTCCGGCACCGGTCGATGTGCCGAGACTTCGTGCGTTCTTGGGTTTGGCGAATTACTACCGGCGATTCGTCAAGAACTTTAGCTTGCTTGCCAAGCCGCTCACTATTCTCACGAGCAAGGACCAACCTTGGACTTGGGGTCGTGAGCAACAGCAGGCATTTGAGACATTGAAGTAGAGACTGGGTACAGCTCCAATGCTTCGACGTCCTGATGTTTCCAAATCTTTCCAGTTGTATACGGACTGGAGTTCATTGGGTTTGGGAGCAGTTCTCACTCAAAAGGATGATTTTGGCCAAGAGTATGTTATTGCTTATGCTTCGCGAAGCAACAACAGTGCGGAGGCCAATTATTCGTCCTATGAGGGAGAAGCTTTGGTAGCGGTATGGGCTATTGTCCATTTCCGGCCATATCTCTATGGTCAGCATTTTACTTTGGTGAGTGACCATCAGCCTTTACGGTGGCTTATGGAGTCGGATAAGCTTATTGGCAAGCTCGCCAGGTGGGCTTTATTGCTCCAGGAGTACGACTTTGAGGTGGTGTACCGTGCCAGCATTACCAACCTGGATGCGGATGGACTCTCACGCAATCCAAGTCCTTTAGACGAGGACTTGACCGGGGCCAGGTGGAATGGAGATTGTGATCGAGAGGCGGTTCCAGGTTGGCATGCAGCTGCCTACCTCACTTTATTTTCTAGCTCTGCTACTGAGGTTCCGATACAGGGCTCGGATGATGAGACTGATCGACCTCAAGCTATTGCGGATATATGGGAGGATCTTCCCGTATTGCATAAGCTTCAGCAGGGAACCTTTCTTTTGTCCATCTCAACGATGAAAAGGGATAGGATTGGACATCGAATAACAAGGTTCCGTTGGAAGAACGGTTTGTTATTTCGATTGTGGTCGGATGGGACAAGGCATATTGTTCCTAGACCGGATCAGAGGGCCTCCTTAGTGCGACAAGTGCACGAAGAACTTGGTCATTTTGACGTACGCAAGACACATTCGATGTTGCGTAGCCAATATTGGTGGACCGGCATGTATCAGTAGGTTGCTGCTTATGTCGGGAGGTGTGAAGTTTGCGACCGGGTCAGGTCTAGCTTCAACACCTTGTCACCCAGATTACATCCCTTGCCTATCATGAGACTAGGCTACCGTTGGTCACTCGACTTTGCAGGACCGTTGGTTGTCACACCACGTGGAGCAAAGTACGTGTTGGTGATGGTGGAGCATTTCAGCAAGTAGATTGAGCTTGTTGCTCTACCCCAAAACTCGGCAGAGTTGGTCGCGGCAGCCTTTTTGGATCGCGTGTTGGCACGTTTTGGAGCACTGGATAAGGTATTGATGGACCAAGGGAGGGAGTTCCTCGGTGCTTTTGAGGAGTTGTGCACTAAGGCCCTTATAGATCACCGCACCACCTCGCGGGATCATCCGGAGGCGGATGGCTTGGCTAAACGGGTTGTTCAGACAACCAAGTGTGGCTTGAGGAACTATGGATTACTTCAGGGAAGCCATCGGAATTGGGACCTTATATTGCCTTGGATTGCTATGGGCTACCGATTTAGTAGGCAGGCCTCTTTGGCGTCCTACAGCCCATATCAGTTGTTGTATGGACGTGAGCCCATGCTTCCGAGTTCTATTCGGGAAAAGCTAGCTCCTGTTGTGGACTTGGATGACCCAAACATTTGGGCAGAGTGTTTGCAAGAGCGGGCTCAATTCTTCCAGAGGGCCATGCCTATGGCCATGGAGAATTTGTCCATTGTTCAACACCATGATACACTGCGTTATGCACGCATTCGCAATGGTGCTTACCGACCTCAGTTGCGGAGATTCCAGCAGGGGGATTATGTTTATCTCCAACGTGAGGCGCCTACGATATTGGATGTCAAGGCGGGACGTACTATCCTTCGGGTGAAGGAGTTGTTGCCGAGTGGTTTGTTATTGTTGGAAGGCAAGGATGGCAGGGAATGTCGCGAGCATTCCAAAAACTGTGCCCCATGTCACCTACCTATTGAGGGTATAGTTCATCTTGAACTGGCCGTTGTGCCAGAGGGCCTTCCATATTTCGTTTGCGGGGAGAAAAAATGAGCGGCTACTATGCTCTTGTGTGATGAGTGTCAACGTGGTTGGCACATGACATGCTTGAGGCCACCCCTGACTTCTCTACCATCTGGACAGTGGAGTTGTCCTCGCTGTCGAGGATCTTCGGTACCTTGTACTTCCACCAGTCGTACTCAATGATCATGTGTGGCTTTCATCGTGTTTTGCCTGCCCAAGTGGAATATGAGGAGTTATGGCTTAAGGACGCTATCGAACGCGAGGCGGTGGAATTAATTCTTTGGAATCTGATGGCCAAACATCAGAGGCGATTAAGGATGGGGCTCACATTGCACCCAGCCTACAGTTCCTTGGGACGAGGTTCACCTCTTTAGTTAGTAGCGGAGCCATCTTTCATTATCCATACCCTTTGGATTGGCATTGGTCCTCGCTGCCTGCTTGGCGGGGCGCCATAGTCAGCTGAGGGGGAGCATGTGAAGGCGTGTTGTGTATGTGTGGCTTTGCTATATTTTAGTGTTATTTGTTAGTGGTGGTTGGTACTCGAGCTGCAGTGACACACGATCATTATTTACACGACAGTTGTCACAGTATGCGGCGTCGGTGGCCACACCGCATCCGGAGGGATTTCATCCATTTAGATATGGATGGATAAAACCCTTGGAGTGGTGGAGATGCTCCTAGGTGAGGAGTCTCCTCCTTGGCTTGGCATTCTTGCCAAGTCAAGCCTTGTGAGTGAGTGTGTGGAGAGAGCTTGTGTGAGGTGAATGTTGCATGATTTTACAATGAAATCTTGAGTTCCTCTCCCCTTACTTACACTCTTGGATTCTCCCGTAGTAGAGTGAGAGATAACTTGACTTGTATGCATATTTGAAGAGAGAACTAGAACTCATAGTAGTCTTTGACTCTCTTCCTTCTCGAGCTGCAGTGACACACGATCGTTATTTACACGACAACTTCCCATAACCATTGTACATTCCCTTTTAGGTACACTTTTAGAAGAAAAAAAACGGAGAAAGAGAAGGCGAAGGCAAAGGCGCAGATTCATGTTCAAGTTCAGATTCTCACCTAAAAAAACACGACTTTACTCGCGAATCTTGTTTTCACATGTGTCTTTAACTTTCGAGAGGCAAGTCCCGCTTCAACGCACGCTTTATTCCACTTTGTTCTTCTTTTTCTGGATTTTTTAGTCCATGTAATTGTTTTCTGCAAGTTAATTTGAGCCTCTTTAATGGACACCTTCTTCATTCCAATACAAATTTTTGTATCGTCTATAGAATATTGGCATGCCTTTGACATAATGTGTCCAAAATACACTCCCAGGTAGGGTTGCAACAAAGCCAAAGGCTTGCAAGAGACAACCGATGTTAAAGCTGACGCCAATGTTCTCAAATTACCACCTTCATCTTTCACATACGAAATTTCTTTGTCTGTGAGGTGGAAATTTGAAAACAACCTCTTTACAATAATTACTAAAGTTGCTTATGCAGTATATGATGCTTCAAAAATACCTACAGTGATATGTCGGGATTCCCAATCGCTATCTTTGAAATTTACAACTAAACAGAATGTGTCTACTCCCGTACGCAACATCCACAGATCGAAAGTCACTGCAACTGTTGCACAACTTGCCAATGCCGGCAACACAAAACGTTTCATAGTCTTTTGCAATATACACGGGATGATCTCCTTCACCAACTGTTTTCGTGTGGAAAACCTGACCTTCGGATCGTGTCGCAGCACCAAATGCCGCAACCATGGATTCTCCACTGCATACAATGCAATGTATCATTTTGCAATATAAAGAACAAGATCCTCCAAAAACATGTGCTATATCATTCTTCCCCATAAGGGCTAGTACTACCATAGTATTCAGTTATGGCACTAGGGTTCACTTGTTTCTTTTTCTTGTATTTTTTTCCCTCTGCATTAGTGATTGCCATAATTTTCTTATATCTCTCCATATTAGCAGCGTGGTCATTCATCACATGTTTTATCATATAAGTAAATCCATGTGCATGGTTGTAGTTTCCTGGAACGAGTAGTAGGTTGCGAGACAATGGAGCTCTGCCCTTCAGACACAGTTGGAGTGGATGATGTTGGATGGCATAAAATACACCTCATTGTTTGTGGTACCTTTACATCAACCTTTATTCCTTGCAGATGCAACAAGAAAAATACCCACACTAAAGAGGTTCTTTGATAAGGTATCCAAAACCTGCGGTTGTCTTATAGATGAGTGAGTTGCACATGCCAAATTGCGAACTCCTTTGCAACATGCAACTCTTCTATTGTAACTCCAGCATCCGCAATGGTATTGTGTGTGTCTTCTGTTGTTCTTGGCTCTGTGTTGGAAGGCTCTCCTCCTGGTTGCAAACATATCACATCTTACTCATGCGACCATCCAAACCATGAGCACAAGGATCTTGTTGACATGTATTGGTCACAACTAGAAAACAAAAATGACACCCATCAACCAAGGAAAAATAACATGAAATCTTAAACTAAACTATGTGATATAGGTTTAAGGCCAAACCTTAACAACCACCATGAAGGCAGTGACGGCTTGAATCTTCAACAACTAATGCAACAAATCTCTTCCCATTCTGCATCAAAACCAAAGTGCGCCGCCAATATCTTCCATCCCTATATGCTTAACTACAACCTTCGAATGCAATCCTAAGAAAGCGAGGAACAATACTGTGGAGAAATGACGTGACCATGTGCACAAGAATGGTCTTAGTATTGCATTCTAAATCCCTCCTTAGTATTGGTATGTTCAGAAATATCTCACGCCCATGATGCACAAGTATGAGCTAGTGTATTGTCCCCTTTGATACCAGTTGGGTATGGTCTACGATACCCTACTTGATACCAATGCTTATACCAGGCCCTAACATATATACCGATTGTGAGCCCAAAATGGTGCCCACATGTGTTCTTAACCCTTTGAAACTATTAGAAATTATGTTTTGATGTTTTATGATTATTCTCAAAAATATAAAAAGAGTGAGGCTTGGTGTGAAGTTATGTTTAGGCCTTAGGCTTATGTGGTGTAGTTAATTAGAAGCTTAGCGGCATGAAGGAAGTTCTTTGGTTAGGTGAGTGTAGCATGTGGTGGACCAAGGGGAGCTCCTTGAGTTTAAATATTTGAATTGGGATCCATCTTGTTGGTTTAGGAGTTGAAGGCTTAGCGGATAGGATAAGAGCATACGAGGTAGGTGAGGATCGAGGGGCTTACTTGGCGGATCGGATAAGAGCCTACGAAGTAGGAGAGGATCGAGGGGCTTATCTTGAGCTTTGAGGGGTGCTCACCCCTTCCCTCCCCCTATATATTCCTCTCTCTCACCTTCTTCACTCACTTGTGTTCCTATTCACTCTCTCTTTCCTTCGTGCTCCTTTGGCACCCCTTTGAGGGGTGCTCACCCTCTCCCTTCCCCTCTCCTTCTCTCTCTCTCTCCCTCTTGTTGTTCCTCTCATAGAATTGAGTGTTAGAGTTAGAGTTGTGTGAGAATTAGTAGAAGGTTAGTGGAATTAGTAGAATTCATAGAGACTTGTAGGGACTTGAAGATACTTGTAGAGACTTGAAGGCCAATGCTCTACCTATTCAAGAGACTAGCATTAATAAAGCATCATGATTTCAAGTGAGTTGGGAGCTTGTTGAGATGGAAGCACATTTCATGTTACCACGAGCTTTGGTATCACACATGTGATTCTCAAAACCATCACCCGGACTAGGACGCTTAAGGGTGGTGGGTTTGGCCTCACATAAATGGTGCGTCCGCCGGGAGTGAAGCGGGAAGTAGACACAAGACTTGGAGGCAATTGAGAAGACTTGGAGGCACAAACTTGAGAGAGGGGAAGGATCACTTGAGATGTGGTAAGTGTTTCCTCTTAAGCGTTTATTTTTTGAATTATTTAGATTAGTTGCCTTTCGATTATTTCCTTGGGATGGATTGCATTGTGACTTATGCAATTTCATTTTGAGGAAGGAGCGCGGCAAAGGTATGTCCACATCCTTTTTGGGAATTTGCTAAGGACATAAAAGGAACTTACGATCGATTAGTTCACTAAGACTTTAGAGGGATAATTAATTTTAGGAACATTAGACTTTGACACTCACCTCGGGGTGAGTCTCCAAGTCTTGGGAGTTTTTACATTTCATGCTTATATTAGATTGTTAGTTTTTATTATCGCTTAAGTCACAGTCGAGGGGAGTGCTAATTTGCAGGGGGATGCGATTGCTCAAGGTACGAAATTTCTTCAAAGTGAATTGGTAACTAATTAATGAATGATTTTTGTACTCGTGGTTGTCGTTATCCGTTGTAGAGGGTAATTCCTTAGTCATAGCATAGCATTGGAGACAAGAGGGTGATGCCTCGGTCTTTGATGTGGTGCATGACGACGGTCAGCCCCTCACTCTCGGTATTGTGGCGAGTGTCAGTTGGAGGGAAAGTTTTAGAGGTGATGCTCTAGCCCGACCAAAAATTGACATAAGCATGCATATCCCATGTTTGGGATTGTTCATCTAAGTGGGCTTGCAGGTTCTTTTCCTCACCTCCTTAATTTTTAATTCACACCAAAAAAAATGATAATATTAATGAGTGAAGGTAGTGAGGAGTATGATTGGTCAAGTGAGGGTTGATCGATTCTTTGGGTAATGCAAGGTAAGACTCGATCCCAAAAACCAAACTTGACATTAGGATTAGAAAGATCTAGACGTAGGAGGACATCATCTAGGATTAGCGATGTTGTAGAAGAAGTTGATGTTAGATTAGAAACTTGTTTAAATGTTGAGCCTAGTTTTAGTTCATTGCTAGAGACATTAGAAGGGGAGATTAGAGTGGAGAAAGAGGTAACTCCCTCTAAATCGATTGGTGAGATATCTTTGGATGCTTATACGTCTAGGGAAGAGATTCCGATACACATTGATAGAGATATAGGAGAAGATCCACCGGTTGACATGGCACAACGAGGGGATGATGAGGGTCCTATACCGGAGAAGGACCCCATTGATCCATTGGTTAGACCGAGAGGTTTACCAATTGTGGTTCCACAAAACTTACCGGCGGTGGATATGCCATCCCACCTCCCTAAGTTTTATGGAACTAAGGATGAGGATCCTTCTAGGCACATGGAGAGGTGCATCGAGAGGTTGGCTAGTTCGCTTGTGACTAATTCGGGATATTGGTTGGTATGGTTTCCTACCACTTTGGAGGGTGAGGCTTATGAGTGGTATAGAGACCATGCCGAAGGACATTTTAGAGGATGGGAGCAATTGCAAAGGGAGTTTTTGAATGAGTTTCGTCCGGAGGTTGGTCAAAGCACGGCGTTGAGGGCATTGGCTTCGTTGAAGCAAGGTAGGGAAGAGGAGATTTCGGCCTACATTAGAAGGTTTGATTTAGTGTGTACACGATTTGTAGGCACCATGTTCAATGATGACACATTAAAACAATTTTTCATTCAAGGATTCTTTAAGTCGGGAACAATTAGGGGTGTTATTGAGAGGAATCCTCAAACATTGGCGGATGCCAAGAGGGCGGCTAGAGAGATGGAGAACTTGGATAGAGATCATGAGAGATTGTGGAGAAGGGAGGATGAATTGATACCACAATTCATTCCCATTAGGCCTAGAATGGTGGCGGGAGAGCCAGTCAAGTATGAGAGTCAAGTCCCATATGCTCTTGGTGACACCAGTCCACGTCCTTTAGCGGTTAGAGAACCGACACCACTTTTAGCATTACCGGCCCCTAGAGCGGATCCTCACCTTGAGGAAGTGGAGAGAAGGTTAGGTGCTAGTCAATTGGGATTTCAAGAGGCCATGATTAAACAAATGCAAAGTCTTACGGATCAAATGTCTTTGATGATCAAGAGCCAACAACCGGGTCCTCCTCCTCCGGTTGAGTCGGGTAAACATGCATCGGGGTTGTAGTGTGTTCAATGTGGCCAACCGGGCCACACTCGTCAATTTTGTAGAAGTGGACAAAACCGTGATCAAAGAGGAAACGGTGGTCCACCTTCACAAAACCAACGAGGTCAAGGACAACAACAATATGGACAAGGCAACAATAGGGGACCTCCTCATAGAGGTCAAGGTGGTCAAAACGTGGAGAAGAGGGAGTTCCATCCATTTTGTGGGAGGTGGCATGCACAAGGTCAATGTTGGTCCGAGGGACAAGGTCATGGTTGTAGTAATTGTGGGGGAAACCATCCTTCGGACGAATGTCGTCAACCAGATAAGGTTATTAGTGCGACTTACCCAGTGGCCAATCCACAATAACAAGCGAGGGACAACATGAGGGGAGCTAGACCACAAGGTGGACCACCGAATGAGCTTAGACCACCGAATTTGTATTACGACCATGGTAATGCGAGACAAACTTTTCATCCACCGGCGGGATTGCAAACGGCGAATGGTTACATTCCGATACAAGGTGGGCAAGGGGGTCCACAAAACTTCAACAATAGGCGACAAGCTCCTCCTACGGATCCGGATCCGTCTAATTCTCAAGATGTGAGGTTTATGGATGGTGTAGTGGAGTCACATCATGATGACCCTCTTCCTCTCCAAATGGATAGTGGAGAGGGACAAGGTCAATGGCCTCCACACACCAATGCCATCACCTATGAGTTGAAGAGTCTAGGAGATGAGGTTATTCATGAGACACCGACGTTAGCGGTTACCACTAGAGCTAGGAGAGGGAAGGCCCCATTAGAGGTAGAAGTAGAAGGTCAAGAGGAGTATTCTTCGGATGAGGCTCCTAATTTTTCCGAATTGGATATGGTAGTTAGAGTAGCTAGGAGGGCCACTAGGGAGTTAGAGAAGGAGAATGTGATTCTTCATGATAGAGAGGGGCCTAATGTCATTCATGATTTGGAGGGTAGTGAGATGGGAGAATGGGAAGGACCGGGAATTCCCTTGGATGAGTTTAATGGTGTTGGCAATGTCAAAGTGGAGAAGTCGAGTGGCTACGATTTGTGGGCCGATCTTAGCTCACTTAAGGCCGATATTACCTTTGGACAATTGTTGGAGATTTCACCCGTGGCTAGGAAGACTCTCAAGGAAGGAATGCCGGTGACTAGGAGAACTAGGAAGGTTAAGCCTAGGATGTCGGCTATTGTTCAAACGAAAGGAGCAAGACGGGATGTCAAACCAATTGAGATTGAGGTTATGGTGGTGGACAAAGTCATTCCGAATGTGTTGGTGAATGGAGGTAGTGGACTAAACATCTTGCCGGAGCACACTATGAAGAGGTTAGGTCTTAGTCTTACGGGTCCGTCACCTTTCATCATCAATATGGCGAATCAAAGTCCGGCCGTGCCTTTGGGAATGATTAAAGATTGTAGGATTAGCACCGGAGGGGAGGATTATGTAGTCACCTTCCATGTCATCAAGATGCATTCTAACAAGGATACATTTCCCATCTTGTTAGGTAGGCCTTGGTTGAGAATGGCGGATGCCATGGTGGATTGGGGAGGAGCCAAACCTTCTATTACTTATGGTCCGGGGGACAAGAGGGTCAAAGTCCCCATAGGGTCGTTAGGTGATTGGATTAGACAAGAGATTGTGTCATCTTCGGAGGATGAACTCGATGCCAAGGAAAATGAAAAAAATGATGGGGCATTGGTAGGAGTGGTTCATTCGGGTAGTCTAGGTCCTAGTTTTTACAATTATGGGGATGATGGGAAGTATGCCCAATGGTTGAGGGATTATCCGGAGTCGGAATTCGATATCATGATGACATCCCACCATGCATGTGTGAGTGATGCGATTCTTAGTTCAAGGAGTGAAGAATATTCCTTGTTAGAACCATGTGAGGTGCTCACCGAGGAAGAATGGATTTTAGGAGGATTGACACCTTGGTTAGATATTATGGAAGAGTGTGACGTAAGTTTAGTACATGTGGATGGGACTCAAGACGAAGAGGCTATTATAGAAGCGGAGAAATTGGAGGAGCCTTTGCACTTCAAGACGACGTCAACGGGAATTGTGGTTGGACAAGATGTCAAGGATTATCCTCAGGTACCGGCGGATTGGTATAGGAACAAGGATGAGCAAGTTCATGTTACCGAAGGAGATTGAAAGTATGTAGATGTTACTACAAAGAATGGCAAAGTGAGACAAATGAAGATGGGGTCTCAATTGGGGGAGGAAGAAATCAAGGAATATAGCGATTTGGTGGATGAATTTAGTGACACTTTTGCTTGGTCATACGATGAGCTTAAGGGGATCCCTAGAGAGATGGTGGAGCATCGCATTCCTTTGATTCCGGGTGCTAGGCCCATTAGGCAAAAGGAGAGAAGGATGAACCCACGGCTACAATTGTTGGTTAAAGCGGAGCTAAGCGGGAGATTAGCTAGATGGGTCTTGTTATTAGAGGAGTTTGACTACACGGTGGAGTACAAGCCGGGCCGCATGCACCTACAAGCCGACCACTTGTCTAGGTTGTCCGAGGGAATGGGAGAGAGTCCAATAGATGATAGATTAGTGGATGACAATCTTTTTGTGGTCACGGCCAAGCCGGATTGGTATGCGGGTGTCGTGGAGTTCTTAACCACACAAAAGTTCCCCGAAGATTGGACCAAGGAAGATAGAAGAAAAGTTAGGATTAATAGTAGGTATTTTGCGGTGGTAGGCCATAGATTGTTTAGGAGGGGAACCGATGGGTTGCTTAGGAGGTGTGTGTCGGAGGTAGAGGTCCCGACCATCCTAGAGGCTTGTCATGATAGTGCATGTGGGGGTCATTTTTCCGGCCAACTTACCGGTCAAAAGATTCTTAGAGCGGGATACTTTTGGCCTACCTTGTTTAAGGACTCACCACGGGGGGTGCAGTGGCGAAAATGTAGAAAACCACGTGCGAGAAAATGTAGGGTGGATTTTATTCAAGACACATAATTTTTACATTTTTTTTAGATATACAATAGCGTCCTCTAAATCTGAATTTGGAAATTATATATAATGTACAGTGTGTTTTAAGTTGTGGTATTTATTATTATTTAGATGTAAAGTAGCATAAATAAAATAAATTTTAGTTTTTAAAAATTTATAGGTGCAACATAAAACATATGCCATTAGTGGCATTGGATGAGAAATAGGCAAAATGTATGTGAACATGTGTATGGATTTGTTGAAACGGTCACCTTTGGATGGAAGTACCATCCTTAGGTTTTTGTTTTCTCTCTAGTCAGCTGCTCTACTTCGGTTCAAGGTTTCTTGCTCACTGTGCTCACTCTTGTGCTCGTTGTGCTTGTTCTTGTGCTCATTGTGTTCACTCTTGTGCTTGCTCATGTGCTCATGTGCTTGCTCTTGTTGTTGTTGTTGGAAAAGGGTGACCAAAGGACTAATTCCGGCCTTTTTTGGTGGTGTCGGTGAGTCGACCTGTCTCTGGAATTGCTAACACTTGCTCAACACTAATATTTTGTGGCCTCTATATGAACACTTAAGACAATTGCATCTATATTCCTTGAAATCCATCCCAAATTGGCATTTGTCATTGCATAGTGCACTATATGGGTAATGTATGTGCAGATTGTTCACACAAAATTTCTACTACTTATAAATAAGATAGGGTGATTATTATTATGTGACTCTATAATTTATATATAATGATAGGGTGTTAGAAAATACCATCCAGTAGAAATTTAGCTACTTATACGGTGGAAAATATTCAACGAAGGAAGGTAAATACCCCCCCATTAAATAGGGGGTTCTCGCACGTGTATACATAAAGCAAGTGTAGGTGCACCCCCCGTGGGACTCACATGATTATGTGAAGCGTTGTGACGCTTGTCAAAGGTATGCCCGGAATGATTTACGGATGGAGATGCCACTCCATGTATCATTGCCTCTTGTGCCTTTTGAGAAGTGGGGCATTGACTATGTAGGCGAGGTCCATCCTCATTCCTCCAAAGGAATGGCTTACATTATAGTTGCCACCGAGTACCTCACCAAGTGGGCGGAGGCTAAGGCCGTCAAGACCGATACGACAGCGCATGCGGCGACAGTTATGTATGAGAACATCATCTCAAGGCTTGGAGTGCCCAAGATTTTGGTGAGTGATAGAGGGACCCATTTCCTAAATTCCTTGATTCAAGAAATGACGGACAAGTTCCAAATTGATCATAGGAAGACTACACCTTATCACCCCCAAACAAATGATCAAACGGAGAGGGTAAATGGTATTTTGGTAAGTATCCTACGCAAGACGGTGATAGACTCTAAGAGAGATTGGGACACGAAGTTGACGGCAGCATTGTGGGCTTATCGGACAACTTACAAAGTAACTACCCAAGCCACTTCTTTCTCCTTAGTGTATGGTTTGGAAGCCACACTTCCAATTGAGTATGAAGTGGAGTCTCTTCGGGTGGCCATAGGCTCACGCCTTACCAAGAGTCAATCGTTAAAAAATAGATTGACCGACTTGGAGGAGCTTGATGAGAGAAGGCGAATGGCGGCTCAACACATTGAGGCGATTCAACGTCGAAGGAAAATCACCTTCGACAAAAGACACAAGAAGAGGGCACTACGACCGGGGATGATGGTGATGATTCAAGATGCTAGGAAACTTGAATTCCCGGGTAAGTTCGATGCGGTTTGGTTGGGCCCTTACCTTGTCCGCGAAGTATTTCCCAACAATTTCATGCAATTGGAAACATTGAACGGGGAGAGCTTCCCAACCCGAACCGCGGGAAGTAGATGCAAGGAGTATCGAATTTGAAGGACAACTTGCCTTCGAAGCAAGAGATTCGGGATCCATCCCCCGATGGTCGCCAATAATGTGAGCCCAAAATGGTGCCCACATGTGTTCTTAACCCTTTGAAACTATTAGAAGTTATGTTTTGATGTGTTATGATTATTCTCAAAAATATAAAAAGAGTGAGGCTTGGTGTGAAGTTATGTTTAGGCCTTAGGCTTATGTGGTGTAGTTAATTAGAAGCTTAGCGGCATGAAGGAAGTTTTTTGGTTAGGTGAGTGTAGCATGTGGTAGACCAAGGGGAGCTCCTTGAGTTTAAATATTTGAATTGGGATCCATCTTGTTGGTTTAGGAGTTGAAGGCTTAGCGGATAGGATAAGAGCATACGAGGTAGGTGAAGATCGAGGGGCTTACTTGGCGGATCGGATAAGAGCCTACGAAGTAGGAGAGGATCGAGGGGCTTATCTTGAGCTTTGAGGGGTGCTCACCCCTTCCCTCCCCCGTTTGAATTAGGATCTATGTTGTTGATTTAAGAGTTGAAGGCTTAAAAAATAGGATGAGAGCCTACAAAGTAGGAGAGGATCGAGGGGCTTATCTTGAGCTTTGAGGGGTGCTCACCCCTTCCCTCCCCCTATATATTCCTCTCTCTCACCTTCTTCACTCACTTGTGTTCCTATTCACTCTCTCTTTCCTTCGTGCTCCTTTGGCACCCCTTTGAGGGGTGCTCACCCTCTCCCTTCCCCTCTCCTTCTCTCTCTCTCTCCCTCTTGTTGTTCCTCTCATAGAATTGAGTGTTAGAGTTAGAGTTGTGTGGGAATTAGTAGAAGGTTAGTGGAATTAGTAGAATTCATAGAGACTTGTAGGGACTTGAAGATACTTGTAGAGACTTGAAGGCCAATGCTCTACCTATTCAAGAGACTAGCATTAATAAAGCATCATGATTTCAAGTGAGTTGGGAGCTTGTTGAGATGGAAGCACATTTCATGTTACCACGAGCTTTGGTATCACACATGTGATTCTCAAAACCATCACCCGGACTAGGACGCTTAAGGGTGGTGGGTTTGGCCTCACACCGGTCCAACACTGGTTGCAACCAGTGGCTCTCACTAGCTAAATCAAATCTAAAAATGGCCCTTGCTGATAGGAACCGTTCACTGATGGCCCGCAATAGTAAGTGTGGGTAGGCTAGTAGTCGAAATGTGATTGTTCGCTAGCTTATGTCAATCCCTCAACTCCATGACCAAGCTCACAGTGAAAGAAAGACGAGAATATATTTCACCATGTGTGTACTATTATTTACTTGCAATCTGCAAGTTTATGAAGCCTAGTTAGGAAATGAACGGGATAATAATATAAAATGATTATTATTACTATTACAATAATAATATAATTATACTAAAATTATATGTGATATATACTAAAATTATGTTATAATGTGATATTGAGATTTATCTTGTGTTTGAGGACTTCGCCCTATGTATATATCAATGTGGCACTCGTATAGAGGTGAATGCATAGTATCAACAATCAACATCAATTATGGTTTGTAAGAACCTACCTGCAAGTGTCAAAATTGTAATACGAATGGATGATTGATTATTGATGTGTATGTCAAGGTGATAGAATCTTTAAATATCCAAGTAACTGTCCATGTTGATACTCGGGTGCTTTTAGCTAGGTATGAAGGTTCTTGCATAGTATTTAGAAGCACGCTATATCTAGAAATGAAAATACCATGAAATACTTATACCCTATTGTTGTCAAAAGAAAAATATGAATCCTCGTTATAGATATCGGAACGATATCAAACAAAAATAAAAGTAGTCCAACACACATATGTATGTGATAAATTATTAGAATTTTTGGTCGTCAATACAAAAACAACTGTCATTTGGAACTCAGTGTTTCTTGACATCATTTCTTTGATAGCTTAGTCTTAGTTTTGGTACTCAAATTGTTTGAAATATCTTTGTTATTAATCTTTGGAATTCACTTTTCTAATTTATTCTAAAATGTTAAAATCAATGTTCAATGTAGTTCTTCTCAAATTATCTACTATCTTACCATTGTGATTCTACTTATGAAACAATTATATAATATAATAAATTTGAATAAAAATTAAAAATCTAAAGGAAATTATGTTTTGGTGGGTTGTTAGATTTTTTATTATAAAATATTAATCTAATTATCATGAGAAATTTGAGCCAACTTGGTCATTATTCCTATTTTTAAAATTTCAAACCGGTTTTTCATTGAAGTGCTTCGGTTATTCCTTGTACTTTAATTTGAATTAGGAAAAAACATTCAAAATGTTGTTCCTTTGATTTCCTTGTATTTTGATCTTTGAACCAATAATTTGGAAAACAAGCAATTTCCTCTCTAACTACCCCTACAAATTGTATTAACTTTCATATGGTATTTTATATCATTCTGGTGTATTCCTAGTTACACTTCTTATGAATCATTTTACAAGTATTGTCATCCCAACTCTACTTTTAGTTCATTTAATTGCCAATTATTGAAACAATGTTTCGTACATTCTACATTCTAACAATTGTAGTGCAATATTGTCATAGATGATTAAAATGTGGAAGAAAAATCACTTAATTATTGATAGTAATTGCAACATTGTAGATCTATAATCCCCAAATTTGTTTAAAGAAATGATGGATAATGTTGGGTATACTTTTAGTGTTGGTGATACTCCTCTGGTGGTTTAAAATAGTATTGAGAAACACACATAGAATCGGTGACCTTAAATACAATGTATAGTGTAGTAGCCGGTTCTCTTGTTCATTAGCTAAAAAATGAATCCAAGGCTAACCGCAAACTTACTATCATCATGTAAAGTATTGGATAAGGTCCGAGAGGACCCTAAACTACCAGGTGTCGCAACCCTTGCTAGCTCCCCTTAGCTAATTCGGTCCATTTTTCATTTTCTAGCAAGGATTACGAGCGCTAACCCTTCGCATACCGCGATGCGAATGACTAGCTCCCAATACCGCGGACCCAACACTTCATAGGAGAGGGACCAACCCTCTTACTCCTTGATTCGGGACTCATCCCTTAATCGGTAACCAATCCTTAGATGTGGACTTCCATCCATGGAAGTCCAATCTTATGTTGATCATAGTGTTGCCGGAGCAACACTACAACAATCCAAGCCATACTAGGCAATTGTGCCCTCACAATGGGCCAATGCCCATGGAGGCCTTGCCGTTCGGCCTCGGGTGGGTTGTACATGCCAACACACCAAGAAGACATACACTTAATCATAGAAATCCAACAACAAATCCGGACCCTTAAAACACAACATCCTAACCACCTAATCATTCTGGCAGGGGACTTCAACCGTGATATCCTACTCAAAGGGAGAAACACCAATGGCACACTAATCCCACCCACCACGATAGATCATGAATGGGCCAATTACATACAAAACATCGGCCTTAAAGCAATCACAAACCCAACAACTTTCACAAGACAAGGAGGTCACAATTATACATCCACAAGTCATATTGATGGCTTTTATTCCAACGCTCCCCCTACCTCCAACCTTCAAAGCCAAACACTTACCAACCTCAACCAAAACTCCGATCACTATCCGGTCCAACTACAACTAACTCCAAACACCATAGTCATCAAAATAACCACCACTCCCACATACAACCCACGACTCATATACCCCATACCCCCTAATAACTTACAAAACCTACAAACAACCTTCCTTGACAAACAAAACCTATAAATAGAAAACCTCATACAATTACTACAAAACGAACACCTCACCCACACACAATGGGACGTAGCACAAAACAAACTACAAGAAATCACTAAATCCCTTAGCCTATGCATAGAACAAACTTGTATAACACAACCCACACCACCACTATCACACCGAGCCAAAAAACAAGGAGGTTTCTTGCCTAGAACACAACAAAAGAAATGGAAACATAAACTAAAAATATACCACAACACCCGTAAAGCCATAAGAGCCGCATGCCACCACCCTCACACGCACCTCCACAACGACCCGGACATCCAAACTCTACAACTCATCCAAAACCCTAACATCCCACCCCTACCCATCAACCCCGCCGAAATACACACATGGATAGAAGAAATAGCTAACATCGGAAAGAATGCCAAAATAGAAGCCCACAAAATCATAACCAAACAAATTACGCTCAACTGCAAAAAAGCCATCCATAAATACAGAAGCCTACTGAATACCAAACCCAAGACAATTCATAAAAGAATATTCCACCCAACCACCAATAGCTCACTAGACTGCCTACAAAACTCACAAGGCCACATCATCACTGAATCCAACGACATATCTAAAGAAATATATCATACCCAAAAAATATCATTCCAAAGACAAGCACCCCTATGTGACGACACTATAGACCACCCCCACACATGTATGTGCGCAATACGAAAATATCCTTGGCACACACCCCAAGGCATTATTCTAGAAAAACGAGGCCCCCCAACCGCACAAATAGGCAACCAATTTACTAGAGAAACCTACGACAATTGCACTAAGAGGCTATCCAAAGGAAAAGCCCCCGGCCCCGACAACATCCCAAATGACATTATTAAAGCCTTACCCGCACAATGGCATAACCTTCTCTTTTTATTCTTTAAACATTGCTACAAACAAAAGAAAATTCCACAATATTGGAAGCATAGCAAAACCATCCTCTTACATAAAAAAGACGACCCGACACACTTGACCAATTATAGACCAATCGCACTAGCTAATACCATATACAAATTATATACTAGCACCCTAACAACACTACTCACAAGTTATGGGGAACAACATCGAATACTACACTTTAGCCAAGAAGGCTTTCGCCCACAATGTAACACATCCCGACAAATACAAACAATTATAGCAACCTTAGAAGATGCAAGACTTACCTCAAAAGACATGTATTTAACATACATAGATTTCAGAAATGCCTTTGGCTCCATAGATCATGCAAGACTCCTAGCCACCATGGAGGACCTTGGATACCCCCAAGACGCGGTAGAAATCGTTGGTAACATATATGAGAACTCAACCACATCCTTTAACGGGAACCATTTTGGAACCACACCCCCAATAGAAATAAGCCGAGGAACAATCCAAGGCGACACCCTTAGCCCGTACCTCTTTATTATCTTTCTAGAACCCCTACTAAGATGGCTCGAAAAGGACAACCTAGGATACCACTTTACCACATCATCCTCTACATGCACCACAACCGCATACGCCGACGACCTAGCAATCATTACGGATAACATACAAAACATCCAACCACAAATAGCCAAACTTCATAAATTCGCGGAATGGTCAAAAATGGACCTCAATCTCTCAAAGTGTGCCATCACGGGATGCCCTAACAAATCCAAACTTAAACCCGCCACATTCAAAGCATATATTCAATCACAAAATATCACATACAACTACCAAAACTTCCCTATCCTCACCCAAAACGAACCTTATACATACCTAGGCATACACCTAACCCCGTCACTTAAATGGAACCTACAAAAAGATATCACACTCAAAAAAGTTAAACAACAAAGCCAACTTCTTATTAATTCACCCGCTAGCCTCGCACAAAAAATTAAAATCCTCAACACAGTCATTAAACCCCGAATCGCATACGCATACTATGCCGTCCCATTCTCAAAACCCGATATTAAAAAACTAGATAAAATCATAAGCAAACTAACAAAAGAAATTTGTCACATACCCAAAAGCACCGCCAACATTCTTACACACCTCCCTCATAACAACTTCGGCATCAATGCAACCTCTCTTCTCCCTGACTACATAAGATGTATAGGACAACAATTAATCCAAGCTCTTAATGACCCGGGACAACTAGGCACCATATACCAAGGACTAGCCAAACACATAGCGGCTAAATATGGAGGCTCCCTCCACCTACCCAAACTCAAACAACAAGCATGTGTAAGGTCACCTATAGCTAGATCACTCTTCCTCCTCGAAAGAGAATACGAAATCCACGTTCAAACCGCAATTAGGGCATTCCCCATCAAAATAACTCCATTAGAAAAAGCTTGGAAAATCAACCCAAACTACAACACCCTCACCGACCTCTCCAAATCTAAAACCCAAAAATACCTTGATAAACTATACATGTATGGCATCACCACACTCCCACAAATCCAAAACCTCGTTACTGGAACCATACTAACACCGCAAGAATTTAAATCCACATACACACATATACCTAAAACTATCAAAGAGGCCCTCCAACAAGCATCAACAATATTCCCCCCCCCATACACCAACCACAAATCCCACACACATCACACAACAAGCACAACTACAAGGAGAAACCACGGGGAACACTCCCCCCCACTCAACTCACATGATACTAGGTCAAGCAATTCAAACCATAATAAAGGAAAAAAACACCACCAAAAAAGACAAATGGGGAGCTCACGCGATACAAAAAATGTACCTATGCCAATGGCAAGCACCACAAGGAGCCATACAACAATGGCGAAAAGAAGATGAACTTCTACACCCGGACAATATCCTCCTAGAACACAACATGTTATGCCTCACACAATTTTACACAAAACAAGCCAAACTCAATACCACTCAAGAATATGCTAATTGCCTCAACTACATTCAATCAAAGGATAACAAATTTATACATCCCCCCCTACAAATCACCAACCTAAAACTATCCACACAAGAATGTAACCCCGATAAAGATATCCAAACTAACCAACCAACCATCCAAATACAAGCCTTGGAAGCTAATATCTATGATCAACAAGGAAACTACATGGCCACCATCACCACCGAAAGACTACAATGGTTATGGAACCAATTCTCCTACCACCGCCCCATACAATCAACAACTTCCTTCCAACCCCCCCCCACAAGATTTCGAAACAGAAATACTTTGGCTCATACAAAGATACATAACCATACTCCCCAAGCGAAAACCAAAAATCATACAACCCAAAAACTTACACCACACATTACACCCGGCAATTATCAAAACCTTAATAGAATCTTTTAAAATTACACATTCATATTATTCATCTCCTCTCACATGCCCCATACAACTCACGCAATACCACTCCCCCCACAACCGGGATAAAATATTCGGCTCCATAGGACACGTACAAACCTACCGATGGAAAGGCACCGGCCTAGCATACCCCACGGATCACAACACTACCGTGGAAGCCATCCACTGGGCAAGAATGGCAGCCAAAGAAGATACAAACACTGCCACCATCCTCATAATTAACCACAATGATTGGACCCCACAACAAATCCCACTTAATGCACATGGAGACATACATACAATTGTTACCATCCCCCCACATACCATACTATACAATCCCACACCAGAATGGCCAAAATACTACCAATACGTAGAACCATCACTCATATCAATAATATGTATACATAACCAAACCAACCCCACAACAACCTTACAAACCCCCCAAGAACTCACACAAGTATTAGAACAAACCACTAACACACAAATAGACACCTTCCCCATATATCCCACGACACCGAATTACCACATCAAATACTCCAATTCTTGGAAACATGCCCCCATGAACAACACACCCCCACCAAGAAAAATCCCCCAAATGCCACTCCCAACTAAATATTACCGCCAACACCACCTCAAATACCCACCCCACCAATGCATATACACTGACGGTTCATTCATCCCACCAACTAAGAACTCCGAAGGACAAATAGAGGGAGACATCGCAGGCTCTGGAGTATACAGCCCTAACCAAAGTATCCACATATCAGAAAGACTACCAGGCTATCAAAACATCCTCCGAGCAGAACTAAACGCAATACTCATAGCCATCAAAACCATACAAACCACTCAAACCGACACACACGTATTCACAGACAGCCTTAATAGCATATATATACTTAGTAATCACATGCAACACCCAACTTCACAACACCACCACCCAGACAAACTCCTCATAAAAGCCATAATCCACCAAATCTATTGGACACCGCACTTAATCCACATACACAAAGTAAGGGCACATACGGGCATCATAGGAAACGAAATAGCGGACACATTAGCCAATGAAGGAACAACCAAAGAAAAACCTACCCCCACACCCCACATACATATAGCCCACGCCACACCCTATTGGCTAGCAAGCTGCCCAACTGCCACACGAGATGGAGCAATTAGAAACCTACACACATTCATAACAAAGACACACGACTACCAAGAAGTTAGGATAGCCCAACATAAATACCCTTACGTAGACAAATGGCTACCCAATGACCAAATAAATCAAAAGCTCTCCAATCACTTTTGGAAAAACAACAAAATATCCGATGCTCAAATCACCCAAACACTAAAATTCCGTTACGCTCAATACATGGGCAATCACAGAAAAAACATCTTCTGGCCCCTCATATACCAAAACCCCAACTGCACACTATGCCACAAAAATGAAAGAGACACATGGCCACACCTATTATCAACATGCGAACACCCATACCTGAAAGGACTAAGAATAGCCCGCCACAACAAAGCTGTACACCTCATCACCCAAACACTACAAGCCAACAAACACACCAGATATTACACATTAACGAATGCAGGTAATCTCAATAACAACAACCAAGATAACACCGTCCCCGATTGGCTCATAAATTGTACATGCACACAAACAAGATGCCAATGCCACGCCAAACTAAGACCGGACATCCTCTGCATAATAGGGGCCCCGAACCACACACCTACACCTATAACACCCCAACATTCACACACAGTACAATTCATTGAATTTACATACGGCCATGATAGATTCCCTGAACAAGCTATCGCACAAAAGCACGCCAAATACGACCCACTAATTAATGAGATAAGAAACAACGGATGGAAAACGAAGCCCCTCATCACTATTACGGCAGGGGTACGAGGTGCCATACACGAACAATCCATCACCAAGTTAGCGGACCTCAACATCCCAAAGACAAACATCAAAAACCTCATGAAAAACATACATCAAAATGCCATTAAATACCTAACATACCTCGTACTCAACAAAAGGAAACTCGACAATAAACAAACCACCATTACACCACCCTAATGTGGAGATATAATCTTAAAACCCATAGAGCCCACCTCCTAAAGAGGCATAACCCCTCATGTGATACCACGACCAAGTTGGGGTAAACATTTGGGTAACGGGCTCGCATTCATGCCGGTACAATGTACGGGCGTTTGTTTTTCTTTTCTTTTCTTTTCTTTTCTTGAGCATTCTAGAATTGGCACACCATAAGCTATGCATAGCTTATGGCCTCACCCTCATGCCTCCTAGTCTCCGTGGGTGGGAGGCGTTCCCAACGCCCGAGGCCCTCACCCACACTAGGATCACTTGGGCCCTCTCACCAACAGCGCCACAAGTCCCAGGTGTCACTCCGGGGTCCCCCTTGTGCCCATGATGTTTCGGGCAATCCTTATGGAGAGGCACGCGACACCATGTGATAGTGGAGAGGTACCCATTTCCGAATGGAGTGGTTGGCGGTTCGATTCTTGCTGTGAAATCTTCTCTCTACTAGACAAGGGAAAAAATAAAATAAAAAGTTAGATAGGTAGGAAGCCAAAAGCCCACCCACTGCAAGGTAACCAATAAACCCCACCCTGCACCAAAAGGATTCTTGAGCAAGGTAGGGCCAACGGGCTCAAATTCACGTCGGAGTGCCTGACGTTGGTTATTTCATTTTTATTATTAAAGTATTGGACAAATTTGATAGAGAGAGGTAGGGCAGGAATTGGGTATTCTGAAGAAGGGGGAACCAATAAGATATCACACCTACATTTGTTGGTGCTAGTGAACGAAGTTTTGATTGTTCATAGGTTACACCCACCAATAACCATGGGCAACGCATAAAATAAACTTACGATTATGTATACGAGATGGTCAACAAGTCTAAATTGAGGCAGTAATCACTATCTTCATAATTTTAATAGCTATCTTATTCATCATCAAAGTGAAGATTTTTGTGCTCATTAAATGGTCATATATGTCGCGCACCTCTCCATGAGGAGTGCCCGAAACACTATGGGCACAAGGACCTCGGAGTAATATCCGGGACTTGTGACGCTGTTGGTGAGAAGGCCCAAGTGATTCTAGTGTGGATGAGGGCCCCGGGCGTTGGGAACCCCTCCCATCCACGGAGACTAAGAATCATGAGGGTAAGGCAATAAGCTATGAATAGCTTATGACATCCAGATTCTAGAATGCTCAAAACACCTCAATCGGAGATGTGAGCTAGGAGATATGGCAATTTGAGTGGGACATTGTCCCATGACAGCGCCTTGGGACAGTAGTGGCCTGGGAATGGCTTCCGGGACTGCCGAGGATTGAACAGGCATAACTTCCTCAATACTTGCCTGAATGGGGCAAATGGGGAGTCCATTGGCATTTACGTGAAGCATAGATGACGATGGAGTGGTCGCTTGATGCATCAAATATCATACAAAGAAATTATGGTGTTCTGAAGTTGTTGGGGATTCTAGCCCCAGTGGCTAAGGAAAAATATCAATTTGGCCCCAACTCTTGGTAGAGGGACAAAAGGTTTCTTGACAGTGGGATAGGGATCCTACCCAAAGTCCTAGAGGCTTATATGGGTGAGGCAGCATGGCCGGCCAAATCCACCCGAGGCCAAATGGTACGGCCTCCATGGGCACTGGCCCAATGTGAAGGTATAGTTGTCTAATATGGTTTGGGTTGTTGTAGTGTTGCTCCAACAACGTGATGATCAACATAAGATTGAATTTCTATGGATGGAAATCCACATCTAACATTTGGTTACCGATTAAGGGGAGAGTCCCGAATGCAAGTGTAGGAGGGTTGGTCCCCCTTCTATGAGCTAAGAGGTCTGCGGTATTGGGGAGCAAACCATTCGCATGGCGGAATGCAAAGGGTTAGCACTCATGAATCATGACCCTTGCTAGAATTGAAAAAACGACCAAGATACTTAAGGGGAGCTAGCAAGGGTTGTGACATATAGGTCCCCTCAATTATAATTGACTATTGAATATGAATAGTTGTCATAATTGGAGCACATAGTTCCATCTCTTTTAACCATTTGTCTTTTCACTATCCATTTTAGAGTTGCTTCTAACCACATATTACTCACTATATAGGTGTCTTGTTAAAGATTAAAGACCAAATTAAGCACTTCTACATTAATGAGTTCCAAAATTGAACTAAATTGGACTCATAATTTTTGGAACATTAAGGGTAGATTATGAGTTCCAAAAATTATGAGGGTAATGGTTATTGGCAAGATTTAGATTTGTTAATCATCTTGTATCCATCTAAAGACACGTCCACATTATAAGGTCGATGGATCTTAAATGGTTACTTTATCCCGCTATCCCACTTCTTGTAGGATATAAAACACTTGATTAGTAGGATATGCAAAGCAAATCTAAATCAAACTTGTAGCCACTTTCCTCATAGTCCTTGGAGCTCATATGATTATCTTATTCATCATCAAAAATGAGATTCTAATACTCTTTGAATGGTCATATAGCCCCCCCCCAAACTATGTTGATTTTGGACCTTATAATGATTATCCTATTTTGAGCACCAAGTCCAATCCCATTTTAAGCACAAGACTTCTTGGTATATATTCTGGGAGTTTAAGCTAACCACATACCACTCACATATAGGTGTTTGTGCCACGTTCCGCTATTTTCACAAAAATAATACATTCAAGAATGCATATGAGACACTAGATTGTAAACCTTCAAACTTTTGTCTTCTATCCTGTGGCTCAATCACAATCCTCTAGTTAGAACTATCCGATTTCAACTTGATTCTTTCATCTATTCTTCTAGTTGGAACTACTAATTCCAACTTGATTCATTCATCTATTCTTCTAGTTGGAAACGTGTAAATCCAACCAAAATCATTTATTCATTGAGAGTTGTCTAGTTCCAATGAATGACATAATCATCCATCCATTGGAAGTTATCTAACTCCGATCCACATCTTCTAGTTGGAGTTGTTTGACTCCAAACACCAATTTCTCACATGCTAAGTATAGCAAAGTATGGTTAGTCTTTCTTTCTTACATATTCAATCATTACATCTCTTAATCCATATATTTCATATTTTGATTAAGATAATAAGTGAATTTAGGCACGTCTATCTTACAAAGGACAATTTGAGCACTTGAGAGTCTTAACATGTAAAATGTGTTCCATGAAAAAAATCAACCAATTAGCAAATATATAAGGAGGCTAATGCACTTGACTTCATCAAATTTTGGCATCGTGTGGTTTAGATATGATTAATAAAAGTTGAGAAACCTTAAAGAGAACATAACATTCTATAGTGGAATGTGCCCGATCAGTGGGCTTTGACACAAGCTACCACTTTTTTTGAAATTTCTTAACTTTCTTCATGATACCAAAACAAGTACAATCTAAATCTTAATGTTGTAGAGCCAGGGTAAGACAAGTGAGCGGTTGTCCATAAGTCAAACAATAAGATCCATGGGGTAAAATATTGTAAAATATTCATCTACAGTGCATTCACTTGTAGTATCTAGGATTGGTGAATTGAATGAACCTTCGCACTAGACAATGTTATGAAGATTCTTTTCTTAACAATTAATCATGTTGCCCCCCCCCCAATCATCGTGTTGACTATTGAGTCTAGAGTATTTAACAAATTTTGAGCTCGTAGTTTGCATCTCTATTAAAGACATGTCCTTTTGGTGGTTTGCACTATGATCCACACCAAACACGCACTACTCAAACATAGGTCTATGTTTTAAATAAGTAACCAAATTTGACCCACTTGCCTTAGGTGCCAATGATGGATGTGAGGAGCCTTGCCAAGGGATGTAACTAATAGGCATTCTTATGAGAGAGGGAATGAATGCATAAAATTGCACCTCTCATTCATTCAATGAAAAACTACTTGAATTTCTCAGTTTGCAACACGTTTGCTATGGGCTATAGCATGCACATTGAAAGGGATGCATGTCTTGAATGCAAAAAACCCTAGCATATATTTCTACTTCCTTTATTTGCTAGTTATAGAGTTTACCAAAAAAAAAAGGGATGTTTTGAACTAAGTTAGGTGATGGATGTGAGGAGCCTTGCCACATGTTGTAGTAGATGTCCAAATATAGAGGAAATCATTGCTCAAAAACTCTCATTCATTCAATGACATTTTTTGATAAATATTGAGTATGCTTGCCACGGGCTATAGCTTGCACATTAAAAATGGCACATATTTTAATATCACAAAAGCCCTGGCATATATGCCTATTTCAATGTATGCAAGTTTCTAATTATATAGTTCATGCATGTTAAGGGATTCCCCACATAACCATATGTTGGAGGAGCATTTTTTGCTAGAAATGCCTGGCTGGGTGGAGGGAGCATTGTTCCTCCCCTTTAAAGTAGACAAGCCTAATGTCAACATAGCAATAGATTGGACACCCATTTTTGAGTGGTATGTGGTTAGGTTTGAATCTAAGAACGGACACCAAAAAAACATGTGCTCAAAAGAGATTGGACTACTTGCTCAAAATACACTAACCATTCTAGGCTCAATAGTCAACATCGGAGTGGGGGACCTATATGACCATCTTCACTTTGATAATCAATATGATATTCATATGAGCTCCAAAATTTAGGAAGCAAATGGCTACGGGCATGATTTGGATATGCTAATCATCTTGCACTAATTGTGTGTTTCTATCCTATGAGAATTGGGTGCAGGGAAAAAAATCCAAATAACACATGTCTACCTTATTGCCAACCACATAAGGCATTATTCTTGATATATTCGTGGGGCTTCACAGAGACAAGCTAGGTTGCTCAATAATACTATGCATGTTGATAAGTAACTGAAAGCAATTGCATCTCCCACATGCACTTAGTTTTAGATGCAAGCGTTGTACATTGTCATTGTGATTGACTATCCCTATCCCCAATGATAAATTATGCCACTTTTGCTTTTATGATGTAGTTAAATATGAGGCACACTTTGTGTTGTAGTATCCCCTATATGATTCCATTAGAGATAAGTTTTACTCATTATTTGAGAGTGTAGTATTAGGGAGTCTCAAGTCATCAAGTCATCAAGTCGATATTAGCTTCTATCTCATAAAGGCTACCACACTCTGCCACTCTAGGAAATTAGCTAGTTTGACCCCTAATGTGCTTTTAGTCCCATAAGCCTTGTGGTTTTTGGGCACTAAACTCAACTTCATTTCGTTTCATTGCATTGTCCACTATCTACCTTTTTCTAATATTGGTACTCGGGAAGTGGCGATAGCAAAAATTGTTGATGGCTTGGGCACAACCAATGAGAGCATAAGGTAGCTGGATCTTAAGTGGGTACTTTTTCCATCTAGTCCACTTCTCCTAAGATAGGGAACACACTCCAAGATAGTTAGCATATCCATATCGAGGCCGTAGCCACTTTCTTCATGATCGTTGGAGTGCATATGAATATCATGTTCATTATCAAAGTGAAGATTCCCGTGCTCATTAAATGGTCATATAAGTTCTCCCCAATTATGTTGACTAGGTATTGAACTTAAAATGATCATAATATTTTGAGCATGTTGTCGACTCTCTTTTAAACACATGTCTTTTTAGCATCCATTCTTGAAGCCACATCTGACCACATACCACTCAAACTTAGGCGTCCAATTAGATTAACATTAGTAGGCATTTATGTTAATGCCTATTAACATAGTCACCGGAATAGGCACCTCTACTTTAGTGAGTTGGGCTTCAAAGCTGGTATGTAGAATTTGGCAATGGAAATAAGCAAGTGCCTATAAAATTGGCTGCAAATACCATGACCCCACATTTTAGAGGTTTCTACCCAAAATGCCATGTAGGGTCAGCACTAACTTGGCATGCGTGTGTGAAGGCTATGTAAGATAAAAAAAACCATGACGTTGATTAATGGTGGGAAGAAATCTCCTCTCTACTTGACAAAAACTTGTCAGGTGGTCAACTGCCTCCTGTGCTTTGTCACTGGCATGTCGGCCTTCTGTCTAAAATAAAAAATACTAATGGTGGGAAGAGGCCAAATTTTTAGTCCAAATTCAAGGGTACTCTAGGGTACCTGCCAACACTTTTGAATCCAAAATTGAAATCCTAGACCCCAATGTACCTTAAATGATCTTATTTATAGGTGGTACAAATAATTTGTGGGGGTTGTAGTTCAATGGTGGGAACACACTACACTAAATAGTATATTTAGTGTTAGTTACTATTCAGAGTTACTCACTCCTATATCTTTTTACTATTAATGTAATTTTTTACCACGTAAAGATGTTTATGTTCTATAATGTCCAACAACCCAATTCGACCTTCGTTGGTAAAAAATTACATTAATAGTAAAAAGACATAGGAGTGAGTAACTCCGAATAGTAACTAACGCTAAATATACTATTTAGTGTAGTATAGTACATGGCTCTTTTGAACACTTGGTTTGAACATGATTTATTTCATGTCTATACACTAGTACAAAACATGGCTCTTTTGAACACTTGGTTTGACACATGATTTATTTCATGTCTATAACCACGGTCCATTTCACACAAAGGGGCATAGGGGGTTGAGCCATTTTGTAGATTGGGCCACAGCTAACCCTGGAGTTCCTGCAAATGATGTTTATAAGGGCCACTTCACACATGAGACTGAGAGCCTGTGACCAATACACTTCAAGCATCGGTGGAAAAGGCATAGCCAGTCCAAGTTTACTTCACACAACGCTTGAGGGACCAACGGAGTATGTGAATGCAAGATGGATGTAAAGTCTACATGGATTTCTACATGGCATCAAATGGATCATAATTCATGGTCACTTGGACTATTCTCAAAAACCACCTCTCGGAGGTAGGCCTAACACAAAACCGGGAGACCATGGCACTCCGAACGCTCACAACCATTGGTTTATCCTATTTTATCATGTGTGAGGACCCGCATGAATAGAAATTCATTGAAATAGCATTTGGTTGAGGGCTTGGTCACATATGACTTCACACTACACTTGAGGGTCCGTGACTACACTACATGATTTTGGAGGTGTGTTGGGACGGCCTTTGGACACTTTGTTTTGGGCTCTCACAATTTCATGGTCACGGCTCTTGGCTCGTGTGTGAAGTGGCCCTAAGACCGGATGATTTTTATAATACCGGGCAGGTGGGCCAGACTCCATACTCCGCCTCTGACACTGTCCTCGCCTGGGGGAGCTGGGATGTCAGCTCACCTTCCGATCCTGCCTTCGTGTTTTCACGTTCACCGTCATCTCTGCTCCCTAGTTCGCATTAGATTTACCTTCTTGCTGCAATCTGAGCTGCTCAGAATCTCAGATTTACCTTGTTGCTGCAATCTTTGGAGCGTAGTTTACCCACTTTGATTGATACTGTAGTTAATTTTTTCTACTCGAGCCTGTCGGAAGTTGGAAGATCTGCGGAGGTCGGAGCCCAAGCCGTTGGGGGTTTAGGGTTAAGTGTTTAGAGCATCCCCACCAGACCGGGTATACGCCAAATAGAGTATATAATATTTTATACCTTTGGCGAGCCCTCCATCTTGGGCGGGGCAGCTCATCTTGAGTCAAGCCCACCAAAGCCTAGGCATACCTCCACCATAATTAGAAAGCAATCAATAAGACAACGACACCTATTATCTGACACGGGATAAAGGAGGATATTGGAGTATCTGTTTTAAACTAATCTCTTGGCGGGCTGGAGGAGGACCATTATATGACCCATTTATGGCGGGGAAGGTCTTTACTATACCCGGGCCGGTTCTAAATTATGGGGTGCCGGCCACTGGTGGGGCTCACTTTATGCTGGTACCGCCACCTAAGAACCCGGGATGCCCCATTTATGGCGTTGGCATGCCCCATGCCTGGTTTGGTGGGCACGCACTTAGGGTTCAGGGGGGTTTTCTCAAAATAAGGGAAGCACAGAGCAAAGATTTTCCGAATGCTTGAAGAACTTATATCGTGGAGCCTCACTCGTTCGCGTTGTCGCTCACAGTGGAGTGTTGTCTCCCTTTGCCGTTTTGTCACCTCCGACTCCACCTCATCCAAGTAAGCCTCTGTAACAATTCACTTATGTTATTCCTGCTTCTGGAACTGGCTTCATTCAAGAATGAATGTGCACAACTGCATCCTGTGTTAGGGTTGAGGGTTGAATGATAGAGGGTTTAGCATCATAATTGCCTGAAGTAATTCCGCTCTTTGGAGCAGAACAATCACATTTTCTTGACAAGGACAATGTTAGGCAAACTCCTCATGTGCTCTCTGAATCTCTGACCCCAAGGATGAATGTATCAATTTTCGTCATTTTCATGACTAGGGTTTTATCTCAGTTTTCGAAATTGCTTAGACTAACTTGGCAGAGTCTTTGAAAGATTTCTTTCAATCCGTTGAGGTTTAACTTCTGCATGTACATTGGATTCACAATATTTACAAGCTTTATGTTAGAACCCATCACCACATGCTCCTCCTCCTTTCCTTTAGCATATTGATTGTTTTTTTTTTGTTTTTTTAACCCAAGGTTTTTATGCGCTACATACTTGAAGACATTCATTCATGCATTTTTGATAGATAACCCTCAGAACCATGTAGCCACAAAATGTGTGCATTCATTGTACATTCATTATTTTTATTGTGTCAGGTTTTTGGTGTGGAGCTGGTGCACAGATGAGTTGTGGCCATACATCTAGTGGGCATCTGATATACTGAAGTAGTTGGATGAATTGAGTGGCATAGACTCAATTCTATGTAACATATATTGAAGTCCTCAGGTTAACCAATCTGTGATTTCTAGTGATATGAATGCACTGCAACGTATTTCTAATCTGATTTTGATTTTGTTACTAGCAAGTGGATGCTACCACATGTTCAGATGGCCTCTACTAGCATGGTTGATGGTAAGGTCTGCTGGAATAAGTGCCCAACATCCATCTGTCAAAGTGCCTCTAAAAATTACTGCAGTAAACCTACATGAAGTCACTCTGCAAAATATTATTGCATCTCAATCTAACACATTTACATTCACGACTAAATTTACTGTAACATGTTGATTAAATTTACCACAATAAATAACATATAAAATTGTAGCAGCAACAAATCACAAAATGACTGGGTTCAAAGACCAAATACACTATGATTGCAGTAAGTATTAAAAACGAGGTCAATGTCAACATACATGAATATATCTATGGCAGTAGCAGTCAAAATTAATTTGTCATGACATCTCCAGTGGACCTGGGCAATATGATAAAGCCAACAATAAGAGGAGGTTTGTGTCAAGGTGTCACCCAAAGTCCCTCACTCTTGATTTCGTCCTAGCCCGAGTGTGAAATGTTGGACTGACACATAATAACTCCCTCCTCGGTAGTTGTCACCAAAAATCCTCCACCCTTCGATTTCGTCCTAGCCCGAGTGGAAAAGTTTATAATGACATGTAGAGACTTCTCTCGTTGTAACCCAATATATAATTCCAATCTACCCTTGGAATATACACAACTTGATTAACACCACACTATGTAGTTTTACATTCCTTAATGTCGGGCAAGGTTATATCCTTAGCCTTTTCTAATGTCCACCCGGCCGCTTTGGCCACGCATGCCTTCAAAGATATCCCTCTTGTGAATCGAGTCCTTGCCGTCGACTCCACACTACTACATGAGTTCTCGCTTATTGATTCCGTGCTATCACATGTCATCGTGGTTGATTCCGTATTGGTACATGACACTTCGCTTGTGGATTCCATGAGCACATAGGCTTTAAATACAAGTATTAAAAAATACTTATATACTTATTCTTGCCCTTCCTTCTCTAAGTTCTTCTTGATATAAATCTCTATCAATGTCTTCCTACTAAACTTCAGAATAGTATAACTCCCATCCAACTTATGTTCTTCAAGTGAAATTTGGTACACTTGTTAAGTACCTTATCAAAAATCTCCATACCAAATTTTGGCACAAACAGAGTTCATATGCAAAACTTATACATGAAATTCTAACTCTAACTACTTAGTATGAATGCTGTGATAAAGCATCCGGTCATTAAAACTCTAATAACTTCCAACTCCTACGTCCAATCAATCTAAAATTTTGACACAAGATAGATATATAAGTTCGGAAGGTAGTGTCAAATTTTGGTATCCATATCTATAACCCTCTAAGAGATACATATTTTCAAACCTTGCTGCTTTGTTCCTAGACACCCTCCCCTTCAACTTTTAATAACTCTTTCATCCCAATGACTGAAGCTCTCAAATTTTTACCACAACTCCCATACTTTATAATAAACAATCCCTCAAATTTTCATACCCATTGAACACTCTGATCATCCATAACTGACAAATCTCTCACTATAAAGTTCTGCTCAAGTTCATAACTAATAAAACACTACAAGTAATGCACCTAGTACAATCTAGTCACTCTAAATGCCACAAGTTTAAACAAGTTTGAACTCTCTCACTTCAATATGAATCTCAATGCAACAAGTTGAAGTTTACAATCAAATTCCAAATTCCTTAAACCCAATCTACTTCTAACAAGAGGTCAATTCCTCTTCAAGGCTAAATAACCTTGGCTCTTCTCCTAAGAACTAAGCACACACATGTGCTCCTATCTTGCTTCCCACACACCCACACTTATAACCCGTGGGGTGCTTAAGGAGCACGAAGGAAAGAGAGGATGAGTGAGGGAAGAATGAGGGAGTATATAGTGAGTTGAGAGGGAGAGAGGGCATGAGGTAAGGATAGGGTGAGAGGATTAGAGCCTCCAATCACAACCCCTTAACCTTCTCCTTCTAAGTAGGGACTCATCCCATTCACAAGGCTTTCGATAAGCCTTCCAAATCTCCTCCTACTTTGTAGGCTCTCATCTAATCTCCTAAGCCTTCCTCCCTCAAATGATCAACAAAGATCATAATTCAAACATTTAACTAACCTTGGCTTTCTACCTACCATACTTTACCAAGGTATGTCCTCATACTACTTAAATCCACTCCACACAAGCCTAATGCTTCAAACTTAGCTTTCTTCAAGCTTAACTCTTTTTATATTTTTGTGAATAATCATAAATCAACAAAACACTACTTGTAATGTTTTACAAGTGTTAACAACACATGTGGACATCAATTTGGGCTCACATTATTGGCGACCATCTGGGACCGGCTCCCATAATGTCTTGCTTGAAGTCAAGTGTCTTCATGTGTGGAATTGCTTGCACCTACTTCCGGCCGTTCGTGTCGGGAAGCTTTGTCCATTGAGTGTCTCCAATTGTACCGAGTTGTTAGGAAAGGTATTCACCACAATGTAAGGACCTAACCAAACCGCATCAAATTTGCCCGGAAAATCCTTTTTCTTCCCATCTTGGAGCATAACCAACATTCCTCGTTCTAATGCCCTCTTCTTGTGACGCTTGTCAAAGATAACCTTCCTTCGCCTTTGAATTGCTTCCATGTGTTGAGCGGCCCTCCGCCTCTTCTCATCCAACTCCTCTAGATCCCCGAGCCTATTTCTCAAAGACTCATTGTCGTTGAGGCGTGTCCCTATTGCAACCCTCAATGACTCCACCTCAAATTCAATAGGGAGTGTAGCCTCAATACCGTAAACCAAAGAAAACGGAGTAGCTTGTGTTGTCACTTTGTAAGTCGTCCGATAAGCCCACAAAGCCGCGTTTAACTTGACGTCCCAATCTCTCTTTGAGTCGATGACTGTCTTGCGTAAAATGCCCACTAGAATCCCGTTCACCCGCTCCGCTTGACCATTAGTTTGAGGGTGATAGGGAGTAGTCTTCCTATGGTGGATCTTAAACCTCTGAGTCATCTCTGAAATGAGGTCATTAAGAAAATGTGTACCTCTATCACTAACTAGAATCTTTGGGACTCCAAACCTAGTAATGATATTTTCATACATGAATGTGGCGGCATGTGCGGCCGTGTCGGTTTTTACCGCCTTGGCTTCCGCCCATTTAGTCAAGTACTCGGTAACTACAACAATGTATGCTATCCCTCTCGAAGAGTGGGGATGGACCTCCCCTACATAATCTATTCCCCATTTCTCAAAGGGAACTAGTGGTAATGAATTGTGCAATGGCATCTCCATCCTAAGGTCATTTCGAGCGTACCTTTGGCAAGCATCACACTTTCTAATATAGTCGTGTGAATCTTGAAACAATGTAGGCCAAAAGTAACCTGCTCTAAGGATTTTCTGGCCGGTAAGTTGACCAGAAAAATGCCCTCCACAAGCACTATCATGACAAGCCTCTAGAATATCCGGAACCTCTACTTGCGATACACATCTTCTCAAGATGGTGTCCGCTCCTCTCCTGAACAATCTATTGCCTATCACTGCAAAGTGCCTACTATTGACTCTAACCTTTATTTTCTCCTCTTTCGTCCATTCGGTTGGTAATTGTTGAGTGGTCAAGAACTCTACAATTCCGGCATACCAATCCGGTGTGGACGTGACTACAAACAATCTATCATCCATGAGGCTATCATCTATTGGCGTAGTGCCCATCTCCTCCGACAATCTAGACAAGTGGTCGGCTTGTAAATGCATGCGGCCCGGTTTATATTCTACCGTGTAATCAAACTCTTCGAGTAACAAGACCCACCTAGCCAACCTTCCACTCAACTCCGGCTTGTTGACCAAATATTTAATGGCCATGTGATCCACAAAAAACACTACCGGATTACAAATAAGATAGTGCCTAAACTTCTTGACCGAAAATACCATGGCTAGACACTCTCTCTCCGTAGTGGAGTAATTCCTCTCCGCGGAAGTCAATTGCTTACTAGCATAAGCTACGGGTAGATCCTTCCCCTTCTCTCCCGTGGATTGACACAAGGCACTACCCACCGCTACGTTGCTAGCATCACAATACACATTAAAAGGCTTTTCCCAATCCGGTGGCCTTAAGACGGGATAAGTGCTCAATTTTGATCTCAACTCTACAAAGGCTTTTTGGCACTCATCCGTCCAAACAAATCTGACATCCTTCTTGAGCAAATGAGTGATAGAGACCGCTATCTTTGCAAAATCCGGAATCAACTCTCTATACCACCCCACATGTCCTAGCAACTTAGAGATCCCCTTGGCATTTTTCGGAGTTTCCAACTCATCAATGACCGCGATCTTGTCCGGATCCGGTTCTCTCCCCTTTTCACTCACAACATAACCCAACAAAACTCCCCTTTGTACCCCTAAAAATGTCTTGTCCGGGTTTAATGCCAACCGCATTTGCCTACACCTAACCAAGGCCTCCCTCACACAATGCACATGCTCTTTAGTACTAGATTGGGTACTAAAATCATCAATATAAACCGTCATGGACTTGAAGAGCAAGTCGCTAAAGATATACATGACTAGTCGTTGGAATGTTGCCGGTGCGTTGCATAAACCAAATGGCATCACCACCCATATGAAAGTCCCCCAAGGTGTCGTAAATGCCGTCTTGTGCAAATCCGCGAGCGCTATGGCTACTTGGTTGTAGCCGGCGTATCCATCCATAAATGTGTACCTCTCATGACCCCCTACCTCCTCTAACAACAAGGTAATGAACGGCAAAGGAAAGTGATCCTTTTGCGTACAATCATTGAGCTTCCTATAGTCTACACAAACTCTAAGCTTCCCATTTTTCTTTTTCACTAACACCATAGGAGAAACCCAATCCGTAATCTCTACCGGCTTTATAAACCCAGCCTGCAACAACCTCTCTAATTCCGCCTTGACCAATAATTGCAATCTAGGGTTCATCCTTCTCTCTTTTTGTCTCACCGGTTTTGAGCCCGGAACTAACGGAATACGATGCTCAACCATCTCTCTAGGAATCCCCTTGAGCTCATCGTATGACCAAGCAAAAGTATCACTAAACTCATCTATCAAATCACTATACTCCTTAATCTCCTTCTCATCGAGTTTAGAGCCCATCTTCATTGGTCTAACTTTCCCATCCTTCATTTTGACATCCACAAACTTCCAATCCTCTTCGACCACTCGTGTTTGCTCCTCGGTATCTCTATACCAATCGTTGGGTACATTAGGGTAGTCCTTGACATCATGACCCACGATAATGCCCGTAGAAGTAGTTTTAAAATGCAAAGCGGGCTCTAACTTTGAGAGTTCTAACATGGCCTCCTCATCTTGAGTCCCATCTACATGTACCAAACTCACATCACTCAACTCAATATCATCTAACCATGGAGTGAGTCCTCCCTTCACCCATTCTTCCTCCGTGAGAACCTCACACGGCTCTAAGGACAAATAATCCTCTCTAGACACCCTATCTTGGAGAATACAACTATGAGTCATCATCATGACGTCGCTAATGGACTCCGTGTATTGTCTTGACCAATGTATAAAATCTCCATCAACATCTTGATTGTAAAAATTAGGACCTAAGAACCCGCTAGAAGAATACATTTTAGCCTTCTCCTTGTCTTGAACAACTTCCACCAATGTATCCTCAAAATCCTCCTTAATTCCACCATTTTCCTCTTCATCCGACATTGGATCAATCTCCTCCCTAACCCAACCACCTAAAGGTGCAATAGAGACCTTGACTCTATTATCTACGGGACCATAGGTGATAGAAGGTTTGTGTCCTCCCCAATCTACTACGGCGTTAGACATCCTTAACCAAGGCCGCCCTAACAAAATGGGGAATGCATCCTTATTGTCGTGCATTTTAATGACTTGGAAGGTCACAATGTATTCTTCACCTCCCGTGTTAAGCCGACAATCTTTGATAATCCCCACCGGAACCACCAGACTTTGATTGGCCATATTAATCACAAATGGCGACGGACCCGTCAAACTTAAGCCCAATTTCCGCATAGTGTGCTCGGGTAGAATATTGAGACTACTTCCACCATTCACCAAAACATGAGGAACCACCTTGTCCACTATTGTTACTTCAATCTCCACCGCCTTGACTTCCCGAGTTCTTCCTTGCATTTGGACCCTTGCCGACACTCCAGTCTTTGGCCTCTTAGCCCTCCTATTCACGGGCATCCCGTCCTTCAAAGTTTTCCTAGCTACCGGTGAAATTTCTAACAATTGGCCAAAGGTGATATCGGCCTTTAGTGAGCTAAGGTCGGCCCAAAGGTCGTATCCATCTACTCTATCGGCCTTAGGCCTTCTAACAATATCAAACTCCTCTACGGGAATGCCCGGACCTTCCCACTCTCCTACATCACCACCCTCTAAATCATGGATGACATTAGACCTCTCCCTCTCATTGGCAATTTCATTTTCTCTCTCTAATGCCTTAGTGGCCTTCCTAGCCTCTCTAGTTACATTCTCCAAATCCAAAAAATAAGGAATTTCCCCCAATGGATTTTCCTCTTCTTCCTCCTCCTCCTCTACTTCTAATGGTGCATTACCCCTCATTGCTCTAGTGGTAACGGCTAATGCCGGAGCCTTATGCACAATTTCCTCCTTAAGACTTTTTAACTCGTATGAAATGGAGTTAGCATGTGGAAGACATGAACCTTGACCATTTGTGGACATTTCTAAATTTACCGGAACGGTAGAAGAATCCATAAATCGGACATCTTGAGATGTAGACGGTCCCATTTGTTTAGGTGATTGTGTAACTTGCCCCGAAAGATTCGTATCCCCATCATAATAGAAGTTAGAAGGTTTAAGGGTATTATTACCTTCATTTTGTGAACCCCTCGTATTCTCTTGATCCGGTTGGGTTGGGTTAGTTGGAGGGTTCGGTGCTCCACTTACCTTGTCCGGATGACGACATTGGTTAGAAGCGTGTGGCCCCCCACAATTATTACACACTTGACCTTGGTTTTCGGACCAACATTGCCCTATGACGTGGTATCTACCGCAAAGATGGTGAAAATCCTTTTTTTCGGTACTTTGGTTAGTTTGTCCACGTGGCGGAGGGCCCCGATTATTCCCTTGGTTTTGACTCGGACCCCTTAAGTTTTGTTGATGCCCATTATTGTTCGTTCGTTGATTGCGGTTCGGCCCGTTTCTACAAAATTGTAGTGTATGACCGTGTTGTTGACAATTTGTGCACCAAAATCCCGATGTGTGGCTTCCCGACTCTATTTGAGGTGGAGGACCGGGTTGTTGATTTTTGATCAACAATGCCATTTGGTCCGTTAGATTTTGAAATTGTTTTAACATTGTCTCTTGGAACCCTAGTTGAGTAGCACCTAGTCGTTGCTCTATCTCTTCAATTTGAGGGTCTACCCTAGGGGCCGGTAATGCTAACATGGTTGGGGGGGCCGTTACCGCTAAGGGAATTGAGGCCGCTTCAATGGCGACATATGGAGGGCGATTATGCGGCCTAATCGGGTCCATTCCCGTCTTAGGTAGGAGAGGGATGAATTGAGGGATCAACTCATTCTCTTTCCTCCATAGCCGCTCATAATCCCTCTCAATATGTTCCATATCCCTAGCGGCTACCTTAGCCTCGGCTAGGGTGCGAGGGTTCCTTTGTAATACACCCCTAATTGTAGTCGCTTTAACAAACCCTCTCATGAAAAATTGCATTAAAGTATCATCGTTGAGCAAATCACCTACCCACCTTGTGCATACCCAATCAAATCTTCTAATGTATGCGGAAATCTCTTCATCTCTTCCTTGCCTCATTGTCATTAAGGCTCTAAAAGCCATACTTTGACCGACTTCGGGTCGAAACTCATTAAGGAACTCCCGTTGTAATTGGTCCCACGTTTGGAAGTGGCCCTCATCGTGGTCTCTATACCACTCATAGGCTTCCCCCTCTAAAGTCGTAGGGAACCAAACTAGCCAATATTGTTGGTTTGTAATTAGTGAGCTAATTACCCTCTCAACGAACCTCTCCATATGTCTAGACGGGTCTTCATCTTTAGTCCCGTAGAACTTCGGGAGGTTCGAAGGTATGTCTAACGAAGGTAACCCTTGAGGTACGATTATTGGTAGGCCTCGCGGCCTAACCAATGGATCGATGGGGGGGGATTGGTAATATGGGAGGTGGAATTCCACCTCCCCCTAAATCATCCATGGTGTTTCGTGGTCCTCATTCACTAGATTCTCTAGAGCTTACACTACTCTCTTCTCTAGTCCTATTAGGTTCTTCCACTAATTCTTCACTCAATAGGGAAGGAATATCTCCTTCCTCTAGTCGAGTAGTGACCGGAGATACTTCTACCAATGGTTCACCCCTAAAGCCATCCTCTACACTAGTGCCTACCCTTTCTACCACTTCCTCTATATTAGAAGATCTTCGTTTAGTAACATTTTTCTTTAGTCCTAATGCTAACTTAGGTTTCTGGGACCTCGTGTATCCTTGCATCCATCATTCACCGTTCAACCCTCACATTGACCAACCAAAGCCTCACAAGTTCTCTCTTTAATATTTCCGCTTAGTTCGTGTGATCATTGTTTTGGAGGTGAGGAAATAGAGACATACAATTTTCAATGAACAATCCCAATAGGGGATGGAAAGCTCATGTTAGTTTCAGGGTTAGTGCGAGTATCACCTCGTCACACCCCTTACGCTCAACACTTGCAACAAGACTCTTCGTGAGGGGCTGACCATTCTTGGGTACCGTGCTTGGAATCGAGGTTCACCCTTCGATTCCTTGCACTATACGTCCAAGTTTGGAATTACCCTCTCCGTTCGTCACGACAAAGACAATTACGAAAATCCTTTTTTAATTTAATATTTTTTCAATTGGAAGAGATTTTGCTTACCTCAAGCTCTCGCTTCCTCCTGTTTTGTTAGCTCTCTCCCCTCGATCGAATTGCTAAACATACAACACTCAAATAATTGTAATTTAAAAAAACACTAAAACCCTCTAGTTTAAAAACTTTAAACTCTCACAACCGAGTGAGTATTTAAAGTTTGAGATCCTAATTCTTTAATTATCCCTCTACCTCTTAATTTTCTAGTGCGGGTCCTATTAAGGTGATCTTCGTTATGCCATCCCAAGAAGGTTTAGTAGGCGCACCTTTGCCGTGCTCCTTCCTCAAATTGAAATTGCATGAAATAAATACTAAATTCAAACCATACTTCTCACGAGCGCTCCGTCCTTTAATCGATCTTCACGTTTCGCCTCTCTTACCGCCTTCCAAGACTTCCGTCGTCCGCTCTTCAAGCTCCAAGCTCCAAACTCGAAACTCCTGGCGGACGCACCATTTATGTCACCAAAAATCCTCCACCCTTCGATTTCGTCTTAGCCCGAGTGGAAAAGTTTATAATGACATGTAGAGACTTCTCTCGTTGTAACCCAGTATATAATTCCAATCTACCCTTGGAATATACACAACTTGATTAACACCACACTATGTAGTTTTACATTCCTTGATGTCGGGCAAGGTTATATCCTTAGCCTTTTCTAATGTCCACCCGGCCGCTTTGGCCACGCATGCCTTCAAAGATATGCCTCTTGTGAATCGAGTCCTTGCCGTCGACTCCACACTACTACATGAGTTCTCGCTTATTGATTCCGTGCTATCACATGTCATCGTGGTTGATTCCGTATTGGTACATGACACTTCGCTTGTGGATTCCATGAGCACATAGGCTTTAAATACAAGTATTAAAAAATACTTATATACTTATTCTTGCCCTTCCTTCTCTAAGTTCTTCTTGATGTAAATCTCTATCAATGTCTTCCTACTAAACTTCAGAATAGTATAACTCCCATCCAACTTATGTTCTTCAAGTGAAATTTGGTACACTTGTTAAGTACCTTATCAAAAATCTCCATACCAAATTTTGGCACAAACAGAGTTCATATGCAAAACTTATACATGAAATTCTAACTCTAACTACTTAGTATGAATGCTGTGATAAAGCATCCGGTCATTAAAACTCTAATAACTTCCAACTCCTACGTCCAATCAATCTAAAATTTTGACACAAGATAAATATATAAGTTCGGAAGGTAGTGTCAAATTTTGGAATCCATATCTATAACCCTCTAAGAGATACATATTTTCAAACCTTGTTGCTTTGTTCCTAGACACCCTCCCCTTCAACTTTTAATAACTCTTTCATCCCAATGACTGAAGCTCTCAAATTTTTACCACAACTCCCATATTTTATAATATGAGGTAAGAGAGGCGAAACGTGAAGATCGATTAAAAGACGGAGCGCTCGTGAGAGGTATGGTTTGAATTTAGTATTTATTTCATGCAATTTCAATTTGAGGAAGGAGCACGGCAAAGGTGCGCCTACTAAACCTTCTTGGGATGGCATAACGAAGATCACCTTAATAGGACCCGCACTAGAAAATTAAGAGGTAGAGGGATAATTAAAGAATTAGGATCTCAAACTTTAAATACTCACTCGGTTGTGAGAGTTTAAAGTTTTTAAACTAGAGGGTTTTAGTGTTTTTTTAAATTACAATTATTTGAGTGTTGTATGTTTAGCAATTCGATCGAGGGGAGAGAGCTAACAAAACAGGAGGAAGCGAGAGCTTGAGGTAAGCAAAATCTCTTCCAATTGAAAAAATATTAAATTAAAAAAGGATTTTCGTAATTGTCTTTGTCGTGACGAACGGAGAGGGTAATTCCAAACTTGGACGTATAGTGCAAGGAATCGAAGGGTGAACCTCGATTCCAAGCACGGTACCCAAGAATGGTCAGCCCCTCACGAAGAGTCTTGTTGCAAGTGTTGAGCGTAAGGGGTGTGACGAGGTGATACTCGCACTAACCCTGAAACTAACATGAGCTTTCCATCCCCTATTGGGATTGTTCATTGAAAATTGTATGTCTCTATTTCCTCACCTCCAAAACAATGATCACACGAACTAAGCGGAAATATTAAAGAGAGAACTTGTGAGGCTTTGGTTGGTCAATGTGAGGGTTGAACGGTGAATGATGGATGCAAGGATACACGAGGTCCCAGAAACCTAAGTTAGCATTAGGACTAAAGAAAAATGTTACTAAACGAAGATCTTCTAATATAGAGGAAGTGGTAGAAAGGGTAGGCACTAGTGTAGAGGATGGCTTTAGGGGTGAACCATTGGTAGAAGTATCTCCGGTCACTACTCGACTAGAGGAAGGAGATATTCCTTCCCTATTGAGTGAAGAATTAGTGGAAGAACCTAATAGGACTAGAGAAGAGAGTAGTGTAAGCTCTAGAGAATCTAGTGAATGAGGACCACGAAACACCATGGATGATTTAGGGGGAGGTGGAATTCCACCTCCCATATTACCAATCCCCCCCCATCGATCCATTGGTTAGGCCGCGAGGCCTACCAATAATCGTACCTCAAGGGTTACCTTCGTTAGACATACCTTCGAACCTCCCGAAGTTCTACGGGACTAAAGATGAAGACCCGTCTAGACATATGGAGAGGTTCGTTGAGAGGGTAATTAGCTCACTAATTACAAACCAACAATATTGGCTAGTTTGGTTCCCTACGACTTTAGAGGGGGAAGCCTATGAGTGGTATAGAGACCACGATGAGGGCCACTTCCAAACGTGGGACCAATTACAACGGGAGTTCCTTAATGAGTTTCGACCCGAAGTCGGTCAAAGTATGGCTTTTAGAGCCTTAATGACAATGAGGCAAGGAAGAGATGAAGAGATTTCCGCATACATTAGAAGATTTGATTGGGTATGCGCAAGGTGGGTAGGTGATTTGCTCAACGATGATACTTTAATGCAATTTTTCATGAGAGGGTTTGTTAAAGCGACTACAATTAGGGGTGTATTACAAAGGAACCCTCGCACCCTAGCCGAGGCTAAGGTAGCCGCTAGGGATATGGAACATATTGAGAGGGATTATGAGCGGCTATGGAGGAAAGAGAATGAGTTGATCCCTCAATTCATCCCTCTCCTACCTAAGACGGGAATGGACCCGATTAGGCCGCATAATCGCCCTCCATATGTCGCCATTGAAGCGGCCTCAATTCCCTTAGCGGTAACGGCCCCCCCAACCATGTTAGCATTACCGGCCCCTAGGGTAGACCCTCAAATTGAAGAGATAGAGCAACGACTAGGTGCTACTCAACTAGGGTTCCAAGAGACAATGTTAAAACAATTTCAAAATCTAACGGACCAAATGGCATTGTTGATCAAAAATCAACAACCCGGTCCTCCACCTCAAATAGAGTCGGGAAGCCACACATCGGGATTTTGGTGCACAAATTGTCAACAACACGGTCATACACTACAATTTTGTAGAAACGGGCCGAACCGCAATCAACGAACGAACAATAATGGGCATCAACAAAACTTAAGGGGTCCGAGTCAAAACCAAGGGAATAATCGGGGCCCTCCGCCACGTGGACAAACTAACCAAAGTACCGAAAAAAAGGATTTTCACCATCTTTGCGGTAGATACCACGTCATAGGGCAATGTTGGTCCGAAAACCAAGGTCAAGTGTGTAATAATTGTGGGGGGCCACACGCTTCTAACCAATGTCGTCATCCGGACAAGGTAAGTGGAGCACCGAACCCTCCAACTAACCCAACCCAACCGGATCAAGAGAATACGAGGGGTTCACAAAATGAAGGTAATAATACCCTTAAACCTTCTAACTTCTATTATGATGGGGATACGAATCTTTCGGGGCAAGTTACACAATCACCTAAACAAATGGGACCGTCTACATCTCAAGATGTCCGATTTATGGATTCTTCTACCGTTCCGGTAAATTTAGAAATGTCCACAAATGGTCAAGGTTCATGTCTTCCACATGCTAACTCCATTTCATACGAGTTAAAAAGTCTTAAGGAGGAAATTGTGCATAAGGCTCCGGCATTAGCCGTTACCACTAGAGCAATGAGGGGTAATGCACCATTAGAAGTAGAGGAGGAGGAGGAAGAAGAGGAAAATCCATTGGGGGAAATTCCTTATTTTTTGGATTTGGAGAATGTAACTAGAGAGGCTAGGAAGGCCACTAAGGCATTAGAGAGAGAAAATGAAATTGCCAATGAGAGGGAGAGGTCTAATGTCATCCATGATTTAGAGGGTGGTGATGTAGGAGAGTGGGAAGGTCCGGGCATTCCCGTAGAGGAGTTTGATATTGTTAGAAGGCCTAAGGCCGATAGAGTAGATGGATACGACCTTTGGGCCGACCTTAGCTCACTAAAGGCCGATATCACCTTTGGCCAATTGTTAGAAATTTCACCGGTAGCTAGGAAAACTTTGAAGGACGGGATGCCCGTGAATAGGAGGGCTAAGAGGCCAAAGACTGGAGTGTCGGCAAGGGTCCAAATGCAAGGAAGAACTCGGGAAGTCAAGGCGGTGGAGATTGAAGTAACAATAGTGGACAAGGTGGTTCCTCATGTTTTGGTGAATGGTGGAAGTAGTCTCAATATTCTACCCGAGCACACTATGCGGAAATTGGGCTTAAGTTTGACGGGTCCGTCGCCATTTGTGATTAATATGGCCAATCAAAGTCTGGTGGTTCCGGTGGGGATTATCAAAGATTGTCGGCTTAACACGGGAGGTGAAGAATACATTGTGACCTTCCAAGTCATTAAAATGCACGACAATAAGGATGCATTCCCCATTTTGTTAGGGCGGCCTTGGTTAAGGATGTCTAACGCCGTAGTAGATTGGGGAGGACACAAACCTTCTATCACCTATGGTCCCGTAGATAATAGAGTCAAGGTCTCTATTGCACCTTTAGGTGGTTGGGTTAGGGAGGAGATTGATCCAATGTCGGATGAAGAGGAAAATGGTAGAATTAAGGAGGATTTTGAGGATACATTGGTGGAAGTTGTTCAAGACAAGGAGAAGGCTAAAATGTATTCTTCTAGCGGGTTCTTAGGTCCTAATTTTTACAATCAAGATGTTGATGGAGATTTTATACATTGGTCAAGACAATACACGGAGTCCATTAGCGACGTCATGATGATGACTCATAGTTGTATTCTCCAAGATAGGGTGTCTAGAGAGGATTATTTGTCCTTAGAGCCGTGTGAGGTTCTCACGGAGGAAGAATGGGTGAAGGGAGGACTCACTCCATGGTTAGATGATATTGAGTTGAGTGATGTGAGTTTGGTACATGTAGATGGGACTCAAGATGAGGAGGCCATGTTAGAACTCTCAAAGTTAGAGCCCGCTTTGCATTTTAAAACTACTTCTACGGGCATTATCGTGGGTCATGATGTCAAGGACTACCCTAATGTACCCAACGATTGGTATAGAGATACCGAGGAGCAAACACGAGTGGTCGAAGAGGATTGGAAGTTTGTGGATGTCAAAATGAAGGATGGGAAAGTTAGACCAATGAAGATGGGCTCTAAACTCGATGAGAAGGAGATTAAGGAGTATAGTGATTTGATAGATGAGTTTAGTGATACTTTTGCTTGGTCATACGATGAGCTCAAGGGGATTCCTAGAGAGATGGTTGAGCATCGTATTCCGTTAGTTCCGGGCTCAAAACCGGTGAGACAAAAAGAGAGAAGGATGAACCCTAGATTGCAATTATTGGTCAAGGCGGAATTAGAGAGGTTGTTGCAGGCTGGGTTTATAAAGCCGGTAGAGATTACGGATTGGGTTTCTCCTATGGTGTTAGTGAAAAAGAAAAATGGGAAGCTTAGAGTTTGTGTAGACTATAGGAAGCTCAATGATTGTACGCAAAAGGATCACTTTCCTTTGCCGTTCATTACCTTGTTGTTAGAGGAGGTAGGGGGTCATGAGAGGTACACATTTATGGATGGATACGCCGGCTACAACCAAGTAGCCATAGCGCTCGCGGATTTGCACAAGACGGCATTTACGACACCTTGGGGGACTTTCATATGGGTGGTGATGCCATTTGGTTTATGCAACGCACCGGCAACATTCCAACGACTAGTCATGTATATCTTTAGCGACTTGCTCTTCAAGTCCATGACGGTTTATATTGATGATTTTAGTACCCAATCTAGTACTAAAGAGCATGTGCATTGTGTGAGGGAGGCCTTGGTTAGGTGTAGGCAAATGCGGTTGGCATTAAACCTGGACAAGACATTTTTAGGGGTACAAAGGGGAGTTTTGTTGGATTATGTTGTGAGTGAAAAGGGGAGAGAACCGGATCCGGACAAGATCGCGGTCATTGATGAGTTGGAAACTCCGAAAAATGCCAAGGGGATCTCTAAGTTGCTAGGACATGTGGGGTGGTATAGAGAGTTGATTCCGGATTTTGCAAAGATAGCGGTCCCTATCACTCATTTGCTCAAGAAGGATGTTAGATTTTTTGGACGGATGAGTGCCAAAAGGCCTTTGTTGAGTTAAGGTCCAAATTGAGCACTTATCTTGTCTTAAGGCCCCCGGATTGGGAAAAGCCTTTTCATGTGTATTGTGATGCTAGCATGTTGAGTAACAACATATTTGAGTAGCAAATGGTACTAACAATCAAGATAAACAAGGAGCTAAGCAATGGTACTAACAATCAAGACAAACAAGGAGCGGCACCGAAATGAAGAGGAGCTGGAGGAGCTCTCAACCTCGGCCATGGAGCCGACCACGGCCTTAGGGCCCCTTTCCCACGGCATTACGCGACTAACGCGCGGCTATAGGGTCCGCTACCCACGGAGATAGGAAACCCAGCTCCTTTACAAAGAGAGCTTAGTTATTAGAGGTGCATATTAAGGGAGGTATTAAAGGAATATTAGGGGCATATTAAGGGGAGTATTAGGAGTATATTAAGGGTGAATTAAGAAGGTTATAAAGATATATTAGAGTATAGGATTTTGAGGATGAATGTCTATCCGAAGAACATGATTATGGAATTTTGAAGAAGCATGATTATGATTATGATAAGAATTTTAGATTTTTATGATACAAAAACATTATGAAGATGCATTATGAGCATGTAGGACAAGGATAGATTCTACTAGTATGATTAATACAAATCATTGAAATCAAGCAAATGTGAAGACTTGATTACATTCCCAAAAGGAATTAGAATGTAGCCACAACAAAGATATAGTGGAATCTTGGAAAGAGGAACATTAAGGTGATGAAACGGTTATAACCGTTTAGGATAGAAATCATCTACATATTTTGAAAATAGATAGTTATTTAGAAAAGTGGAGATCACAACCACTCTTAATGTAGATTTTGGATTAGGAAGAGAAGACTATATAAGGGAAGCAATTTAGGAGATCTATACCTCATTTTCTACACAACGAAGTTATCACAAATTTGAGTGTCTGTGAGGCCAAACCCCCCACCCTTAAGCGTTCGTAGTCCGAGTAGTGGGTTTGGGCTCACATTCTTCCGTGGCATTGGCCTTGGGCTTGGATGAGTCCTTTGATGACTCAAGTGTCCAATTCCTTGCCTTGTACGCGCAAGCCCAAGCGGATATTCCTCTCTTTCTTTTACCATTGATCACCTTTACTTCCTTAGGGTCCTTGAGCTCCTCACTAGGCTTAGTGGGTGAGTCCATAGTGCAAGGATCAACTCTTCATGTGACTTTGTTCTAAACTACTTCACATACCAATCCATGAATGTGGAACAACTCATTTATTTATTTATTTATGCGGTTATCAATGCAAAGTATTAACAAATACTTTTCACATCAAATTTCCCACATCACACCATCCTCAATTTAATTAACTTAGCACTCCTTGAGCCAAACTACTCTAAATGTGTCACACCAAACTACATTCCCCATACTAGTTCAAATCCCAACCTTTGGCTTGAACACCACCAAAGTTGGTCTTGCAAATTCAATGATCTACCTAATTTCTCAAGCCACACACCATTACTTTACTAATCAAATGCGTTCCCCGATGCATAACAACAATCAGTCTCACCCTAGCTCGTCCTTTTTGCAGCAAAGTAAAATCTCACTCCGAAATTCTACGCTGTTCGATGCAGATTGACGCCCGTCACCGCCCGTCAATTTCTTCCTTGAGGCACCTGTTTCCCGCAGACAGAGATCAGCTCCTTGTTAGCCCTTCTCAAGTTAGGCTAGCCTCGAATTAGCTAGCTCCTTATTTGCTCGGCCCTTAATTAACCAGCTCCTAGGTAGCTAGCTCCTAACTAGCCTAGCTGCAAATAGTCCATCTTCTAACTTGCCAGCTCCTAGTTAGCCTAACCCGCAATTAGCCTAACTCCTAATCAGCATGGCCCATGATTGGCCTAGATGTCCCTTAAACAACTTGTAACCAACTGTCGGTTCTCCCTGATCATAGCCACCTTCCCTTAATTAGCTGCCGTCGGGTAATCTCCTCAATCTCAGCTTGATTAGTGCAGCTCCCTTGGCTCTGGCCGCTACGGTTCCCAATTCAGGCGCAGCTAACCCAGTTCACAGTCTCGGCTCTGCATTACAAGGTCACGGCTCTTGGCTCATGTGTGAAGTGGCTTTAACCAGCAACTGCAGCTGACTAGGCCCAGCTGCAGAGCTAATCCCAGCTTACAGCTTACCCAGTCTCGGACTCCCAGCACCTTCTCCAAAAGCCCAGCTCCTTCTTCAACAATTCAGGCCTTTGGCCAAATATTAAACCATTCAAAATAAGTACCATCATCTAACACTAACTGAGTGCGCCAATTTAATGGTTCAAACTAAGCTCTATAAACTAAATGCTATGAGGTGAACACTATGAACTAAACACTATCACTAAATGCCTTAAGTCAAATACTATATCTAAGCAATGCAAAACCAATCTAAAAACTAGTTTGCCTCGGTTCTCTACCTAGAACCTTGCACCACACGTGCACCCTTCTTGCTCCACACACACCCACACACATAGCTTCAAGCTTCTTAAGAGCTCGCTCCCTTGAGAGCACTTGAGAGAGAGAGAGACCAACTAACTACACTAATTAACTCCGCTAATTTCCCACACATTGTCGCTAAGTTTAAGAGTCTTTCCTACCAACTAATTCACAATCTCCTCATGAGCTCTAAGAGCTCCAATTCCTAACACCACACACGAGAGATCGAGAGAGAAAATGAGAGAATCCCCCACCTTACCTCGGACCCCCTTGGGATGCTCAACCCAAACTTAGCCTCCTTCACTTTCCGCCGCCATAACTTTCTCCCCTTACCTTCCCAAATTGTCACTCACCACTTTAATTCAAACCACGATGCTTAAATCGTAATTTGATTGGTGCTTTTAGAATTTGCTTATCCTCCACCTTGCGTTCTTCCTTGGACCTTCCCCATTAAGTGGCCACGATGAGGTGGTCCACTTGTGCGTTCAATGTGATCCTCCATTCATCCCAATTCGAATACACTTGCCTCTTGAGTCACCTTGGTTGTCTCCATCCATTTGTACTAGCCTACTCACTAACTACTCAATCCAAGTTCTTCTTACCTATCCCTATTCACTCAAATCCTTTCCTAAGGTAAAAACACACTAACCTCTCCACTTCAAGCCCCTTATAACATTGTACTCCTAAGGCTAACAATTCACTCTTTTTATATTTTTGTGAAGTGACATACCACTTCAAAGCACACCGACTAATATTTTCTAAAGATTAAGACTAAATGTGGGCACCGCTTTGGGCTCACAGTGTCAAAAACACTTGAGTTTCTTTTGTATCTCTCCTCTTGGAGCACTTTTGCAATACATTATCTTTTCTACAAATATGCGTGTGATCTTTCTACCTCTCTCTCAAATTGTCTTACAAAGTTTGTCAAGCGGTACTTGGAACTTGAGTGATTGAGCAACCGAGAGTAGAGTAGATTGAGTAGACTCTTTTGAGAAAGAACTCAAAAGATAGTGCGAGGGTGAGAACAAAGCACTCAAGACAAATTGGAGAATCAATGGGACTTTGAGAGAGATTGAATTGAGAAAGCGATTGTCAAACTTGAGTGAAGAAAACAAGATTATCTCTCAAAGCGGAACTTATCATTGATCTCCTCAAAAGGGAATTATAAATATACATGTGATTGCATGCTTGAAGAATTATAATGCATGAATGATTAAAAGTGAAATCTCTTAACGATTACAAACTCCTTCAAAAGAGGAGGAGCTTATTATTATAACTACATAATCGACTTATAAGTATTATACATATTATACTACATATTGATTGTTGAACTTATGATTGACAAGAATGATGAAGACATAAATTTACATCAAAATGTGAATCTATATGAATGAAGTAATATTGATATGAGATAAGCTACTTACTACAATTGTTATTGGAACTTCTTTCTTTAAGTTTATTTGTGAGTTGTTGGATGTCATTACAATTTAAAGGATTATCTATTCAAGAGAAGATCTCTCTCTCTCTCTTGAGCAAAACTCAAGAGAGATAGGTTTATTTCTCGTCATCAAGAAACACTTTGTAGTAAAGTTCTTCTTCTCTTAAGATTCTTTGTGAGTTGTTGGATGTCATTACAAGTGAAGGATCAACTATCAAAGAGAAGAGTTCTCTCTCTTGAGTAAAACTCAAGAGAGTTATAATTACTATCGTCATCAAGAAACACTTGGAAGTTAAACGTGACATTGCTAAACAATCAATGATGTGTTCATGAAATTATAACTACTATATGCATACATGTCAAGTTACAATATTATAAGTAGTAACACTTGAGCTGAAAAAGGAAGACTCAAGAACATGAGATCTTCTTCCTCACTATAAGAGTAATATTACAATTGTGCGATTGATGTTATGTACTACGAGCTCTAAATTGCTCACATATAATTTATTAGAAAATATATTGTTATCAAGGATATTGTTACACCTCTTGAAACCTTCTCTAATCTAAGGATTCTTATAATCAATGATGCCTTACATTGAGAATGAGAATTTAAGATAATGAGATTGTGTTCACTCCAATAATATATTCATATCATAAGGGGAAGAGAGGGATTGTTAATTCAAGGACCGAACATATTAATGAGGCACGGTAGTTCTCAAGCGAATATAAATTTACGTGATGTCTCACCGTGAGTCTTCTTGAGCTAAATCGCAAAGGAACGACCCATGGGGTGCATCATTTTGGCGACCATGCTGGGGAGTTCTTGCCATTAATGTGTTTTCGGTAATTTAGTGTGAAAGGGTGATTTAATGTGTTTCGGTGATTTAAGTGTGAAAGAGACGAAAGTGGAGATTCTTGGCAAATGCGTTAACTAAGCACGTGGAGAATCACGCCAAGAAGATCGGATAACCGCAACGTCATATCTACCAAATGGAACTTAGAGCGTTCGGAGATAATGCGCCTTACTAGTAAGGATGTCAAGTGAGAAGCGACATACGGACGACGACCGGGAGATACGTGATACATTGGATGAATTAAACTTCATCACTTTTTGTGAAACGGTACTCAAGGATTTTGAAACTCAAAAGAAATTCTATCAAGTGGAGATTAAGGAGTCCCTACTTTACAAATTGTGGCACACAACGGAGGAAAATTCCAATGAACAACAAGCAAAATTGGAACATTAAAACAAAGGAGATTATAGCAAACGACCAAAAGGAACTAATATCGAGTTGGCCATGGGAATATCCCGACTACATCAAAGAATCTAGCAAAGCGGAAGAATGGATTAGCACCAACCGATTTCTTGACTTAATGGTATGTATGAACCGAGTGTACAACGATCAAGCGTGGAGATCTTTTGAAGAAAGGCGAATTAGTTTCACGTACCGATCGGAGTTTGAGAAAAGAATCAAAGACTTACCCGAAGAATTACAAGCCATCATCTTTTCTAAAGTGTGGAACAAAGGCAATGATACGTTGTGGGAATGCATGCCAGGAACAACAAATCAAAGTGGGTACCATTATAATCTAGAAGGGTTCCTTTACGACCTATACTACACACGAGTAATGGTACCGGCTACGATCAATGATTCCTTGGTTTGAGAACATCCATTGCCGCGATAATTTACGAGAAAGATTAGAAGAAGGATCCGAAGAAAAGAAATTAATCGGACCACTTGAAGCCTCACATGTCGAAAGATCGATTTTGAGAAAAATTGAGGAATCAAACGTGAAAGGAGTATACGTGAATGATGATACTATAGAAGACATTGACACTAAAGGAATTGTGAGTCATTGGCCTTGGGAGTACCCGAAGTTTAGTTGGGACGAAAAGGTACTAACTCAATATGAAGGAGTAAAAAGGTTCCATGATTTGATGTGGAACATGCACAAAGTTTACAAGACAAAAGCAACCAAGAACTTTATCAAGAAACAAATTGGATTTACTTATCGATCGGAGTTTGAGAGGAGAATCTACGAACTACCGGAAGAACTACAAGCCAAGATATTTTCAAAAGTGTGGAATCACGGGAGAATTGGAATTGGGAAGTGGGCGAAAGACGCCACAAGTCATAGAGGGTACCATTACCCAAAAGAGGGATTATTATACAACTTGTACTTTGAAAGGGTAATGATCAAACTTTACAACGGACTAGAAAGATTGGAAAATAGTGAGCGGGAGGTGACCAAGTTAGAAGATTGAAAAAGTATATGTCAAAGGAGAATCCATTGGAGAAAAGAGGAAACTAGATCGAATCAAGAAGAGAGAGTATTTCCTAAGAGCCGTACTAGCGAAAGGATGAATATAGATGCACATAGAAGATGCCGGGAGGGCCACTAGGGTGATCTAAGATCATGCCAAGTAGTGTTAACGTACGACAAAGAGGAAAAGAAGAATTGAGTCAAGAAGAATAGTGTGTCCTAAGAACCGTACTAGCGAAAAGATGAATATAGATGCACATAGTTGAAGCCGGGAGGGCCACTAGGGTGATCTAAGATCATGCTAAGTAGTGTTAATGTACGACGAAGAGGAAGACACTAGGGAGCGAAGTCGTTCGCCGCCATCTAGGAGAGAGGCCGAGGCCGAACGTAAGCACATTAACCGTATGCAACATGGAGTAAACCCCAATAGCGAGGAAGGAAGAGCCGAGAGACAAAGAAAAGAGAGAGCGGAACGATACGAGAGACGGGCTAGACAAAGAGCCGAAGGTCTTGATGTATCTAGATCACCATCCCCACCACTAACAAGCGATAACCTAGACCGACCATCACCCTACGAGTACGGAAGTAACGAGATAAATAGAAAAGAACAAAACGAGCAAAGAGACACAATCACACCATTAGGGACATTTGAAACATACACAAGAGAGGGGACACCTCGGAATATTAATTTTGATCAAGACACACAAGAAAGCCTAGTAGAGGACGAATATTCAACAACAACTCAAAGTGGAGAACCAACATCAAGACAAGTCAACCAAACTTTTGAAGAATTTTTACAACAAGTAAGAGCTAGTGGAGAAAGATTTGACTATAGAGTACCAATTGTTACTAGCACAACAACATCCGGAACTACGTCACTAGGAACAAATCCCGGAAGTTCCGGAGGAGGAAGGGGAAGTGGAACTATAGCCATGTCGGGAGGAGTGCCACCCGCCCCGAGAAGAGGGAAGATACCTCTTCCCACATACAAAGGGAAAGAGGATCCGGACACTTACATACAAGAGTATGTCAATATATGTCATGCCAATCAAGAAGGAACCGATGCGGAGAAACTAAGATTGTTTCCGGTGACTCTTAAGAAAAATGCACTAGAATGGTACACTCAATTTCCCGCGAATCACTTTGTGAATTGGAACGATTTAAAGACAACTTTTATCCAACGGTTCCGATCAACCAAATCGGAAGGGGAGATCATCAACAACTTGTCACATGTAAAGCAAAAGAAAGATGAATCAGTGGAAGAATTTTATGAAAGAGTAATGGTAGCCGCCGCTAAAATTCAACCCGCACCGGGAGAACAAATTAGAAAAACTTGGTTCATAAATGGACTAAGAAAGGAATATGAGAAGTATGTAAACATCTTGCCAAGTGATACTTTGGAGGAAGCACTAGCTTCGGCACGAAAGATTGAGATGAGCAAGACAAAGAAAGAAAGAATGAGAGAAGAAGAATCAAGTGGAGATTCGAGTAGCGATTCCGATGATGAAAGAAGAAAGAAGAAAAAGGGAAAGGCTAAGAAAGCCGATATTACTAAGGATGATTTAAAGGCTCTTAAACGAGAGATAGAGGAACTGGCAATCGGTACTCGGAAGTTTAGAACGGGAGTCACTTGCCAGAAATGCCGGAACGAAGGTCATTATTCGAATGAATGCCAATTAAAGAATTGCACAAATTGCAATAGTACTACCCACAATACAAATGAATGTGTTTATGATGGAAGAAGGCGAGAAAGGAGATATGGAGTGAATCAAGTACAACCACAATTTAACAACAACCGGAGAAGGGCGGGAGCCGAACCTCCGAGATTTAGAGATGAAGATAGACTGCGGTTCGGGGAGAATCGGCGAGATATGAGATACCCCTATCAAGGGAGAGATAAGCAAAGGGATGAAGAATACCCCTATCACGGGCAGGAATACCGAAGAGGAGATCGGTACCCGTTTGATTATTTCCGGAGGGAAGCGACATACCCCTACCGAAGCCAATACTACCCAAGGGAAGAAGCATACCCCTATTCGGGCGGCCCTAGAGGACCCATTAATCACGGGAGATTGGAATACCCCAGAGAGGTGATGGACAATATGAGCCAAAAGGCCGCGCCGAGAATCGGGTACACTGGCTTACCGCGACGGGAAGGTAACGCTGACGAGTGCTATTATTGTCATCAACCGGGTCATAGAAAACCAGAATGCTCATTGTTTAGAAAACACCAAGAAGAAGCGAATGATTATGCGAAGAAGCCCGCAGTGGCAGCAAATGTAGTGACACCAAGTGTGTGTGTAATGACGAGAGCCCAAAGAGTGGCGGCAAAGGAAAATTCCAAGGACGGGAGTGAATCGGAAGATGAAGATGAAGAAGATAAGAAAACGAGCGAAGACTCGGAGAATAGCGATAGTGATGATGAAAAAGATACCATAAAGGTTATGGATGAAGAAAGCGAAGAGCTTAGTGAGAATAAGAATGAGCCAAAGAATAGGCGAAAAGAACACGAGTCACAAGTGTTGCGGGATGCACCGGAGGACTCGGAGTGGAAGAAGAAGCGGGAGATACACCGCCAAGTAACGAATACGATCAAGGAGATCCAACGGGAAACGGACGAAGATCTTTTAGAGCCAGAAGATCTGGCCCCAAAGTACCGAAAGTCAGCTAAGGGAAAAGCGACGAAAGAAGAACCCCGGACGAGGGTAGGACAAATTATTCAAAAAGTACTAGATTCAACTCAAGCGAATATCACGATAGGACAACTTTTGGAGATAGCCCCTTATTGTAAAAGAAAAGTAATGGAAGCAATTTGCACGAACGGGCGAGATGAGAGGGAAGTCCCTCAAACATATCTCGTAGTCACGAAAGACTTTGATGAAGAGATGCCGATGATTGCGGTATGGGCGAAAAATCGGCGAATATCTAACGTATTACTAGATGGAGGATCGGGAGTCAACATAGTTACGGACACTTTGATGGAGAAATTGGGAATAGAAAACAACTTGAAGTGGCACCATTTACAATCAAAATGGCGGATCAAAGGAAAGTAATACCACTTGGAATCATTAAGAACTTGAAAATCAATATTGGAGGATTGACCTTTAAGATTACCGTGATGGTGATTAAGATGGAGAATCAAGAGAATAGTTACTCAATGTTACTTGGGCGACCGTGGCTCAAACAAGCACGTGCCAAACATGATTGGGGCAAGAGCCATTTAACGTTATATCAAAATGGAATGGATGTATGTATTGGTACTAATCGGAGACCGAGACTTCCGGATTCATCAAGACCAATCAATATCGAAGGATTTGATTGGGAAGCCGGATTGACCGACGAAGAGGAACAAGTAGTTTATCAAGCTTATCCAAGCTTACACCACATAGCCGATATGGAACTTGATGGATTAAAGCTATTATATGAAACCGAATGCAATATGGTTATGACAAGCATCGAAGGAGAAAACGTAGAGAATATCAACAAAAAGGGACCCAAAACAAATGCCAAGAGAAAGGAGAAACAAGTCCCTAAGCTCAAAGAAGGAACTCCAAAGCAAAAGGAAGACATGAAAGAGAGACCGGTCTATCCACCTCATTTTTATGAGATGAAGGAAGGAGAACAAGCAATCGATCGAACACCGGCATCCGAAGCGGTGAAAGGAAAGATAATCGCCGGGTGGACCATCGAAGATGAAGATATGATAAAAGAAATTAACTTGGGAACAACGGAGGATCCCAAAATGGTACGAATAGGAAAGGAACTTGACCCGACCTATGAAAACCAAGTGATTGAGATACTAAGGGATTACAAAGATGTATTCGCATGGACGTATGAAGATATGAAAGGGATACCACCTCACATTTGTGAACATAAGATAGAACTCAAACCAAATACCAAGCCGATCAAGCAAAGTAGATATCGGATGAATCCGAATTATGCGGCGAAGGTGAAAGAGGAGATCGACAAATTACTAAAGGCCGGATTCATCTACCCGGTAGATAGAGCGGAATGGCTCTCACCTATAGTGATAGTACCAAAGAAGAATGGGAAGCTGAGAGTATGCGTAGATTATCGGAAACTCAATGGAGCAACAAAATCCGACCCATTTCCATTACCATTCACGGAGGAGATTCTCGAGACGGTAGCCGGACACGAGATGTTGTCACTACTAGACGGATTTAGTGGTTACAATCAAGTGAGGGTAGCACCGGAAGATCAACCGAAAACTTGTTTTATTACGGAGTGGGGAGCTTATGCTACTAGAGTGATGTCATTTGGACTTATGAGTGCGCCCTCTACTTTTCAAAGGGGAGTGATGACGATTTTCGCGGAGTTTTTAAATGATTTTATGAAAGTATTTTTGGACGATTTTAGTATATATGGGACAAAGGCGGATCATATCAAACACCTTAAGCTTTGTCTTCAACGATGTAGAGAGTGTAGATTAAGTCTTAATCCGGAGAAGTGCATGATTTGTGTGACCTCGGGGAGATTACTTGGTCACGTGGTTTGCAAAGAGGGACTTTTGATAGATCCCAAAAAGATCTCCGTGATACAAAACTTACCACCACCAACAAATGTCAAAAGTTTACGAGCATTCTTAGGCTCGGTAACATACCATAGGAGATTCATATGGATGTTTGCACAAATTACGAGACCTCTTTATGCTCTCCTCAAAAAGGATGAAGCATTCGAATGGACGACAAATTGCCAACAAACATTTGAACTAGTCAAGAGACTTCTAACTACGACACCAATATTAATGGCTCCAAATTGGTCAATGGAATTCCATGTCCATTGTGACGCATCAAACATAGCCATTGGAGCGGTACTAGCGCAAAAGGTGAATGGAAATATTGACTCACCGATATATTACGCAAGCCGATTATTAAATCAAGCGGAGAAAAATTATAGCACGACGGAACGAGAAGCCTTAGCAATGGTATATTCGGTAAACAAATTCCGACACTACCTTTTGGCGAATCATTTCGTGTTTTACGTGGATCATCAAGCATTGTTATACTTGATAAATAGACCGATAATCTCGGGGAGAATCGCAAGATGGATGCTTCTCCTACAAGAATACGATTTTGAGATTGTGTACATGCCCGGAAGACGACACGTGATGGCGGATCACCTCTCAAGAATCGATAATGGAGAACCACCCACCGGAGTAAACGACCAACTACCGGATGCCAACTTATTTTGTATGGAGGTACTAGAAGAAGAAGATGATTACATGGAAAAAAAGGAACGAGCAAGTGAAGAAAATGAACAAGGAAAGGAAAACGTAACACCATGCCTTGAATGGTACATGGTATATACTCAACCAACGGAAGATTGAAGAAAACCGTTCAAAGAATACCTCAAGTTTGGAAAGTTGTTAACAATAGGAACAACGGAAGAAGAATAAACACGCATAAGAAGAGCAAGTGAACCCTACATTATGGATGGCGAAAAATTGATACGAATTTCTCCTAGTGGAGAATCAAAAACATGCATAGAGGGACAAATTATTGAAGGCATGCATGGCCAAAGCGGCCGGGTGGACATTAGAAAAGACTAAGGATATAACCTTGTCCGACATTAAGGAATGTAAAACTACATAGTGTGGTGTTAATCAAGTTGTGTATATTCCAAGGGTAGATTGGAATTATATATTGGGTTACAAAGAGAGAAGTCTCTACATGTCATTATAAACTTTTCCACTCGGGCTAGGTTGAAATCGAAGGGTGGAGAATTTTTGGTGACACCACCGGACTTTGGTTCGCCATATTGATGACAAATGGTGATGGACCGGTCAAATTCAATCCCAACTTCTTCATGGTGTGCTCGGGTAAAATGTTGAGACTACTTCCACCATCAACCAATACATTAGGAACCACCTTGTCCACTACCGTAACCTCGATCTCCACCGCCTTAACCTCTCGAGTCCTCCCTTGCATTTGAACTCGTGCAGACACTCTAGTCTTGGGCTTTCGAGTTCTTCTAGTCACCGGCATTCCTTCCTTCAAAGTCTTCCTAGCCATTGGTGAGATTTCTAACAACTGACCAAAGGTGATGTCGGCCTTTAGTGAGCTAAGATCGGCCCAAAGATCATATCCATCTACTTTATCGACCTTAGACCTTCTAACACTATCAAATTCATCTACCGGAATGTCTGGACCTTCCCAATCTCCGACATCACTACCATCTAGATCATGGACGACATTAGACCTCTCCCTATCATGAACAATCTCATGTTACCTTTCTAGTGCCTTAGTAGCCTTCCTAGCCACATTCTCCAAATCCGAAAAATAAGGGACATCTCCCAAGGGATTTTCCTCGTCTTCCTCCACATCCACTTCTATTGGCGTCTTACCTCTCATCGCTCTAGTGGTAACTGCTAATGCTGGAGCTTCATGCACAACGTCTCCTTCCAGACTCCTCAACTCATACGATATAGAATTAGCATGCGGAGGACACTGACCTTGACCATCGGTAGATATTACTTGTGTAGGAGACACCTCTAAAGCTATCGGAATGGTGGAGACATCCATAAATCTGACATCCTGAGAGATAGATGGACCCATCTGTCTAGGTGGTTGTGCCACTTGACCTCCTTGTAACGGAAGGTTCGCATTTCCATGATTATAATAGAAGTTTGATGGTTTAAGATCATTATTTCCTTCATTATGTGGTCGTGATCCTCTCATCGGTTGTTGTGCGTTGGTTATAGTATTTGGCATACCATTGATCTTATCAGGATGACGACATTGGTTAGACGGATGCGGACCTCCACAATTACTACAACCTTGACCTTGGTTCTCTGACCAACATTGACCTACGACATGATACCGTCCACAGAACTGATGGAACTCCTTTTTCTAGGCATTTTGATTAACCTGTCTTCGAGGAGGAGGTCCTCTATTGTTTCCTTGATTAGTGTTTTGAATCTGACTTCTGTGGTTTTATGGAGGACCATTACCATTCATTCTTTGATCACGGTTCGGTCCATTCCTACAAAACTGACGCGTGTGGCTATGTTGTTGACACTGAGTACACCAAAATCCCGACGAATGATTACCCGACTCAATCTGAGGAGGAGGAGGACCAGGCTGCTGATTCCTAATCAACAAAGACATTTGATCCGTGAGACTTTGAAATTGCTTCATCATTGCCTCCTGAAATCCTAATTGAGTAGCACCTAATCTCTGCTCTACTTCCTCAATCTGAGGATCCACTCTAGGGGCTGGCAATGCTAACATTGGTATAAGTTCTCTCACCGCTAAAGGAAGGGGAACTGCTTCAATGGAAACATATGGAGATTGGTTGAGTGGCCTAATTGGCTCCACTCCCGACCTTGGTAGAAGCGGGATGAATTGGGGGATCAATTCATCCTCTCTCCTCCATAATCTCTCGTAATTTCTATCTATATGCTCCATATCCCTAGCGGCCACCTTAGCCTCTGCCAATGTGCGAGGGTTCCTCTCTAAAACACCTCTAATAGTACCCGCTTTAACAAATCCTTGCATAAAGAATTGTTTGAGTGTGTCGTCATTAAGCAAGTTTCCTACATACCTTGCACACACCCAATCAAACCTCCTAATGTAAGCAGAAATCTCTTCTTCTCTTCCTTGCCTCATATTCATCAAAGCTCTAAAAGCCATACTTTGACCAACCTCGGGCCTAAACTCATTCAGAAACTCTCTCTGCAACTGATCCCAAGCTCTAAAATGACCCTCATCATGATCCCTATACCACTCATATGCCTCGCCCTCTAAGGTAGTAGGAAACCAAACCAACCAATATCCTTGGTTGGTGATGAGGGAACTAATCACTCTCTCAATAAACCTCTCCATATGCCTCGAAGGATACTCATCCTTTGTTCCATAAAATTTTGGAAGGTTGGATGGTATATCCATCGACGCCAATCCTTGTGGAACAACGATTGGTAGGCCTCTTGGCCTTACCAATGGATCAATAGGAGGAAAAGGAGGAATGGGAGGAATGGGAGGTGGAATTCCACCTCCCCCCGGAGGATTCATGGTGACAGGTGACCTTTCTCTATCAACTTCACTTGTGTTGACAAAAACTTCTTCTCTAACGATATTGGTTCCTTCAAATATCTCTCCACTCAAATTGGAAGGAATGTCCTCTTCCTCAATTTGGTTCTGCACCTCTAATTCTTCTACTATTGGATTAATCACTGGTTCAACATTTAAACAACTCTCTATACTAACATCCACTTCCTCTACAACTTTACTAACTCTAGACAACCTCCGTCTATTGATATTTTTTCCAATCCTAATGCTAGTTTAGGTTTTTGGGATCAAGTTTTCCCTTGCATTCCATAACGGATCGTTCAACCCTCACTTGACCAAGCAAAACTCCTCACAACCTCCACTCCTAAATCTTATCGCTTGTCTTGGTGTGGTTAAAATATTTTGGAGGTAATGAAGAGGAATCTGCAAATCAACTTAGGTGAACAATCCCAAACAGGGGATATGCATGCTTATGTTAGCTTCTAGGTTAGTGAGAGAATCACCTGCTCACGCCCCTTTCCACATAACATTCGCCACAATACCTCATGTGAGGGGCTGATCCTTCTTGTGTATTATGTTAGAAATCGAGGCTTCACCCTTCGATTTCTTACACCATATCACAAGTTAGGAATTACCCTCTACTTTGGTTAACGACAATAACGCATACTAAAATCCTTCTTTAATTAATTAAAATTTCACTTTGAAGAGTGTTGCTTACCTCAAGCAATTCGCTCCCTTCCTGTATGTTAGAATTCACTCTCGACCGTAGCTAATTAATGACCACAATGAAACTTGGACTTCAATGAAATAAATCCAAGTTCAACTTAAATACTCACCCCAATGTGAGCATCAAAGTTATCTCTTCCTAAAGTTTAATTAACCCTCTAGATTTAATGAACTAATCGCCAATCTCTTAGTGTGAATTCTTATGCCATTTTCCCAAGAGAGTTGAGTGCATACCTTAGCCGCGCTCTCTCCATAAATGAAATTGCATAACTTCAAATAACTCACATGAAATACTTACCTTACTCGAGCGCTCCTTGCATATTTGTTCTCCAACTCCTCGTTCTCCTACCGCCTTCCAAGTCTTTCTCCCCGTCCCCGCTTGGCTCCCGGCGGACGCACCATTTATGTCACCCAAAGTCCCTCACCCTTGATTTTATCCTAGCCCGAGTGTGAAATGTTGGACGGACACATAATAACTCCCTCCTCGGTAGTTCAATGTATAATTATTTCAACCAAAAGAGTGCGAGTGTTTAAAAACGCTTACCTCAATGGTCAATCACCAATACATTCAAAAGTTACACATACCCCTTCCTACCTAATGAATCCAACACTTTAAGTCTAAACATCATAAGTCAAAAACTATAAGAGTGTGTCACTATTTTTTTGGAAGTTTGCACATAGTCTCGGTTTTTTGGCTCTCAAAAATTTATATGAAGTCCAAAAAATGAGTTCTTGGTATCCATGGATAGGTAATGAAGTCCTCTACGTGAATATGCAATAATATTTCTACTGCCAAAAAGTATATGGTCGCAATTCTACGCTGTTCCCTTTGAATCTGCATTTTTTCACTATTTTTTGGAAGTTTGGACATAGTCTCGGTTTTTTGGCTCTCAAAAATTCATATGAAGTCCAAAAAATGAGTTCTTGGTATCCATGGATAGGTAATGAAGTCCTCTACATGAATATGCAATAATGAATACCTTAAGTCTAAACCACATCTAATAATGTAAGGCTAATCTTGAAGACTAATTGATCTTGACTCTTCACCTTATAACCTCGCATACCTACGTGCCTCTCTCTTACTCCACACACACACAAGCTCACCTACTTCAATAATGTAACTTTGTAAGTCCAACAAAACAAAATGATCCAATGTTTCACAAACATAACCTTGTAAGTCTAAATAATTATAAGTATGGATATCATGAATCCAAGTACTACAATTTGAAGACTATAAATCACACTCTAAATTCTTCCAACCCAAGCTACTCCTAACAAGAAGTCAAGCCCACCTCAAGGCTAACTAGTCTTGGCTCTTCACCCTAAAACCATGCACACACACGTGCTCATATCTTGCTTCCTACACACCCACACTAATAACACGTGGGGTGCCAAGGAGCACGAAGGAAAGAGGAAGAAAGAAGGAAGAATGATGGCTTATATAGTGAGTTGAGAGGGAGAGAGGGCATGAGGTAAGGATAGGGTGAGAGGATTAGAGCCTCCAATCACAACCCCTTAACCTGCTCCTTCTAAGTAGGGACTCATCCCATCCACAAGGCTCTTCCATTCCTAAACCAACAAAGTGGATCCTAATGTGGGCATTTAACCCGCGGATCCCCTCTCGCCTCACCTTACTCCATACTCATCTAGTCAAGGCATTACCTCATTAAACTTAAACCTTGAGACAATTACACAACACCCCCTAATGTCTAAACTTAATCCACATCACACTTCACTCTTTTTATATTTTTATGAATAATTAATAACCGTTAAAACATAACTTCTAATGGTCTCAAAGACTTAAGAACATATGTGGGCACCATTTTGGGCTCACACAAGGGGGGCATGATCTTTAAGGTAGAAATACCCAAACCGGTTAACTACCCTCTACCCGTGTAATAGACCGCCGTCAAAATGGTGAAGTGCCATTTTTGAAACGGATCATGGCTCGGCGGCAACTTCAATGCACGTACATTAGTGTAGCCAATGGGAGGCAAGTGTTAATGTACTCATGAGGCAACCGATTTAGGCGATGTTATGTATGGAAATGTGGATTACCGTGTTCAGTGTAGGGAGAATCTAGTGAACGAGTAGGGGGTTTGACAACTTTCCACTTGGAAAAATTGTAGCATTTTTTGTACAGGGCAAAAAAATATGAAACAACTTGCATTCTTCATGAATCCTTCTCGTCTATCTTGGAAAATTATCTCATGATTGTCAGAACAGATCTTCAATGCGAATCACCTTATTTTCACGGGTTATGATATTTCTACCTTAGTGTGGCATATGGGAGTCAAGTTTAATGTACTCATGAGTTAACCAGTTTAGGTGATGTTCTGTATGGAAATGCGGATTACCGTGTTCGGTGTAGGGAGAATCTAGTGAACGAGTAGGGGGTTTGACAACTTTCCACTTTGAAAAATTGTAGCATTTTTTTGTACAGGGCAAAAAAATATGAAACAACTTGCATTCTTCATGAATACTTCTCGTCTATCTTGGAAAATTATCTCATGATTGTAAGACCATGTCTTCAATGCGAATCACCTTATTTTCATGGGTTATGATATTTCTACCTTAGCACATGGCCCAAACAACGTTTTTGGGAACCATGGACCAAATTTTAGACAATAGTGCAAATGGCTCCTATCTTCCTATTCAAAAGAGCCATGTTCTGTACTACTGCCATCTCCCTTTTGCAATTCATATCCATGCCACTTTTAATATGCATGTATATATAATACCATTCTTCAATCCCTAGGTCCTACTCGGTGGGGCCGGCATCTATGGGTGAAGATACTCATACTTGATCCCAAATATTTGAATCTTAACATAAAATTAGGATGATTTTGAGTAATGTTGTTATCAAAAGTACCATCTGGATAGGTACATAATTTAATTAGGACTAGTAGCCGGTTCCCGTCCTAGTAGTGATTTTTTGAAAATAAAAATAAATATACATGAGTAATATGGGCTTTTAGCCCGTCCATTGGCTAGCTTTTGAGACACTTTGATTGAGGTTGAAGGAGATTTAACTGGCAATATGGGATGACTTAGTATATGGCAAATGCGACAAGAGGCCTTTCCAAGTAAATGTATGTGACTATATATAATCTTTTTTGTGGCGTGTGTATGTGGCTATGTTTTGGCAACGTGGAGCTAGCATGTGGCTCCACTCCCTAAATTGTTGATGTAAATGTGGCTAACACAATGCAAAGAACACAAAGATTTGGCCACATGTAGGAATTCACGTGTTAAAGTAAATGTTCCATGGGGGAATTGAATCCTGGTCTTTTGACCTTGCCCTCTGTGAGCCCAAATTGATGCCCATATGTGTTGTTAACACTTGTAAAACATTACAAATAGTATTTTGTTGATTTATGATTATTCACAAAAATATAAAAATAGTTAAGCTTGAAGAAAGCTAAGTTTGAAGCATTAGGCTTGTGTGGAGTGGACTTAAGTAGTATGAGGACATACCTTGGTAAAGTGTGGTAGGTAGAAAGCCAAGGTTAGTTAAATGTTTGAATTATGATCTTTGTTGATCATTTGAGGGAGGAAGGCTTAGGAGATAAGATGAGACCCTACAAAGTAGGAGGAGATTTCGAAGGCTTATCGAGAGCCTTGTGAATGGGATGAGTCCCTACTTAGAAGGAGAAGGTTAAGGGGTTGTGATTGGAGGCTCTAATCCTCTCACCCTATCCTTATCTCATGCCCTCTCTCCCTCTCAACTCACTATATACTCCCTCATTCTTCCCTCACTCATCCTCTCTTTCCTTCGTGCTCCTTAAGCACCCCACGGGTTATAAGTGTGGGTGTGTGGGAAGCAAGATAGGAGCACATGTGTGTGCTTAGTTCTTAGGAGAAGAGCCAAGGTTATTTAGCCTTGAAGAGGGATTGACCTCTTGTTAGAAGTAGATTGGGTTTAAGGAATTTGGAATTTGATTGTAAACTTCAACTTGTTGCATTGAGATTCATATTGAAGTGAGAGAGTTCAAACTTGTTTAAACTTGTGGCATTTAGAGTGACTAGATTGTACTAGGTGCATTACTTGTAGTGTTTTATTAGTTATGAACTTGAGCAGAACTTTATAGTGAGAGATTTGTCAATTATGGATGATCAGAGTGTTCAATGGGTATGAAAATTTGAGGGATTGTTTATTATAAAGTATGGGAGTTGTGGTAAAAATTTGAGAGCTTCAGTCATTGGGATGAAAGAGTTATTAAAAGTTGAAGGGGAGGGTGTCTAGGAACAAAGCAGCAAGGTTTGAAAATATGTATCTCTTAGAGGGTTATAGATATGGATACCAAAATTTGACACTACCTTCCGAACTTATATATCTATCTTGTGTCAAAATTTTAGATTGATTGGACATAGGAGTTGGAAGTTATTAGAGTTTTAATGACCGGATGCTTTATCACAGCATTCATACTAAGTAGTTAGAGTTAGAATTCCATGCATAAGTTTTGCATATGAACTCTGTTTGTGCCAAAATTTGGTATGGAGATTTTTGATAAGGTACTTAACAAGTGTACCAAATTTCACTTGAAGAACATAAGTTGGATGGGAGTTATACTATTCTGAAGTTTAGTAGGAAGACATTGATAGAGATTTACATCAAGAAGAACTTAGAGAAGGAAGGGCAAGGATAAGTATATAAGTATTTTTTAATACTTGTATTTAAAGCCTATGTGCTCATGGAATCCACAAGCGAAGTGTCATGTACCAATACGGAATCAACCACGATGACATGTGATAGCACGGAATCAATAAGCGAGAACTCATGTAGTAGTGTGGAGTCGACGGCAAGGACTCGATTCACAAGAGGGATATCTTTGAAGGCATGCGTGGCCAAAGCGGCCGGGTGGACATTAGAAAAGGCTAAGGATATAACCTTGCCCGACATTAAGGAATGTAAAACTACATAGTGTGGTGTTAATCAAGTTGTGTATATTCCAAGGGTAGATTGGAATTATATATTGGGTTACAACGAGAGAAGTCTCTACATATCATTATAAACTTTTCCACTCGGGCTAGGACGAAATCGAAGGGTGGAGGATTTTTGGTGACACCCTCTGTAGCGTGGAACGACCTGCAAAACTACACATTGTCACAACCCATCCACCACCAATGTGTATGTTTGACAAATTTCATTTGATGTTCAACTCCAAATCTAAAGTGTCACGTGATGTTTTCAAAAACAAAAATGAATGTCAATTGACATCTACATTTTCTTCCAAAATACTCGGGGGGGGGGTAGTCATTGGTTGGAGTAGCAATATACGTGCGAACAAATGATAGGGTATTTTAAAAACATGGGGGCTAAAAATTATAAATGGACTTAAGAGTAATATAGGGTATCAAAAATGGCATTGGACATCTTTAAAGTACTATAGGGTATGGAATAATAGGTAATTTGGAACTATAAGTAATGCAAGCCATTTTTCTATTAACCCAAAGTAGAAATTGACATAATGATAGCATGTGAAAAAAAAGAAAGAATTGGAAGTAATACCCCCCTATAAAATAGTGGTTGTTCGCACCTATATCATTAACTTTTTAACACACTGCCCCCCCCCCCCGAGCCAAAATATCACCTCAACGTCACATGCCTAGTAGTAGTGTCATTTCAATTTCTAATGTATCAATTGATGTGTGATTTTTTTCTTCACAAGTCACACCACATGTTGAATTCTAATTGTGCATGTTAATTGACATGCATTCTTTTGTGCAAGATTTTGCATGTCAAATGTCCAAAACTTTGTCAGAAATACACATTGTCCACCACCCAAACAAAGTTAGTAAACTAAGTACTTGACATACATTGAGGAACGGGCCCCACCAACATCTTCCTCCAACGGCTCCATCCAAATATAACCAATACATTTTACACAAATGGTCATGAAGGACCTGCACTCTCAAGCATGTCACACATGGTTCAAAATTTGAAACCAGAGTCTTGAGGTATAAATTTATGCCTGGCCTCATAATGTTTCAAAAATTGCGTGCATGTCTAGTACATTCAAGCTACCTCTCATAGAACTAGAATTGCACTAGTTCTTCAAGGTAAACATTTGTTCTTTTAGCAATGTAGACTCCACGAGATACGACTTTCATGACTTTGACCTCCTTGCGACTCCAAAATTTTGAAGTAGCCAAACAGACTGTCCTCACCATCTCCATCGAATTCCAAAAGTGATTTCAAACATGAAAATCGTGGGCGTTTCCCTGTCCATGGATCTACGGGATGGATGGATCGATCATACCGATTTGTGTGACCCGCTTTGCACTTCTCAGGGAATGTAGACTTCAAGACCTACTCATGAAGAAATTTGCCTCTTTGGATAAGCGGTGCATACTTTGCAGCAATTGACGCTCGTGCTTTTGTACACAGTTGAAAGATTTGCATCTCTAAGCACACAGTAATAGTAGACCCTCACAACATTTCTATTGACATTCCAACAAAAACTGCAGCAAGAATTAATGAGGCTCAGCTTTGACCTCAAATCAACTCATACCAAAAAGATCAATTCATACCAAACGAATAAGCTCAAAGCTGTTGATTGCTCAAGGCCCACCATAGCCATGAATCGCTTAGATTCGTGGGCTGGAAACATCCATGCTTCACAAAGACATCCGGACAATTGTACCAATCAATCATATCATTAGGCACGAATGAATTAGTGTTTAGGATTGTCGATCTCTAAGATTAGGAGGCTGTCACGGGCAAGATGATAACTCTTTAGTGGCTTCTCTAGGTTATGAGTAGGTTCAAATCTACATTGTTAGGCAATCCCTTTGTGGGTTCATTTCACTTCTAATGGTGTTACCTCTCATAGAACTAGACTTGCACTAGTTCTTCATTTTCCAAGCCACTAATTAGTTATTGTTATTAGTTGCTCCTGACATGTGCATACATCCACTACCATTGCATTTAGAAACTACTTGCAACAACATACTTTAGAACTCATCTATTCTCCCCCTCCATAGTGAAACCTTTGAGTTTTCCAATATGATATCACTACTTGGTAAGGGAGAGTGTTCAAGATGTAAAATCCTTGCGCAAACATGTGAACCACCAAATCTAGGTGGGTTGTAAGCCGGTTTCTTAACTTGCCTTTCAAAGATGACAAGGAGCCAAATGTTCCCTCATCTTTCACACTACTCAACGCTTGGACATAAGCAATCTAAACAACTTTCATGAATTTGGAGAGCTTTGCTGAGATGAAGGCATTGCTAGAAGCTTGCGCCAAAGCTGGGACATTGGGTTCTTGGTCATGGGTAAGGACATGACATCTTGAGCATTCAATATCATGGTGATTTTGAAGAAGGAGCCTTGAGGCTCAAGGTTGCAGATGTCAAGGGGTGGAGGCACGAACTCAACATTCTCGGTTTTAGCGTCTACATGTACCCACAACTTCTTTGTTGTCCCATAGAATGTTTTCAATCTTACAATATGCCCATGATAAGTAGCCTCAAATGTATTGGTCAACTAATATTGAGGGTAGCATATGCCCAAGGCACACATCACCTCTTGGTGTGGAAAACGCTTTTCTAACTCCTCTATAGTGTGTTTCGTTCTCGGGGAGGTCACTTCCCCTTATATTTTGTAACCACGTGCGTTAACCAAGTATTTCTTTGGGGGCTATTTACCTAGTAATTATGATTTTAAGAGACCCTTTTAGTAGAAAAAAGCTACTTGGTCTTAATTTCCAGCACCCTATAGGTAATTCTAAGTCCAAATGTAGCCTAATTCTTGGCACGCTATAGTACTTATAAAACTTAGGCATTTGCTCAGATGGACATTAAAGGTTTTAGGGTAAGTGTTTGGCGTGGACATATGCAATGTACATGAGCATATTTGAACCAAACTAGAAAGCAACATAAAACAAACGAGCATAGCAATTGAGTAACCATTCAAAAATGAGAGCAAGCGGCACCACCACTCCTAGGCTTGAAACTGAAACCCTAAACTGATTTGAAAACGGACCAATAATTCTAGCCCACGGGCAAAATTTTCCCTCATGCGCCCATAATATGCTTTTAGTGATGATTTCATCACTACATTGTATTGAAAATGTATTATTTTTCATCTGTCTACTAGAAGGACTAGGGATTATACTCATCCTAATATTAAAAAAATTCTCCCATGATTTTATTCATACTAATTTATATCTATTATTGAAAGAAAATGAGGGTTTTTCCAATACCCTATTTTACATATAATGACGTTTCAAGCATTAATTGAAGGCTATGGTAGATCCAAGTCTTATATAATTTTTTCCCTCCAATGAATAAAATGAACCCTATAGTTTAACTCACGTGGTTTACTACTTTTTACAGGGTGACCTCCCCGAGGTTTCATTGCCCCTATTAGCTATTGTTGCACCTCACCAAGGATTATCTCACGGTCAATCTTGTTCACCTCTTTCCACTATCCTAGGAAGGCCACAAATCTCATTGTAGCCATGTAGGAGACATCTACAACTTGAATACTAGGTGGTCCTCCTCACAATTGTGTGGCAAAACAATCAATCTTGCTCAATTAACATGGATGTATCATTTGCCAAGGATCTAAAGGTGATGAACTCCTCTCCATGGAAACAAATGTTGGATCTACATACAATCAATAAAAATCACCTTGGCGTATGTTTACTGCAAAAATGAAATCTACAATATAACATGTTGGACTTTGTGCAAGCTTAATGAGGAATTCACACAATAGCATGGGTATCAAGCAAGACAGAGTAAGGACGTTCTTCCAATTTAGGAACATCGAAAGGTTTTTCATTGTTGTTGATTCCTTTGGGACGTTCACTGCCATCTTTATCACCAAAGATTTGTACTCTGCAAACACCCTTTTTGTAGGCCCAATCATAAACATCCACCAAGTCTTCACATTTCTAAGTATCTTGTTATATTTGAATTCCAAACATGATGCAAGCTTTTGAAACGCTAGGGTGTGTTTGGGGTCCCAGGGGTGGACTCTTCATTAGAAACCTAAATGACATGTGTGGGTCACTATGAAATGAACCCCAAGTCCAACCGGTTACATGTTGACATCCTTCGGTTTTTCTTTATTAAATTGGGGTATATTCTATAAATTCCTCAAAAATGATTGGTAATTTTCCTACAGTCTTGAACTTCAACCGGTTATTTCTCAAATTCAACCGATTCATCTGTAACTAACTGCTGGTTCTCCCCAATCATAGGAGCTTCACTCTTCAGCCTGTTACTATGTCTATGATGGACGACTAACTAAGAATTACAATCCAAATTGTCATAGCCTATACCGGCATAGTAAGGAACGAAATTGCCAACCACTGACAAGCGAATGATGGCACCACCCTACCCAAACCCACTATTACACCACGAATCCATACAACTCACACCACACCAGACTAGCCTAATGGAGTCCCAACCGGCGCACACATAGGCGCCATCTACAGTTTACATGCATACATCAACAAAGGCCACCATAATAAAGAACTAAGACAAGCCCAAGCTAATTTCACATACTTAGATAAATGGATGTCCAATGAACACATCCACCATAAACTCTTCAATCATTTCTAGAAAGTGTATGGAATCACAGATGCTCCAAATCACACAAATGCCAAAATTTTGTTACGCCGTGTACATGGGGAACCACTGCAAGAGCATTTTTTGGCCAAGCACACATCTAAACCCAAAGTATGCACTATGTCCCAACAACGACATGGCCACATGCTTAAATCCCCCACATGAGATGACTCCACATAGCCTGCCATAACAACGTTGTAGTTAAATTTTTGCTATCACTCCAAACCAACCCAAGGAAAACAACCAAGGTACTAGGTCTCAGGGAAGACTGAGCTAGTGTCTATAAGATTAAACTCACATTGGATTAAGGTTTTCGAGAAAAAAATTGTATATGTACGAACGATAGGCTAGAAATGGACTCAAGTATTTATACTGAGCTTTACAATTTAATTTGATAAATGCCCCCTGTAGTCAGGTTTTTGGTTAACAAACAAACCCAGGGAAACAATCAGGGAAGACTCAAAAGGTGATTCATATAACATCTAGGTGTCTTAGATAAGATTTATTAGGGAAAACACAGGGTTAATTCACTTTGATTAGGATAAGGACTGACAATTGGTTCACGGGCAAGGGATAAAAACTTCTAAAAAAACCACTCCATGTCAGTACATGCAAATGTGACAGTCTCACACCTCACTCTAATTTTCAGGCAATAGACTGGCAGTGAGTTCATTTTAATTGGACCAAGTGCGGTGCACAAGCATAGGCACATCCATAGTCAATAATCTTGCAATAGTAACCCATTTTTGTCTCTTTACCGAGGCCAAGGGCACCTCGGACTAGTCAATTGTCTTTCCTTCATTAATCTCATTTAATGTAACTTGAAAAGTCAATGCGGTAATCCTTTCAGGATAAACAGTCTTCTTTGATTAGATTCATGTTTAATTATTCAGTCCGACAATTGTCTTCTTACCTGGTATCGGCCAAACGCAATCTCAACCTCTTTCCTCAAGGCAATGAATCCAAAACCACGTATGCGCGTTAACATATTCTCACATTACTCATGAACTCATTCCATTTGGTTAAGATTCCAATTCAATACCCTTATATTCCAAGTATTCAATTCACAATTCCATTTGATTATCACGATTAATGTTAAGCAATTTAATTATTAAAAATGGTGAACTTCCAAATTAACCTTAATTCCCTTAAGGTTGCAATTCACAAACAAGGTTTACCGATATAACAATCAGCACATCCTTGTGTCTCCTCCGCCACTGGATAATCTTCCGTAGACAATGGTCTCAACATGAGGTCATTTCAATTTCCATCGAAAGATCGGAACAGTTTCTCCATTTACACATGGAAGACAATAGTCTTATTCCTTACTCAATTTAATTGTGCCCGGGAATCCGGTGCCACAACTCTCTAATTCTTTCACATATTACAACGACAATGATCACTTTACTCACATTGATTTGAAGAATGAAAACATCTTGAGGACAATTGTCTTGTGTAATTACCCTTAGAAACAAATTAAATTGGATAAGTATATCAATGAAGAGACAATAGTCTTTTGACTATGTTGTGCCCTCAAGTGACATTACAATATGTCGAAATACATTCATATTTTCATGTTACACAATTAACAGTTTGCATACAATTCAACTACAAATTCATTCTCAATAAGTCGCGTACAATAAATATCTATGCAAGCGTTGTTGACTTCTTAACATTAACATTGTCCCTTAATACGGAAATCACATGACTTCAAAATATATGAAATGCAGTATTAATTATGCACAGTTACCAACCAGACCATAGTCTCGGCTAAATACCCTTGCAGACGAGTAAACCATACAGTCTGTAATTATGGCCATGATAGGTTCAGTTAAACTCTAAAATTAAGCTTTCAAGACCATGGCCTAAAGTGAGACGTTTAATTTAAGAGAACCAGTTTTGGACTTAAAGCAAGTTAATTTTCTGCAGGCAATCCAGCCAGAGATCATAATTCTGTCGAAAGAAATATCAGTCCCTTTGCCCCTAATATAAACGAATCATTCGATCAGATAAACAGTAACACTAAACTACTGGCCAATCACTCGAGTAATCAGAATTCAGATTCCCTACTGACAGAATTGCAAAACAATTTTGAATTAGGCTACAGAATCGCACTGGAATAACTTCGTCAAAATTTCAGGCCCTTCAACTAACAAGGTAATTCGTTTAAATAATCAGCCCTTGCGAAAATAACTCCTCCAGAAGGCACATTAAGACCATAGACTTCATCAATGCAGGTAGTTGCCATTTCAGACAATTGACTTGCTGTAAAAATAAACAGTAACTGATACAGAATGTAGAGGCTGACTTAATTATCAAGTAACCCCAGATTACAACATACAACGAGAACTCGAGAATCAATATTGATGAGTTACAAACAATCTGCCACTTGCACTTTGCTCCCAAGATCAGACAATTACTTCATAACCATTCCAGTAAAATCTCCCTGGAACTACAATAATTAACACAACCACCACAACAATACCCACAACAGACAATAGTCTTTAGCATATGTGCATCCCACACATGTGCTACAACAAAGCTTTAATATTCGAAAATGTGTTCACAAGAATAAATTTCGCACAAGAGTCAGAAGGTTCAAAAAATTCACTCACGCTCTCGGCCTCTCGCCTACAAGACACACCCACAATTATGAATGGCCTCTCCCCTCTTCTCTTCCTCCACAAAATTAGTTATAACCGTCTTTGTCTCTTCAAACCAGGCCATAGACTTCACATGGCCTAGTTTCACATATCACAAGACAATAGCCATTTCACACCACAAAGTTCCATCTTTTCTAGTTCATGAAGTGGCTATTCACACTTAAAATGCATTTAAGCTTCCAAAATCAAAAAATTCGTACGACATAGCCCCTTACTTAGCTTGTTGTTGGCCCTCCAGCAACTCATTTCCTAAGTAGCTTGGGTGGACGCCTATGTTGTTGAGTAGCTTCCTCGGCCAACCGTTTGAGCTCCTTGGTCTCGAACTTCTCAATCGCACGCTGCAAATACTCGTCACGTGCGACCAACTCAGGTGCATTCATCCGTTGCCAACGAAGAAATCTCTCAAAAGGTCCGGCACGGGTATTCGGAAATTCATTAATGAGACACTTGTGAGCGCCCGCGATGAAATGAGTAATCGCCATCACTCCCACCAGCCTCACCCATCGTGTGGGCCTGTACTGCAACTTGAGCAGCAACAAGAATTCGTGGTGGCTGTCATGAAACTGGTTCACGTCTATTGTCACGTTCCACTGGCTGACCACTCTGAGATCGCCAAATGCTACAACCATTTAACTGAGTCCCCTTCCTTATATGTTTTTCTTTTCCAAAAAGAGGGTTAAGGCTACTTCACACATGGACCAAGACCCGTGACCATGAAAATGTTAGGGCCCTTGCAAATCATCCAAAGGCTATACCATGGAAATAAAAATCTAGTTCTGCAATTAATGGGCTCTCAAGCTTAGTGTGAAGCGAAAGTGGACCATGGTGAGGGAGCACAATGAATTTTGTGGACAATCCAAAATAGAAGGTAGTCTAAGACTCCCATCATGGTAATATAATATTTAAAAAAGCTAATGGCAATCTAATCGCTTGTAACGGCTTCTAGTTTTGTGTCAGATCCGCCTTTTCTCATCTCCATTCAAATTTCTTTGATCTCTCATGCCTCATAATCTAGTGTAAAGTGAACTTGGACCATCTTCAACTTCTCCACCTATCACATATAGGTTGTATATCACAGGTCAAGGGTCCTCGAGTTCTAGTATAGTGTACAGTGGCCCTCTTGACTTTTGAGGTCATCTTTGCCAACGCCAAAGTTTTGTCAGGTCAAGATTTTGTGTAGCACCACTGAGAAGTCTTAGTTCTCTTTGGACTCTGATTGCAGAACACCGGTCAGTCACATAGTCTCACCAAATGGTATATTTAGTGCATCGCTTTTGCACTGGCTCGTAGGAAATCAGTGCTGCCGGGAAGCAGTGGCACTGGTTGCTGCGAATTAAGGTATGTGGGTGAAATAATTCAGTTTCGTTTTCGATGTTCTTTAGTTTCTATGGATTAGATTTACACAACAAAACTTGCGTTCCATTAGCAAATCCACGATGAAACATGAGCAAAACTTGGATTGAGGATTAGACCTCCCCTTATTTAGTTATGGGTATTGGAAGTGCATGTTTGTTGATTCCTTAAGTGAATGCATAGGTCCTCCCAATTGTGGTCACTATTAAATGTGGAGTGGTTAATACAATTTGAGAGGTAGTCCAATCCCTTTTTTTTTTATGTTGTTTGTTCTTTGATCCTCACCTAACCAAACACCAATTAAAAAAAAGGCCTGATCAAGAAAAGTAACTGAGTTAATAACACCCGCATACATTTAGATGCGCCTTCAGATGCGCTGTCAGGAATTTCCCGACCGTGAAATAATTAGGAGAACTGGCGGCCATGAAGAATCTAGTCCCTGGCTGATTAATTCAAGCAAAACGATCCATCGCAGCCATTAAATGTCTGTTTGAGTGTCTGTATCTCCTCCATTTTTCAAGGTCATCAGTTCAATTCGAAGGTCCATTCCCAAGCAAATATTTCTTGAGGCAGTTTTAGGTTGTGCTTGATGTGGACTAGAAGCTAGAATTTTGATAGAAGTATTGGAAATATAGTATCGTCTGTCATTTGTAGAGAACATAACATTCTTCAGCGAGATCACTCTCTTCACTCCCCGTAGAATTGGTTTTAATAGATGCTAGAATCAACAGGGGTACATGGTAGACAATATGTTTAAGAATGTGTATCTTCTTCAATGTCACTACAATTCTAAGGTCCATGGATGCAATTTTAAGTTGCGCTTGTGGACTAGAAGCCAGAATGTTGATAAAAGCATTGACAATTGCATCTAGAATGGTTGATAATAATTGAGCATGTAGTCCAATCTCTTTCCAACAAACGTCTTTTTGTTTGGGTCTGTTCTTAGATTCACACCCAATGGCACACCACTCAAATTATAGGTGTCCGTTCAAGTCAGAGACTGAATTTAACAAACACGTATACCCTTCTAAATTTCTCAATTCACTTGGTTGAGCAGGATGATCATGGAGTCCTCATCCTTGGCCAAAACCACCAAGTCCTTCATTTCCAGTCTCTGGAATTCGGAGTATGAAAACCTCAGGCTAGGGTTTGCAGGCGCCAGCAACTGGCACACGAAGTTGCTGCTTATATTGGCACTTGGGTTTGTAACATATATTTTCTTATGGAGAATTCGGAGGTCGAGCAGGTAAGTCACTGCATCAACTGGTTTTTTTCCTCCACTTTTTCATACTGAAGAAAAGTATTCCTTAGAAGGTGAGATAGAGAGTGAAACATAAGAAAAAATAAATAATGAGTTTATAGGCAGTTATAATCCTTGTTGCCTCTCCTGTGTGAGGACAATCCAATTTCTATTTTGAAAACGTAGTCCTATCTCTTTTAACATGTGTCTTGATGGTGTTTGTTCTTGATCCTCACCAAGCCACACACCAATGTAATACAGGTACCTGATCAAGAAAAGTAACCAAATAACACCTGCATACGTTTCATGTATTCCAACCAGCTCGAGTTGTGAGGATTGTGGCAGATGAGGATTTTATGAATAATATATCCACTTGTGAAGTTCCAAATTAGATGGGGTCTTCTTTGAGTGCTCTAGAGCTACAAGTGGTAGGGTGGTGGTAGGATTCAATCGAGTTCCAATCTTGTCGACATTGTTGACAACCAGCTAAGATCTTAAGTTTTCTAAAGCGAACTTATTTTCTTGAATGACCATTTTCAAATAATGGAGAGAATATTTGAAGTTTACCATTGTTCAAGTTCATAGTAAAATCTAGTTACGTTCTAACAAGTGTCAAATAACCGCAAAAAGGGTCCACTCACTATGCAAAGATCAATAGTTTGACTTCATCAACTTATAGCTGAACTTTAATGGCGACTGGGTGCAATCGTGATTAATCAATAAGTTTTTCTTCATCATATTATTTTATAAGGAATAGAACATCTAGGAATTCACATAGTGGATACATGATTAGTTAATGTTCAACGCAAGAACCTTCACTCATCTCATTTAAATTGGTGGACAACCCTTGGCTAGTTCAAAAACACATTCGAGAAGTTCTGATGAGTTAACTACCTAAAACAAAAATGGGTTCACTCCTAAAGCAAAGATTTACAGAGTGAAGCCGTGGTTTTAATTTCTCATATTAGGTAACCTCATGAGAAAACAAACTTGTGGATTCTTTGGTACAGGTTGAATCTGCCACCAAGCCCACCAAGTTGGCCTATAATTGGCCATATTCATCTCCTTGGCCCGCAACTCCATCAATCTTTAGCACAATTGGCTAATAAATATGGACCCATCATGCTCTTGAGATTTGGAGCGAAAGCTACACTCGTCATTTCATCGCCAGATATGGCACGAGAGATATTCAAAGAGCACGACCTTGTTTTCTCACAGAGGCCTCGAACAATTTTCCTCGAACTTTTCAACATCGCTCAAAAAGGTAATATTTTTATTATATATTTCAAGATATTTGAGCTATGTTGTCTGTATTAAACCCCAATGATCAGCAAAGATTCTAGCAATTCAAAATGCAAGTGACCAGCTTTTTATTGTTGAGTCAGTGATTAGGGCTAAGTTAGTGAGGGTTTTGAAATCTTTTCAGTGCTAATGCAGAATGTAGCTAGGTAATAATTAAGTCAAAGCTGATTCAACTCATTGTTATCAATCATCCTTTTTAGATCTCGCAACTATAAACTGCACAAACAAAAGATTTCAATTGCCGCAAACCCTGTGCTTGGTGGGCACAAATACAGAGCTCTGAAATTGAGCAACCCTTCTGGTCAAGAACAAAAAATTGGGCCCAAGGAATTTACATTAGGGTCCTGAGTTGGGACAAGGTTATACTAGGGGCTTGAACTCAGGAAAAATACTCCGCCCACTTTGAGAAACCAAACTTTCAAATTGCATTGGATCCGATCTTGAGTGTAAAATTAGAGTCCATCAAGAGGTATTTGGGACCTCAAGCTTCTAGGACCGAGACCCTAATGTGAACCATCTGTAAGATTACTTTGTGTCATGTTTGAACCATCTTGGATTGGTATCATTTTTTTTTCACTACAATTTGAGTGTCAATAACGAAGATTTCACATTTTTTAATACAAGTGGGCTATGGTCACTTGACGGTAAATTTGTTTGCAATACCATTTGGATTTGTATACCATGCGAGAATCTTCGTACTTAGGTCAACTCACCCTAGTATCAATATGGTTGAGAATGATATTAACTCAAATATAAACTTGGATATACAAAGTTTATGACTTTGACATATCCACTAGATATAAACATTTCTTGGTATCACAATTGTAAAACCGACGGGTAAGCTCTTGACTACAATTTATAAATATTGATTATGGATACCATGCATTCACCTATATACCAGTCCAACATTGGTTTGAAGTAAATTATTTTTGGGGGGACTGCAGGTTTGGCATTCCAAGAAAACAATGCCACGTGGCGAAACCTTCGGAAAATATTCATGATGGAATTGATGGCGCCGGAGCAGCTGAAGAGCGTGGTGCAAATTCGAGCGGATGAGATTGAGTTTATGTTGAGATCCATATCTCGTGGAATTGTAAATTCGGGGCCCATGGACACCCCTCAAGAAATCAATGCATTGCTGTTGACATACACATCGAACCTCGCGTCCCAAATGATGCTCAGCAAACGGTATTTTTTTAACGAAAGTAGTGAAGAAGGCGACGAGGCAAAAGAGTTCCGGCGGTTCATGGATACATTCAATCGATTGTCCGGGACTGTCTTCCCAGCCGAAATCTTGTCATTTTTGAGGTGGTTCGATATTGGTGGGCTTCAACGCCAAGCTGGAGCGTGTCTCCCGTGGTTTGAAAGTATCGCCGGCAGGATTTTGGCGGAACGAAGAGAGAAGAGGAAGCTCAAGGGAGGAAAGCTCCGTGTTGATTCGGACATGCTAGATGTGTTGCTAACTCATCAAGAGAAGGAATCAAAGGATGGAGGAATCACGGATGCAAATATTGCAAGCGTTATATGGGTAATCTCCTATTCTCCTTTCTCGAGACCTACTAGTTTCGTTATACTAGGTTATAATTTTTGAAAGATCTAATCAAGTAAACGAGCTAATGAAGGCGGACTGAAGGGCGTTGAAGTTAAAGTGCATTATAAATTAGTTCCTCTCAAATCTTATACATATGTAGTCTGATCTCACACGTCATCCATGCTGTCGATTTTGAATAGGTATCATAAATCGTAATTATGAGCACCAGCCCCAGGGATCTGAGTTGAAGATAATCAATGAACTGGACAGATCTGCAGCAAATTATTTAGTTATTTGCAGCATGATGTCATTCTACTTTCATGAACGACTTGAAGAAATCTCTTCCATTGTGCATTGAAGAAACCTCTTCCATTCCAACCATCCATTGCAACTCCAGCAAAAAAAAAAATGCTGAGAGTCGCAAAGAATAGGTCGTGACAGACAGATGTAAAGTAGACATGTGTTATTTGGATATTTTTCTCTCTGCATGCACTTCTCACAGGTTTTGAAACACACAGTCAGTGCAAGATGATTAGCAAATCCAAATCGTGCCCCTCGCCATTTGCCTCATGAATTCTGAAGCTCATATGAAAATCTTATTCATTATCAAAGAGAGGGTTCTTGTGCTCATTGAGTGGTCATATAGGTCCCTCCACTTATGTCGACTTTTGAACTTCGAGTGATTAACATGATAATTTGATCACATTGTCCAATCTCTTTTAAACACATGATGTCTTTTTGGTGTCCGTTCTTAGATTCACACCTAACCACATATGTATCCACTCAAATATACGTGTCCTCCAAATTATTGCAATGTTCAATTCATGCACGTCTACCTTAATGGATAAATGTTTTTCTAATGGCAAGAGTCAAACAACAAATTTATGTTACTAATCAAGCCATGATAATTGCTTACATTACTGGCCTCCACAGGATGTATTTGGCGCAGGAACGGACACAAGCATGATCACGATTGAGTGGACTCTGGCACACCTAGTGACAGATCTGCGGGTGATGAAGAAACTCCAATCGGAAATCGACAATGTAATTGGGGCACCAGAAATTAGTAGGAGGGTTTCACAAAGCGACCTTCCTAAATTGCCTTACCTCCTAGCCGTTGTGAAGGAGGCACTTCGCCTCCACCCCCCGTCACCTCTTTTGTTGCCTCACTACTCCCATGAAGCATGTAATGTAGCTGGGTACCATGTCCCCGCCAACACCCAACTCCTTGTGAATGTGTGGGCCATCGGCCACGACGAGCGCAATTGGGAGAAATCCAACGAATTCATCCCAGAGCGATTCATGGACACCGATACCGGGTCGCTTGCAAAGCTCGATGTCTCTAGCCGAAACTTTCATTTCCTTCCATTTGGCTCGGGCCGCCGCGGGTGTCCAGCAGTTTCCTTGGCACTTGTCAACGTACAAATGGCAGTTGCGAGCCTCGTTCAAGCATTTGATTGGTCACTTCCCCAGGGCATGGAACCGATGGACTTTGATATGTCCGAAGGTGCAGGATTCTTATGTTCTCGGGCCACCAAATTTCGAGCCGTTCCAAAGCACCGTCTACCAATTGATTTGTATTAGCCCTCGCATGCACTAGGACACCTTTTACTACATGGATACAACATGTTCTCTCTCTTGGAGTAATCTTAGCTGGTTGCACTTTGATTCTAGAATCATGATCCAATTCCAGCATTAATATTAAATGGTCCATTGAAGAGAGGGAGCATGTATTACTAGGTTTAGAATGAGAACAAGTTTCATAGGTTGAGTAATGTTATAGGTACACACTCTATGGCTACACAACCCCCCAACAAGCATTGGAGTCTAAGTTCCCTTGGTCCCACAAAATTGAAACCATATTTGACCACAACCTACTACAAAGTAGATGTGAAACCACAATGGTTAGATTTAATGATTGTGATAAGATATATATGTGGTGTGTATTGAAATGTAGGCCATCTTTACGTAGAGCAAAAATGACCCGATGTTTATTTTTATGGATAGTAATTGATTAATTTTCAAATTACAGATAGGGACCACCTTCAACAAGAGGCAGTAACATTTGCCTCATAGCCATGTTCTGTAAACTCGCTTTAAGTTCACATATGAGTTTGCAGCTATAATCAAGGTGAAGCATCTGTCATTCATGCTGGCACTAGAGGGTGGCATCGTCCCTCTCTCTACTCCGAATACATGAATGCTGGTGATGGAGTTCTTAGGTAGATCACTAAGCTAAGCTAAAAATGCCAATAAATCACCTCGAACACCCATTTGAAAGACACCATGATGTGATCCACAATGGGCCTCTTGGATCTCTAGGAATAAATTGGTTGTTGGTAACAAGAAGTTTCAAGTGCATCATTCAATATGATGGCCTTTCTACAATGAGTGGAAGTTGTTTGAGGCAAGTGAGGCCTAATTCAAATACTTACCTTAATAGGCTACCTATATTTGAGTGGTGTGTGGTTAGCTCACGGTTGAGTGTAGGTCTAAAAAATGGATACCAAAAAAGACGTGTTAAAAAAGAATTTCGATTACGTCCTCATAAATTTTTCAACCAATCTATGGTCAACTTAACTAAGGGAACCTAAGGTATGTGGGTGTTATTCAGTTTCTTTTTCATGTTCTTCAACTTCTACCAATTAGATTCACACAATAAATCTTGTTTTGTATTAGCAAATCTATGATAAACCTCAATAGGACCTAGATTGAAAATCCGACCTTTCTTGATTTAGTTATGGCTATTGGAAGTACAAGTTTGGTGATTTCCTTAACAAAATACACAAGTTCTCTCAATTGTATTCACTATTGAGTGTGGAATGGTTAATAAAGTTTGAAAACGAAGTCCAATCTCTTCTAAAGATGTATCTAATATATGATGTTTGTTCTTTGAGACTCACCTAACCACAGACCAATCAAATATAGGTGTCTGACTAAGAAAAATGACCAATTAACACCCACATACCTTATATGATCATGTAATTGAAAGAGAACCTTCACTTTGACATTCATATGAACTCCAAAAATATTGAGAAAAATGGCTATGGCATCGATTCAAATTGATTATTTATCTCATACTACCTCGGGGAAGTCACTTAGTGTATACTTTGGGGACACATGAGCGTACAACACATATTTTTTGGGGGGCTATGTAGCTCATTTACTACATTTTAGTGGACCCTATATTTTTTAATAATTCTACTTTCTTCAATTTCTTACCACCCTATGTGTAATTATAAATTAAAATCTCCATAATATTTCAGACCCTTCATTATTTATATTTATTTGAATTTTCCTTCGTGGACGATAGCATTGTACTATAGCATTAGAAATGGAATTCATCATGCAACAAAAATTAAGTTGTATACAAGAAGCATGTTATTTACATAATTGCTTACATGTCTAAGCCCATTGATAATGGCACACTTAATTGTTTCATCCAAACATTGAAAGAAGTCCACAAATTCCAAAACAAACCAACATCACTAAAGTGTCCATAATGTGTTCAGTAACATTGCACATGTTATCAAGTGTGAAGACAATTTGAAATGCCTACTTATGAGTCCTATGTGAAAATTGAAAAACGATCATCACAAAAGATGCCACAGGCTCTCGCCTAGAACAAATCCATCAATCCACCATAGATTCACCAAATATGGCCCCACGGAGCTCTTTAAACGCGTAGGGGTCAATGCACGATGATAGAATTCTTGTCTTGCGTGGGAGGAACAACCAGAGAATTATACAAACATCAATGAAATGTTCTTCAAAAGTGCACTTAATAACCCTTATCCAACGAGTTCATCCATTTTGTAGATGGATTTGTGATCATTTTTCATCTAGTTCTTAAATTTTTCTTACCCTAAACTCAACCTAAAAATAATAAAAATTCCCTACCAATTACTATAATGCTATTTTAGAAATACTGTAAACATAATTTTGGGTATTACAAGTGACCCTATATTATATATAATGTGCTACCTCACATTTCTTCAAGGCTATGGTATATCAAAAAAATATATAAATTTTATCAACCATGAATAAATGTCACCCTATATTTGTTCTCTCATAGTTATCTAAATTCTCGACAGTGACTTCCCCGGGCATACTACTTAATCGTGTGTTTCATATCCTAGGAGATATAACATTATTCAGTTGCTATCAATCATTCCATTTTAATAATATTCAACAACAATGCTTCACCCAAATCCCACTCGGTTTTCAGGCTAAATCTACTTATTGACAAGCATCCGTAAGGTATAATTCTAGCACCTTACAAAATGGCTCCAACGGGTCCATCGAATATGTCTTGTAAATACACATTGCTACACATAACATATCAAGTGAAAATATAAGCATTAAAACATGTCATGATACATGATGTAAACTAAAACACATGCACAGATAATAATCAAATAAACTTAAGAAACATTGATTTGAAAAGTGGCATTGATAGATTTCTACATTCACTTACCCATCTCACTTGTGAATAAATCATGATTCTCTTACCACTTCCTAAGGGACTTTGAGAGTGTAATGCATGGATGCAGAGATTAGCTTGACCTTATTAAGTGGAAATGTCAAGGTACATTCATGGAATAAGCAATCTCTCTCTCTCTCTCCCTCTCTCTCTCTCTGTGCCAAGTTCATGCATAACGATCCGCATGGATGGGTGAAAGTGCACACAAATCGATAAAGATCCATCCATGCCTTAGTGGTAAGTATGGGATTTCATGCCACTTATGATGTGCCATGCCATCAAATGGGAGAATATGCACAGAATCATGGCATTGGATACATACTTCCAATGTCATAAACTAAAACCTACTCAACTTACAACTAAGTGACCAAAAAAAAATTAACATTAGATTGATACAACTTGCCTATTGATTCGATGTCATGTGAGAAATAGTTGGAGGGATCCCAGAACGAGCGACTTCCAACGTGATTGGAATCACGATTTGCGGCACACTGCGCCCCAGGAAGCCCATCGGAGCAGCTTGGACTGCGGAGCGAATTGGACCTCGTAATAGTATATAGTTCCTGGCACATTGGGCTTCGAGATGTCCGGGTCGGAACTGAGCGACATCGCCAGATACTGGCAGTCATTCCAGGTGCCAGAGCTGAAGGTGGGATTGGCCCAGAAGGTATTTTCTGTGCCGTTTTTGAGCAACAGAAAGGCTTGAAAGACTTGCGAGGTTGCAGTCCCACCTTCCTTACTGGTAATGTTCACAAATGCACGCAAGCCTTGGGAAGCTGATCCGGTCACTTCTATGCAACCATGCAGAACTTCAACGGTCTCGTTCAAATCGGGGCTGACGATGGGTACTGTGTGCTCACAGATGTACACACCAGTATATGACGGAGAGATGATGGCAAAGTTCGCTGCTTCCACAACCGGAATGAAGTCTGTCAGGATGCTCGTACCCAGGGTTACAGGATCTTCGGTGGTGTTCGGTCCGTATGAAGTGAGCACAACAATGCCCACCTCTGTGTCTGGGTGGAAGCCTATGAACGTCTCGTAGGTCCCAACGAGTCCACCTTTAGTTATCAGGATGGAGGTGGTGTTTGAACTGGTGGTGATAGGATCGAGTTCCCATGGAAGGGCGAAGCCCGCTCCTTTGTTGTCTGGGAATAATGTGTTGACATGAATCCACTCGCTAACTGAAGCATGTGAGAGGAAGCGCGTGTCGGGTTTCATCAGAAACTTCACATACTTTGCCATGTCAATCGCTGTGGAGTACCTGCAAGGATTCCGTTTATGATCAAGATAGCTTTGCCAAAAGACCACAGACTACATGATTGTCGGAGCTTTTCTTTGAATTAGGCGTAACTGGACATAACTAATCACCACTTGAGAAAATGGTATCATTTCTTAGATTCAATTTTATGTGAACTTGCATCTTCCTGACGCCCCTCTACATAGACATAGTTCTGAGAATTCTGAGGCTGGGAGGTGCGGCACCCAAGAATCACACAGAGATGAGCTTCTAACATTGGTATATATATTGCACATTGTGTCAAATTGATGACTCACATTTCTCCAGCAGGACCATTCCATCCAGTCGATTCATTAGCAGGGTAGGGTGACAAATCGCCCGCAGCCAGCTTGACGTGTGCCAAGTCTGTGCCTGTGTTGTTCATCCCCAGTGGATTCAAGAATTTATCTCGTAGGAAATCGCTCCAGGACTTTTCTGGAGAGGTGGCTTTTCCCAGGCGTGGCCAAGAAGCGCCATTCCGACGTTGGAGTATACAGGAATGTTGTTCCATGGAGGACGAATCAACTGCATCCTTGCAATCCTTTTCAAAGCCTCTTCCTCTGAGGTGATACAAGGTAAAGAAACGCATCCGAAGTCGCGGGGCAATCCAGAGACGTGGCCCATCAATTCTCGCAACGTGATGTCCATATGGGTTAATGACACAGAAAGTTCGGCAAGAACTTCTTCACAGGGTCATCCAAAGATAGCATTCCTCGCTCGCGAAGAAGCAGAGGTTTCAGGCAAGTGAAACTCTTGGTCAAGTCGGAAAGGGATATTCACGAGACCAGAACTGTACACTATTTGATCCCTATGTAGGAGTGCCTCAAGCCGACAACCACAACCTCAAGCCGACAACTACACCATTTCTTGAAGTAGTCATACATTTTTCTATGAGGGCCCAATAGATTAACAATATGACCAGGGTTCACACATGTGTCATCATGTCACCTTATCTCTAACTATGACTGCTAAGAATTAAGTACAAAGATTATCCAATGAAAGGGAATGTAACCGCATCTATTCAAAGAAGATGGATGACTTTGATCAAAAACATTGTCGACTTTGGGTGACATTTATTCAAAGAAGATCATCAACTTTAGTCAAGCTTTATATCCAAATCGTGCACCCATTTCAAGGTTGAATGGAGATAAATTACAGTATCGAGTTCAAGATTTTGGCTGTTGATGAAATCTTTTGATCAAGTTCTATGATGTTGTGTGTCATCAAACACTGAAACTTTGTTAAAACTATACTCCAAAGGCCACACCAGAAAACTTAAAAACTTTCTAGATAGATAGAAGTCTGAGACCTTCGTAGAAGTGGTATTAGAAACCTGTTAAAAGTCTACTCACTGAGCACTTTCGTGGATTGCATCTCACAAGAGTCACAGTCCAGATCAAATCAAAGAAGTTCAACAATCACATCAGTTTCAAGTTTCAACTGAAAAAGTTTGAAAATTACATCACTTTCAAGGTTCAACCAATGAGCAAGTCGAGTCATATTAAGTGGTCAAACTGGAGCTGATAATATAGCCTACCCCTGATAGTTCACTAATTATCAGCATGACCAACATCTGCTCCTCTTTTATTCAGAAATAATCGAAACATATAGCTAGTAAGTGGGCTGTAGCTTTGTGAAGTAGCATTGAGAGTACTGTAGCTGCATACATTGAGGAGCAAAACTGTATGATGTGGAAGTCAAGTTTTAAAGAGTTTAGCATCCCATTTGAGAAGAGTCAATATAATATTATATATATATATATTATACACATATAAGTAAGCCAATAATGTCATAATTTGACCTTGGATCTCCCAGCATTGTACGATTTCAATTTGTCGAATAGAAGTAGAATGTAATGTAAACTTGCACTAGGTCCATGGGCTTTTACTCCACATGGATTAGGGAAGGTTGTATGATAAAGTCCTCTCTGGTGTACACTATCAAATCAGTGGACTCATCCAAATCCAGTATTGTAATAGTTTCCACTGCAAACAAAATTGGAACATACAACTTCAAACTAACATTAACAGCTTCAAGACACTGCTCTAATAGACAATCAAGAACCACACAAACCCAAAATGAGATACAAGAGCAAGGATAACAATGGATTAGTATTGCCACTTGTTTGAGGAGAGGCGATCATCACAGCAGATGAATACAATTCTGTATGCTACAAAATAACAGGTGAACATCGTTCACAGGCAAGTATCATGGTATGAATCTGAAGCCAAACTACTGTCCTCACTTCCTAATGAGCCTAGCTTTAGGGAGACAAGTTAATCTACTGAACACAAGACCGGGCTTTGGCAGATCTCCATTTTGTATTGTTGCAGCATAAACACCCCTGCATTCTGTAACCACCTGCTCTCAAACCATCCACAAATTTTGTCAGAGCCAACAACAGAGGACAAGGCAGCACAGCAAAGAAATGTAATCAACCTAATATGGGACTTTGTGCTCTATCTGACCAAATTTCGAACCGCATAAAAGCAAATTGACTACACACTTGGGGTACTATTAAAAAAACTGGAGATTTACTACACACAGAAGATGCAATGATTCAGATGATATCAAGGATACTTACATCTTTAGCATCTTTCTTTGGAATGTCGTCTCTCAACGCCACCAGCTTTTCCACTACTTCTGGCTGTTTTTATCAAAAACGATAAATGAGATTACCAGTCAACAACCAATGACCATATATTTCCTCCTACCTCTTTATAGGGCACATGTAGTTTCCAGAGAAGCAAACAAAGACAGAAACCATCCCAATACTGGATGTAATCAACATGTTGAAACATAACATCCTACCACACCCCAGGTACATGTCGACCACAACTCTAAATTGTAGCTCTTTCAGATCCCTTAAGCAGTTATTCAAAGTTACCGGGCAATCTGGGTGATTCTGCAGAAGATTGGTGTATGCAAATGTGAAAGCATCCACACTCTCCGCAGATGCAAGGTCTCGAATCTCAGCTAATGGTTGAATTCGTTTCTCCACTTTCTGTTTTCACTCATCCCAGAAATAGTCAAATATCATGAGTCAACAAGGCAGTTTTTAGTGGTTGCAAGACTGATAACAAAAAGAACTTGTGACACTAAAAACTACACTGATTTGTGGATATAGTGTGACCTCTAAAAAGATTGATATGAGAATTAGTGTCATTTACTATAAGTCATATACTAAATATCTTAGAGATGGATATTTAGTGACCATGAGGGTTTTTCCTTATTTTAAAGGATACAATATGTATGAAAATCACAATAAATTGTTCTCGTATTCAAATAAATTAGTAAATATTATAATACTGTTCTTGTCACTCTAATTCGCTTGTTTTTTATACATAGTATGACCTCAGTAAACTTTCACTATCACTAAAAATCTGAGGTTCATCACACATACAGGTCTAACCTGAAAATTAGTGTGAAAACTATATCCCAAAATCAGTGTAGTAAAAAGAACAGCTGTTCATTTCACCCATTTGACTCATCAAGGATAGTAAATACCCCAACTCACCACAGGTGTAATAATCTCCCTAAAAAAGTCACCAAGAACTTCTTCATCCACCTCAAGTCTCTTCAAAGTCTCCTCCTTAATGTATGCTTTCTGAAGTTCATCACAACAAACACCCATTAAGGTAAGATATGGCATTGTTTCAATCTCCACTATCTGAATTCAAGTGACCAAAATGCTAGTATATGGACCAGTGTTTCATAAAGTGGATATTTGAAGCTGATAGATGGATGCACACCTGGATGAGCAGAGAATCCACATACATCACAATCGTTGTTTCAAGGCAAGCCTCAGCAAATCGCTTGTACGATCTCTCTTCAACGTACCTGCCCATCAATACCACATCGGTGCTTTCAATACTGAAAAGAAGGATGTCTGCTATTACACTACTGCCAAAGCAGCACCATCACTTGGGCACCAGAAGATATACTTGATGAATACCAAACACAACTCAACCAATAAGAATTTGCATCCTGGGTTTCCCTGTCAACAAAAGTCAATCAAAAACTTACATTTTGACGTCTCCAAAGTAATCTGTAAAGGTAGCAACTAGGTACTCGGTTACCAAGCCATCATACCAGTCTGTTCATTGCCACCACAAGATCAAAACGATGAGTTAGAGTGTCGTTGAGATCGTTTCTTTTCAAGCTTAGGACATTAATATAGCCTGCCCAAATTTTTAAATTTGGCAATACACCTTGCCAGCAAGTGAATACATGTTCTTGTCAGCATCAAAATGTTCTATCATTTCATGCTAAAGTAACCTTGATTGAAGCACTAAGATGATATTTTCTACAATTTGGAATTAAATAAATCTTGACAAACCAAAGGTGATGCAGAATGACAATCAGTATACATTCTATTTGAAAATGCTCAGAAACGAAAGTGATTTGAAGTTTGAAGGCAACTGAGGTTCTTTAAGAACAAAAGCAGGTGCAGGCAAATCACAGAGCTAGTAAGAGAATGTCCATGGGTGGACTTTTTCTGTATTGGCTAACCTTTCTGGTACAGCTTGGCAATGAGCTCCTTCACACCAGGGTCTTCGAAGATTACTTCCACAGCCTGTGACAAAGCTTCCTAGAAAGGTCCAAACACACCCAGCTACTAGATCATGACATGGAAGTATAAATAGAGGACCTGTCATTGAGTTATTAGTCAAAAAGAGAAATACATTTGCTATTGCAGAACAAGACCAAAAACGATTACTCAATCCATTGATATCCATGAATCATCAACTTTGAAGAAGTTACCAATCGGTTGACTCAGGAAAACGACTCCAATTTTGGTAGCGGCAACCTCAGAACAGATACATGCCCTGAGGAAGCATTGCCAGTATTTTGTAGCTTACCTTTCCAACCTCTAGAAAGCCCTTGCAAGTGTCTTCAAAATTCACCTGTAGAAATGAACACCATAGTGGCAGATCAATTATCAGCTTGGCTGATTATTCACCATAGTGATTGGAATTTGTTGAAGAAACACAAACTTCTGAATCTATAAAATTTTGCTAAGACAACAGCCATGAAAAAGGACACAATTTACCTGCTCTGCATAATAAGGAGTGAGAGCCTCCATGACACTGGCACTGAGCTCTAATGCCAACTCATGGCATTTGTAATTGCTGTTCACCTGCAGACATACACAAATCTCCCTTGAAGCTGGACAATGCCATCAATACAATTGGAAAGCAAAGTCCTAGGATAGACCTCAAATTGGATCTGCATGAAGACAACCTCATTTGCATGCGCCCATATTTTGAGAAACTACCTGGAAGTCAAAGATATCAAGTGAGTATTATACCATGGCGCAAAATGGCTCCAAACCAATATCCGCTGCTGGTTCTTCCAGCCGTTTCCGTTGTGCAGCTTGAAATTCGTTCATAACCTGCATACAGTGGGCATGTGACCTATTGAGGCTCAACATATACTACCCATATTTCATTCAAGGACTTCCCATTCTCAAAAAAATTATGAACATCAACTGCATACCCTCAACACCTATCTGAAGGAGAATGTGTTTCTCCACAAACCTGAATGACTGCCAAGGCTATTCGGTAGAGCATGACATCCGTACTGTTTTCTTGCACAACCTGGACTTGCTCGGTTAAAATGCGGAACAAGTCCACACCAGCTGGGGTGTACAGCCTCCCATCATCACTCCTCTTTGGAGGGTTTGCCTTATCTTGTTCCAAAATATTTGTGTACCACTTCTGCAGAATATGAACTGATATATTAGCAATATGCAATGAAAATACTAAGACATGAGAAGCTTGAAAACAGAATCATAACTGCCTTTGAAATGCATAGCAAAAGTGCACCACATGAATGGACAACAAAGACAGGCATCAGCATACCCGCATGGACGCCTGCATACGGTCCACATATGCATCCATGAGTGGATCCATGGCCCCACTTTCAGCACATTGTGCAGCAAGTCCTTGTTCCACACCGAGATTTTCCAACTCTTCTTGAAAATTTACCACCCATCCTGTCACCTGCTGACAAGTCAGAGTAAGTAAAATGAAAGCAGAACACTTACAACTGATGGTGCCAAGTTAGAGAGACATCTCAAACAATACCACATAGGAGGAAAAGGAAAGGCAACAGCTACTTGCAGCAACTTGATTTGGCTGTAGAGCAATAAGCACACAGACTACAAAGTTGGATAAAGCATACTAGGATGAGATAAGTAAGATGGGCACCTTCAGAATCTCAAGGTTGGACAAGTCACTGGCTCTATCACCAAGTTTCCTCAACATCTGGATGAACCGCTCTGTATACAGATGCACCATGTACCTGAAGATTTCATACCTGTAAAACCCCTCCATGGTTACAACCAAGACATGGACACACATCACTCAGGAATAAGGATAGCACACAGAAGCGGTAAATAGAATCGAGGTGAGAGCATACAACAACCAATAGAAACCGAAAGATTTAGATCTAAGATACATACCGTGGTGGAAAACAGGGAGCTACATAGTCAAAGATATCTGGTAATTCTTGAGCAATCTGCAAGTTCAAGCATTCATTCACAAAGCATCAGGGATCATGTAACTGTAGTGTAAAATCAACTTTATAGTTAAACATTGAAACTGTCTTACTTAGACTAATGAAATTTCTGCATTACTTCTTTGAGATAACAATGTCCGTAGTATGAGGTATTTACTCTTCTTCACTTAATCTATTGATATGATTATTACATCACATGGGACCAAGACCACCCTCTTTTACTCCTGTGGTAGTCCTGAAAATGACAATGGGAACGTTATAAAGCAGGAATGAATCAGTGTTTCAAAGCTGAATTACTTTGACAGAAAACCTTTCTTATCTTGCAAGTTGCTGCATTTTTTGGAGAATAGAATCTAGACTTGTATCCAATTGGATCATATAAATCAAGTTTACTGTAGTCTGAATCATGTGCACTTCTCAAACAGTTTCCTTCATGGCTCAAACTCATGTCTGCATTTTGTCACATAAGATAGAGCTTAATGTCTACCTATATAATTGTGAAATCCCTCGACTATGAAAACATGGAGGAACCTGTTCAATAATGATTATGCAAGGCTTCAATTTCAAAATTCACCCAGACTGGTTAAGTGAGATTTTGCAGTGCATCAAAACTCACCTCACTTGCTTCATCCAAAGCTGCCTTCAAGTCTTCCATGACAAGCTGCAGCCAGACGAATCAACTAGGTCATTCAGAGATAAAGATCTATGGAGGCACACATACTACTACAGCAGATTAGAACCTAACCTTGTAGGTCTCAGTCATGCAGAAAGCCCTTTGTCATGGGTGAAAATCACAAATCCTAGTGCAAGATTGTGCTCTCATCTAAAAGCCTGTCCCAAGGCATAACCTGTATTTTGTTTCAACACTTTAGAAGCCTTGAAAAGAACAGTCACATCGGTTGCACTTCCACTTACTTGATTAAGCAAAACATCAAATCTTCCTTCAATTGACTTTCGAATCTCTTCATAACAGCGATCCTTGTACCTAAGTCCAGCTGCTTTTGCTTTGTTCTGATCTTCAGAAGGTTGTGAAAGGTTTTGTGACCTGCTTGATAAAAACAAGTAAAGAGATCAGCATCTACGTACTTGACAACTATCTCATTGACCAGCTTACAAGGAATAAGGATAGTCTAGAAGGCTCGAAACTCTGCTCCTTACTTGCGGCTAGCTCTTGGAGCTGGAAGATTTGACATGGGCCCAGAACCCTCTGCTTCAGCAGCTTCTTCAGCCTGCTGCTGGTCAAGTATTTCTTGCATTTCCACAACCCTGAGGAAGGGGACCACCATATGAGCAACTAAATCACATGTGCAAAACATGATAGATCTCCATACTCTTAAATAATGATGGCTACTACAATATCATAATCATGGTATTTAAATCTAGGCAACACAACTGCTGATATGAAATACCACTTTGTGGTGACAGACATTTGAGCCATGAAAGAGCCATACCTCAGGGCACGGACCAGTGTTTGAGGACTGCACATCACAATTCCGAAATGTCAAATAAACTTCCCATTCAGGTATAGTGATTCAGTGCATTACATATGTCACGAAGTCAATTCACTGACTAGCACCTCCTTTTAATGACAACTTGCTAACATAAAAATATGTATAAATAAAAGTAGACCTTTCTTTTGCAAGTCGGAAGAAATTGCCAACATGGCCCCACAATGTCTGCTCAAACTTTGCTCGAGTATTACTGACATCTTCAAAGTACTCCCTGCATCAGCAATCATATACAAAATTGTAAGAGCTCATGGATAACCAGTCCTAGATGCAATCTCACGTTCTGATTGGACTCTTCACCAGATAACCCCCCTAGCTGCAAAGTAACATGTGCTTCAAAAATATACAATGGAAATGCTCACTCACGTCAACTTGCCAGCTTCTTCTCTTCGTGTTGACACTGTTGCTAAAGCAAACCGCCTTTTCTGCTCAAGAGCTGTCAATGCCTGTAGCAGAGAAAAACACACATAAGGTTGCCATTCTGCACAGAAGCTTCACTGGTCCCACAAAAGTGAAAGCACCTCACAATATTCTAATAAAATCTAGAAGTCCTCATAGGGTACTTGCAGATCTTCTGACCCAGCACCTAACCTCAAAGGTTCGCAAAAGCTCTCGATCGTCAGAAAGTGAAGCCCGTGCTTCTGCAGCCTCCGTAGATATAGACATCATGCCTTCTACATCCTGCACATTGATACAAATACAAATCAGCACCTCCCAGAAAATGAAGTGAACTTTACAGAATGGAAGGACATTGCTTGACATAACACAGAAAGAGAGAGGGAAAGACCTTCAAAGTCATATTCAAGTTGTTGCGCGCATTACTAAGCAGCTTTATTTGATCATGGTGCTCAATCAGTGTCTGGCATTCTCGACATAACCTGTTCTCCCATACCCAATATCATCAGCAGACCGTCTCAACTCTCTAACTTTTCAAATATTTCTCCTAGAAGTGCAGAATGACACAAGATTCTGACACAATTGACCACTTTTACACAGTGAACTAAGAATATGTAGTTTGCTTATTTAAATAGACTTCTAAAAACCCTCCAGTTTAAAATTGGTGTAGACATTCTGGCAAAAATCTAAATCCTTACAGCATGAAAACCATGAGGACTATGAATGGATTCGCCTCTCTGCAATTTCTAGCCAACAGTAACTACTCACGAAGTATTTTGGAATAAATAGGTACAGACCTGTCAATCAGTTCAAAATTTCCACGAAGATTTCCAATCTTTTCCTGTGATTCAGAAAGTGCATCAATGCCAGCCCTGGCCTGCTCAACCTGTTGCATTCATGAGCTCTTTGTCAGAATTTAAACATTAAATTGAACGCCAAAGCCAGCCCACCATCCGAATATAGAAAAGGATGCAAGTTTCTGTTACCCTGCTATTGCAGATCAAGGATGCTTACATAGTGGCTATATAAACCTAGTATATATTTGTGCAAAACATCCTTCTATCATGAGAAAACTAAACATAGATAAGTAACTATGTCACATATTGACTCTTGAAGAAGCTAAGATTTACCTGCGACATGACGCTGCTGCTGAGTTGAGCGTCATTGTGCTGCAAAGACAACACCAATCAGCATAACCAGTAGAGTACAAATTCCATGAAGCAATCCGTTCCTTCTTCTCCTACAACTGTATTATCAAATATATTCTCGTTTCCCTACATGCCCTACATAAATACCTCCTGATGAATAGGAGGCAATTGACCAGGTAATATGAAATAAGGAGGACCTAACCAGAATTGCTGGCAAATCAGCTAAATTGGTCAATACTATGATCAACCAGGCACTCTCAATACCATCGCTACAAAATATTTTACCTACTCAAACTAGTGTCACAATTAGCCATACCAATTATGCTCTGTCCAATTTCTGTTTCACATGATGTTTTCTCAGGACAACATCCTCCTATACCTCAGCCTTATAAGCTATGAAACAGAGGACTGTAATCAGCTCCTTCACTCCTCATGATGAACACCTCCATTTCACAGCCAGAACAACAACATACATAATGCCAGCTGTCAAACTTGCTATGAGCATCTGCTGTATTCATATTCTAGATGGAGAACGGTAGCTTATACCAAAGGCCTTAAGCTGGATACCATGGGAACCCCAAAGTTAAGCCACCTAAGGCCGGAATAGTACACAGATGAGTGACATTCCTCGCACTTGATTTCCAGTGCACCCACCTACCTATGGTCCACCCAATCCAATCATAATGGGGGTATCCATGTGAAACAGATGTTTTCAACCTACCATGTGTGACAACCTAGGGCTTGCTCTTGGGAGAGACAGGTGCAGGCCGGGTTGTCCAGGCCCATTCAAGGTGTTCACCTTTGAAAGGAGGGCAGTAGTCTTCAGGAGCCTCTAATTCTCGTGATGCCCATTTCGGGATTACATATAGACTTAAACCAACTCAAAGATGGAGCAACACCATAATTCACACCAGTGGCAACATCGGAGTTCTCTTCTCCTTCGTTTTGCAGCCAGAGCAGCGACATTAATGCCAGTTGTTGAGCTTGCTATGAACATCCACAGTATTCACATTCTGCATGGACGAAATGATGAAGGTAGGAGAAGGAATCCAATGCACTTAGGGTTTGCATGATGGTGTCGTGGTTCATGGACCTCGAATTGCAATTCAAAGTCCAGACCACCCGATATGGCATTCAAAATCAAGAATAGGGAGTCGATCTAGCGTGAGAAAACTTCGGCTAAGACTAAGACACAAGTCGAGAAAAATGGCAAACAAGAGCCTTCGTTTCACAGCCAGAGAAACAAAATGAATAATGTCAGCAATCAGGCTTGCTGTGAGCATCCACTGCATTCACATTCTACATGGATAAAACGAGGAATGTAGGAGAAGAAACCGAATGCACTAAGGGTTGAAAATTCCAAGTCCAGAGCATCCGACAAGCCCTTGAAATTCAAGATCAGGGAGTCAGTCCAGCTCCAGAAAAACTACGGCCAAGTCACGAGTCCAGAAAAATGGCAAGCAAGAGCCTTCCTTTCACGGCCAGAACAACAACATGAATAATGCCAGCTGTCAAGCTTGATATGGGCATATGCCATATTCATATTCTACATGAACACAATAAGGAATGTGGAGAAGGAATCGAATTAGGGTTTTCGTGGTGGTGTAGTGGACCACAAATTGCAAATTCAAACTCCACAGCACCCGACACAGCTTTGCAACCAAGATCGCGGAGTCAATCCAGCTCCAAAACAATGGCAAAAAGAGATCCAGCACCGGATCGAACAGAAAGAGAAAAAGAAGAAAAAAGAAGAAAAGAGAAGCTAACCTGCTGGCGCAAGGCGTAATCGGATCTGATGGTGTTAATAGAAGCCAAGGAATCGGGGAGCGGCAAAAGCTTGGCCACCTCCCGCACGGCTGCCTCTTTGGCCTCGATACCAGCATCGTGCATCATCATGGTGACCGCCTGATGAACCCCTACCGCATGACCACCTTGGATGCACAACTATCTAACCACTCAGTCCCGATCGCTTGGTTGCTGCAACCCTAACCCCAACCACAACCACTCCAGCTCTTACTTAATTACTTACTTACCTACCTCCGCTTCAAGCATGCGGTGCCAACAATCATGTTGCTAACTTACGACGTAAGAATGCGATTGTATTTTGTGTGCCGTGATTTGGTGGAGTTAGATGGTGCGGGAGCTCCTCGTGGTGAGCGAGAAAGACCTTGCAATGTTAGAGTCGTGCCTCAGGAATTCAAAATGTTAAAAACAACGTTAACTTAACAGGGCTACGAGCTGCTTTCCCTTTCAAAATCCACCGACTTCTAGCCATCCCCATTACCAAGGTAGATGTGCCCAATTCGGTTGCTTATCTTAGTCGGATGCCTATAACTGAGTGATATGCGGTTAGTGTGGATCCAAGAATGGACACCAAAAAGAGATGTGTTTATAAGAGATTGGACTTTAGTAGAGGTACCTATTCCCGATCAAGACCATGTCATCATTCTATAGGGTATCAGAATTTCAATCAAGCTGGGACTAATTTCGATCATGTTAGAATCGATAGTGCCATGACACATGTCCTAGTTTTGAGCACTAAAGTAAGGAGGAATGAGTTGTTATGGTAGACTATAGACATTGGTAATATGTTCAGGACAACTTCTGACTTAAAAAATTCACAATAATTTCAATTTAAAGAATAAAATTACCAAATAGAAAAATTGCAATCCTTGTGACCTCTATCTTCCTACATGGAAAAAAAATTTGCACCACCTTATACTTCTCCAAATCTGGTGCAAAATATCTTAAGTGAGCGGTTATGAATGCCTCTACTCTATGTGCACAAAACATGGTAATTGTTCTAGGCGTAGAAATAAACATAATTGGGGGGACCTATATGACCATTTAATGAGCATGGGAATCTTCACTTTGATATTGAATAAGTTATTCACATGAGCTTTAAAAATCGTGAGGAAAGTGCCCACGGTCTTGATTTGGATTTGCTAACCATCTCATACTACGTAATCGTGTGTTTCATATTCCAAGGGAAGTGGACTAGTTGAGAAATGTAATTGATTAAGACACGTCTACCTTATACTCTTTAGGGTCCGGCCGCACTAGTGGTTGAGTTAATTGTAACATATTGCTAGAAAATAACAAACATATTACTCATCCACACTTATTGTTGAAATTACCATCAAATCTTATGTGGCATATGATGTGTCAAGTAAAGTGGTAAGATACCACTTGGTGTGGCCAAACCTTGACTTACCTAAGTTAAGTTGATACTAAGTTACTAACTATTGCACATTTACTTAAGGTATAAATGCAAAGGCACGGTGTGACATAAGTTAAGGGTAAGTGGGGTAGAATACGAAACATGCAATTATTGCACAATGATTAGCAAATCTAAATGTGCCCATAGACATTTTCCTCTCCTTTTTGGAGCTCGTATGTTGACTAAGCATTGAACTTAATAATGGTGAACGTATTTTGAGCACAATCCAATCTTTTCCAAACACATGTCTTTCATGTGTTCATGCTTAGTTCCACACTTACCTATGCACCACTCAAATACAAAGTGTACCTTTAAGATGAGTAACCAAATTAGACTGCTTATCTTACAATAGATGGTGCTAAAACCAACATAATTTGATGCATTGGAGTCCTCTCTCGATCTCTAATGATAATAATTGATTGTTCTCATTCTTATAATAATATCCATGCTCAGTGCTTACTATGGCAATTATAACATCCTCTACCTTGGGTAATTTCGACCTTACATATATAATTTTGTATTATTTATTGACAATAGGTACCTACCCGACTTCTTGTTTTTTGCTCTAGGGATCATGCAACCATGCATTCAATGGCATGTCGAAGGGTTTGTTTGATGAATTAGACATTTGATTGATAGTTGGGTGTTGCAAATGATTGCATGTGGAAGGGGGTTGATTTGGATAAAATGTCAAACCGTGTAGTGGATCACATGTGGAAAAGGTTTGTGTTGAAAGATTGAATGAATTGTTGGGTGTTGTGGAAAATTACAAGTGGAATGGTCGTGTTGATTGTTTGATGATGGCAAGATGGATAATTGTTTCAACAATTTTACACCCAACTGTATCCCTTCCTATCGCAGCATTTTGGTGAGACAATTAGACATACAATGAGCCCTTTATGTTCTAGAGAATATGCTCAAGTATTCATTGTTCTCACTTTGTCAATGACAATTCATTCATATGGCTCCATTCCCAATATATATTGTAGAGGGTAGGTGTCCCCCACTTGCTATAGATTACATTCACAAACGTGTTTCTTAGCGCGCATGTGAGCCACCATGTCTATGTGAGAGCCTAGAAAATTCACTAGTTATGCAACTCCAAAACAATGCAAAACCAACTCTAATACATAAACATATGATGGGGGTAGTCCAAGAGTCTCAAATCCCCCCCCCCATTAACAACCTCAGTTCAATAATGTTTGGAAGGTTGACAACCACCCAAACAACATATTGCACACTTAGATTTCACTAAAGAGTGTTGATGAGAGGGAATGTACACATGCAAGCATACATCTCATCCATCCAATACAAAAGTTGACCGTCTATAGGTTTGTAACTGATTCATCTCAAATGACTTGGATTAGATTGATCGTTGTCTTTGAAGCTCATCCAAGTGTCAAATCATTTTTTAAAAGTAACTTCCGCATTTCATACTATTTTCAAGATGTTTATGATGCATGAATGAGAAGAACACTTGCATGCGATAATTCCCTCTTGGCAAGTGTGACAATTGTAAACGTTCACAACACCTACCAACAGGAGTGTGAAAATGTTGATTACTATTTAAAACCCAAAATAACACCTAAATTATAGTCAAAGACCATGAATCAACAATAGACCCCAAGGTATGTGGGTTGTTATCATGGTTACTTTTCTAGATTGGACACTCATAATTGATTGGTGTGTGGTTCGGTGAGGATCAAAGAACAAACATTATGAAGACACATGTTTAAAAGAGATTGGACTACATCTTCAAATTTTATCAACTACTCCACACTCAACAACGAACACAAGTGGTGAGGGCCCATGTATTCAGTTAAAGAATCAACAAACATGTGCTTCCTGGCAACAACAACTAAATAAGGGGAGCTCCAAATTTGAATCCAAATTTTGTTGATGCTTCATTATAGAGTTGCTAATGCAACACAAGTTTCTTTGTGTAAATATAATCGGTAGAAGTTGGACAACATGAAACACGAACCAAATAACACCCACATACCTTATAGAGAGCATGTTTTTATCGCACCCCTTGATGGTAGGTGTTGGTAAACAAAGTCCACAACATTATTAAGTAGCTACATGATGGCCTCTTTCCAAAGGGAAAGAACTGCGATTAAAAAATTATGACAATTTATAGCTGCTTGTCAAAAAGTTCACAATACACAACTTGAGTGCTCCCCGTAAACAAGAATCCCGTAATTAAAGGATAATTATGCTCATGTGTACTTGATCCCAAGGAATGCAACCAAGGAGCTATGAGCCACTTCACACACAAGATTGAGAGCCCGTGACCATTACACTACAAGCACTCTCATTGGTGGAAAAGGCAGAGCCGGCCCAAGTTCACTTCACACTACACTTGAGGGACCAATGGAGTATTTGAATGCAAGACGGATGTAAAGTCTACATGGATTCCTACATGGCATCGAATGGATCATGTTTCATGGTCACTCGGACTATTTTCAAAAACCAGCTCTTGGAGGTAGGCCTTAACGCAAAACCGGGAGACCATGGCACTCCGAACACTCACAACCATTGATTTATTCTATTTTATCACGTGTGAGGATCAACATGAATAGAAATTCATTGAAATAACATTTGGTTGAGGGCTCGGTCACATATGATTTCACACTACACTTGAGGGTCTGTGACCACACTACATGATTTTGGACGTGTGTTAGGACGGCCTTTGGACACTTTTTTTTGGGCTCTCACAATTTTATGGTCACGGCTCTTGGCTCGTATGTGAAGTGGCCCTATGTAATGTTATGTCCGCGGGGCAATGTGTTCTTCTTACCGTATGAAATGCACCGGCACCAATGCAAGGCTTTTACACGTGACATTGATAGCACTCATGCCACCTCTCTAGCTTACTTATTATTATTTTACACACGAAGTGGCACCTAAGGTTCCCACCTACGCTACCTAGATGCTCTAGACTCTCAATCATCGCCAATAAGCAATGACCTAGCCATTGCTATTCTTCGCTTTCTTCGTCCGCTTCCGCATCGATTATTCATCGCCTTCGTTGTGCATTTACAGGGCGCCAAAATTAGGTTAACTCAGCTTCCACGAAGAACAACTTGGATCGTGTGAGAGTGCATTGCGAAACTGCCGCGACGGAATTCGGGAAGCGATGACGACGGAGGGGGGACTATCGATCCCGTCGGGGAGGCTTTAGGGTTTGATCTCGTCTCGTCGGGGGCGAAGAGGAGGAAGGGGATTGGAGTTGAGTTGTGTGTTGTGTTGTGGTGGGGGTTGTAAAGCAGCCATGTTTTATGGAGCCATGATATGGGATCCCTGGTTGATATTGGCACAGATAGTGTGCATTCAATCTTTGTACTATGTGAGCCTGGGCGTTTTCCTGTGGGCGTTTGTAGGGACGCAGGTGCCCGCCTTCACTCTCAAGTATTTCTTTGATTATTCAATTGTCACTGCCTCGTCGGTGGTCGGCTGGAGCACCATGGCTGCATTGTTGGCCAACGCATTGTGCGGGTGAGGATCCTATCCCGGTTCTCCCTGCGTTTATGTTTTGTATTTTGAGGTTTAATTTTAGGTTCTGTAAACACGGATGTCCAAGCAGCTGAGAAATCCGGAGATTGGAGAGGAAGAGATGACTTCGATGATGTTGCCACCGGTATGAATTATGGTGTTACTTCATCGTCGAGTTGGTGTAAGTCTATGTCTTATGTGTAATCCCGAAACGGGCATCACAAGAATAAGAATTAGATTAGAGGCCCCGAAGACTACTGCCGCCTTTCAAAGGCAATGTGACAATATCACAACCCTAAGAAAAATGACTCCGATGATGGTGCCACCTGCGTGAATTATGCTGTTGTTTCATCTTCGAGTTGGTTCAAGTTTATAATGGGCATCACAAAAGCCCCCAAGAGTGCTGCCTCCTTTTAAAGGTGAACGCCTTGAATGGGCAGATGTGTACAACCCGGCCTGCACCTATCGATCCCCTCTGAGGGCTTGGTTGAGAATACCGAGTTCACCTGGATACCCCAACTATGATTGTAAGGTACACTGGAAATCAAGTGCCTCGAAGGTCACCCATTGGATTTGGGTTAAGCCCTTGGGGCTAAGCCACCCCGGGGATTCAAATTATTGGGAATGGTAATTGCCATGTCCAGCGAGGAATTTCTGGTGGGGTAACATTTCGAGCAGGTTAGGGTCACATCGAGCTAGGGTAACCATGAAATTTTGTATGATCTGAATGTTTATAAAGGTTTTAAGGGGAACGAGCCTTTTTTTATCCTCTTTTCAATCACCGTATGAAGAGCTTCCCCAAAAACCACGACTGTGGAGGAATCTTGTGAGGCTTGTTCGTGAAATATTTCCGGAGTCACAGTTACGTGATTTGTGTAAAGGTTTGCGTCACATTGAGCTAGGGTTGCCAAATAATTTCAAATGATCGGAGTGCTTATAAAGCTGTTTTAGGCAACGAGCCTTTTTTAAATCCTCTTTTCAATCACTGTATGAAGAGCTTCTTTGAAAACCATGACTGTGAGGACTCCTATAAGGCTTGTTCTTGAATATATCAGGAGTCACAGTTGTGAGATTTGCTTATGTGGATTGAACATACATATTTAAGATGCAATTTCTGTGGAGATTAGTAGATGTATAGGTTCTGCCTGGAGTGACATGTGTGTGTTGTTGGCTTCTCTGTGGCAGAGCCGGCTATGTGTTTGTATTGGTAGAGAGGGCAAAGAAGTGCCTAGACTTCACTGTGACACTGTATATTATTCATCTCATACTTTGTACGCTTTACAATGGCTTCCCGATCAGTTTTTTGTGGTGGTTTATCTACCTCCTCTGTGTGGTTGTCACTGCTCTTCTTGGAGAATGGCTGTGTATGCGGAGAGAGATGAAGGATATCCCCATGCGAAGCACTCGACTTGGTATGTTCCATCTCTCTCTCTCTCTCTCTCACACACACACACACATAGTTGCACTGCTTTGCTTACCTCCACTGATGCGTGATGGATCTCCCAGCCTTGAAATTGGTTGGAATAGAGACTGCAACACTAACCCTCCATATCATCCAGTTACCAGTTATGCTGTCTGAGACGATTAGATTTAGGCACTTATTGTGGAGCTACAAGGTCATTCTGAAAAATTTGTCATTAGGTTACAGGCCGTTTGTTCCTACAAGCCATTCAAGGCCAGTTTTCCACACAATCACTGTTTCAGTGGTTGCTGGTTGTAGTTTACTTTCTTTGGTTCAAAGGTTGTTTGTAGTTACTATGTGGCATCAAGAGAGAACTTCAAGGCCTAATCATGGGAGAGGATTTGTAGGAGGCAATTACTCTTAGACAAACTTTCCACTACAATCCATGAATTGGTTGTCTTCACTCCATGAATTGTGCCAATAGGAGGGGCAATTATTGAGGTCAAGTCCACTCTTCAACTACAAGAGTAGTTGTGTGTAAACGAAAAAAACCTTTAGTTATGGGCCCAAACCCTAACTCAACCACTGTGATAGTTGTGGGTAAACGCACCTTCAGTGTCTTGGATAATTTCTTTTCTCTTTGCTGGCTGAGGGTAGGCAAGACTTGGTCTCCTGCTAAGTTGACATGACCATGAACTGCAAAGTTGGAAAAGCTCATCTGCTATGTGACAAATCATCTGCCTATGGTTTTGGAGCATCTGACCCTGAAGGTCCAGCACAAAGTGGCCAATTGATTGATGGAATTTTTGAAAACCAAACATTTAGCAGGACGTCACTGAAGGGTCGTTTACACGATGAAGGTGGTTGTAGTTATGGTTAACCACCAAAAGCAACCACAACTATGGTGTTTTCCATTCACACTTGGAGTGTGCAAATCCCTATTATTATGGTTGATGGTGGGTTGGTCGTTCAAATCATAATCTATCGTTTATTTAGGTCTTCGACTCAAGAAGAATTAAAGTAATCATTATCCTTGTTGGCCTTGGATTGTAGTGTTAAAATGGTTGCCACAGCTTTCTCCCCAAACCTTGGCCTTGAAACTCTCTAGTTGTTCCACATGAGCATGACCAACAACCTTAAAGGGTGGTTAACCATGCAGAGTAGCGGGTAGAGGGTGGTTCTGGTTGTTTCATAGCACCTACCAAGGGGGAGGATGAAAACGCTGATTACTATGGAGAGCCTGGGGATTGTTATTTTAAGCCAAATCAACCCCTTAAACACAGACTCCGAATTAGTCTAGTGAGGTCAAATTGGGATGAACCAGCAACAGACCTATAGGGGGCAGGTTTTTACCCCTCCCCCAAAGGTGCTTGGACATGGAATCCTTGTGGTTGTGGTTAGCATTTTACTATGCCTTTTCCTTGGACATAAAACCAAAGAAAGTAAACCAGAACCACCCCAAGTGCATACAGATGTTCCCCAAACTTGGCTAGTTTTTACATTTTACTCTACTGCATGATGAATCGTCCATGAAATATCAGAACACCCAACCTGCATTTGACCAAGCCTATATTCTCCCAAGCATGTTTTTTTGAGTTTGGAATCATCTAAAAGTTTGTGCAGGAGGAATGAACGTCTGTTGCTTATTATTGGTGCTTGGGTTTGGTCTGCAGATGTTTAACCTAGGCAAAGAAGTGTGCTTAATCTATCTGGAGGTGCCAGTGGAGTCCCATCGTCTGAAAGCAGCAGCCACATATTCAGAAACTTTGAGCAGGAAGATCCTCCATGTAAACTAATCCAGATGACCAGGACTTTATCCAAGGAGGCAGGTTCTCGACTCAATGTTGCAAACGTCTCTTCCAGGCATGTATACTTCATGAAGCGCTCAGTTGTGAATCCCAACCCAGATAACACTTGCTGATTGGGTGACGACTAGAGAATTTGGATAGGACCCAAAAATAGTCGGTGTATTTGCATTCATCAGGAATTTAGGCTCCAGAGTTCTTCTGTCTGCATTTGTACTGGACCATCTGCTTGAGGAAGTCAGTAGCAATGTATTGACTGGTACTGTCACATGGTATTACTTTCTGTTGAACTGATTAGTTCAACTCACGTATAAATTGATTCTAACGTTCTTGTCTAGCTAGAGGAAGCTACGAAGTGATGAATGCATATCCTGTTTTTAGTAATGAGCTCAGTCTGTGTAATCCTATGTGCTGAGTAAGTGCGTCTCGCAACTTCATTTCGCTATCCAACCATCTCAGACTGAAACTGAGAACCTACTTGGAACCTCTAGGTGTATCCTGCATGAAGCTCGCTGTTGCATCTTTATAATTACAAAATAGCTCCACCCAGAAGCATCCCGTGCAGCAAAGAAATCAAGGCATATATGGCTGAAGTCCTGATGGTATGAGCTTAGTTTGAAGTAATGTCTCCCTAGCACAGCATCGAATTCTTCAATTCACTCCATGTTAGCTTCTTTAAAGGATGCCTTTGAATATGAACCTATTGTGTTACACTGATATATTGGCATTCATTCCATAGTTTCTGATTATACACTAAATATGATATTTAGTGTCACCAATTCTTATTGTCTTGCTCAATACTAATTGTAAACCGTAGTATATGTGTCACCAACACTAAATTTTAACCCAACATTATTTGTCATTTCCCGGGGGATTATAGATTTACAGAGTTGCAGTTACTGTCACTAACCAAGTGTTTTTTCATCCAAATTTCAACCATCCAATACAATATTTCATCACAAGTTTCTGACAAGAGGAGGCAGGGTTTGGGCTGATGGATGAGGTCATCCATCATCCATGACAATATTTGTTCACTTATTCATAGAAAGTGTCATCCGAAAAGTTACCAAGGTGACACTAAATACCATATGGCACTAAATATCATGTTTAGTGTAGTTCTAAACGGCACTATGGCATTGCTAAAATTCTCAAACAACAAAAAGGTGCTGGTGAATTTACCATGTGTATTGTAGACAGTCTACCATGCAAAGATATTGCCCTTCATAGGTGAGTTAATCGGAGCCTTAAAGGAAATACTTCAGGGTGTTATGTCTGCCTTTGAAGGTTGCAGGAGACAAGATTGGAAATACTCAAGAACTTGGAATCATTGTTATGTAACATATTCAAGAAGTGCTTGACCCCCAACAAAGACTACTTTGGTCCATATTTTAAGCTCTGTACGGAAGTGAAAAATATGTCAATTTTTGTAGGATATTGCATCCAAATATACTTCACCAAGAAACTGCACTATGAAACACTTCAATAGGGACTTCTGTAGCCTCTTTCGTAATGAAATTGAGTCTTGGATGGACACTAAAAGTGAAGAGGATGAACCACTACATATTGCACATCCAGTGTAGAATCAAATGACATGGACTTGGTCTTCAATAAAATAGTGTGATATAAATTGGGTACAAAACAACTTAGTACTTACTCAACCATGAACTTCTCCACAATGATTTGTACTTATTTCTTCATGGCGGTGATACAAACTTCTTATTAAAATCACTCTGATAATGCATGGCACGTTACATAATCGACCCTAAATCATGTATACTAAAAAGTTGAATTTACCTTCCAATTGATTGACATGATAACTGGCGGCTGGGGCGAACCAACCCACATATCCGTACCTTACCGGGGAGGGCGAATGGCTGGGGATTCGTGGCACTCACTTAAAATCAACCATCCTACATATTGTGGATGAAGTGGCTCCCATACAAAAAGACCCCCTATGAGGTTGAGGGCCGATTCATTCGAATGTGACATCACTAGACATCCGGTAAGGTACCAATGTATGGGTCGGTTCGCCCTAGCCATAACTGGCCTTCCTGTACAAGATCTTTGCTTGTGGATGACGACAATGGAGTCATCATAAATAAAGTTGCATAAGTTGCTATGGAAGAGTAATAACTGAAAAACAAAAAAAATAGCATTCCTCTCATTTGCTTTTGGCTGTTCTGCAAGGTTCCTTGGCAAGAATCAACACATATTGGACAGGCTCTGTAGATACAAAATAGATCAATTCTGACATTGCCTCACTTCTTTGATGATATAATGGTAGCTATATTGCGGGATCTTATTGGGAGAATTCTCATCGATTGAAGATATTTATCATAGACCAGTTTTTTCTTTGTCATAGCTATTTTGGGCGAGCACGTGTTGTGTGGTTGAAACTTGACACTATAATTTTTTTTTGTTTAAATTGGTTAACTCACTAGCCCATATGACATAATAGATTTCCAGCCCACCATAAAGCAAGGCCACAAGCATGTAATCTAACAGTAGGCAACAACATTATGCAAAATTCTTAAACTCCAAACCAACTTGCTTAGATTTAGATTGTTGGCGGCGGAGTGGTTAGAACTGGAGTCTCTTTTCGCATATCATGGATTCCAACAAGACTAAGTTTATTGTATGGGGATGCTAACCAGTTTAAGGATGGTAGCTGTCCCTAAAAGAGCCAAAAATAAATGTCTGAATTGGATCACTGACGGTATTAGGTGCTTCTATCTTAACTGGTCGTAATGCCATTCCACAACCTTACTGTAAGGTAGGTTGCCACCAAAAACATCAAGTGCACTTCCAACAGTTGCATTAACTCTTCTATCACCTGCAACCTTGATGCGTTCAAGGTCTGCCAATGTGTTCACTCCACCTGCATATGTCACTGGAATCTGATGCAGAATAGCATAAAAAATAATTAGTCCGTAGAAAGCATCAAAATGGCATGGATAAATGTTAGTAAAGTATCATTAAATAAGGTCATTTTATCTCAGCAGTTTGGAACACTTCTGCACTTTACTTTTCACCCATAATGACAGGTTCTACGTCATATGAAATGTTAAGGTATACTTACTGGTGACCATTTTCCAAGAATGCTGACCAGCTCATCGTCAATCCCAAGCCTGCTAGGTCCAACATCCATCACCATTAATTAGGAGTGCACATCGCAACATTCTCTAAAACTCTTCTATAAAAAACTGTACTTCCAATATCTCCAAGAGGTCTCACAAACCTGTTCTACACAACTGTTAACGCTGAGATCAAGTTAAACCTTAAAGGTCCAAAAGGCCCATTCTAGGTCTCACGGTGTCATACAGAGGGGTTCAGCTTACTTCTTGATAATTTAAGCTAAAAGAGCAAAAAATGATCGTATCTAAAATTATCCCATTTACCATATGCATTATTCCAATCAGAGTATACATATATATATATGTCAATTTGATTAAGGGGAGACTTGAGCTCGTAAAATTGACCTAGACTCAAACACATACCATGTATATCTGATCACTGTTGTCAAATATGGCTTTATTTTCACTTCCACTTTTTATAAGGTAGTGGTAAATATGCATTCCATATCATGAACCAAATAAGATATTATGTCAATACTTGTTGGGGGGTTTGTACAAATCGTCAGGTACCCCGTATAAACACACCCTGAACCTTTAAGGGTAAGGATGTTCACATGCATATGACTTGTGCCACCATATCTTTAAGCAAGAACATTAACTTTATATGTACACTCTTATTTTCAGTCTGGACTTTTGAAGGTCAAGTTAATTACCTCATTCCTTCCACATCAACCCCATGCACAAGGAACTCATCACAAGAAGTCGATAGCATGGCTAAAGTGGCTTCGTTCAAAACAAGCTCACTGAAGCATTGCCAACGGTCTGTCACAACCATATATTGACCATCCTGCCCCATGAGACCCAAAAAAATTGTAATATTGCATGTATTTGAGAGAAGCATGATGAAGATATTAAAAGTGTTCAGAAATCTCAGCACGTAAGATGAAGCACATCAACAAAAATATACAAATTCTTCTTCATGATCGGTGAAAACCCTTCTGCCCACCACACCTCAAGGAACACGTCTGACAACAGTGAAATAGTCTAGTACAATATGTCTTGTCTGTAAAGATATTGTTTAGCAGATTGATCATGTTCTAAGGAAAATATGTGAATAACCCTTGTGATTTGATCAAAAACAAAGAATTTGCAACAGGGTATTATTTTCATTTTTGAGGCCCAAATCTTAGAGCAATTCAATGGAAACCCATTTATACTGCATAAAGGAAGTGTAGAGTTAGCAAACCTTTTTTCTACAACTGAGATCAAGAACCAATCTTTCTTTCCCGGTCAGCTTCACTAACTCCTTTAGCCTCTTGTCATCCATTTTTCCATCTCGAAACACAAACTGCACAAGATAACCTGACCAAGTTTGTTGAGGTTGAAGTTCTTAAAATTGACACACTATCATCATATCACGATGATAGTCTAGAACATATTGGGTTTTAAGAGGGCACATTTCGAAACTCCTCTAACCCAAAAGCAAAATGTTCCTAAGATGTCTATCAGGATGTCCAGCTTTAATATCCATCACTAGAATTTATTTCCAGCATTGTTATGCTTACAAATGGGGTAAAAAATACAAAGCATTGGAATGTTTACATCACAGATTCATTTATACATTTACATACAATTACACATTTACATACCCAGCAGAGATCTTCAATATGCAGCCATTAGAAGGATCCCTAAATAGTGAGATCTCTCTTTCTGAGTACAAGAGTAAGAATTTCCACCAAACTCTCCACAATACTTTCTAAAACTTTTATGAACCTTATCCATAAACTGCAGAGAGAAAATCACATTTCAAAACAAATCACTGGGTGCTGCCAACAAATCCACCTGAAGCACAAACTGAAACAGGTGAACAAGGGATCATGACATACAGATGTCACAATGACGTGACTTGCTCCAGCCTCCAGATAAGTTCTGGCATTATCAGTATTCACGCCACCACCCAATTGCAATCCACCTGTGACCCATCATGAACATTAGCCATTTGGACCATAAAACAGTTACACTTCTATTGACTGTAATCTCAGATTAAGGTTTGAGTGGTGTTCATATTAGAGGCATTTTTGTTGAGCAATCTCACTATCCACTTTCTTGCACTTTACTATCAATTTAAGCATTTCTCACAAGAAAATGGAAGAAGCGAGTTAGGGGCTCTTTACACTAGAGTTCAACTTGAGAGCTTGAACTTTGCAAGTTTTGGGAGTTTGACAAGCTTTCATTCAAGCTCAAACTGTTGAGAGCTTCATCAATCTTCAAGCTCTCAATAATTGAGCAAGTGCAAAATTGACCATGCTCAAAGTGAGATATCAAGGGGGGCTAAACAAAGAAGCATTCATGACAAGCCAAAGAATGCTTGAAAACCCATTGGCTTGGGGCCCACAATATGAGACCTCAAGCTCTCGACATTCCTAAGCTTAAGAATTTGACTGAGAGCTTGTTGTAGCCATTCCACATGGGTTCCATCAAGACGCCATCTAAGTGTTCTAAGCCCAGTTAAAAATTCAAGCTCTCAAGTTGAAAGCTCATATGATATGGTATTTAGTGTCATGTCCATTATTGGCAAACGGTCTAAACTAGATGTCTAGAGGCCTAATAGTATCAAATCCGCTAATTGTGCACATAAGTAACTTTTTGAAGTACATCACTATTTATGGTATGATATTTAGTGTAGCATATTGGAGTACTTGAGATGATAGTTTTATGTTTTTAGTATGCAAGAGGAAGTCATTATTGAGCATACTAAAGCCAAGTGTCATGTGTTTACAGTTGTGGTCAACGTGTTGACCATTGTGTAACCTAGGTGTAGACCTTATAATATTATTGAGCATAACTAATGCCAAGATAGTAGTGAGCATGCTAATGCCAAGATATTAGTGAGCATGCTAATGCCAAGTGTCATGAGGTTACACTAATGGTTAAGTTGTTGGCCATTAGTGTAACCTAGCATGGGCCTCATAATAGGGTAAGTGACACTATTCCGCATGTGACACTTAATACAATAATCGGTGTAGTGTAAAGGGGGCCTTTAATGCAAGATTTTTAACAGGTCAAAAGGATTAATCTCATGGAATCACCAGGATAAGCTGCTAGAGCTTCAAAAGCTGCGTCCTGGCTCGCCTGGTCAGCCCCAAGCATGATAACATGCCCCCCTTCCAAACCATCCTTCATATACATTTTAGCAAATTCTCCTGCCGATAGCGGGGATTCAAAGTTCGTCACGAGGGACACAGCAGCCTCAGTACTCCCATCATCCGGTAAGTCCCGCAATGTGGAACCCACAATTTGTTTCACTTTTCCCTACAAGGAGCAAATCAGAATTTCATATCCCATCTCGCGAGACATTCGAATTAAGTCTTAATCTGGCCCAGTAGAATTTTGAGCTTGCCAACTTTGATGACACTTAGACTGGGGAGGAAACACACAGAGGGAGAAACAAAGGAAATTTACTCTTCAACCTGTTGATAATTAGAAACCATTTCAAATCTTACTACATTCATGTTGCCATTGCAGACCCTAAACCCTAAGCCCTAAACGGACACACAGGTCAGATCCAAGGAATGGGAAAAACTAGGGTTTGTGCAAGTGCCAGAGAAATGTATGCCATTTTCCAAACCTTGTGTATGTCAATACAAGGTCGGAATTGGACAGCTTCCTTGCTCTGATGGACCACACCTGCTGATACATTTGTTGATCCTGCACCTGCACTTCTCCAAAGGATGTGTTAATCAGCTCCAAGACTATCTCCAACTCTACAACTTAGTAGCACTAAATAAAAATTCTCAAAAAAACGTCCACATTCTAAAAATTGTGACAAATTCCAGATGTAGCTACATTTAGCAGAATGCGAATTGAGACACAAATCATATACACCACTCACACATGAGAGCTTGCCAACTCAAAATGGTAACCAACACATAATTAATGTTCAACTCTTCCTGTTTTTGGCCAATTGTAACCATTTCAAGTTGGTCACGATCAAATAAGCTTCAAATAAGCGAGTGACCAACTCCAAATGGTTACCATCAGCCAAAAATAAGTAGGGACGCACATTTATTACATTTTGGTCGCTGTTTCAAGTTGGCAAGGCTTCTTGTGTGAGTGATGTATTACAACACATTTGCCAACAACAACTCTCAAGGAGCCAAAACCCTAAAAAATGAACACATCAAATACTACAACAACTAATGCTATGCAAGGTGCCTCACTACTACGTGCAAATGCAGGTCGGGACTTGACATGCACTTGGCGTCCTGGCGTGTGTAAGCGCAGCTGCAGACATTGCATTGACGAAGCTGAAGCCATCCCCTCGGGGCCTGTCGACAATTGCAAAGCAGATTCTGCACCAAATCCCTCTCTGGAACACAGGATCTCAACAAGAGAAGTCAATAAATGACACACACACGCGCACGCGCACAAAGATATAGATATATATATGGATGGCACCCATTTTGAGCACCCAAACTAAGTTAGCCCTAAAAGTATCCAACCAGATTACCTCACTTGTGCATGATCGAAATCCTTCCAATTACACTAAATGTCTTATTTCGTGCGGACCACACTATTCATAATCAACCCACACTAGTTGTCTTGCAATCACTGGGTGGCTACCTGAACCTTAAATCCTAAACCACATGACATTTGGTGCTACTTGACAAGTCACGATGACCGCTTTAATTAACAAGGCCCACCAATTTCAATGCCACACTACAATCAGATGTTTAGGTAGCCTAAAGGGTTGAAGCTTCACAAACACCCATATATATACTCAAACCCTTCATACAAGCAGTTGAGGCAAATTAACTCTACTGGTGACAGACAAGGCCATTCCATCCCCAACTTTCGACACAGCTTTTCTTGAATTAGCTTACATTGAGTGGATAAGAATAGACATTTGAAATTTTAGGCCAGTTGTTTGGATCCAACTCTGTAGGATTTCATGTGCAGGGTTTACAATTCCGAGTTTGAGGACTATGTGTCTCTAGCTGATTACTCATTATGTCATTGCATTCACCTCCATATTACCTTCCCAGTAGAATCCAAGGCAAATCAACACTACTGGCGACAAATAAGGCCGTTCCATCCCCAATTTTATGACACAGCTATTCTCCAAGTACATTGAATTTATAAGAATAGAGACATTTGAAATTTTAGTCCAGTTGTTTGAATCCAATCTCTGCAGCCACCAGGGTTTTGTGTGCAGGGTTTTAAGAATTTAGGGTTTAAGGTATATGTGTCTCCAGCTGATTACTTGCTGCTTCTCAAACTTTTCACAATGCCAATCCATTCACCTCCATCTTACCTTCTTACAAGAATCTCAGGAAAATCAGCACCATTGGCGACCTAAACCCTAAACCCTAAACCCATTTTCCCACACAGCTTCTCTCCAATTACATTGAGTGGCTAAGAATAAAGACATTTGAAGCTTCATGCCAATTGTTTGAATCCAATCTCTGCACCCACCAGGGTTTTGTGTGCAGGGTTTAAGGTATACAAATATGGATGCTTCAGCTGGTCCAATGGGACCATCAAATCGCAGAAAAGTGGGTCCAATCTCTCCTCCCACCATGATGCAATTACATAACTTTAAAAGGAGAATGAGGGAATGAATGAATTCAAGTCGAAACACATCATCTACTTACTGCATACCTCGATCCCGAGATAGTTGGAGAGGATGTTTGTGGCTATCAAGATGTTCCCAAACCAGGCGCCCAATTCCGGAAATGCAACTCCGTTCCAAGAGAATCATGCCAATGCGTACAAACGACACACAAGGGATCCTGCCATCGCCAAGTAAACTTGCTAATTACACTCTTACCCAATATGGATAGATGATTACATACCATCAAAATCAATAGTAGAGGTGTCTTAAATGGTTACTTTTTCCCACTAGCCCACGTCTCCTTGGATATGAAACACGCTATTAGTATGAGATGGTTACCAAATCCAAATCAATGTCATAGCCACTTTCCTCGTAATTCTCAGAGCTCTATGAATATTCTTCATATTCAAAGTGAAGAATCCCGTGCGCATTAAAGGGTCATGTAGATCCCCCATTATTTTGACTATTGAACTTAGAATGGTTAGCATATTTTGAGTTGTACTCCGATCTCTTTTCAACACATGTTTTTTGGGTGTTCATTATTTACTCCCATACCTAACCACACACCATTCAAAAAATAGATAGATAGATAGATGTCCAATTGAGAGAAGCAACCAAATTAAGCATGTCTATTTTATTGGTTCAAAACTTGCAATTTTGAAGTTATTGGTTAAATTGATTCTATTGAAGTTAAGTTGATGTAGGCCACCATAGATTGTGCTTGAAGTTGAATTAAAACCCCAAACTACACCAACCATGTGATTTGGTGCAGCCCACACTTTTCACCAACGACCCGCATTGGTTGTCTTACAACTAGGGACGGTATCACATGTTACATGACAAGTCTCAAACACCACTCTAACTAAGATGGCACACCAATTTTAATACCACACTAATCACATATTTAGTGTAGCTAACCATGAAGATAGGTCACCACATAAAGCACACATATCATATGGGTTTTGGGTGGAATTGTGTGGAACAATTACACTAAATATTGCATTTAGTGTCACCGACTCCATTAGTCTTGTTGAATACGAATTGTAAATTGCCCGTGTAGTGTCATTAATACTAAATGCAAACATAACATCAATCGTCATTTCTAGTTTTTTTTAAAGTTGGACATTATAGATTTACAATGTTGCAATTTGTTTCACTTACTAATTGATTTTTCATCCAAATTTTAATCATCCATGATAATATTTCATTACATAAATGTTAGGATGCAAATTATGCCAAAATATGCATGTCACAGTATGCGGCGTAGGTGACCACACCGCATCCGGAGGGATTTCATCCATTTAGATATGTATGGATGAAACCCTTGGATTTGGGGAGATGCTCCTAGGTGAGGAGCCTCCTCCTTGGCTTGATATTCTTGCCAAGTCAAGCCTTGTGAGTGAGTGTGTGGAGAGAGCTTGTGTGAAGCGTAGATTTCATGTTTTTACAATAAATCTTGAGTTATTTTCCCCTTACTTACACTCTTGGATTCTTCTGTGGTGGAGTGAGAGATAACTTGACTTGTTGTGTGCATTTGAAGAGAGAACTAGAGCTCTTACTAGTCTTTGACTATTTTCCTTCTCACTTGGCAAGAATTGCTTGATTTTTCTCATTTTCTTCTTTATTCTTGAGGCATAATACGCAAAGGAGCGCGTGAGGGCAAGGAGCGACGAAGTTCTGGAGTGTTGGAGCGCACAAATCCGCGAATTGTTGAAACAACAAGAAGAAGAATATTTTTGTAAATATCACATCAAGATGAATTGTGATGAGGATTTATTGATTTTTCCACACAATTTTATGTCATTTCCTCACATTCAAGCTTGCATTCGCAACATTGAGCTTTGAAAGTGAATTTGTGATCTTAATTGAGGAAACAACTTTGTTCCAAAAAAAATTTCAAAAAAAAATACAAAGAGGAGGGAGGGGGCCAAGAGCCGAAGCTCCTGGGCGGGGCTCCCTATGCGGCGGCAGCGGGCGGTGCCAGGTTGCTGGCCGAGCTGCGGGCTCGGCTGCCAACACAGCGGCAGCCCCTCTAGCTGTAGGCTCAGCCAGTTGAGCTGCAACCCCTTTTTTTATTTTTTTTTATTTTTTTGAAGATCGTTATTTACACGACATGCAAGTATTACATCACAAAATTGTAAGTTGGAATGACAATACTTGCAGACTTATTCCTAAGAAGTGTTGTTAGAAAAGTAACCATATTGACATAAAATATCATATCAGACTTGTAAACAACCCAAGGACAACAACAACAAAATTATTTCATTTAATTGTTCGATCCTTTTAAGCGAGTAATTGAACAAACATAAAGTAGAGAAATACAAAGCACCAAAGGGGCAGAGTATTAGAAAATTTAACGTCAGTCAATCCAATGTGAATTTGAACCCGTTGGCCATATCATGCTCAAGAGTCCCCTTAGTGCATGAGGCAGAGTATTATATATTAAGAGGCTTGCATATTAAGGTGCAGCAATGCCTCAACTTGGAGTGTTGTTCATGGCAATAGAGTAGAATTAAAAATCATAGATGTAAAGAATTTAATCAAGTTTCATTAAGCAAGTGATGCCTATCAGTTTGGATTATATTTAAGTTTGTATAAACCATTTTAATTAGGAAATGAATACAAATATAATGGTTCGGATTTTTTAACTAAAAATACCTGATATTAGAAACACTATAATTTTTATAGGAAGATTTTGAATATTTATGGTTGTATTTGTATTGAAAGGGTTTCACCAATCCAAAAAATCCTCACTCAATCTATTTCCAATAAAATGTAATAATTTAAACATATTTTTCTGTCCAAAGTAGTGACAAATATCCTATGATATTTATAGTCTAAATATATTTGTATGAAAGTCATCACATAGAATATAATTTAGATGTATTGATTCTTATTCAATAATTTGTATTAAAACTAGACTTGTGCCATCCAACCCCATTGCATCCGTGCATATGGATTAATATCCCGGGTTTAACCCAACCCTATATTCATGCAATCATAAGCCGATGCCAATATGACTCCCGTGCTCGTGCATACTTGCCTTATGCATGTATGCCCATGCCCATGCGCATGGCCCCGGTGAGGGGGGGGTGACTTATCAAACATTACCGAACAACACACAACCAAAGATATTGTGTGCTTTATTCATCGGGCCCACAAAAAAATTAAATTCTTAAAGTTTGATTATTTTCTTAAATATAGAATTGCAAATTATAATAAATGAGTTGTTATGAATAATATGGCCAATTCTATCGTTTTACATATAATTTATGCTTCACAATAAAGAATGTTGCTATGCACCTTGTAGTACATCATGTATGGATGGTAGAAAACGCATACTATGTGAGTTCAAGCATGTGGTGAAGTTGGCATCTCAATCCGCTAGAGCATGGTTGGCTTGGGGAGATCAGGTGGAGGCATTTTCAACTTGTCATTATGTCTTTGTGTTTGTTAAACACACGTTCAAACCTACAATCAGGAGGGATAATTTTATGGTGGGGGTTCTTGAACGTGCTTCAAAGTTGTGGGCCATCCTTAGAGCATGCGCCATGTGCCAAGAATGACGTAGTGAAATATTTATATTTTTATTTCTTTTTGCTTTATGTATGATTTTCACTTGGTAGAGAGTTGCATAACATTATTGAGATCCATAACAATGTTCTGTGGACTAACAATATTCCGTGGAATATTCTTCATGTTCAACCTGAATGATGGTATATTCTGCATAATACTGTCAGTCCCACATAACATTGTTATGGATCTGAATAATGTTATGTGGTGGTGAGTTGCCAACAACACTTTCAATTGGCACAATACGACTTGAGAGTTCTCGAGGAGCCCCGCCACCGTTGGGTCTCAACTAGTGTTGCATTTTTTATTCTAGAGGTCGGAGGCGGCATTATAAAATATTTTTAAAAATGTTTAAAATTGGTTTTTATGTTTTTTATTGAAAATCATCGAAGACATCAATCCGTGAGGTCCTTTATGGCAAATCATTGTTGAAAACATTCTCCTCTTCTAGGATCAGTTCTTCGAGATCTTCTCCGCCCAAGTATTGATCCAAGAATGAAGACATTGTGAATGCAAACCATCATTCATGACTTGTCCGATGTGCCATGTGGTGCGTTATGTATTCCAATATTTGTCAACTTGTGTGGCAATGCTCAAGGCTCAGACACTGCCATTGAGTTTGAATGTACTAATGCTATATGGTAATATGGAACAATTGTTGAAGTTGAGCGTGTCTATATTTGCCCTACTAGCATGGATTGGCTGTAGTCGTGAACTTATAATAAAAAAACATAAAAAATGCCTCAAAATTTGCCGAGTATTTTAAAATGTGTATTTTAAAATAAATTAAAAAGACATGCACCCCTAGTCTCAACGGACAAGTATGTTGGTTGGGGGATGGTGCATTGTGGCAACATTGCGAAGGGAGCATATTGGTTGAACATGTTGGTAGAAGTTTGGGTCACCCCAACAAGCCGCGTCGATTAAGGCAAATGAGAAATTTGAGGTTGTTATGTTTTCGTCCCTAATGCAGTATGTAAGGTTTCTTTTCAAACTCAACAGTCATTGGACTCTTCATAAAGCAACTAGTGTGTGAAAATTGTGTGTATAAACGCAACGTGTACATTATTAACAAAAGATCATATTGTGGGGCAACCTTCATGTGTTTTGAATGTTGCAACTTTCATGCCAAGCATTCCAAGTCCTAAACTAATACCAAATTCAAAATTGAAGACTTTGTTTCATGCTGGAAGTTAATTGCACATGAATGGCTATACATATGCATATCTTATTGAGGGTTTTGTATGCATGATTTTGTCTAAATATGTATGGGATTTTTTTGGGATTTAATTTATCTCTTACAAGTAATTTTTTCTATATAACAAAGAAATTGTATAAAATATAGTGTCCTCCCTCAATTCTAAGTTGTGGTATGGTCTTCTAGAACATCATTAATTACAAAATCAGGTTATGTGATTGTCTATTTAATATCTCCTCTACATCAAAATACCCCTAGAATAATATCCCTTCGTCGCACAGGGCATACAAACCATTGTTGGGCATGTATTCAAATTCACGCCAAATCCCTGCTGGTTATCAAGGTGGTCCTTTCGATTTATAACCGTGGTTCTCAAATTTTCAAATAACTAGACCTAATTCATAACCGTGGTTCTTAGAAAATCAAAATCCAATCAAGTAAACCTTCTAAAAACATCGCCGGTTCTTTGTCGGTTCTTTTATAAAAACCACTAGATCTTTAAATTATTATTTTTAATAACCAAGACCAAATGTTCTTTCATTGTCAAAACTCTCAAAACCCCAAAACTGAAGGTTGTTTGCTTCTAAGTTGTCTATGAAAACTAGAACCGAAGGTTAGTTTCAAAATCAAATACCCATCAACACTGATACAAGCCCGCTTAATGAGTCACCCCCGGTGGCCCATGCCCTCCATGGGGCGCTTTCTGAAAAATATGAATTTTCATTTTATTTAAATTTTAATTAAATTTCCCTACTTTGTGTTATTGTCCACGTCATGTCGCCACCTTCCTCCAGTTTTCCACTATACCCACCTTTTGCAATTGTGCTAGCCCCACCTTTTCACATTGTTCCAATGTTCTATCTTTTTGTCTCATGTTTCTTTGGGGCGGAATCAACATTGTTTTGGAGAAAGCTACACTGATTATCCCAATTAGTGAGGGAGGGCTCACAACACATGTGAAAAAATTCATGAAGGTGTACTAAATTTCTTGACACTATGAACTTAGTGCCACCAAGAGATCTAGGAAGCATTGACCATCCCAACACTATTCATTAAATATACTATTCATAACAGCACTCTAACCTCCCTAATAGCATGCTTGTGGCAACCAAAGTGCACATGATATTAAGGAGGTATGCAGTGTTAACATGGATGCATGATAATAGAGAATTAGTGTAGTGTGTGACATTATGGATTAACACAAAGTCAACATTGCAATAATGACAAAGATGACAACATGATGTGTGCGAATGTGTGCTTTGAATTCTTTGGTGGATTATTTTAATGTCAAAACCCATGATATATGAGAGGGAAATGTGACAACAAGGAGGGAGATTTAAACTAAGCACATCCGTTCCCTAGGATTTGGGGATAAAAAAGAGGTAGTGACATTGCAGAGGGCAACCTTACAAAGGTTAGGGTGTATCACTGAAAATACCATCACTATTCACTAACAAGCATGTGTTTGCATGTTATTTTTTATTACTCTACAAGCACCTCATAACACGCATTAATTTTCTTGAAATGTGTGATAAATGAGCACGTATTCATGAATTTAGCATCATTCAGTAAAATTTTCGTCCCTTGCTAATCTTGAGACTTAACAAAATAGTGTGTGTCTCGGGAGTTAGTACCACGTGCACTAATTAGGATAATCGGTTTAGAGAGCATAAAACCGGAGTATTTGGTGGCACCTATCATGGCTTGAAGTTGTTGTATGCCCTTAACACCATGGCCATGATCAAAACCATTGAACGCATACATAGTTACACTTGAAGTTGCATTCTTCCAAAGTAAACTTCACCAACGTCGTTGGTCCCCTCACGTAGGATCAAGTGATGAAAAACGGGTCCTTGTAAGCTCTCCTATAAAATTAGAAAGAGTAAGCGTACTTGGTAGAAAATCCATATCTATTCAACCTCCAAAAGTTCATGACGATGTTTCTTTTTTTAGTAAAGAAGACCCAAATTTGGGTTCTCATTTGGTTGCGTGGACATTAAGTCTACAAGAAATATTCCACATGGTATCATTAAATATGCATGTGACACGGCTCATGATGTCCATTCTTTTAGAACTTTACTAGCGACTTGCATGTTGCACATGCTTCAACATCAAACCACCCATTGCAATTGTACTAACAATTGAAAGCATGGCACATGAGCAAAATTGCATCGTCCATGCAATAGAAATGAAGACATGATCTTATTTTGTGACATTTAGTTGCCGGACACCTTCACAATTGTCCATGACATCGTTCAATTAATATAATAGATTCCCAAACTCCTAGTAAGCCTTGTCCCAAACCCCTTGCATCAAGACATAGTTATATATTTTATAGATAGCAAGTGACTAGAAGGGTACTAGGGAAAAATATCCATCCCTTCAACATAAGGACTTGTACTTGTGACAACATGTACAAACTTACTATCACATTAGCTCGAATTGGGGTGATGCTCACCGGACAAGACAACCCGTGACCCAATTCCATTGATCAATATTGTGTGTGGAGTTGGAAGTGTACATAATAGGCTCATATTTTGCCACAATGCGATCACCTAACATTGAGGTATATTTGCCTTGGAAAGAGACAACGAAGAACATGGTTGCAAAATGATTAGTCTCTACAATTGGAACATATGTGACAGTCACGGAGGAACAATAGATAATTGATGAAGGTACATGCAGCTACGACCAAGTAGAAGCATCCCTCATTTACGTTAACAAAAGAGGTTGGCATCTCTCTCTCTCTCTCTCTCTCTCTCTCTCTCTCTCATGTATGTATTCAATTTGGATTGTTTCATATATACATATTGTTGTATATATGAGCAAAACAAATGAGTATATAAGTTCAATATGTCTTTTCATATTTAAGCCCTCATAGCATACAATTTTTAAGTACATGTGAAATGGTTGATAACAATATTGTGTACCTAATGTTGGCTATACTAGTAGACTTGATACATACCTATGGAGTATATGGGAAAAGGTGAGGACCATACTTCAAGCCCATACCTATAAACCCTAAAAAAAACTTGAGAAAGGAGCCATGTGGAGGCATCCAATAAGGGCATAATACTGCTTGATTTGGTACATCCAAATGGGAGTAGCTTAATTTGAAAGAGATATGGCCTTTTAAGTAAGGGATTAGGTTAGTGGAACCCTTAACCTTTATTTTACCTTTAAACAATGAGCAGTAGCGCATTCTTGGTGGTAAGTGCTATCAAAGGTCTACCGAGTCATGCATTGGTGCCATGAAACTGTCAAGACTACACGTGTGATGGCGATAGTTGGGGTGCAAAGAGTTTTTACTTCCATATGTGGAGCAGAATTATAGATATTGGACGCAATAAAAAACACGTTTCCTTCTTGCTTTCAAAGTTTAACTCTTTGTATGTATACATGTGACGTCTATAACATGTGGAATATTGATGCGAACACTTGATATACACAGCTAAACTCATTTTGCGATGTTGGTAGGATGGGCACACATGAGGCAGTTCCTTCAAGGATGCAATCATAAGAGCTTGTTGTTAAGAGGCAGGAGGTTATGCGTATGTTGTGTGGTGTCGTGCATTATGCTACACTAGTAGAGAGGACTTTGCCTTGATGGGAATATGTAGACATCATACATTTGCCATGTCCTTGAGATTTTCGGCAAATAGGAAGTTTTTCAGTCCACGCAAAGTACACTAACCATGTTTGCATGTTGCTTACATGAGCAAGTGATGCCCAAACCACAAAACAATCTAGTGGTGATAGTTGGTATTTGTTGCTACAACAAAGGACAAACAAGTTGCATGGCATGGCAAAACCTAAACAAACCTCAAACTTTCTTTTTGTGCATTGGGACATACGAATTGCTTGGACACGTTTCAATTTTGAATCACATTACATTAAGCAAAAATTGTGCAAGAAAGTAGTGCCTTGTAAGAGGGTGACCCCACCCACCTTCCCGGGTATCTCTCTGTGAAGATATCAATGTCATGCATAGAGTCACGATAATCTATCCAAAGAATCTAATAAGTAAAGAGGTTTGCTCTAATGAAGTTAATGAGGCAGTGCTAATTGAAGTACTACATATCTACAGTAATATGTGCAATTAGGTCTCCCCCACACTAATTTATCAACATTCCACACTATTATGGATATTTATTACTACAATACCAAAATACAATATTTATTCTTTTATTGTGGTTGTTATACGGATGAATTACAAGCTATAAGTTTTGTGGTATGATTTTGACCCAAGGTAATTTGCATGAGTAAATAGGCAACTTATTTACAAAAGCAACCTAATTGCATATTACTATCAATGTAGTGAGAATCCACATTTTCCTAAGTTGTAATTGTTGTTGGTTGAGGATGAAGTCAAGAAGCCTTACTTTGGTTGATTTGGTGGCAATCAATAAACCTTTATGCTAATAAGGTGACGTCTCGGGGAGATCACTCTCTTGTAAAGTTGAACAACCATGTGCGAACACTTTACATCTAAAAAATCCTACTTTTTACATAAAGCATCACCAAAATGGGTCAAAATTTTATCAATTTTTTTCATGAGTAGATATACACGGTATCTATTATATAGTAAAAAATGGTAACTAAATTTGATGATTTGTTTTTTTTATAAAACATACCGTTTCTAACTAGAATGACGTAGAATTGAGCTAAAAAAATTACTACAAAAATGAAGATGAATAAAAATTTCAAAAAAATATACAAAAGATACTATCAATGGTTATGTATGTGCAGAAAAAATATCATAAATTTTAAAATTATCTATGGCATTAATATAGGGGTAGCAAACTTTGTTCGCACGTGGTGTTCAACTTGACAATGGAGTGATCTCCCCGAGGGTGACGTCAGTAGATAGCTAGTTTGGCACACATGTCAAAAGTTGGTCCATCACTTAATAATTTTAAATATTTGACATTTTTTTAAGAAATTTTTATTATCAATTTTGGCTTGTTCACCAATACATGAGCAGTAAGTAGTAGGTGTTCACAATGCACATTAAATTGATTGTAAGTGGGAATAGTGTTCACATTCCATGTGGGCTTCATCTCTCTTAGTAGAAGTGATTTACCCACTTATCTTAATAGGACACGATTCCAAATGAGTGCAACTTCTATGTGGAAACTATTAGGTTCACAAACATTTAGGTATGATAAAATATTGTGAACATAGACCAAGTTCTTAGTACACATCCTTGCAATTTCATGATAACCCATATTCCTTGCGACGACTTAGGATGACCTTGCACATAATGTGAGCCCCTTCTCCACCTAACATCCAAAAGTCAACTATAAGCACTACATAATCACGTGTAGAGTGAGAATCTACTATATTTCCAAAATAATCTGACATGTGTTTTAAGAATTCTTTTTGTGTCAAACCAGCTATTTGGCTATAGTATGCGGGTGATGTTTGGTTACTTTTCTTAATCCAAGACCTATATTTGACATAACATTATTCAGACCCATGACAGTGTTCTGTGGGGCTGACAATATTCCAGAGAATATTCCCGGAAATTTTCACATTCAAACTGAATGTGAAAATTTCCGGGAATATTCTCTGGAATACTGTCAGCCCCACAGAACATTGTCATGGGTCTGAATAATGTTATGGATTGGTGGGTGGTTATGCGAGGATCAAAGAACAAACAATGCCATAAAGACATATGTTTAAAAGAAATTACACTACGTCTTCAATTTTACCGGTCATTCATACACAACAATGAACATGGTTTGGAGGACCTAATAGTATTCAACTAAGGAATCAACAAACGTGCACTTTTGATAACCCTAACTATATCATAGGAGGTATGATTCTCAATCCAAATATTATTGAGGTTTCATCATAGAGTTCTAATTGAACATAAATTGGAAGATGTAAACCGAAGATCATCCACATACCTACCTTAGGGCCACTTCACACACAAGCCAAGAGCCGTGACCATGAAATTGTGAGAGCCCAAATGAAAGTGTCCAAAGGCTGTCCCAAGACACCTCCAAAATCATGTAATGTGGTCATGGACCCTCAAGTGTAGTGTGAAGTCATATGTGACTGGCCCCTCAACCAAATGTTATCTCAATGAATTTTTGTTCATGCGGGTCCTCACACATGATAGAATGAAATAAATCAATAGTTGTGAGTGTTTGGAGTGCCATGGTCCCCCGGTTTTGTGTTAGGCCTACCTCCAAGAGGTGGTTTTTGAAAATAGTCCACGTGACCATGCAACATGATCCAATTGATGCCATGTAGGAATCCATGTAGACTTTACATCCATCTTGCATTCACATACTCCGTTGGTCCCTCAAGCGTAGTGTGAAGCGAACTTGGACCGGCTCCAACTTTTCCACCAATGAGAGTGCTTGAAGTGTAATGGTCACGGGCACTTAGAGTGATAGGAAATTTGCAATCCTACAGTTGCAATCCACTTGTTAACAATAATAATTTTCGGCAGCTTGCACTGTTTCCTGCAAGCTTGACTGTACTGGCACTTCTAATGTCGAAGACTTCAGAAACCAAGGCTTCTCTTGATTGTTGTACTAGAACCTTACAGTTGAATTGCAGCTGCTACTGAGGAGATGCCTCTCGTTGTTAGTTAAGCTATTTCACATGTATCAACGTTCAAGTTGTACACACAAACTATATATATATATATAAAAGGTATGCTGGTGTTATTTGGTTACTTTCCTTAATCGGGCACCCATATTTGAATGGTGCATGGTAAGGTGTGCGATTTAAGAACAAACACCGTATGTGGTTGAGGCATCTATAAGCGGTAAACAAGAGATTTTGCATATGTTTAGGAGGAGGAATAGCAGGAAATTGATTTTCTTGCAAAGAGAAATAAATTCTAAGGAGAATGCAATTATTGTTGAATTTTATAAAATATGGAAATTGCTACAAATTTCAAAGTGTAAATTTCAAGGTTATCCATAGTCGATTTGCAGGTTATCCCACAACGGCTTATCTCAATGCGTCTCCTTGGCTATGACAATTGTCAAAACTCTTCTAGGGGTAGAGTAGAGGTGCTCATAACCGATCACTTGAGAGAATCTCTGCTAGATATGGAGAAGTATAAGGCGATGCGATTTTGTCATGTGTAGGAAGATAGTAATCAAGAGGACTGCAAAGTTTTCGGTAATTTTATATTTCTTAAATTGAAATTACTGTGAATCTTTGAAGCCAAAAGTTGGCCCGAACATATTGCCAATGTCTAGAGTCTGCCATAACCACTCATTTTAACCACTCGTTCCTCCTCACTTTAGCACTCAAAACCAAGACATGTGTCGTGGCATTATTGGTTCCGGCCTAATCAATATCCAGTTCTAGCCTGATTGAAATTCAATCCCAACCTAATTGATATTCCGGTACCCTATAGATTGCCGATGGGGTCTTGATTGGGAATAGGCTCCTCTACTATAATCAATCACAAGCCATCACCACATAAACTTTAACTTTGTTTGCCTAAAAAAAATAGATCTCATCTATGTCGGCATTACATGACCGTAGTGAACGGTAAATGGACATGGTCGACTATGGATGCCTTAACCTTAGACACATGATGTTAAAGAGATGGGACCGCGTCTTCAGTTTCATTGACACACTATATTCAATAGTCAACACAATTGGGATGACCTAAATATTCATTTAAGGAATCAACACGCATAAACATCCGATAACCATGTTCAATTAAGGGGAAGCCTAATTTTCAATCCGGTTTTTGTTGATGTTTCATCATTACATTTGCAAATGCAATAGAAATTTCAAGATGTAGAGTTCATCATTTGACAATAAGGAAGATAAGCCTAATGTGGACACCTCCAACTCTATGGAATCATCCAGCCCATGGATTTGAGCATCGGAAGCTTGAACATGTTAGCAATTGTGAATCATGACCAAAGAATTTGAAATTGTTGACATCAGAGTTGAGGAAGTTGTGGATCTAGGCTCTGGAATCAAAGATTCTCCGCTTTCCAATTTGGTGTTATAGGGGGGAACTCTTTTATTGTTCAATGTTGTGTAAGTGGACAACATCAACAAAAGATTCTACATGGGTCATTTGCCAATGAATACCAAGTTGAATGCCAATATTGGTTGTATCATGTCTCTAAAGTGATCACGGGTAATATAAAATGTTGTCGGATTGGCTTTTCATTATAGAATACCAACAATACAAGTTGGTCATCACCTCACATGCACATGCTACCTCCTAATTTGCTGTAGTGTTTTTGGGCACCCCCCTCCGAGGGAGCCTAAAAATACCGCACAAGCCCTTCGGTGAGGGTGGCATGCCTTGGCAGGTGCCCAAGCCGAACCCAAACGTTATGATATTTAATGAGTATTTGGGTTTGTGGAGGAATTTGGTAATCGTGTTGTATCCATCCGGTAGGTTGTACCTAGATTATAAGTACCTAAGGTAATTATCTAGGCTACATCAATTTCCCTAACCTAATGCCTAATCTATCCTAGTCTAAGCGCAGACGCACCGGCCTTGGGATCAAGGCAACCTAACCCTAATAAATAAAATAACCTTACCTCTTACTTTGGGCCACATCTAATTCCTTACCTCTTATGAATTAAATTCTCTAAATGGGGGGACCTTAATTAAATCTCACCCTCTCAACCTTCCTTCTTAGTTATGGTTAATTGAACAAAGCCTATATTATTAAGTTCATAAATTATGGCATCACCACCTACATGTTTGGTGTACACCTTAACCCGAATCTTTTAAGGCCCTGTGTGGGTCTCTTGAAGGTTAATTGATACTTACACCCTCCAATCTTTGCCGCCAGAGAGGGGGGATGATATCAATCTTCCGAGTTAAGTTCCTGGTTGTTTTTTTGTCTACGGGGATTGTACGAATTTTGTTGGTTATAAATTAGTTTAACACGGTTTGATCACAAAATTTCAACTTAATGAGATCGGGAAATAACGGCAACCTATATATTCAACATGTTGCACAATTTTCAAGGGTTGCGGCCATCACTTCCAACTCTTGGGGCCAACAACATGATGGTGGTTTTGTGGGTTATTACCCCCTCCTTATCACCTATAACATACAAAGTGATCATGCCAATGATTATTCCGACTTCACTACACACGAACGAGCTATGAATGAAAAAGTTACTACCACAACATTTAACCAAGAGGCTTCGTACACATGGGAGTTGGAATCCCCCCTCGGCAGCTAGGTAGGTGATGCATCTCTAACCTTACATGAATAGTTGGGTTGGATTAGAATTTTATCTTTGTCACGCTCCCTCCATTCCTAAATTAAAAGGTATAGGGTTAAAAAAACTTATTGGTTGATTCCCATCTTGGTTTGGTGATGGTTGGTGTGGAACCCCTACTTCAATTCTTGGCCGTCCACGGCATAAACTCATACCCTCCAACCTTGGATGGACGAACATCTTTTTATAAGATAGTAGACATCATTTCATTTGAACACCCACATCTTTTGCTCCCAATCTTGAATTGGAATGATTTTTAGTAATCTAGAAAGCTAATAACAAGACCTATAATCATCCAAATATCAAAGGAACTGCATGCTTTCTTTTCTAGATATAAGCTTATAAAATCAGTACTTATAATTTTTGGGGCAGCTGAGACACCTTCATTCAAACACTCATAATTTTCAATTATAAACTTAGATTTTAGCAAGCTTACATTTTCTACAAATTTAAAATCAAGATCTATAACTGATCTAAATATTGAAGCAACTGCATGTCTCTTCTTCTAGATATGAGCTTACAAATTCAGTGCTTACAATTTTGGAGGCAATTAAGAGACCTTCCTTCAAACATTCATAATTTTTAGTCATTAAATCTTATTTCAACAACCTTATATTTTCTAGAATTCTCAAAACAAGATCTACAACTACTCTAAATATTGAAGCAACTGCATGTTTTTCCTTGTAGATATGAGCTTACAAAGTCAGTGCTTATAATATAGGAGGCGGTAGAGATATCTTTATTCAAACGTTCATAAATTTTATTCATTAAATTTGATTGCAACAAGCTTATGATTTTTAGAAACCTCAAAATAAGATCTATAATTCCTCCAAATATTGAAGTCACTGCATATTTCATTTTATAAATGTGAGCTTACAAAGTCTGTGTTTATGATTTGGGAGGTAATTGAGATACTTTTATTCAAACACTTATAACTTCTATTCACTAACTATGATTTCAATGAGATTAAGCTTGTTGAAAAACTAGGTGAGATCATAAACGTCCGGCGACCTCCGCATGCATTGTTCAATTTAGCGTACCTACCTCTGCACTGTAATTCAGTTTCATTCGGTTTATACACTACGTAATTCGATCAATCGTTCGCTCGTTCTTGAACTTAGTGTCACGTCTAAGGTGGTATGTCATTGCAGGTGGCATTGTGAGTATGGCCCCAAAGACTTCTCTGGTATAATAAAAAAAATATCCGCGGATTTATTACCACGGGCCCGGAAGAAGTTTGCCATTGCTAAAGTTGTCTCCGCTATTGAAGAAGAGAACAGGATGAAGTCGCAAAAGAAAATGAGAAATCGGAAGGCCCCTCGGAAGTTCAAGCCGAAGCCCATTATTGCGCTAGATTTGAATGCCCCACCACAATCAGAGTTGGACGCTCCCAAAGCAGTCCGAAAGAGGCCTGTAGACACCTCCAGATTAGCAGGGAACACTCAACCAGAATGGAGATTAGCTTCAGGAACAAGAGCGACGATGGGAGAGAAGCCGTTCGGAGCAGGAGCGAAGCGAAGGACCGTGGAGGAGGTGACTGAGTGTCGGCCAGGTGAGAGAGAGAGAGGCCACGTGGCAAGGAGAGCTGCAAGCCCGTAGGAGAGGAGCTGCAAGCCGTAAGAGAGGAGCTACAAGCCGTAAGAGAGGAGCTGCGAGCCCGTAGGAGAGGAGCTGCGAGCCCGTAGGAGAGGAGCTGCGAGCTCGTAGGAGAGGAGCTGCGAGCCCGTAGGAGGGGAGACTAGAGGGTTGTGAGGAAGAGAGGCAGGGACACCACATTTTATGGAACCCACCGAGTGTATTATCGGGAGCGAGCGGTAGGTTTAGGGTTACCTACCTACCTATTAGTGAACCTATTAGTAAAACTCTCACACTACCAGGTTAGAGAACTATTTAGTAGACTAACTAAGTGGAAATAGTTAGAGGTTAGTAGGGGATGGAAACATAGAGGGATGAAGTTAGAGTTTAGATGAATGAGATTAGGGGAAGTTGTAACCAACCCCTAAATAGCACATGTACATGCACAAGACATACCCCAAAATGTATTCCATCCGCACATCTAAATTTGGCACGTGCAGTTACTATTCATAGACTGTCTGAACCTAAAATTAGACTGTTGGTAGATACAGGGCTAAAAATAGCCGAATCAACACATATGGCAGTAGGGGACTAAGGCCTAACCGCCTAATTAGAAAACACATAGATTTCATACCCTATATAAAGAGGGCACTTAGGGGCCCTAATTCACCTCATATTCATTAGCACATATCTCACGTGAGCGTCAAGACAACCTCGCAAGCACGAAGACTTAAGATTTTAGTTGGCGAACTTGAAGACTTAGCGGAGTTAGTAGATAAGTTTGAAGACTTAAGGATTGGAATATTATCCTTGAGTTTAGCTAGGACATTAAGATTAGAAACATCCTAGAGCAAAAGGATCAAGGATCCATGGAAACTTAGAATGTTGGAGAATTTGGAAGCCGGAGGAACTTTGAAACTTTTCTGTGAAACTTATTAACTTACACGGAATATCATTATGGGAAATCTTAGAGATATTTGAAGGATTCAATAATACAAGACCATAATTAGCACTCAGAGTTACTTGAGAAGATTTAGCTAAAGCTAAGTGTTGAAGTTGGTGACATTGGACGAGATTACGGGAGATGTCAAAATCGGAATCATTACAAGGAATGCGGCCGGCGAAATTGGACCACATCGACCTAATCAACTCGAGCAAGATTAGGATTTCAACTCATTTAACTTTACATTATTGTGTTAAAGAGGATTCTAAATCATGACGAAGGATTCGGGAATATAGTTGGAATGAAAAGTGGAACATACATTTGATGGTAGTATTCTTGTAAAATCACAAACTTTAGATGATGAATGAAAACTTAGGAATATCGCTTTAGCGGGGAAGAATGCTTGACTCTCCGTGATTTGTGACTTTAGCACACATGCTTTAAAAGGATTAAGAATATTTTGCAATCATGAAAGATATTGTATGCAAGAGTAAATATTTCATCTTCAAACCATAAAAGATATTGTATGCAACATATTGTATACAAGAGTAAGTGCTTTTAACCTAAAAGCACTTAACCTTGACATTAAGGTTCAGGGGAACATAAACTTGAAAGACTTAGACACTTTACCCGTAGGGTTTTACAAAAGTCCTTAATACAACAATCTTGTTTAGGAAAAGATTATGTTACTCAAAAACCATATAAGATGAAAGTTCTAATAAAGGTTTAGGATCACCTAACCTTGGCATTAGAATTCAGGGGAACATAAACTTGCAAATCTAGGTCAATTACCCCTAGAGGATTCAAAAGAGCTTTAAACAACATAAGTAGCGAAACTAGGATATTTGGGAAAATACGACCACCTTCATAAGTTTAGGAAACTAGGATAACCTAATTTTGGTGGGAGTAACTTCCATGTAAACCGGTTCAGCAGCGGGTTACACCGTCTGAGTTGCTGAGGGTTGAAGGTGACCTCGACAAGGCCTTCCAAGCTGAAGGTTTCTCCCAGTGTCACTGAGAGTCAATGTCCCAAAGGAAGTAACGGGCCTGACATAGCACGGGAGTGTCACAATGTGTCTACACAACCTGTTCAAAAGGGAGGGCGCCCGAAAAAAGGCGCTGGAGTCGTAGTCCAAGGGCAAAGCCCCCAGGCTACAGAAACTGGTGCGCAATGTGCGCCCCCTCCATCACAAGATCAGTGTCACGGATGCCTGCCGAAGGCAGTTCGGAAAAGGGGCCCTTGCCAAAAGATAGTGGAAAATGTAGTGAATGAACCTCCGGTGCCCGCCGTTGATCCAGGTTTTCCACAGTTGTCGTGTCAAGAGTGCGTTCAAGGCAGTTGTGAACACCTCTCTCCGCACAGGTCCCCGCCCAAAACTCCGCCTAGGAGAGAGTGTCTACCTGACTTGAATGTCACCCCTTTGTTGGCGAAATCCCATCATAATATTGTGTTGATGAAGACTCATTCGGCGTGCAAAGGAAGAGTAAATGTTGGAAAGGAGGGAGTTCCAATGTTTCGAGAGCTCGGGGAATTGCTCAATGCCCTAACCGACACATCCGATCTCGGATGGATTTCTTCTTACACTGAAAACATTCTACTCAACGAGAATCCGTTTTACCCCGTCTACGCACTAGGCCCACATAGATCGACCAGTGGTGGATGCCACCCCACGTTTGCGGGTGCAGTCGGGGTCGAAGCATTCCCTTCCTGCTCTATCAGCGACAACGGCAGCGGTAGTGTCACGGACGACGTAGCAGACGTTCGCGGGCCCAACCTAGCCCATGCAACTAGATTGCGATCGCCACACCCAGCGACAATTGGTCGTTCTAGTTGCACCTCTCATTCTCCCCAGTGTTCTAGTTTTCTCGATAGACCCAACGACTGCCACAGTTTTGCAGACAACATTGCCGATGGGGATAGTGCAGACTGCCTTGTATGCGAATGCAAAGGGACGAAATCAACATCCGTCACAGACTCCCAGGGTGGCGGTGTCACGGACAACGACCACATATATAAGGCACCCTTTCCTTCGAACGGCGATGTTATTTCGGATGACGTGAAGGTTGAAGGCCCCCCTCAGGTTAAACCCAGAGACTCCAGAAAGCAATGGGGCCTGTCAATAAAACGTGGTTGCCAGGCTCGTTTTACTGTGAAGATTTTGTTGCACGCACCTCACATTGCTGAGCTATGTGTTCACGAGGAGCGGCACATCAACAAAGAGGGCGTCGTGGTCCATGGCGGACTAAAGGTTGGGGACCGTGGAGCAATCTCACCGCATTTATCCCCGATTATAAGGAAATTGGTAGACGATTGTCTGCGTGAGAACTACACTGTACTTCAAAGACAATATTCAGTCAAAATTTGAAGTTAAATTGTAATTTCTGCATCCACTACATTCAATTGAAAATGACACAACCACTTAGGGGTGTGTTTGAAAATACACTACCCCACTCTCAAGAATCCTAACTACAAGAATTCTAACTTATGTCTATAATAGAAGATGAAGAGAGATGTTTCTTTTGTTGAGATGGAATTGGTTGCTCTCTCTAACTAGAATTCTAGAGGGCTTCGTCCTACGAAATGAAAAAAATGAAAAATTCTTCCTAACTAGAATTTTTGAGGGCTTCGCTCTTTAAGTAAAAAAATTGAAGAGAAAATTGAGAAGGAAAGAGGGGGTTTTTATCCCCCCCTTCAATGAAGGGTTGGGCCTTCTTTTTTTCGTTCAACCGAGGGATCCCTTTCCTTGAACGGTGACAATTAATTCATCGGTGGTGAATGGAGGGGGGGGGGGAGAACGCCACCTCGCACCCCACTTGTCCAAGCCCTTAGAAAGGTTTTTGCATTTAAATTTAAATTTAAATTTTGGTTGGCAAGGGTGGCAACATGGCCCCCTCGTCCTAGTTGGCAAAATCCCTTACACTTGTGATTGTCACTTTTTTTTTCTTCTTTGGTCGCTTCCGGAATTACTGTGGAGGTCACCTTCAACCTTCCAGCCTTAGACGGTGTAACCCGCTGCTGAACCGGTTTACATGGAAGTTACTCCCACCAAAATTAGACTCCTTTTAGATTTCCATATCTTTGGTGAAGGTGTTTGTACTCATATAATTTTGTAACCCTTAATGCCCTTTTGGAATCCTTAAGGATTAAATGATCTAAATTTTCAAGTTTATGTTTCCTTGAATCTATCGTCAAGGTTAGGTGATCCTAAACCTTTAAATAGATTTGGTGACACAATACTTTTCTTCGATCAAGAGTATTGTGTTCAAGTTTCCTTTTATGAATCTCTAGGAGTAAAGTGTCCAAGTTGTCAAGTTTATGTTCCCTTAAACCTTAATGTCAAGGTTAAGTGTTTAGGGAAAGACATTTCTTATGCATACAATATCTTTCATGGTTTGAACGATCGTTTTAAGGAAAGACATTATTTTTACATACAATATCTTTCATGGTTTGAACGATCGTTTTAAGAAAAGACATTATTTTTACATACAATATCTTTCATGGTTTGAAAGATCGTAAAAGATTCTTATTCCATTCAAGAACGTGTATTTATGAAAAGGTTACAACTCTTTGAAAGTCAAACCATACTCCCTCGCTAAAGTTTCATCTCAAGATTTCATTCCATATCCAAGTTCTAGAATCCACATAATAAAATTGCTTTCATCAAATGTTTGTTCCGTGTTCAAGTGGTATTTCTCAATCTCATGTCATGATTTATAGATTTTTCTTTAAATCTCCGAGATAGAGTTTTAATGAGTTGAAATCCTAAACTTGAGTTGATATGTTGATGGGGTCTAATTTGCCGGCCGCATTCCGGTACTCAAGTTGAAATGACTCCGTGTTTGGTAATCTCCACGTCGCGTCCAACACGTTCTCTAAATTATGATTTTGACTTTGCCACCTAGCTCAATCTACCTCAAGTCACACTCGAGTGGCTTTAGGTATTCAATTTGGCTTTGCTCCATCTTTAATTCTTTCGAGTACTGCCAATTTGATTTCACGCCTTCAAGTTTAATCAATTCCCAAATCAATGTCTCCAAAAGTTCCTCCGGTTTATTTAATTTTCCAAAATCACAATTTTCTACGGATCCTTGATCCTCTTCGTGTTGAAGAAACTCTAAGGTTTCCTAACCTCCAAAGTTTGAATTAATTCGAGGATTCCTCAATCCTTTAAGCCTTTAAGTTCGGGGATATTATTTCAATCCCTTCAGATTTGCAAATGCGAGGATTACAATCCTTTAGCCTTCAAATGCGAGGATAGGTTATATCCTTTAGTCTTCAAATGCGAGGATAGTTATATCCTTTAGTCTTCAAACGCGAGGATAGGTTATATCCTTTAGTCTTCAAACGCGAGGATAGGTTATATCCTTTAGTCTTCAAACGCGAGGATAGGTTATATCCTTTAGTCTTCAAACGCGAGGATAGGTTATATCCTTTAGTCTTCGGATGCGAGGATAGTTATATCCTTTAGTCTTCAAGCGCGTCGTCCTCCACCTCGGATGGCTCGTGTTTATAATGAGGTGAATTAGGGGCCATATGTGGCCCCTTTATATAGGCTTTGAATTCAAAGGAATTACAGATGTGGCGGTTAAGGCTTTAAATGTCTGTATTTACTAATTTTAGCCATGTATGTCCGCACAGTCTAAATTCAGCCCTGTCAGATCTATTAATAGACTGTCACGTGCTTAAATTAGCTCTACTAATGAGGTACATATGGGCATGTTCTAACCGCCTAGATGTGCCATTGGTAGTTGTCATCCCCTTTCTTCCATTCATCCGCATTGCACCCATCCATTCATTCACATTGCATAAGTTCATTGAAAAGAAATGGGTAGTTATGTTCATCCGAAGGGATTTCATCCCCCTCGGTTATGTCCTTCCATCCCCCTCTATCCTAAGTGTTTACTACTTTACTTCACTAATCTATTGCATGGCCACCTAACCTACTAGTGTTCAAGCTTCACTAAAAGGTTAACCAATCAGTGGGGTGGGCCCGTGCCCTAATCCCCTCACCCGCTCTCGGTGGTTTCTATAATATGGTTTGGTCCCTCAGTTATCTCAGCTTTCACTTAGTGCCACCCCGGCTCCTTGGGCCTTCAGTCTCCCTCCTGGTGGGCCTTCGCGCAGCTTCCCTTCGATGGGCTTTCACCCCGTTCCCGCCATGTGGCTCGTCTCCTTCCTCGAGGTCTGCTCCTCGTCTGCTCCCCTGGCCTTCTCATCGGTTGCTCCGAACGGCTCCCTCGCTGCCCTGTCTACGGCAGTCCCTCAGTTACTTTGGCTCTCACGCTCCCCTGTTACACCAGTTTCCGAATTCCCCTATCTCCGTTGGTCCGTCTTGCCCTTCCTGATGCTTGTTTGTGGTATTTGGATCCGAAGGCTCCACAATTACTCATTTTTCGTCTGCTTGATTTTCGTCTGCTTGATTTTTGTTTGCTTGAATTAGTTGCTCATAACTTAACCTATCTATTTACTAACCCTCTATTTTAACATTTCCAATTCGGGTAAAGGGCATTTCCTTTTTACCCCTTCGGTTTCTAATTTTCTATTTGCTCAAGATTCTTACACCAAAGGTAATACATACCTAGCCAAGCTCGTAGGGTCTTTCTTTCTAACCCACGGGTGCAAGCATAGTAAAGTGGACCAAAAAAGTGCTCCGGTATATGAAAGCCATGATTTTCTTGGTCAAACGCCTATAAGTAGTAGCAAAATGTTGTTTAAAATAGATTATTTTTCATGATGACTTCTATTATTAAGTTAGGTATTCAAATATAGAATATCAATATGAGATCTTTAAAACCTATCATCAAAAGTGACTCGTAAAAGCAACTGACTAAATATAGTTTTGAACGTAAATTTCATGACCTTAAATATTTTGAACTTAGAATTTCTTTTCATATTCCTTGAATTCATTATAAACTTGAGGTCATCGTAATTTTTTTCTTCAAAAATTCATAATTTAATGTAATGTAATTGTATTTTAAACAAGTTTTTGACAATTATCTTTTCAATGACACCCACTTGCACCACCACTTGCACCGTCTTCTAAAATACATATACGTTGTTTGAAATTGTTTTTTGTGAACATAAATTGCTTGGCTTTGTAGATTCATATGTTTTCTAAATGTTTATGAATTTTTATTTCATAAAATTCAAAGTTAGTATATTGTTTTGGATTACTTTCACTTAAACCTGAGCAAGGATCAAGAGCACGGGGGGTTCACTCCATGTCAAGTTGAACACCATGTGCGGACAAAGTTTGCTACCCCTATATTACATGGAATAGATAAATTTAAAAATTATAAATTTTTTTCTACATATACATAACCATTGATAATATCTTTTGTATATTTTTCTGAAATTTTTAGTCATCTTTATTTTTTGTAGTAATTATTTTAGTTCAATTCTACGTCATTCTAGTTAGAAACGGTATTTTTTATTAAAAAAACAGATCATCAAATTTGGTTACCCATTTTTACTATGTAATAGATACCTTGTATATCTACCCATGAAAAAAAATTGATAAAATTTTGATCCATTTTGGTGATGCAACTTACCAAAAGTAGATTTTTTTTGGCCGCACGTGGTGTTCAACTTGACAATGGAGTGACCCCCCGTGATCAAGAGCTGTCCACTTTACCGTGCTTGCACCCCCACCTTAATCTAAATGGTTTTTGGCTAAATTTCCCTATTATTAATCTAATGATTTTGGTTAAACACCTCAATTGTGAGCCTCTTTGTTGTTGGAGGCAATTCTGAGGCTCACATTTGCCCACCTTGGACACAAAATCAAACGTTTCATAATTCGATAGATATCACTCTTCATTGTAAAGAATGGTGGGTGTAGTTTTATTTAGGAGACAAAGAATGTCAAAAGAAACTGACCAAACAACACCTATATACCTTATGTTGGCCACATATTGTTGAGTACCACAACACTAAAATGATATTTAGTGTTTGATTATATTTAATGTTTTTACCACCCTACCATGCTCAACACTAATTTTCAATTCCTTGACAATTAGTGTTAGACATAAATGTGTCGCTACCTTCCCTACTGCCACCTATCTTCTTGTGAAGCATGGATTTCATTGGACTTGCGATTTTTTCATATCCTTACTAACACTAAATTCAAACATGTAACTTCCACATATTACCATAGTTGATATTTAGTGTTTGAGTTCACATCTCATGTTATTTACTTTCATAGGGTTATTGACATTCAGTGTATGCATTCAGTGTATGCGTTCGTATTTAGTGTATCAAACACTAAATAACCTTTTTAGTGTAGCAAGGACATACAATATAACGTATTTGCACGAATCCAACAGCTGCAACATGATGAAACTTTGAAATGCCCATCAGTCTAACTAACCCGTATCGCGACTTTAATCAAAAAAATGTTCACTAATATTTATACTAAGTTAAGTACAAGACTAAGTTCCATGTGTAGCAACAATTTGCGATTGTGAAAATGATGCATCAAAGTTGAGCGAGTGCAGGGCCAATGTTTCAGCAAGTTTAAGGTATGTGGGTGATATTCGGTTCAATTTTCATGTTCTTCAGCTTCTACCGATTAGGTCTACACGAGAGAACTCGTGTCGCATTGGCAAAATCTACAATGAAGCATCAACAAGAACCTGATTGAAAATTGGACTTCTCCTTATTTAGTAATGATCATCAACAGTGCATGTTTGTTGATTCTTCAATTGAATACAGGGGGTCTTCGTAGTTGTGTTCACTACTGAGTTTCAAGATGTAGTCCAATCTCTCTTAAATATGTGGCTTCATGGTGTTTGTTCTTTGATCCTCACCGAACGATACACAAATCCAATATAAGTGTTTGATTCGTGATAGTAACCAATAGCACCCACATGCCTTTGTAATCAATTTATACTATTCCAAATTTTAAGTTTAGGATCATGTTGCAGGGGCTCGTAAGGATATATACTTTAAATGCTCAAATTTTAGTAAATAAAAAATAAAATAAAAGATAATGTCTGTAACTGAGTATCGGCATGAATGTGAGCCCGTTGGCCTAATGCTGATCACGGGGCTCAGATTTTAGTACTAAATACTCATTGAAATGAAGTTGATTTTAAAGTCTAGGAAGCCAAAAAGGCTAATGCCATTGGGATTGAAAGTACATCAAGATGGTTTCAAACTAACTACTTTTCTAGAGTGACGGAGTGCAGTAGCCACTGTGAGATAGAGGCCAATGTCCACTTGGTGGTCCAATTGAAAGAAAGACTCGAGGCTTCCTATAACTACATTCTCAAATAGTGATGGGGTTATATAGGGGACATTCCAACACTAATTGTGCCTCTTTCAACTGCATTATAGGAGCAAAAGTGGCATGGTCTAGTATCTCTAGAGACAGGGATAGTCGGCTCTTGTCTAGTTTTAATGGCAAGTCTATGGTTCAAGGTGCGGTAGGCAACAATGATCTTGCGTTGTGGTGGTGTCAATAATTGCTTCAAGTACAATTCACATTTGTATTTGAGAAAATCAATATGTTCAAGTTGGCACGTGCAATGTGGCAGTCATGTCTACCCTAACATTAAAATCATGTATTGCAAGACCGAGGGAGTCCCTTTATGTACTTAGCTCGTGACTGGGATGTTTGTCAAAATTTTAATTAAATATATGGGTCCCCCCCAATTGTGTTCACTATTGAGTGTGAAGTGGTTAATACATTTAAAGGTGTAGTCCAATCTCTCTTAAATATGTGACTTTATGATGTTTGTTATTTGATCGTCACTTAACCACACACAAATCAAATATAAGTGTATGATCAAGAACAGTAACCTACAACACCCACATACCTTAGTAATCAAATATGCTAATCCAAATTCTAAGTTTAGGGTCATATTTAATTGTATATTATATTCCATCCTATAGTTAGCATCTGACATGGACCTCCACTAGAAACTTACCTTCATGGGAACAAACTTAGAAAATAGGAAGAAATTGACGCCTGTATGGATATTAAGAATATTGTGAGTATTGTCGGTATTTTCAATGATAGTGTTGCTATGACTAGTATTTCTAGTAAATAATACCGTGATGAAAATTGTTTGTTATGAATAGTGCCAGGAGCATAACTCCACCCAAATTTCCAAGTGTCAGCCTGAATGTATGAATAGTATACAAATATTCTTACTTTGTTCAGAGGCCCCACAAAATATAACTGACATATTCCAAGGTCATGGAACCGACCCACATGGCTGGATAACATGACAGTCATGTTGCATGAGCTTGTAATGGATATAGAGTAGAGTTGCTTATAACCGATCACTTAAAACTAATTGTGCCAGATCTGAAGAAGTAGAAGGCAATGCAATTTTTCCCGTGTAGGAAGATAAAAATTAGGAGGATTGCCAAAAACAAAATTGAGTAAGTTTATTCCTAAAATTGGCCCAAACATATTGCCAATGTCTAGAGTCTACCATAGCCACGCATTTCAACCGCTCATTCCTCACTTTAACACTCAAACCAAGGACATGTGTCATGGCACTATTAACTCCGGCCTGATCGAAATTCAATCCCCAACCTGATCAAAAAACTCACCCCCAGCTTGATCGAAATTATGGCACCCTATAAGTTTCCGGTGGGGTCCCGATCGGGAATAGGCGCCTCAACTCTATACTTTCAATGCTCAAAACTTGGTATTAAATATGCAATATGTTCAAGTTGGCACGTGCGGTGTGGCAGTCATGTCATGTCTTCCCATTAACGTTAAAAGTCGGGTATTAACTTAGAGGACCAAGCGAGTCCCGCTTATAATACACTTAGTCGCTCGTGACCGGGATGGATATCCAAAGGATCCGGTGAGGGATCCACTCCGGGAAAGACGTCTGCGGTAGCCAGTGGATCTAAAAAACCCTTTCAATAACAACTAACTTACTTCGAAGCGGGGGAGCAAAGCTCGAGGCCAACTTGTCGTCGTACTACTTCTTTCCCAAGTTCCAACTCATCAGAATCAGCAAGCGAGCGGAGCTAAAAGGCACACATTTGATTGCGAGGATGATTCAGATTCAGGAGGCTCGGATTCTTCGGCTGCCCATGAGTGGATGCGCCAATTGTCGAAGTCGCGATCGACGAACGATACTCAAAGAGTTTTCAGATTTGCATGACCTCGTGTCATCGACTCACCACCTCGTTTGTATACTACCCACATCCACATACGACATGGGCGTTGGGCAAATCGTAACATGACTCACGTCGTTATGTTATATCTTTAACCTCCTTGTCAATGGGCTAGAATATCATTTACGTGATCGTAGCAACCTTCTAAGGCACGTGGGCCTAATTTGTGGTCACAATACAAACAACATGTGAGTCTTAGGCAACCATCGTCTTACGTCAGTGAAAGAACGATGCAAGTCTATCAGTTTGGAAGGTTTGTGAATTTTCTAGTGACGTAGGACAAGATTCCAATGACACGGGACAGTTGTCCGTGACTCGGATGTGACAAGTGTTGTCATTGTTTTGAATTAGACACCAACGGCTAAGTGTCATATGGGAAGGCTTGTAGTTGAGAATAAACATTAAAAAAGACATGTGCTACTGCGATGAAATTGGATATACATGCTCAAAATCTAGATACCATTCTAGGTCCAACAATTAATACAAATAAGAGGGTCTGTGACATGTGTGATTGTCAGAGGAACGAATTAGAAGTATTCCATATATACCTACCATTGGAAGAGGCTCTAAGTTGAGTTAAATATTTGAAAGCATGTCGTTCAAAATTTGTTGTGATATTGTGACATCAAGTGCTCAACCACTGTAAGGTAGATGTGCCTATTTGGGTTACTTATCTTAATCGGACACCAATATTTGAGTGGTATGTGATTGCCTGTGGCTTCACGAATGGATACCAAAAAGTTGCATGTTTAAAGAAGATGCTCAAAATATGCTAAGCACCATAGGTTCAATAGTCAACATAAGTGAGAGACCAATCAATGAACACCATATTCTTCACATTGATGTTGAATAAGATATTCATATGATCTCCAAAATTTATGAGGAAAGTGACTACGACCTCAATTTGGATTTCCTAAACATCTTATACTGATCGCGTGTTCCATGTCCTAGGAGAAGTTGACTAGTCGAAAAATTTAACCATTTAACCCCTAAACATTCAAGCCTTCACATTCCATTTTCGGGCATCTCCAGCATTAGTGCTGAAATATTCTTTTTGTGAAAATGTGAAGACAATCAAACCACATTTGCTAGGTAAGACTAACATATGAAGAGGGCCTTCATTTGGGGGGGGGAAGAGGTAGAGAAAACTCTGATTTTTTTTTCACGACCATTTCAATCATGCCACAAATTTTAGAAAGTTGGAAAATTTGCCATAATACTCCTTTGGCAAGATGAATTCACAAAAGTGCAAACTCAGTTTCATGATTTTACAAACCAATTTAGTACTAGGCTCTACCAAATTCATTGGAGTCATGAACCAAGTTCATTGTATAGACAACCAATTTAACTTGAACTTTCAACCAATTTCACTACATGTTGTGAACAATTTCATGATTTGGTTCCCATATTCAGAACTTCACAAAATCAATTTCATGAAATGTAGAATTTTATTTCATGAAGAATGGTACATCATGTATAAGATTCTCCTAATCGCTCCCCACGAGTAGCTCTACCAAATTTCGATCGACCTTTCTTATCCAACCTTTGACCATGTTTGAAATGGTTGCTTGCACATCATCATTAATGTGACCTAGTACTCCTTTGGTAAGATGACTTCACAAAAGTGCAAACTCAATTTCATGAAGGTTCCAAGCTAGTTCATGAACCTTCCAACTAATGTTACAAGAGTGCTCTACCAATTTCATGAACCTTCTATATTGGTTCATGATTTTTCTTATTGCACTATGTGGTTTTTGTATTCTCAACTTCTCAATTCTCGCCTCCTCCTTTCACATTCTTGGCCTTGTTGTTGTTCATTAGATCCTCTTTGTTTTGTGTTTACCTTGAAGCCTCTACCCTTGACGTCAATTTTTCTTTGGTCTTTCATTATAGTACCTCAAAGCCGGAAGCAAGCAATGTTGGTTCTTCTCTGGTCTTGAGTATTGTACATTGAAGCACGCAACACGAACCCAATGTAGTTGGAGCACACAATCTCGTGGATTTGATTATGGGAAGGGTGTTGGCCGTTTGAGCAGAACACACAACGTGTTTGGAGTGCCTTGTCCAGTTGTGTCACATTAATGTTGATGTGAGGTTGAGGCATCTATAACTGATAAAATAAAAAGAGTTGGCCGAGGAGTTGGCATATGTTTAGGAGGTGTAATAGTGGGGAATTATTTTTAGAATGAAATTATTTTTATTAAAAATTTGTGAATATGGAAATCACTACAAATTTCAACGAGTAAATTTTAGGGTCACACATAGCCGAATTACAGGTTAATCCATAACCACTCATTTCAATGCTACTCCTTGGCTACGACGACTGTCAAAACTCTTGTGAAGGTAATCAATCATAAATTGCCACCACATAAACTTTAACTTTGTTCACGTAAACATTATGGATCTCATCTATGTCGGCATTACATAACCCTAGTGAGGGGTTAAATGGACCTAGTCAACTATGGATGCCTCGACCATACAAGCAATCACTTCAAACATGGTCCAAGGTTGGATAAGAGAGGTCAATTGAATGAGCATGTGCGTAGGAATTTGAGTGGCCTTAACTACTAAATTGAAGTGAATGATATCCATATATGTTATGTGCAAGGTTGGATTCAAGCACGTGTGTTTTTGGTACAACCAATTTTTCTTGTCAAGAATAATACAACAAGCATTATGTGTTATGATTTATGTCCTCCTACACCATACAAGTAAGAATAATATAAAATTAACCCACAAAATGGCACCTACTTTATAGCAATAGAATTCATTCAATAAAGTTCATGTACATACCACCCCCCCAAATAAACACCCTCTTCACACATGTGTATACCATAAGGTATACTAAGTGGCCGCCATGAGAGTGTGCATGTCACATCAAGTTGAATGCCACATTAAATCATATACACAATGCAACCAACATGACATTTACCAAGTTGGCAATTGTGTCCACCTAAGTGTATGCCCGTTGGATTGGACAAGTTTGTTGGGACTATCAGCTCTTGAGGCTTTATAAGCTACGACAACATGCTTGTCCCTCATGTCTATAACCATAATTGTTCATTGTCTACCAAAGTATGTTATAGTGGGCCCTTATTTGGAGGTTTTCATCAACCCAATGTTCTCATATATGCTTTTCCAACGCCTCTAAAAAAAGCCCTCTTAACCATAATCAGGGTGCAATTCAAAGGAATTATTCTCATATATTGTCAGACAAGCATGCCACTGGAATTATGTTCTTAAGAGCATCTCCACCTTGCGGCGTTAAAGGGATGCGCTAAGCCCTTTAACGCGGCCTTCACAGCCATGCCTCGCCATTTGTGCCTCTACACTTGCCAACGTCGCTGGGATCAATTTTTTTTCTTGCACCCGCATTTTGGAGTATTTGGGGCTTGTCATTATCTACCGGGGGGTTTGTGTTGGGTCAAGGATTGGGGGAGCATAAAAAACTCACCCCTCCCATCTTTGTTGATAAATCTTCCCATTAGGTCTCATTAGAGTAGATTGGGATCTTTAACATTGGTATAATATTAATTTGACATAAAAATAGGAATAAGATTACATTGTGTTTCTATGCTTTTTCACCCCCATGATAGATGTCATGAACGTTACCTTATTATAAAAGGATAAATTTATGTGACTCTCAACAACAACCAAGCCCCAATTGACCTGCCCCCATGAACCCAAACACCTACACTTAATTCATCAAAAACTCATCAAAAACTCACAAATGGCACACCCCCCCTTTGAACTATTATTTAAAGGAGCCCACCTCCCGGAAGGTAGGAAATATGTCTACCCTGTCACCTGGTAAAACAAGATTAGGGTAAGGAAGAACTAGCTCCCATTCACGTCCATGCAAATAAAAAACACCAATGTTTTTTTTTTAAATTTATTTTAAATTTTGTGACACCTTCCAAAGAAGGATGAAAATGGATAGTAACATTATACACCTCCTTTTATTATTATTATTAAGTAGGCTTGGCCCTGATTTGGGATCTGAAACCCCGATTTAATGTAGTGGGACCCAATTAAAATTAATTAACAATAAACTTGGGAGGGGGATATTGTTTTTCCTCACCCCCCATGGTAAGTGTCATGAACCATATCCCTCATCAAGCCTCCATAACCTACCTACCGATGGCCACACGTTTTCCATGTCAGTTGTGGACTACTACTGTGCATTTTTAATTTTATTTTAAAGGATTCAATTCTTAGTGTTTTATTAATCACATGTTTCAAATGTGCATAATATAGATGGGTCTTAGATTGTTACTTTTTCCCGACTAGCCCACTTCGCCTAGGATACAAGACATGCAAAAAATATAAGATGGTTAGCAAATCCAAATTGAGGCCATAGCCACTTTCCTCATCAAATTGCAGAGCTCACATAAATATCTTATTCATTATCAATGATCATATAAGTCCCCCTATCGAAACCCTCGCTAGCTCCCTTAATTAACTTGGTCATTTTTCAATTCTAGCAAGGGTCATGAGCGTTAATCCTTCGCATTCCACCATGCGAATGGTTAGCTCCCCATACCGCGGACCCATTAGTTCATAGGAGGGGGACCAACCCTCCTACTCTTTCATTCAGGACTCACCCCTTAATCGGTAACCAATTCTTAGATGTGGACTTCCATCCATGGAAGTCCAATCTTATGTTGATCATCGCGTTGCCGGAGCAACACTACAACAACCCGAGCCATACTAGGCAACTATGCCCTCACATTGGGCCAATGCCCATGGAGGCCGTGCCGTTCGGCCTCGGGTGGGTTCGGCAACACCACCTCATCCATATAAACCTCTAGGACTCTAGGCAGGACCCCTACCCCACCATCAAGTAACCTTTTGTCTCTCTCCCAACACTTGGGGCCAAGTAGACATTTTCCCTTAGCCACTAGGGCTAGAAGCCCTCAGCAGCTTCAGAACACCATAACTTCTTCATATGATCTCTGATTCCATCAAGCGGCCACTCCATCGTCATCTACGTCTCACGTAGATGCCAATGGACTCCTCACTTGCCCCATTTGGGCAAGTATTCAAGAAGTTATGCCTGTTCAAACCTCGGTAATCCCGGGAGCCATTCCCAGGCCACTACGGTACTAGGGCGATGTCCCGGGACAACGCCCCACTCAAATTGCCATATCTCCTAGCTCACACCTCCGATTGAGGTGTTCTTGAGCATTCTAGAATTGGTACGCCATAAGCTACGCATAGCTTATGGCCTTACCCTCGTGCCTCCTAGTCTCCGTGGAAGGGAGGCATTTCCAACGCCCGGGGCCCTCACCCACACTAAGATCACTTGGGCCCTCTCACGAACAGTGCCAAAAGTCCCGGGTGTCATTCCGGGGTCCCCCTTGTGCCCATGGTGTTTTGGGCACTCCTCATGAAGAGGTACGCGACACCCCCTCAATTATGTTGACTATTGACCCTAGAATGATTATCATATGTTGAGCATATAGTCCAATATTTTTTTAGCACGTGTCTTTTTGGTATTTAGGACAGTGAGTCCCATGCGCATACCCTATGTCATATCCTAACATTCTCTGAGAGCCCGGGCTAGATCACATCTTCATTTGGTTGGACCCCACCCCTCCCACGCCTCCTTCACTATCCGGTCTTCTTGCCCGCACTTGCTTGGGAACTCCATCAATTAACTTGGGAATAATGAAAGTGATGTCGCCTTGAATATTTGTAATTTTGACCGGGTATTGTCAGATTGGTTCCCAACGAGGAGGTGTTCCCACGCAGGTGCGGCAGGAAGACCGGGCAGTGAAGGAGGCGTGGAAGGGGCAGGGCCCAACCGAATGAAGATGTGATCTAGCCCGGGGCCTCTGAGAATATGAGAGGTGCAAAAAGAAAGTCCCAAATTTTTCATCCAACTTTCAAAATAGACATCACACTTCAAAGAAGACATGCTAACAAGGTCTAATTATAATTTTTTTCTCAAAGAAGGACCAAACCCAGGGTTTCATCCCTCTTTGTGGGACTTTATGGATAACTCGGATACCCTTTACAATCTTTCAAGTCGAGAGAACACCCCCATATGCATGCACAACCAACCTTGGTATAATTAAGGTGAGGCCGGAAAAGCACATGGAAATAATATGTGGGATATACATAAGTTAAGCCTAGGCTGTGATTTGGTGTGTAGTGCGGTGGGTCACTGGGTGCCATTGGTGGCCATTTTCATGCAAGTGCTTTTCCCGACACCCTGGAGGCTCTCCTTCTTTATTATTTGTAGACGTTGACTGTCCCAAAGTTGGGACCCACGACATTTGGTCTCTGCCCCGTCATCTCCTATGAAGTGGTGACACTTGCTAGCACAGGAGCATGCGTTGCCTCTCATTCGTCCAACTTAAAAAGCCCTCCAATAGTATGCCGTACAGAGGTTACTTAGTTTTTACGTAGTTGATTCGCCACTTCCATGTCACTAGCTTCAAATAGCTAGATTTGGGCGAACCAACCCATACACTCGTTCCTTGTTGGATGCCTAAACCCTTGCCTCCAAGGAACCAGTGTACAGGTTGTTTCGCCCCAGCCCCTAAACCCTTGGGCCAAGGCGAACCAACCTGTACATTGGTACCTTACCAGATGTCTAGTGATGTCACATTCGAATGAATCGGCCCTCAACCCCATAGGGGGGCTTTTTCTATTGAAGCCACTTCATCCACGATATCTAGGATGGATGATTTTAAGTGAGTGCCACGAATCCCCAGCCGTTCGCCCTCCCCGGTAAGGTACCAATATACGGGTTGGTTCGCCCCAGCCTAAACCCTTGCCTCCAAGGAACCGGTGTACGGGTTGTTTCGCCCCAGCCCAAATAGCTACATGTTTGTGGTTCAGTCAAAGGCATTCAAGATGAATCAACTACAAACATGTAGCGAGAGGGGAATGGTTTCACAAATGTTAAAAATGACAAAGACCCTTTCAATTGTAAGTCACAAAAATTATAACCTCAGTGCTAATGAAGGTTTTGTAATATTTTTGACTTCCAAGTTAGCTTCATTGATGGTTTCACTTCGAAAATGAAATCCCAATCAATTGCTTATTTACTCAATGGAAGTGAACATGTACATTGGATTTTGGACCTTGAAGATGAAGTGCACTCAATATGGGCTATATGGACAATCGGCCTTCGAGAATGCAAAGGGCAATTTTATTTTTCGAAGTCGGGCGGAGTAGGCAAGGAGCATGGGCTTCATCCAAGCAGGGAAGGAGGCGTGTCCAGGGCGGGGCCCAGTCTTGGGCAGATGTGATGTAGCCCAGGCTTCATTTATAGCTTTGAAATAGTATGCCGCCTAGAAGTTGCTTGATTCGACACTGGAATTGAGAAGAACTCCAGTCTCCGAAGGAAGTCAGGAGTGAATAGAGTGTTTGTTAGTAAAACATCCATGGCCACGTCTTTAAGGATAATGATGTTAGATGTAAACTACTTCACTTTACAAGGAGTAAACACTACATTATTGTCCAATAATTGTTAACCATGACCAATAGCATATATGATTTTAGCTATTGGGATGTTTGCCCTACCATAATTAACTTTAAATAATCTCATTAGTTCAACCAAAGTCATTTGAGATAAGTATGCCACAAACATGTGGCGAGAGGGAACGTTCGCACATAAACATGCCTCTCATTCATCCAACAACGAATATCTTAAGTACTCTACAGTGTGGAGGTTATTTTTTCAGTTGATTTGACATCATAAGTAGCTTCAAAGATCCCCCTCCCCACCTTATTGTAACAAACATCACTTGAGATGATACAACCACAAACCTAAAAGAGATAAAGTTTTTATGTTGGATGTATGAGACTTAGGCCACTCGTATCCGACAATTCCCTCCTATCCAAACCAACATGGGGTTTACTTTTTAGGTTGGATGAATGAGAGGCACGAGTGAATGATTGCATACGAATGTACCTCTCTTCATTCAACATAAAGCCCTAAAGAAATACACACATCCCAAATGTTACTATTTTTAGTTTCTTTGACACCGACATCACCTTTCCAAAACCTTGAATTGGTCTAGTCCAAGTCATTCGAGATAAACCAGCCACAACCCTATAGGGAGTCAAGTTCTTGTGTTGAGTGGATGAGAGGTACACTCACATGCGACAATCCCCTCTCTTCAATTGTGACACTTAGGTTGTCTTCTAGGTTTTGTTTCTACCATATAACATTAGTTAGCACGTACCTCCAATTGGGTGGGCTACGGAATCCTAGGAGTATAACCAACGCATATTCCAAATTTTTGCACTCCACGCTACAGTGTCAGCCTAATGATGGGGGGAACACCGTTACTCTCACGAGTAACGTTACGTACTTGTTCCGAAGGGTCTTATGAATGACAATCATTCAAGGCCATATATTAAAAACAAGCATTCCTATAGCATGCAAAATTGTCGAATTCCCAAAAACTATCCCATTTTTGACGTGTAGTAACTTAGGAGATCTCTTAAGTATTACAATGCTTTCTCGAGACTCTCACATAAGTAGTAAAAAACATGTAGTTGGGTTCACTTTCCACACAAGTCTCCACAACCCTGTCGAGACGTTGGTGACCATTGACCTTTAGGCTGGGATGAAACAACCCATACACTGGTTCCTTGAAGGCAAGGCTACAATCATTTAGCAAGGAATGAGTGTATGGGTTGGTTCGCCCAAGTCTGTCCTTTAAGGGTCAAAGAATGTAGAGATGAGGATGTCCTAGGGGGTTCGTGCCTTGAGGTAAGGAGTTCTCCATAAGTTCACTAAATGGATTTCGGATTAAAGTATTTGGGTGGAGTCCACCAATAAAAATACTCATAAGAAAATTGTATGGTATTAAATGGGTTCCCGTACATTGTAGGATATCATGTGACATGAGATGATTGCCAAGGACTCATATGTTGGCAGTGTTACCCATGTTTGTTGTTAATCCATTCCAATTGGTTTCCATCAGACTATATATGAGGTTTCTAAATTTGATGTAGGAGTCAATATGTATTTGTGAAAACTCATTGAGCCCTACAAAGCCTCGTTGTGTTTCCACCCTCCCATTTGGTAATTATCATGAAACTTTACCCAACCTTGGTTGAGGACCGCTTCATCTCAACCAAACTCCACCATATTAGTTTGGGGACTCTTATACCATTTTTCATAGTCAAAACAACAACAACAACAACAACAACAACAACAACAACAACAACACGTTTTCACCTGCCTAATGAATGAGGTGACTTAAAGACATGAAGCTCAAAAAGAGGTAATTGTTGCATATAAGTGTACCATTTAGTTCATCCTTGTTAGAAACATGTCCACTATAGGTATACAATTAATCCATCTCAATTGTGTCCCAAGACTAATTCACACAATGTCAAAGCAGTTTTGAACAATGATTTATGGATTACATACTATTCTAGAACAATTATGTTGGATGAAAGGGAGGTATCCTTGTATGCAACACACTAGACGCTAAAGCACCCCCAATGAGATTTTTAAGGAAGGGGTCCCTTAATAGGATAAGGGCCAACTCTCGTGACCCGTAACCCTTGCCCAGTCCCGAAAAATGTTTTTGGACACGACCGAAAAACATTGCCTGCCCCGCCCGACTTCAAAAAAAAGTTGCCCTTGCATTCTTGAAGTCGCCTAGCTCACAAACCCCATATTGAGTGCACCTCGACTTCGAGACCCGAAATTCAATACATATGTTCACTTTCACTTGATAAATAAGCAATTGATTGGGACTTCATTCCAAAAGTGAAATTGTCAATAAAGTATGTAAATAACTTGGAAGTTAAAGATATGAAAAATTCCTCGTTAACATTGAGGTGATAATCTTGTGACTTACCATTTGAAAGGACCTGTCATTTAAAAAACTGAGCTAAAAATATATGTTTTCTTATTTGAGCTATTTTCATTTAAAAAAATATATATCTTCTCCTTTCACAAGTAAATTTCTACAAATATTCACACACATTCAAGCTAGTTGAACATAATTAACTATAATTAAACCTAATCAAGCTTGTTTTAGTGCAAGGCCTAAACCTAACTTGGTGCCTAGTCTGGTATTTGAAAACTTTGAAATTTTAATTATGCTTGATTATGCTTAATTAGTTTGAATGTGCATGAATGCTTGTGAAAGGAGAAGCATTAATCAAATTAGCTAGAATTAACACATTATTGGAATTCAATTTTAAAATGATAGAGGTAAGTCACAAAAATTATCACCTCAATACTAAGAATTTCTCATATCTTTAACTTCCAAGTTAATTACATACTTTATTGACAGTCTCACTTCAAGAATGAAGTCTCAATCAATTGCTTATTCATCAAGTGGAAGTGAACATATATATTGGATTTCGGGCCTTGAAGTCGAGATGCACTCAATATGGGGTATGTGGACTAGATGGCCTTCGAGATTGCAGGACAAGTTTTTTTAAAGTCAAACAAGGCGCGCAACGTTTTTCGGTCATGATTGGAAAATGTTTTCTAGGGTTGCCCAAAAATTATGGGTCATGAGTCACGGGGCCCAGCCTTTCTCCTATTAGGGGACCCCTTCCTTAAAAAGCTCGTTGGGGTTGCTTTAGCGTCCGCTATTCAACATTGCCCTCTCTCTCTCCCACGAAGCTCAATTCTCTTGGGTATTGTGTCCCCAATCATTATTGTTAATTCCTTATCACTCGTTAAACTTGTGAGTCTTCCTGTTAAAGAGATGAGAATAGGTTGGTTCTAAGTGGAATCAGAGGTTCGAAATACAAGTTCTTCAAGTGAAATTTACTTCTTTGGATGTGCCCTTATATACATTTCCAAGTCGGCCCTTAGTAGGGACACGTGTCTAATCCAACCTATAGTAGACTAGCTTACTCACTTGAGATAAGTTCACTATCTCGGAATATGCTCTTAATAGAAGATACCATGGACCTTAATGTGGTGGTTATCCTTTACTTTATACCGGCGACTACGGTTAAGTCTAACCCATGTGACTAGTATAAATGCCTGTGAAGCCTAACCGGATTTAGCTAGATTCCCACATGGGTCTCATTAATACTTAACGAGCCGGTGAGGTTGACTAATGGATTGTTTAACCTCCATAATACTCCTCCTCAATCTATTGTTAACCTCGTTAAAAACTTTATCAAGTAAAACCCGTATTCGGGATAAAACCTTGACAAAGAAAAAAGTATTAACAATTTACATTAGTGAGGTCTTGGAGTGATCTCATCCCGGCCGCATAAACTAACTTTTTATGCTTATATGCCGGGAGAGCTTTGGTTAACATGTCGGCCACGTTATTTTCTGAGTCTACCTTTTGTATATCAACTTGACCTTTATCAATCAAGTCTTGGATAAAACTGAAAATATGAGGACTAATGTGTTTAGTCCTATCGGCCTTAATGAAACCTGAGGACATTTGTCTAATACATGCGGCATTATCCTCGTAAATCACCATGGGCTTCATCTCCTCCTCCTGGATTCGGCATTGTTGGTTTATAATTCGTTCCAACGTCCTCAACCAGACACATTCACGCGCCGCTTCGTGAAAAGCCAACAGCTCCGCATGGTTGGTCGAGGTTGCGGTGACCGTTTGCTTCATGGATTTCCACGAAATAGGCGCTCCGCATTTGAGGAAGATGTAGCCAGTCTGCGATTTTCCCGCATTCGGGTCTGTTCGGAATCCGGAATCTGCAAAACCTCTAATTTCGGTTGGGTTAGACCTTTGGTAGTATAATCCGAGGTCTGACGTACCTTTCAAATACCTTAGGAGGTGTTTGACTCCGTTCCAATGTCTCATTGTTGGGTTTTGGTTGTGCCTCGCCAAAATGCTTGTGGCGAATGCAATATCGGGTCTCGTGTGAGTCGTAAGGTAGGTAAACGAACCAACCGCAGTGAGGTATCGTTGTTTGTCGATCACCTCCTCCTCCTCACGAGGTTGGTACGGATCGTCATTCGTCTTGCTCCTCCCAATCATCGGTGCGGCCATTGGATTGGCCTGGTCCATCTGAAACATTTTCAACACTTTCTGCACATAGGCCTGTTGGTGTAAGAAAATGCCATTGGGTGTGTGATGAACCTGTAGTCCCAAACAGTAGGTGGTGGGTCCCAAGAACTTCATATCGAAGGTCTTGGTCAAAATGCCTTGTGCAAACTTACACATATCGGGGGTCCCGATAATGTTTAAGTCATCAACATACAAGGCAAGTATTACAAATCCGTCATTTGTACAATAAGTAAAAATGCAAGGTAAGGCTGTGTTATGGATAAAACCTTGAGAGATGAGGTAGTGACAAAGATGGTGGTACCGGGCTCGGCCTGATTGTTTCAGGCCATACAAAGCCTTGCATATCCTCAAGTCTATGAACCGTCCCGGTTTCGGCTTTGGCACGGATTTCAGGAATCCGGGTAGAGGATTTATGTGCAAAATCGAGTCCAACGTACCGTGGAGGTACGCAGTCACTACGTCCATCAAGTAGATTTTCAGGGCTATATGAACTGTTAGAGCGAGTAGGTACCTGAAGGAGACACAATCCATAACATGTGAGTATGTTTCGTCAAAATCAACACCTGGCCTTTGCGTAAAACCTTGAGCAACTAGTCTTACCTTGTGTCTAATGACCCGTCCTTGAGAATCAAGCTTGCGGGTGAATATAAGCTTGTGCCCTATAGGCGGTTTCTCTAGGTCGATTGAAATTTCAGCAAAAACATTATGCTTTCTTAGAGACGAGTATTCGGTTTCTATGGCCTCCTGCCATTTAGGCCAATCCGGCCTCTTCTTCGCTTGATCCAGGGTGGTCGGATCGGCTTCGGAAGTCGAGTCTATTGACTCGGTTGTAAAGTGGACCTTGGGTTGTTTCGGTTGTCGTTTGTTTTGGGTTTTCGGGGCGATTCTCTTGGCGGGTAAGGTTAGGCCGGTTCCTGGAATTGCATTTCGAATGATCCGGTCTTCGGTTGAGAATCCATCCGGAGTGTTTTCGGCCAAGGCTTTGAGGTTCATGAGTTTGACGGTCTCGGTATTAGCGAGTGAGGTGGGTGGGTCGGGATTTTGGGTCAAAGTCTCCGGTGCACCGAAGTTTAAAGGTGGGGATGGTTTGGTTTGTTTTAGGGTCGGGAATACCGACTCTAAAAATTTACAGTTTGCGAATCTTGCCTTAAGCAAATTCCCGGTTGTGGGCTCTAGGTACCGGATGATTGAGGGTGAGTCGTAACCAACATATATGCCCTCTTGGCGGTGTGGTCCTATCGTGTGGCGTTTAGGTTCCGGGAGAGGTACCCAAACCTGACAACCAAAGGTTCGGATGTGGGAAACGTTAGGAGGTCTCCCGGTTAGTAACTCGTAGGGAGTTTGGACATTCAGTAAGGTTGGTCTTAGCCTGAGTAGGGCTGCGGCGTGAAGCACCGCATGGCCCCAAACCGATGATGATAAGTTGGGATGAAGGAGTAGGGGTCTTGCTATGAGTTGTATTTTCTTGACGAATGCCTCTGCGAGGCCATTCTGGGCATGCTCAAAGGGTACCGAGTATGTAAGGTTAATCCCGGATGCGGTACAAAAATCCTCAAATGCGTGAGACCTGAATTCTTGCGCATTATCCATCCGGAGGTGTTTGATGGGAAATTCAGGGAAATGATTTTTATATCTGAGGAGGATAGCTAATGTTTTTGGAAAAACCATATTACGGGTTGGTAGTAACGAAACTTCCATGTGGCTCCCTGATGCATCAACAAGTACGAAGTAGTAGCGAAATGTCCCGGATGGTGGGTCTATGGGTCCGCATATATCCCCGTGGATCCTGTGTAGCGGTTGAGGTAGTTCCGTGGGTAGGGTCCAATTTGATGGTTTCCTGATGAACTTGCCCTGTATGCATGCAACACATTCCCGTGTTTTCCCGGCATCGGCGGCTGTAAGGTTGTGACCTTGTGTCAATGGGACCATCCTCCGAAACACCGTTGTTCCTGGATGCCCAAGTCTTCGGTGCCAAATATCAGGCTTGGCGTCTTTAACATCAAAAGATGCCCCATGCGCCAGGTTGCGCTCCGGCGTGGGGCCTCCCCCCCACGCGGCCATGCAAACCTCTTCCTCGTCTATGACGGGGCTAGATGCCAAGGGTTTTATGGCAACCTTGTAAAGTCCATCGGAGCCCGCGCTAGCGGTGGCAAGGACCTTCGGTCCTTGCCTAAGTTCGATGACTTCTTCATCACCGTGCATCTTCGTGCAGGCGTGGATATTCTTCGCCCTCAGATCCCGATAGCTGATCAGGCTTCTCGGCGCATCTGGGGTGTACATTGCCTTCTCGCAATTGAGGGGGAATCCCCTGGGCAAGACGATTGTTGCCCGGCCCTCCCTGAACTGTAGGGTTCGGCTTCCGGCCATTGTCAAAATTTTACAATATTGCCAGGACTTCTCACTTTGAAAGTGGAAGAATTCTGCCTTTGTGAGAATTGTATGGGTTGATCCACTGTCTAGGAGGGTCACGTCCTGGTTTGGCGTGGTCTCCTCATAGACAGTCATGTAATTCTCGACCTCATAATCCAGGTCCGGAAGGTCTAATGCTTCAAAGTTATAGTTCTGCCGTGGTTTATTGCGTAACTGTTGCACCTCTCTATACAGTTCTACCAAGTATTGGGATGCCCTGCAATCCTTTGCAAAATGACATTTCTTTCCACATTTGTGGCAATTACCTTGTACCTGTTTGCGTTGGTCAAACCTAGGCTGGTAATTCCTTGGTTTGTTTTGGTAACCTGTTGCGGGGTTTCTATGCCATTTTGGGTTAGGTTTACGGAGAGAACCTCTAGGTGGTCTTCGTGATGCCTCGGCAACGTGGATCTCGGCGTGATGATCCTCATGCCGGTTGTCTCTCCGCGATCCTCCTCCTCTCGCGGGTGCTCCCGTTGGTTTGTTCGGCTCCGCTGGTTCCGCGGCTTCGATTTTGGCGATCGTGTTGTGCACCTCCCTTGCCGGTCTTGATTCGGCGTTTCGGAGTAGTATTTGATGTTGCTTCTCGGCTAAGAGCAGGTGCGACATCAGCTTGGCGTATTTCGTGTACGTCATGTTCCGGTACTGCTGGGAGAGGATGGCCGTTGCGGGTGGAAATGTTGACAGGGTCTTCTCGATCATCTCAGCTTCTGTAATCTCTTGGCCACCCATTCGGAGTTGTGAGATGATTCGGTGCATTTCCTCGTCGTATGCGGCGAAGTTTGGAAAATCCAGGACGCGTAGGTTGGTCCAATCCGATCTTGCTTGCGGCAGGTACAATGCTTGCTGATGATCAAAGCGAGCTTTGAGTTCGGTCCAGAGATCAGCTGGGTCGTTGATGTGCAAGTACTGGATTCGCAACGCGTGGTGAAGATGTCGGCGTAGAATCATGAGTGTGTGCCCATTTGGCGGTAGGTGGTAGCGGCTGCTCTGTTTCTGGAATGGGATTTGTGCTGACAGCCCTAGCTATGTTCTCAGATTGTAGGAGTATCATAGCATCATTAGTCCACTCAGCAAAGTTTGTGCCAGTAGAGGTTAGTGGTTCAAACAATAGTGATTGAGTTTTAAACTCTTTGAAGTTAGTTTTGGTAGACATGGTTGTAACCTGGTCCATCCAGTTACAGATTTATATTATTTTGTTTGTAACCTACTAGCTACTGAAATAAACGTTAGTCCAGGTCTAGTACAATTAGATTTAAGGGTATGATCTGTAGTTAATTAATTTCTGTAGGCGTAGTTAGCGTATCTAATATGAAATTTGTCCTCACATGTAGACTTTATTTCAGGTAGCATGTACTTAAGTCTGAACTAAGTTTAGAGTTAATATAAAGTTAGGTACGGCTGTTTTCGTAGCAAAGTGAGTTTCAGTGGTGCTATATAGTCTGTATTGTGTTATAAAGTCAAAATATAAACGGAATAACTGAAATCAGTAAAAAAAATGAGGTTAAGTATAGATGACTTACCTCATATTTAAGTATACTACTGGTGACATGTTAGTATAAAACAATAGGTATATAGGTTTATATACGTAGATATATGTTTATAAAGTAGGTAGAATGTAGGTAAATCATATCCTACACCACAAAAGGAAAACTTCAGAAAATGAAAATTTCGGCATTATGACATTTCTGTATATAGTAAAACCAGAAAACATACCTGCAGAAACTTCAATATTGGAAATAACAGAGACAGAATAACAGAAAGTAAGTTAACGACCTTCATCTTTATACTTGAATGGTTAGTATAAATGTAGTTCAGATAGGTGATTGCTATATTTTCTAGTGAAATTTTAGCATTATGACGTTTCTATAGTGAGATCAGAAGTTCTAAAGAGAGAAAATTGACTGTATTTATGTAGTTAGTGTACAGTTCTAGCTTCAGGTATACTTCTACAGCAAAAATAAGCTAACTAAGTAGTGATCAGAAGATATATACATAATTTGTAAGCTAATCTTCTAAGAACATATTTCGGTATATCTGTAATGTATCTGCATTGTATCTGTACTGTATGGTCTGTATGTACTGTATCTGTACTATATGCACTGTATGTATTGTATATGTACTGTATTTTGGGCAGTATTTCGGTATATCTGTACTGTATCAGAATATAGGAAAGTAGAGTATGAGATAGAAAATACTACTCTATTGGTTGCGACTAAATTTTGGCATTATAACAGTTATGTAGCTATGGTCCAACAACAAAAATAGTTAGTATTTCAGATAGTACTTTAGTACTAGCTTGAGAAGTCCAGAAAAGCAAATATAAAGCAAGTATAAAGCAAGTAGAGATTGTATCTCTAAGTGTAGATAGTTCGAACTATATAACAGTGCTATAGGTAGCTCAGTATATACTTGTAGAGAAAACTAAACACAAGCAAACTTCCTTCTCTCAAAATGTATCAACTAAGTATGATCAAGAGTGCTCTCAAAATCAAGTCTAATGCTTGGAACTTGTCTAAGTGAGAAGCTAGGAGCGTGCTGATAACGTGTTAAAGAGATGAGAATAGGTTGGTTCTAAGTGGAATCAGAGGTTCGAAATACAAGTTCTTCAAGTGAAGTTTACTTCTTTGGATGTGCCCTTATATACATTTCCAAGTCGGCCCTTAGTAGGGACACGTGTCTAATCCAACCTATAGTAGACTAGCTTACTCACTTGAGATAAGTTCATTATCTCGGAATATGCTCTTAATAGAAGATACCATGGACCTTAATGTGGTGGTTATCCTTTACTTTATACCGGCGACTACGGTTAAGTCTAACCCATGTGACTAGTATAAATGCCGGTGAAGCCTAACCGGATTTAGCTAGATTCCCACATGGGTCTCATTAATACTTAACGAGCCGGTGAGGTTGACTAATGGATTGTTTAACCTCCATAATACTTCCTATGCGTCAAGTTGCTGCAAAAGTGTACCTTGGATCCACGCTTTAGGGGACAAAATTATCCCGTTTAGATCCACCAAAATAATCGATTGCCTTTTGATAATTACTTGCTACATGCTCGTGGTGGCGGCAAAATGCGGGTCAATTATCATGGAAGTTCAAATACTACTCACAATATTAATAGAAAACATTACTTATTCTAAGGACTCACCGTTCTAAGGGCCCTTCACACACGAGACTGAGAGCCCGTGACCATTACACTTCAAGCACTCTCATTCGTGGAAAAGGCGGAGCCGGTCCAAGTTCGCTTCGCTCTACGCTTGAGGGACCAACGGAGTAAGTGAATGCTAGATGGATGTAAAGTCTATATGGATTCCTAGGTGGCATTGAATGGATCATGTTTCATGGTCATTTGGATTATTTTCAAAAACCACCTCTTGGAGGTAGGCCTAACACAAAACTGGGAGACCATGGCACTCCGAACGCTCACAACCGTTGATTTATTCTATTTTATCATGTGTGAGGACCCGCATGAATAGAAATCCATTGAAATAGCATGTGGTTGAGGACCCGGTCGCATATGACTTCACACTACACTTGAGGATCCATGACCACACTACATGATTTTGGAGGTGACTTGGGACGGCCTTTGGACACTTTCTTTGGGCTCTCACAATTTCATGGTCACGGCTCTTGGCTCGTGTGTGAAGTGGCCCTAAGTTTTATTTCAATTTAGACAATTATAGTTTTTGCCTATATTTAGAACACAAAAATCAGACACACATAAGGTATGTGAGCTTGCTATGTGGTTCCCTCTTCTTGGTTGGTGTAACTATTTGGGTGATAGATGGCAAGGTTTGTAGTCAAGAATGGACACCAAGAAGACATGTGTTACGATGAGAATGGACTATGTGCATAATAGACCTCTGAGATCAACATTCAGGGCATTAATTGGTTATCATCCAAATTATGGCTTCCATAGCATAGACCAAGTACAGTTATTTTAGTCCTTGTTGGACATTCGTACAAACCGCCATGTATCATGTATAAACACGTCCGTGGTCCTTGAAAAGGGCAAGAAGAGTGACCATATAAGGCCCACAAACCTTAGTCATGAAGAGAGGCTAAGCACTTTGACCAACGCTCGCTCTTATTGCGTAGTTATGTTTCGTGGCTTACATGGAGAGAGCGGAATGATATTGTCTTTAACAAACTTTAGTGGTCGGCTCAAAAGGTGCACCATACCGTTTGGATTGTCTCGGTTGATAATGATAGGCTTGAGTGGCCAAAAACCTTGACAAAACGTGCCAAATGTTCACGTATCACTCAACATTATGGTTTTCCTATTGTTAATGAAGCTCGGTGTAAGAATTGTGTGATTGCTCGAATGAGCAATCTTATTGTCTAGTGGATGGACAAAGGTCCAAATTTGGGTGGTGTTACTTATCCCTTGAAGGTCACCGGATGTTTCTTGAAAGCAAGATGACTTAAGATGAGCAACTTGCAATGCTTAAATATACAATGCTTGCAAAGTAGAACGTTGTAGTAAAGCACACAAGGATTACTTGCATACAACTAAAATCTCTTATCTTGACATGGCATATATCCGCGTACAAGAGTTTGATTGTAATTTTCTTTTATTCAAAAAGCGGGGGGATTATGTATTTGAATTGTGCCCCAAGGCTCAAAACTAACCTATGTACAACATTATTTGAAGGATTGAGAGAAATACAATCATGTGTAGAAATGATGGCCAATAATACTATGTATTGCAATATACATTATATTCTTCACATATTCAAACCCTATATTCAACTGAGCCTTAATCAAAGATTCATTAGAATGATAAAGCTATTTCAAGAAGGGATATTATTTTGAGAAATCCAAGTCAACAACAACAACAACAAAGCCTCATGGGACTCACAATTTTGGTGATATGCCAAGGGTAATGACAAGGGGCTTATGGGTTTAAGGGGACATCGGGAATTATTGCGTATGGGTGTACCTCTCATCCATCGAACATAAAGACTCGGCCTCCTATGGGTTGCTAGCCAATTCATCTCAAATGACTTGAACTAGATTAATTTGAGGCCCTTAAACACAATTATGATGTCGAATCAAGTAAAATAGGTAACTTATGAGTTGCATGCTATTTCATGATTTTTATCTTGGATGAATGAGAGGTACACTCAATGCAATACAGACTCCCTCTCTCTGTTTTAGGGTTCCCCCTCCCTCGGGTGTTTCCCCCTTCTTAGCTATTAAAATTTCAATTTGTTTCTAATTAGAAAGAAGATAACCAAGGACCACTTCATACACGAGACTGAAGGCCCGTGACCATTGCATTCGAAGACCTCTCATTGGTCAAAAAGGCTGAGACCAACCAAATACAATTCACACAATCAGACTTATCTTTTGGTGGTGAACTTGACACAAATTTCGGCAAACCATGAAACATTATTTATAGTTTATCATATAGAAATCCATGTAGACTTTCCATCCATGACAATATCTTTGGAGAACCCTCTCGATTACGTGGTAACAGACTCACGGCCCTTGGCTTGTATGTGAAGTGCCCCTTGACCGGCACTTCAAATGCATGCGGCACTGGAAGCAAGTGACACGTGGACATGGCAGCAATTAAACCACCTTTGACGGTGACGGTGAATCTTGAAGGCGGGCCTCCGACGAGAAACGAAGACACAAGTTAAAAGGCGGCACAGCTTGGCATGGGAGTGGGATATCCAAAGGCATATTTGAATATTCGGCGCATGTGAATAGGAAGCCAGGAGCAACTCATGGCTGCCAGGATTCAACCCCGGAATCTCGAAACGCATTTCCCTCGACAAACGAGCCGACAAACGACACTCGCTCACAGCTCGCAGACTCTGTTGGATCTCGGACCCCTGACGCGTATGGATGAAAAAGCGTATGTTGGAGAGCACACAGATTCATTTCCGATCCCCCCCCCAACCACTCATTTAAAAAAAAAATCTTGCTATATAGAGTCCCCTAAAGTCGTGAAGAAGTTTCACACATGTACATGCTTCGGGTTAGATCACATCTTCATTTAGCTGGGCCCCGCCCATCCCACGCCTCCTTCACTGTCTTCTTCTTCTTCTTGTTTTTTGTTTTGTTTTGTTTTGTTTTTTTGGAGATAGAAGGCCAACAAAGCCAATGCCAATGAATTAAGAACCAAGCAAATGCGCCCACAACAACGGGAGGCGGGGCCCCTCGGACACGAAACACCGCCATGTAAAAAGTAACAACAACCGACCCCACCACAAACAACCTGCCGGACCCACCATGCCAAGGACAATCCCCAAGCCGCCCGAAGTCACCAACAAAAGCCAAGCTACGTTGCCTACATTGTTGTTTCCAATTCCACTCAATATGAAGATTGTTCCTCCTACACATAACATCCCTAGCACCCCAAGTTTGGTCAAAACCTTGGAGCATGGCCACATCGGAGAAGGTACTGATCTTGATTTGTTTGATCACCCGTTCCCATGCCGCCTTGGCATAAATGATGAGCTTGACCTTAGACTCATGCCATTGTTCATGATTGAACACTTTGTCATTGCGCTCAATCCAAATGGTCCACATCGTAATACCTCTAAGTAGACGCCAAATTTTGATCTTTTTCCCGTATTTTTTGGCAATCCTCTCCCCAAACATGGCTTGCTTCCAGTTAAGGCTATCATAATTACCAGTTCTAGCCCCACAAAGTTCATGCATGATGAAGGTGGCCCATCTCCAAGCCCTCCTGGCTTGAATGCAGTCCTAGCCTTTTCTAATGTCCACCCGGCCGCTTTGGCCACGCATGCCTTCAAAGATATCCCTCTTGTGAATCGAGTCCTTGCCGTCGACTCCACACACTACATGAGTTCTCGCTTATTGATTCCGTGCTATCACATGTCATCGTGGTTGATTCCGTATTGGTACATGACACTTCGCTTGTGGATTCCATGAGCACATAGGTTTTAACTACAAGTATTAAAAAATACTTATATACTTATCCTTGCCCTTCCTTCTCTAAGTTCTTCTTGATGTAAATCTCTATCAATGTCTTCCTACTAAACTTCAAAATAGTATAACTCCCACCCAACTTATGTTCTTCAAGTGAAATTTGGTACACTTGTTAAGTACCTTATCAAAAATCTCCACACCAAATTTTGGCACAAACAGAGTTCATATGCAAAAGTTATGCATGAAATTCTAACTCTAACTACTTAGTATGAATGCTGTGATAAAGCATCCGGTCATTAAAATTCTAATAACTTTCAACTCCTACGTCCAATCAATCTAAAATTTTGACACAAGATAGATATATAAGTTCAGAAGGTAGTGTCAAATTTTGGTATCCATATCTATAACCCTCTAAGAGATACATATTTTCAAACCTTGCTGCTTTGTTCCTAGACACCCTCCCCTTCAACTTTTGATAACTCTTTCATCCCAATGACTGAAGCTCTCAAATTTTTACCACAACTCCCATACTTTATAATAAACAATCCCTCAAATTTTCATACCCATTGAACACTCTGATCATCCATAATTGACAAATCTCTCACTATAAAGTTATGCTCAAGTTCATAACTAATAAAACACTACAAGTAATGCACCTAGTACAATCTAGTCACTCTAAATGCCACAAGTTTAAACAAGTTTGAACTCTCTCACTTCAATATGAATCTCAATGCAACAAGTTGAAGTTTACAATCAAACTCCAAATTCCTTAAATCCAATCTACTTCTAACAAGAGGTCAATCCCTCTTCAAGGCTAAATAGCCTTGGCTCTTCTCCTAAGAACTAAGCACACACATGTGTTCCTATCTTGCTTCCCACACACCCACACTTATAACCCGTGGGGTGCTTAAGGAGCACGAAGGAAAAAGAGGATGAGTGAGGGAAGAATGAAGGATAATATAGTGAGTTGAGAGGGAGAGAGGGCATGAGATAAGGATAGGGTGAGAGGATTAGAGCCTCCAATCACAACCCCTTAACCTTCTCCTTCTAAGTAGGGCTCATCCCATCCACAAGGCTCTCGATAAGCCTTCGAAATCTCCTCCTACTTTGTAGGCTCTCATCTAATCTCCTAAGGCTTCCTCCCTCAAATGATCAACAAAGATCCTAATTCAAACATTTAACTAACCTTGGCTTTCTACCTACCACACTTTACCAAGGTATGTCCTCATACTACTTAAATCCACTCCACACAAGCCTAATGCTTCAAACTTAGCTTTCTTCAAGCTTCACTCTTTTTATATTTTTGTGAATAATCATAAATCAACAAAACACCACTTGTAATGTTTTACAAGTGTTAACAACACATGTGAACATCAATTTGGGCTCACAGCCGGATCTCCCCCCCCAAATCCATGTAGAATCCAATCCACTGCCCCGGGTGAGTTGTGTCCGAATATGTGTCCAACAAATGACGCCATTGACTAGAAATTTTATTTGTGATGTTGTCCCAATCACCTACCTCTGTTGGCGTGAGGTGAAATTTCTCTTGTGCTCTTTCCCAAATTAAGGCATTATGCTATTCGCTATCCCATATGTCGCCAATGCATTGAATGCCTTTGCGATAGAGGTTAAGGCCCTTAGCATAGGTAAAACCTTTATTGAGGAGCACCACCTCATCAAACCACCATATGTTTAAGTGTAGTAATTCCATCCGAGTGCGGGGCGGAAGTAGCTGCCTTTTACCATAACCTTACTGTCATATCTTTTTGCCCGCACTTGTGTGGGAACTCTTCCCCATTTGGAACCAATGTGACAATACCCGGTATCGTGCGAGAAATGGTTTAATATGTAAATATAGTGTAGAATGGTTTGAGAGTAGGGTTTAAAGAAAACAAAAATAAAACAAAATAATAATAATAATAAGAGTATAGACAAAAGGAAAGGGGGAGATCAGAGGAATGAAGGGGGAAGAAAAAGATCCGTGGTTATAACCTTGGAGTCTCTGCGTCTTCTTACATGCTCAGGGGATAGGTGACGCCAACTGGTAGTTACCTGCCTAGTTTTCACCAGCAGTACCAAGCCACGTGGCCATTCACCCGCTCATACGAGTTCAAAGGGTTTCGAACCCGGACTAGTGCTATGGCGCTTGAAGCACTTTACCAGTTGGGCTTCCGCGGCTTGGCGTTTATTAGAGCATGCTAAAGGGATTTATATCCCATCCATTGTTTATACATTGTTTTTTTAAATTTAGTTTGAGTGGATTTTGATTGGAAGAAAGAATCACACTTTTGGGGAAGCTTCAAGATGACGCTTTTCTTGCTAGAAAGTATTTATGTTATTAGAGGAAAGACCGTTTCAGAGCTTCACCGATTTGATGTAGTTATTTTGATTTTATTTGAACATGTCGAATTGGAGAGTTCTTTCCGAGAGTCAAGATGAAGAACTTCATCCAGAGCTTGAGCTGGATTTTTCTCTATCTCAACTGCCGATTCGTACTCTTTTGCCACCTAGTATTGCACCATTGCACGAGCGTCCACAAGAAGAAGCTGGGCCTTCTCGGCCGTCAAAACCACCTCGTGTGGAGCATCGGTGGCACGGAAACCTTCAACAAGATGCTCGTGCATTGGTGATTTTGTTGCAGGTTGGATGTGTTGAACCTGACACTCGAGATGTGACGTTTGGAGGAATTTTTGAAGACTTAAATAATGATCAATATTCTTGTTGTCTTAGGCCTATCAAAGGAAGTCGAGGCCATCAATGTTGGCTTGAAGGTCCAGTTAATTCATTGTCTAAGGCTGATCGTGCGGACTACATTGCAGTTACTCTTTGACGTATTCTCAAGTTCTTGCAGTTGGAGTAGAATTCATTTTGGAATTATTTTCAACCTCTTTTTAGACATTTCTTTGATGTTATGAGTTTAGTTTTAATGTTTTCAAACTTCATCTTGTGTGTTTGAAGTTTGGTAAATAAAAGGTAGACATAGTTTACAATTTAGGTTGACTTTTGATGCCTTATGGCTAAGATAAGGGAATGACAAGGATTAAAGGATAGATAAGGATTAAGGGATAGATAAGGATGAAGTAAGCCTATAGGGGTTAGCCAATGACTAGTTGGAGCCCATGTGACATAGGTTTGGGCTAGTGTTGACTTTGATGAGGAGGCTAAGGGGTCGGCCCCTCTCTCCTCAAGGGGTGTGGAGTTTAGTTTTGGTGTGTGTGTGTGGAGCTTGATTGTTCATATATTTATCTTTCATTAAAAAAAAATTTAATTTTTAATTTTTTGGATTTTGCAGGCTTGTTTGTTTCTACATTGTGCACTTTAGTTGGGATCGCGGGGGTAGGGTGTTAACGTCCTACCTCTTCGACATCAATTGATATCAAAACAATGGCTTGCAATGGGTTTGCATGTCTAAGGTTGTTCTGATATCAGTTGATGTCGAAGAGGTAAAGGGTTAATGCCCTATCCCCGCGACCCCAACTGATATAAGAATTGCCACCTATAAGGTGCATTTCGCTTATGTTGGTTTTGTATTCATTGCGGTCAACAAAATATCCGTAGATATGCAATGCGGCTTGGATATCTTTGTGCATACTTAAGTTGGGGGTGATGGAGTAGGGCGTTTAGGCCCTACCCCATCATCCCCCTCTTAAGTCTGCATAATTGTTCATATATTTAACTTTCACAATTAAATTCAATAACTTTTGTTCATTTGTTGATAATAGAATTTGTTGGATCAACCCTACACAGAAGTATTATTTTTGCAAAAAACTGAGGACATGATTACATCATATAGTTTCATACATTCAAATAAATTGCATGAATTGAACTTCAGATTTGAAACTTGTCAATATTATAGAGCTTTAGTTGTTTCTTCCTTAATCACTTATGCTCGCCATAATCATTATGTAGTGGTCATGAAATAAATTGTCATTTGTTACATGTATTGTTATCATTTGTAATGCCAACTTCATTTTGTTCTACATCTTTACAATCTTTTATCAATCTCAATATCAAGCCTTTACATTCAAGATCCGCCCTCTTTATACTCCCACTGCATTCATCTTGGTGTATACATAATCATCATGTGCCCAATGGCACATGCCGTGAATCATTAGACATGACATACCAATGCGTTGCAAATGAAATATTGAAAACATCCACAACAAAAAAATTCAACCATAGTTATAGCAGCGAACAAACAATTCTTGGCCGATTACCTTAAATCTCCGCAAGTGGAAAATACCATCATTTGGTTGGTTCATCCTTATAGGTGGTCATGGACAAATTTAACAATCTTGCGTCCCCAAATTATCGTAACTTTGTATCTAGATCAAAATGTTTTTTGCGTAGTGGAAGGGGAACTATGGATAGTATTATGGCATTCAAAGACCATTATGCTTTCAAGTTCGTTCATGCTAGTCGGTTCCAAGGGTAATCAAAGGACAAAGTGTTTGTTTTTAAGATGTATGTAGACCTTCCATATAGTAGTGTAGAGCTTGTGAAGAAGATGCAAGTTGGGGGGATATGAAGAATTCTTGGATTATGTTTGACCATGTCAAACATTTGAAGGACTAGACGACAATGGCTTGCCATGTATACGACAGTCGATACTGTAAAGTGTTAACCATTGCGTGTTGTGACATGCAGTCTGAAGATGATGCAACACAAACTCTCTTTTGGGAAAATCTGAATGTTGTTATGACGGAGAATGGTGTACCAAACGTAAACTTTAAAGGGTTCATGGCTGATAGCACTCAAGCTAATTGAAATACGGTGAGGATGATTTACGGGGACGGTGATCCAAGAGTACCTATAGTTGCACGTGAGCATACATGTCTTTTCTATTGGTTTGCAAACTTGGATAAGGTGATCCAAAAGTATATCAAACTATTGTTGAGGTTTCAACATAAGCAAATATGCAAGAATTACAATGACGCAAAAACAATGGACGATGCCAAGACTAAATACCATGTGATTCGTTCTTGGTAGTTGTCATCCGTAGCTGCCTCAGAAGAAAACTTCCTTGGCTTTTCAGAGTGGTTGGATTTTTGGCACTTCCGGTATAGACAATGGGGTGGTCATATGCTATTTGTAAGTACATGTCAAACTTCATTATTTAATGTCATTCAAATTTTCCATTATTTTATATATATATATATAATATTTTTCTTATCTTCATATTTGTATGTTGTTCATAAGATATGACAATAAAAGAACGTGCGGAAATGCCAATATGCAACCTTGCAGAGACTGTACACAACAAATGGCTCCCATAATTCGGCAACATGATGAATTGCTTATATGAAGCTACAGTGGACGACATGATCCATGCTTTCATGCAAATCGCAAATTACCGGGCATGATTAAAAGAGGGGGTTTGATGGTAAAGGTCCTGATTTGGCGTCTTTGAAACTCAAAGCAGTTGCTAGGTGTGGAGATCCAAAAATGTTGGTTGATGTCATGAAGTCTTACCCAGGTGCAGAAGACGTCACCACCACAGATTGTGTATTGGAAAGGTCTGAGCTCTTTGGTTCCACCAAACGCAAACTCAATCTACCATCAGGTGTTGATTGTGACTTTTATCGACCTGACAAAGTGAATTATTCCATTCCTGATCCCAACACCTGAGCAACTCGTCAACGCATAGAGAAATCCTTGAGTTTTGCAGAGCATGATGTGTCTCATACTACATCCGTGTTAGAGATTGATTGTCTTGCTTCCAAGTAGCACATTGTAAGATTGCCACCCAACTCGGCCAAACGATGTTGGGCACTACATACCATTATAGGGATTATGTGCAATGCCAAAGTCGGGACTGGCAAACATGGCACACTTGCTCCAACATACAAAGGGCTCAGGAAGGAATTTCATTCTTCCAACAATGTGGAGTATGAATTTGGTTTTGCCCTAACAACATCAAGCGTTGTGTGCGTGGCAGTAAGAAGAAGTATATGTTGGATTGGCCTATATTATCCAACACATGGCCGGTGAAGATAGGTACCAATCTATCAAAAGAGGAGGTTTTGACGCTTGAAGACGCTGGATTTCAACTATAGCAGAGGGAGGCATTGTCCCCTTGTCGTAGGCTTTCAACAATCGCAACCCTGTCCATCCCTTGTTCGCATTTTTGTATGCCACCGAACCCGGACGCCCACCCTACATTCAGGTTTGGGAAGACAATGCGTTACAATCCAACAACACCGGCGGCGGATCACAAAAACAAATGGGAGAGCGCCGAATTCAGGGATGGTTACTATGTGGTTGGGGTTACTGCCATTCCATATCTGGGCTTTGGAGTGATAATCAACATTATCTCCAAGGAGGATATCACATGCCGTGTCACAATTGGCGACATCCCGCATTGCACATGCCCGGATTTCACGAAAATGTCCTCTCATGCATTGAAAAAGAAAGGGAAATGGGTGTATTGCAAACATTTTTATTATGTGTTTAGATTTTTGTGCAAGGTGAATTACGAGAGTGACAAGTTTATTCATGCATTTACATATACCTACAACGAGGTCCTGCGACTACTTGAACTTGCTGGTATAGTAGAATCTGAATAGTATTGCAAGTGTTCTATTAAGCCACATGTATAAAAATGTCAATAAATGACATGTATTGGTTTGGATTTTTATAATAAAAATCATCAATGGGCTGAAAGTATTCCAAATGATCCACAGTAATACGCCTCCTTCATTTAAAATGTTTCCAATTTACAATTGAAAATATGCAATTAATGTAGTACCAAATTTAGTTTATGGACCCTAAACCCGTGCACCTTTACTAAATTTGGATTCATTACTCATGTGTTACCGCTCACTAATCATGTGTTACTGCTCACCGCTCGTCGCTCATAAGATAGCTTCCCTCACTAGCCCTGGGCTAGATTGCAGCTTCATTCGGCTGGGCCCCGTCCCTCCCACGCCTCATTCACTACTCGGATTTCCTGCCTACACTTGCGTGAGAACTCTTCGTTGTTGGGAACCAATGTAACAATACCCAATCAAAATTACAAATATTAAAGTTGACATCACTTTCATTATTTCCAAGTTAATTGATGGAATTCCTTCACATGTCAAAAGAGCTTAATAACTTAAATGATCGGGTATTGGAAGATTGGTTCCCAACGGGGAAGAGTTCCCATGCAGGTGCGGGCAGGAAGACCGGGTAGTGAAGGAGGCGTGGGAGGGGCACATGGGGCCCAACTGAATGAAGATGTGATCTAGCTTGGGGCCAATTAGTAAGGTAGATGAGGCCTATGTGGACACCTCCAACTATGTGGATGGATACAATCATTAGAAGTTTAAACAAGATAGCAATTGTAAATCACAACCAAAGAAATTGAAATCGTTGAAATAGGAATTGAGGAAGGTGTTGATCTAGGCTCCGGAATCAAAGATTCTTTGCTTTCCAATTTGGTGTTATAGGGGGGCAGAACTCTTTTATCATTCAATATTGTGTAAGTGGACGACATCATTAGCATATACTACATGGATCATTTGCCAATGACAACCAAGTTGAATGCCAATATTGGTTGTGTCATGTCTCTAAAATGGTCACAAATAATATAAAATATTATCGGATTGGCTTTTCATAATAGAATATCCACAATACAAGATGGTGTAAGCCTCAAAATTGCCCCCAATGGCAATTTGGCTCACAATTAAGGATTTTTAGCAAAATCATTAGATTTGTAATAAAGAAATTTGGCCAAAAAACCATTCAGATTAAGGTTATTAGAAAGAAAAACCCTACCAGGATAAGCTAGGGGTGTTTTACCCTTAGGATAAGAACCTTGGATAAGTAAGAAACTAGAAACCGAAGGGATAAAAGGGGAATGTTTTTTTACCTGAATTGAAAATGTTAAGGTAGTGAGCTAGTAAGTAGGTAGGTTAAGTTAGGATCAACCAATTCAAACAAGCAAAAGTTAAGTGACGGCAAAAATGGAGCAATTCTGGAAGCGGCCAAGGAAGAAAGAAGAATTAACAATTACGAGCATAAGGGATCTTACCAACTAGGACAAGGGGCTATGTTGCCACCCTTATCAACCAAAATTGACATTCAAATTAAAATAGAAAAACCTTTCTAAGGGTTTGGATAAGTGGGGTGCGAGGTGGCGTTTGCCCTCCCATTCACCACCGAGGGCTCGGTTTGCGGCTTTCAAGGAAAGGGACCCTTGGTGAGTGGAAGGAAGAGGGGCCCAATCCTTCATTAAAAGGTGATAAAATCCCCTCTCCTTCTTGCAAAACGGCTTCATCTTTTTATTTTAGTACGGCGATGCCTTTACGAATTCTAGTTAGGAATCTTTATTGTCCAATTCATAGGGCGAAGCCCTCTTCAATTCTAGTTAAGAAAAAAAAATCTCTCAAATTCTTCATTTCAAAGGGCGAAGCCCTCTAGAATTTTAGTTGTAAAGATCAAGCAATCTCAGTCATTTATTATAGACATAAATTAGAATTTTTATAGTTAGAACTCTGGAGAGAATGTAATGTGTTTTGAACACACCTTTAAGTAGCTGTGCCACTTTCAATCAAATGTAATAGACTTGAAATTTATAACTTAGCCTTTAAAACTTGAATGAATCTAGCCCTTTAAATTAACTTTCTAAAAAACCTAAGTTTGTTAGAATCAAAGTTAGAAAGAAAAAATTATGAGTGTTTGAATGAAGGTATCTCAACAGCCTCTAAAATTACAAGCGTTGACTTTGCAAATGCATATGAAAAAGAAAAAATATGCAATTGCTCTCACACTTGAAAATTGTAGATCTTGATTTCAGGTTTCTGGAATGTATAACCTTAATAAAATCTAAGTTGATGTGTAAAAGTTATAAGTGTTTGAATGAAGGTATCTCAGCTGTCTTTTAAATCATAAGAGCTGACTTGGAAAGCTCATATCTAGAAGAAGAAATATGCAATTGTTTTAATATTCCAATCATAGGTCTTGTTATTATATTTTCAGATTAATAACAATTATTCCAATTGAAGCTTGTGAGCAAGAGTTGTGGCCGTTTAATTGAAGGGGTATCTGCTGTCTTACGATAATAGATTCGTCCATCCATGGTTGGTGGGTACGAGTTGGTGTTGTGGGAGACTCCGGCACCCGGTTGGGAGCCCCCACGGACGTTCACATGTGGAAAATTCCGGCATCCGGCTGGGAGTCCCCACGGACGTACACCCATGGAAGTTTATGGCTTGTATTTCACTTCTCCTAATATGTTTTGTATATGTGTGATTATAATTTTGTTTCTCATGTCTCTTCCATTATATTTCTATTGTCTACAAGCAATCTAATGCTCTACCTTCTAAACTCTCACTTTATGAGTAGTCAAAGGCTTCTAAACATATTGCCTATGTTAATGTTTGATGCCATACATAGTACTTGCAAAGAATCCCATATACCATTCTTGCATCAAACATATCAATGTATAGTGGCCGGACAAAAAGATTCGGCCACCCCCAGCACACCACACACCCCATGTGGCTGAATATTTTTGTCCGACCACTATACATTATCACTTTATTAGAGGGAAACTAGAAAACCAAGAGATATGTTTGAAGTATTGTCCAATGGAGTACATGATAGCGGACGTGCTAACAAAACCACTTACAAAGGATACGCCAACCATCACCAAGCCAAGATGAGAATCAACCGGTAAGTTTTTTACCCTACACCCTTTAATTTAGGAATGGAGGGAGCGCGACAAAGATAAATTCTAAATCCAACCCAACTATCCATGTAAGGCTAAGGGAGCATCACCAACCTAGCCGCCAAGGGGGGATTCCAACTCCCATGTTTGCGGAGCCTTTCGATTAAGTATTGTGGTGGTAGCTTCCATTCATAGCTCGTTTGTATATGGTGAAGCCGGGTTAATCACGGGTATGACCACTCTGCGTATTTATAGGTGGTAAGGTGGGAGTAATGACCCACGAAACCACCATCATATTGTTGGCTCCAAGGGTTGGAGGTGATGGCCCCAACCCTTGAAGATTGTGCAATAGATTGAACACACATGTTGCCTTATTCCCCGGTTTGTGGTCAAACTGTGTTAAACTAATTAATAACCAACAAAATTCGTACAACCCCCCTGGCAAAAACCAGCCGGAAACTTAACTCGGAGGATTGATACTACCCTTTCCAGCGGCAAAGATCAAAGGGTGTAAGTATCAATCAACCTTCAAGAGATCCGCACATGGCCTTAAAGGGTTCGGATTAGGGTGTGTACCAAACATGTAGGTGGTGATGTCATAATTTATTAACTTAGTAACCTAGGTTTTGTTCAATCAACCATAACTAAGACTAAAGGTTGAGAGGGTGGGACTTAATCAAGGTCCCCACTTAGAGAATTTAATTCATAAGAAGTAAGGAATTAGGTATGGCCAAGGTAAGAAGTAAGGCTATTTTATTCACTATGGTTAGGTTGCCTTGATTCTAAGGCTGGTGCGTCTGCGCATAGACTATGATAGATTAGGCATTAGGTTAGAGAAATTGATAATTACTTTAGGTACTTATAATTTAGGAACAACCTACCGGAAGGATACGATGCGATTATCAAATCCCCCCACAAAAACCAAAACATTCATTAAATATCATAACACCCGGGTTCGGCTTGGGCACCTGCCAAGGCAAGCCACCCTCATCGAAGGGCTTGTGTGGTATTTTTAAGCTCCCTCGGAGGGGGTGCTCAAAAGCACCACAGATGGTCGGGATTTCAAATGCATATGCCACCTCCTAATTTGCCCACCTCATCTATAAAAATCCAGGGTGTCATAGCTGGATGGATAACATTCTTTATTATGGGGGATGGTGGGTGCAATTTGACTTTTACGAAGGTAATAACCCAAATATCATCAAGGGCGTGTCTGATTTACCATGTAATTTAGTATTCACCCATCGAATTAAAGCAACTGTACTGTCATTTAAGAGCCAAAAATAAATGTATGATATGGAAGCTAACCGAATTAGCCTCATCTATCTTATATGGGCCCATTGCACATGTTAGGCGACTTAAAGAATGTTATACAAATCGAGCCTAGATAGAGTTGATTGTATTAGGAGTACTACACGTCACCACATACAAGCACCGATGGATCATCAATTGTGAACCCCCAGAGTGGTTCACCACTCCGCGGGGTCATTTTCAATTAGGATTTTAGCATTAAAAATTAGAATTGATAGAAAATTGGAGAAAAATTAGTTCATTTAGCATTTAGCCCCAAAAATGAAAGTGAATTACCGAGGACTTCGGGTCTTCACCCGTGAAGGAAAAAAACTAATTATGGTAGGGATAGTGAGAATAAAAACTAACTAGTGGTAGAAATTAGGTAAGTTAGAAAAACTTGCTGGCTAGGAAAAAACCTAGCTTAGCGGAAACAAATACTAGCTAGTAAAAGTAACTAGCTAAAAGGTTGAGTTAGTAAAGGCTAGGTAAGCAATGATTAGTTTATTAGTTAGTGTGGGCCACGTAAGACAAATGGAGGTGTTCTGCATAAGAAGGTCAAATTATGTGAAGTTTTTGAAAAAATAGCAAGGGAGTCACTTGCCCCTTGTCCCCCTTGCCAACTAGGTGGCAAAAAATTAAAACAAATTTGAAGGACTCCCATTGGAGCCTCCTCAACGAAAGGGTAATGTCAACCATAAACTCCCACCCTTTTGCGTCTGTAGTCCGAATGGAAGTTTATGGCTCACATGTCTTTGTCGACTTTTAGCCTTGCACTTGCAAGTGCCCAAGCTGAACCCGGATGGTGGGTGTACAAGTTGAATACTTAGATTTTGGAGGGGAATTAAATTTACGCCACAGTACCTCCGGAGGTTGTGTCTTAGTCCTTAATATTGTGACTCTAAACTCCACTAATCCAATTCATATCTAATTCTAATCCAGACCTATATCCTAGTCTAAGCGCAGACGCACCAGCCTTGGATCCAAGGCAATCCTAACCTATGAAATGAAATGACTCGGTATACATCCACCGGGTGTGATTTATATCATCCCTTGTAAGATGGACAACAATTCAGTTTGATAGTTGAAGGGAGGCATAGCCAAGTTTACGGACGCACGTCCGTAAACTTTACGGGAGAATTTTTTATGTTCTACATAATTAGTCCTAAAAGTTTACGGACGCGTGTCCGTAAACTTTGCACATGTATTGTGCAGAAGAATTCTTTCCGTCCTACGTAAATAGTCTTAAGAGTTTACGGACGCACGTCCGTAAACTTTACGGGAGAATTTTTTATGTTCTAAGCAATTAGTCCTAAAAGTTTATGGACGCACGTCCGTAAACTTGCACCTGTACTGAAAACGGCTCTGGGAGGCCGGACAAAAGCTCCGACTTGGAAAATCACAACTAATTGCTATCTCAACCAAATTGCAATTGAAGACTGAATATGGATAGCAACAAAATTTTTTTGCAAGAGAAGCAAACACTACATTTTGGTTGCAAATGGTAACCTAAGTATTTATGCCATCAGTGGCTAAAGTCCATAATGCCTTAAATTTTAACTTGGATTCTAATTCATCTTTAAGAAAGAAAGATTTTGTGTGTGTTCACAAACACACATTCTAACTGGGATAAGACAGAGAGGAATTTTTCCTCAAATCTTTCTACTACAGAAATGCAAAAGATAGATCTTGATAGAAGAATGGATTTTCTCCTAACTACAGAGATGTAGGGCTTCGCCTACTAACCAAAAAATGAGAGAGGTTCTTCTAACTACATAGATGCAGGGCTCCGCCCACTAACTTGGAAAAAAAAAAAAAAACTTCTAGCTAAAATTTGAGAGAGCTTCGCCCTTTTGAAAATGAAAGGAGAGAGAGAATGAAAGGAGAAGGGGGGGTTTTTATCACCCTTCAATGAAGGGTTGGACCCCTTCTCCCTTTTTTCAACCGAGGGGTCCCGCCCCTTGAATGGTGGCAATCAAGCCTCGGTGGTGAATGGAAGGGGATGCCACCTTGCACCTACTTGCCTAAGCCTTTAAAAAGGTTTGTTTGAATTTCTTTTTCGGTTGGCAAGAGGTGCAACATGTCCTCTTGCCCTAATTGGCAAGATTCCTTACGCTCGAAGTTGTCGCTTCATTTTCCTTTCTTGGCCGCTTCCGGAATTACTCCCTTTTTGTCCGCTTGATTTTTGCTTGCTTTTATTTGTTTGATTCTAACTTAACCTACCTACTTACTAGCCTACTAACTTAACATTTCCGAAACGGATAAAGGACATTTCCCTTTTACCCCTTCGGTTCTAATTTCCTACTTACCAAGGTAATTTTCCCAAGGGTAAAACACCCCAAGATAATCTTGTATCCAATCCTAGTTTTAACCAAAGCCTAATTGTTTCACTCTTTTTATGTTTTTGAGCCCTTTGAGGAAATGCCAAAATGCGAGATTTAGTGAGTTTTTGGTATAAAAGAAAATGTGAGCACCATATTGGACTCACAGGTAACAACCTCAATTGGAAAAACCCCCAAGCCCAAATTCTTCGGGACTGGGGGGGGGGGTTTTTGGAAGAATGGGACCGATGGTGGAGGGGTCCAACATTTTTTTAAAGGATTTAAAAACCCCCTTCTCCCCCATTACAAACTCTCTCGTCTTTTCAACGCTTGAACAAAGCCCCGTCTTTACGTAATTAAAAAAAATTCATTTTATTTGCCTAGTAATAAGGCTTGAAGAAACCCTCTCCCTGCATTCTTCTAGTCAGAATGTATATTTGTTAACATAGAAAACTTTTTACTTTCTTTCTTAAAGGAATGCTAGAGTGCAAGTTTAAAAATTGAAGCATTGTATATTTTGGTCACTGATAGCATAAATGCTTAGTTTACCATTTGAAACCAGAAAATTATCATTTTAATCTTATAGGGTTTTTATAGATATATATATAGCAATTTTTAATTTGTGATTTGGTTAGAGTAGCAAGTTGTTATGAATTTTCAAAGTTGGAGTAAAGAATAAGATGTTCATTTGGACAACGGCTACTGGATCAGGCTTGCTGGCCTGTTAAAAACTTCAATCTAAAATATTATATTTTTTCTAAGTAGAGTTTTTATTTGACTTGGCAAGACCATTTAGGACATATGATTTGATTAAATAACAAATTAAATATGAATTTTTAAATATTGGAAACATAGTTTGGACACTGCAACTGCCTAGGTGTGAAAATTTGATATTTCCGTCTTGAGGTGGGAGGGCAAACTTAATTGAATTTTTTTCTTATAAACAAGTTCATTTTATTTTTAGGAATGGATTTGACTGATATATGAATTAGAAAGGTATATTTTTCTTAAGGTGAATGTAGTCTACGTTTGTAATTGATTGTTGCATTTCAAAGAGGTTGCCGGATACATCTCGGTTTACCTTGGTAATCTTTTATTTTTTTAAATAGATCTCTCTGATATTTTCCCAACGGTGTATGTCAAACTCGATTCTGAGTAATAACAAATTAATTATGAATTTTTGAAGCTAGAGGTTAGATAGGTGGAGGTGGAAGGATCGGTTGAATAAATATTATGCTTTTAAGTTTTGTATATTTTACAATTCTTATCAGATGAAGACATATGTTAGGTTTCTAGAAAGCTAATGATGTGTACTAAGTGAATCATCATTGTGAGGCCAAAATTATAGTGTACTAAGATGATGTTTTAACCATTAAATAATCTACGCTCTACAACTAAGTTAGATATAAGGAAGAAGAAAGGTCGACTCTCGGGAAATGAAGCAAGACAATGAGATAGCAGCTCGGCCTACATCGAACCCAACCGAACATGGAACATTGAGGTAAACTAACTAACCTTAATCTTCCATTTAGTATAAGAGGAAGCGTAACCAATATATATAATCCTAAATTCATTCACTTATCTCGTAAGGTCAAGTAGTTTAACCATTTGACCGCCAAGGGAGGTACCCAACTCCATTGTTCTCGGTGCCCATTAGTATGTTTTGTAGTAGTAACTTTGAAAATTAAAAAAGTTCCGTATGTGATAAAGTTGGATTAATCATCAACACGACCACTCTTGTCGCAACCCTTGCAAGGGTCACGAGCGTTAACCCTTCGCATTCCGCTATGTGAATGGTTAGCTTCCAATACGGCGGACCTTTTAGTTCATAGGATGGTGTGGTACTTTTAAACAACCCCTCCGAAGAGCCTAAAAGTACCGCACAAGGCCTTCGGTGAGGGTGGCATATCTTGGCAGGTGCCGAAGCCGAACCCGGATGTTATAATATTTCAAGAATGCTTTGGTTTGTAAAGGGATTTGGTAATCACGTCGTATCCGTTTGGTAGGTTGTGTCTCGATTTTAAGTATCTAAAGTAATTATCTTAGCTACATCAATTTCTTAATGCCTAATCTATTCTAGTCTAAGTGCAGATACACCAACATTGGAATCAAGGCAACCTAACCCTAATGAATAAAATAACCTAGCCTACACCTTTCATGTGTGGCTTTTAATTATTCCTTGCTCAAGTTGACGGGATAATGAGTGGACTTGTTTAATCAGTTGGACCACATCTAATTTCTTATTTCTTATGGATTAAATTTTTTAAACGAGGGAACCTTAATAAAGTCCCACTCTTTTAACCTTCTCTCTTAGTTTATGGTTGATTGAAAAAAGCCTATATTACTAAATTCATAGATTATGGCATCATCACTTACATGTTTGGTATACACTTTAACCCGAACCCTTCAAGGCCCTGTGCGGGTCTCTTGAAGGTTGATTGGCACTTCCATCCTCCGATCTTTGGTGTCGGAGGGGGTAGTATCAACCCTCCGAGTTAAGTTCCCGGTTTGTTTTTTGTCCGCGGGGGTTGTACAAATTTTGTTGGTTATTAATTAGTTTAACACGGTATGACCATGAAATTTGAACTTAATGGGACCGAGAAATAAGACAACATGTGTGTTCAACCTATTGCACAATCTTCAAGGGTTGGAGCCATCACCTCCTACCCTTGGGGCTAACAACATGATGGTGGTTTCATGGGTCATTACTCCCACCTTACTATCTACAATACGACTAGTGGTCATACTGGTCATTAACCCAACTTCACCACACACGAACGAGCTATGAATCGAAAAGCTACTACCACAATATCTAACCGAGAGGCTCCGTACACATGGAAGTTGGAATCCCCCTCGGCGGCTAGGTGGGTGGTGCCCTTTTAGCTTTATATGGATAGTTGGATTGAGTTAGAATTATACCTTTACCGCGCTCGCTCCATTTCTAAATTTTAAAATTGTAGGGTTAAAGATTTTACCGATTGACTCCCGTCTTAGTTTGGCAATGGTTAGTGCGGAACCCTTACTCCAAGCCATGAACGTCGATTCCCACTCCAACTCTCGGCCGTATACAACACCATCTCGTCTCTTCCAACCTTTGATGGACGAATTTCTTCTTCTAAGGCGAGAGACACATTTTCACTTGAATGCCTACAATTTTTGCTTACAAGCTTCAAATGGAATAAATTTTAGATTTACGAAAAGTTAATAACAAGACCTATAACTCATCCAAATATCAAAAAGATTACGTATTTTATTTTGTAAATATGAGCTTACAAAGTTATTGCTTACAATTTGGTAGGCAGCTGAGACATCTTTACTCCAATATTCATAATTTTTTCTCATTAATTTTGATTTTAACAAGCTTATACTTTTTGGAAACCTCAAATAAGATCTATAACCCCATAAATATTGGAGCAACTATATGTTTCTTCTTATATATATGAGCTTATGCAGTGAGCGCCTATAGTTTTGGAGGCAGCTAAAACACCTTCATTCAAACATTAATAATTTTTATTTATTAACTCTGATTTCAATAAGCTTAGGCTTGTTGGAAAGCTAACCTCAAGGGCAAGATATATACTCAAAATTTGAAAGCTAAATTATAATTTTTGCGTCCACTACACTCGAAGAAAAATGACGCAATGACTTAGGAGTATGTTCAAAAACACACTATCTTATTCAAAAAAATTCTAACTATAAGAATTCTAACTTACGTTTATAATGGAAGATGAAGAGAGATGTTTTCTTCTGTTGAGAAAAAAATGGTTGTTTTTTCTAACTAGAATTGTCAAGGGCTTCGCCATGTGAAGTGAAGAGTGAATAGTGAATCGTCCTAATTAAAATTTCAGAAGGCTTCACCCTATAAAATGAAAAATTGAAGAGATTTTTTCTAACTAAAATTTTAGAGGGCTTCATGTACAAAATGAAGATTTCGAGAGATAATTGTGATGAGAAGAGAAGATTTTATTCCCCTTCAATGAAGGATTGGGCCCTGTGAGCCAAATTTTTGGTCATTTAGTGAAACTATGGGCAAATAGTGAAAACTTGGATGAAAGAGCATCCAAATAGATGAACATAGTTGAACCATAGGCTAGGAAATTAGTTATAACCATAGGCATGGGCTTAGGTGCCCTTAGTTGGTTACTGTAACTATCGTCCTCTTCCCCGCCGAGCTAAGAGGGCTGGCGAGGGGGAAGAAGGCAGACATTCCTTAGATTATTTTTGAGCGCATAGTTGAACTTATGGGCTTGTCTTCCTCATCACAGAGTCGTGTGAGGTTTAGCATGAAACTATCTTCTGAGTAAAGCTTAGTGATCACCGCAGTGATTGCGGGACACTGGTTTCTGTGAAGAACATTGTTATTTTTTATTTTGTGTTATTGAATGACCGAAGTGAGTCAAACTATTTCATGTTTCTGAAGAGTGATGTGGATTGTGAACTATTGTCCATTGTTGAAGTTGTAATTGACAGACTGAGAGGTTGTGAGCATGTTTGAGCGAATCCGAGTGTGAAGCAGAATTGAGGAGTAATGCGATAAACAATTGTCGGTTCTTAGGATTGTAATTGACTGAGACCGAAGTCGAGAGTGGAATGGAGTGTATTTTGATTGCAGAGAGCAATGAGAGATTGAGAGAATCGATCAACCTCGAAGAGAGAGAGAGAATATGAATGAGAGTCGAGAAATCTGAGAGGATCAAGGAAAGGGAGAGAAATCCAAAGTGAAAACTATTGACGGATGAGAGTGAACATTGTGTAACCATTGTCGAAGCAAGAGTTCTCGAACATAGCTGAGCCTATTGGAATGGTGAATCAGGAGTGCGAAGATTGTTATGTGAGCGAACTATTATCCGAGCGTGGAAATACCTTCTGTTTGAGCGACATTGAGTAACCAGAAAGTGTAGAGTGAGGAATTGAGTCAAACTATGAGCATTGAGTGTTAATGTGTTAACCTAAAGCGAAGGGAGAGGAAGAGTGGAACAATTGCCTGAGGAGAGGTAGGACAATCCAAGAATATAGTTCCGTGCCGATTCGAATTACACCCTGAGAGAGGGAAGGCCGAGAGTTTAACTATTGGCGATTGTTTAGGCCTGTGATAGGCAGTGTTAGGAAGGCGAATGGCCAAGTGTCAGCCTACGAGTGAAAACTATTGGCGATTGTTAACTTGTGTCAGACAGCGTGAGGCAGTCAAAGAGTCCAGAGTCTATGAGTGGAACAATGGACTATTGTTAAGACCTGTGAGAGGTAGTGAGGAAGAAGAAAGAGCATATTGTTCAGCCATATGAGATTATAGTTGAATCCTGATTTTAAGCTGATAGATTTATAATTGAGAAGAATGGAATTTATGAGAGAATCTCAATCAATTGATATGATGAGAGAAAGATTCTGATCAATTGACTGAAGAAGGGATTAAGGAACATAAGTTAGGATAAACTTTGGATTATCAATGTGATTTAGGCATAAGTTATCCTAGACTTGATTGGAGTTTATATGATTATGTAGTCTAGAGAATCGATCTTTGAGTATGAAGTGCAAGCTAACCAGATCAACTATTGTCTTGTGTGTTACCCTGGTTGTTGTTGTTGCAGGTTGTGCAGGGCCACTAAGACTATAGCTTGACTTTGCCGGTTGTTGTTAGTTGCATAAGTTGTGAGTAATGATTAAAACTTGGAATTAATGAATGAACAATTTGTCTTGCATTGAAATTAACATTGACCAATTAATGAAGGAGTTGTTGTGATTTGAAGATGCATTGGCCAATGGTTACCAAAGACAATTGTGATACTCAAAGACTATTGTTCTCGAAAGACTATTGTTATACAATCTCATGACGAGATGGTTACTACGGTGACAGACACACGTACCCCACTGAATGAGAATGTGAGGCCAAACCCCCCACCCTTAAGCGTCCGTAGTCCGAGTAGTGGGTTTGGGCTCACATTCCTCCGCGGTATTGGATTTGGACTTGGATGAGTCCATAGTGCAAGGTTCACCCTTCAAGTGGTCTTGGATTTAACTAGCTCCTTCATAAACCCAACTCCTTCATGAACCCAACTCCTTAGCTTCTAACTAAATAAACCCAGCTCCTTCGTAAACCCAGCTTCTTAGCTTCTAACTAAACAAACCCAGCTCCTTTATAAACCCAGCTCCTTCATAAACCCAGCTCCTTCATGAACCCAGCTCCTTAGCTTCTAACTAAACAAACCCAGGTCCTTCATAAACCCAGCTCTTTACTTTCTAACTAAACAAACCCAGCTCCTTCATAAACCCAGCTCCTTCATGAACCCAGCTCCTTCATAAACCCAGCTCCTTCATGAACCCACAACTTTGTAGTTGTAATCCCCAACTACCTCACTAATTATTCAAGCCCTTAACTAATCTTCCTACCTAATTTTCCTAATTCTACTAACAACCCCTTTCTAATCACACAATTCTTCTCTAATCCTAAAATCCTAAAATCCTAGAGAGGAGAGGGGGAGAGAGAATTTCCTAACTTCACTAAGACTAACTAATCCACACAAGTATATTTTTGCACTCATCACAACCTCAAGTGCTCAACTCTTAAACATGGAACTTGCAACCACGTGTATTCAAAACATGAACTTTAAGTACCACAAATTGGAATCATGAATTAACTTTAAAATCCTTCACGTCAACACTAATTCTACCAAGAGGTCAAGCCCTCTTCAAGGCTAACAAGCCTTGGCTCTCAAACTAAAAACTAAGCACACACATGTGCTCCAATATGGCTTCCCACACCCACACTTATAACTCGTGGGGTGCCTTGGAGCACAAAGGAAAGAGAGGATGAGTGAGGGAAGAATGAGGGATTATATAGTAAGCTTGAGGGGGTGAGCACCCTCAAGGCTCACGATAAGCCCTTGAGATTTCCTCCTACTTAGTAGGCGCCAATCCTATCTTCTAAGCCTTCCTCCCTCAAATGATCAACAAGGATCCTAATTCGAACATTTAACTAGCCTTGGCTTTCTACCTACCACACTTTACCAAACTTGGGATGCTTCAACCCAAACTTAGCCTCCTTCGCTTTCCGCCGCCATAACTTTCTCCCCTTACTTTCCCAAATCGTTGCTCACCACTTAATTCAAACCACGATGCTTAACTCGTGATTTGATTGGTGCTTTGAGAATTTGCTTATCCTCCACCTTGCATTCTTCCTTGGACCTTCCCCATTAAGTGGCCATGATGAGGTGGTCCACTTGTGCGCTCCATGTGATCCTCCATTCATCCCAATTCGAATGCACTTGCCTCTTGAGTCACTTTGGTTGTCTCCATCCATTTGTACTAGCCTACTCACTAACTACTCAATCCAAGTTCTCCTTACCTATCCTCATTCACTCAAATCCTTCCGAAGGTAAAAACACAATAACAACTCACATCCTAGCCTCTTACAACATGGTACTTCTAAGACTAACATTTCACTCTTTTTATATTTTTGTGAAGTAACATGCTACTTCAAAGTGCATCAACTAACGTTTCAAGGGTCTAAGACTAAATGTGGGCACCCTTTTGGGCTCACATAATTGGCGACCATCGGGGGATGAATCCAAATATCTCTTGCTCCAAGGGTAAGTTGCCTAGTCAAGCTTGGTACTCCTTACACCTACTTCCCGATGTACGGGTAGGAAAGAGCTCACCATTCAACGTTTCCAATTGAATTGAATTATTAGGAAAGACCTCATAGACAAGGTAAGGTCCTAACCATACCGCATCGAATTTCGCCGGAAATTCAAGCTTTCGTGCGTCTTGAATCATGACCATCATTCCTGGTGTTAGGGCCCTTCTCTTATGTCGTTTGTCGAAAGTAATCTTTCTCCTTCTTTGGATTGCCTCAATATGTTGAGCCGCCATTCTCCTCCCTTCGTCAAGTGCTTCCAAATCGGTTAGTCGATTTCGTAAGGATTGACTTTCGGTAAGTCTCGTACTCACGGCCACCCTAAGTGACTCGACTTCATATTCGATTGGTAGTGTCGCTTCAAGACCATAGACTAAGGAAAATGGTGTAGCACGCGTAGTTACCTTATAGGTTGTACGGTATGCCCAAAGTGCCGCCGTTAGTTTCGTATCCCAATCCCGCTTCGAGTCTATAACCGTCTTGCGTAGTATACTCACCAAAATTCCGTTAACCCTTTCCGTTTGTCCATTGGTTTGTGGGTGGTAGGGAGTAGTCTTCCGGTGATCAATTTTAAATTTCTCTGTCATCTCTCGAATCAAGTCATTCAAAAAGTGAGTACCCCTATCGCTTACTAGGATCTTCGGCACCCCGAACCGCGAAATTATGTTTTCGTACATAAATGTTGCCGCGTGTTCCGCCGTGTCGGTCTTCACCGCTTTGGCTTCCGCCCACTTGGTGAGGTACTCGGTTGCCACCACAATATATTTCATTCCTTTTGAAGATTGGGGATGGACCTCACCCACATAGTCGATGCCCCATTTTTCGAAAGGAATTAAGGGTAATGATACATGTAAAGGCATCTCCATTCTAAGGTCGTTTCGGGCATACCGTTGGCAAGCGTCGCATTTCCTTACATAGTCATGGGCGTCCTTAAATAGTGTAGGCCAAAAGTAGCCCGCTCTAAGTATTTTTTGCCCGGTGAGTTGACCCGAGAAGTGACCGCCGCAAGCGCTATCGTGGCAAGCGATTAAAATCGCTTCAACCTCCGTTTTTGACACGCATCGTCGTAAAATACCATCGGACCCCCTTCTAAACAACCTATGGCCCACTACAACAAATTGCCTACTATTTACCCTCACCTTCCTTTTCTCTTCTTTTGTCCACTCTTTGGGCAACTTGTGGGTTGTTAGAAATTCCACTATGCCCGCATACCACTCCGGTGTAGAAGTGACCACAAAGAGGCTATCATCTACTAACATATCATTTACCGGATTTTTTCCTATCTCCTCCGACAACCTAGACAAGTGGTCCGCTTGTAAATGCATACGACCCGGTTTATATTCCACCGTGTAGTCGAATTCTTCTAATAACAAAACCCACCTAGCTAACCTACCACTTAACTCCGCCTTGTTAACTAGATACTTGATAGCCATGTGGTCAACAAAAAATACAACCGGGTTGCACATGAGGTAATGCCTAAACTTTTTAACGGAAAACACCATGGCTAGGCACTCCCTCTCCGTTGTAGAGTAGTTTCTTTCGGCGGGGGTCAATTGCTTACTCGCATAAGCTATAGGTTGATCCTTCTCTTTTTCTCCCGTTGCTTGACAAAGCGCACTCCCTATTGCCACATTACTAGCATCACAATAGACGTGAAAAGGTTTACCCCAATTGGGTGGTATCGACACCGGATAGGTGCTCAACCTATCCCGCAATTCCTCAAAGGCTTTTTGACAAGCATCCGTCCACTCGAATTTGACATCCTTTTTGAGCAAATGGGTAATGGGCACCGCTATCTTTGAAAAATTAGGAATAAGTTCCCGGTACCATCCCACATGTCCTAACAACTTAGAGATCCCCTTGGAATTGGTTGGAGTTGTCAAGTCGCTTATGGCCGCAATCTTATCCGGATCGGGTTCTCTACCTTTCTCACTAACAACATAACCCAACAACACTCCCTTATTCACTCCCAAAAATGTCTTATCCGGGTTCAATGCTAACCTCATCTTCCTACACCTAACCAATGCCTCCCTAACACAATGTAGGTGATCGTCCACATTACTTTGTGTGCTAAAATCGTCCACAAAGACGGTCATGGATTTGAACAACAAGTCGGTGAAGATATACATTACTAATCGTTGGAAAGTAGCCGGGGCATTACATAACCCAAATGGCATCACTACCCACACAAAAGTACCCCAAGGTGTAGTAAAAGCCGTTTTATGGATATCTTGGAGGGCTATGGAAATTTGATTATAACCCGCATACCCATCCATAAAGGTATATCGCGAATGACCTCCAACCTCCTCAAGCAACAAGGTGATAAAAGGTAAGGGGAAGTGATCCTTTTGTGTGCACGAATTCAATTTCCTATAGTCGACACAAACCCTTAATTTCCCATTTTTTTTCTTTACTAAGACCATAGGAGAAACCCAATCCGTGATTTCCACCGGCTTGATAAACCCGGCCTTCAATAACCTTTCCAATTCCGCTTTCACCAACAATTGCAATTGAGGATTCATCCTCCTCTCCTTTTGTCTAATTGGCCTCGCCCCCGGAATTAAAGGAATCCGGTGCTCTACCATTTCCCTAGGAATTCCCTTAAGCTCATCGTAGGACCATGCAAAAGTATCACTAAACTCATCCACCAAATTGCTATACTCCCTAACCTCTTTCTCCCCCAATTTGGAACCCATCTTCATTTGTCGGGTTTTTCCATTCTTTAATTTCACATCCACGTACCGCCAATCCGCTTCCGACACATGTGCTTGTTCCTCTTTGTTCCGATACCAATCGGAAGGCACATTGGGGTAATCTTTCACATCTTGACCTACAACTATCCCCGTAGACGTGGTCTTGAAATGTAAAGGCTCCTCCAATTTCGATGACTCAATAATCACATCCTCCTCTTGAGTCCCATCTACATGAATTAAACTAACCTCACCCTCTTCCACGTCATCTACCCAAGGTGTTAACCCACCGCTAACCCACTCTTCCTCGGTGAGCACCTCACATGGCTCCAACAATGAGCCCTCTCCTAAACTAACACTAGGAAATTCACTCCCTAAGCCTACTTGGTGAAATGTAACCATTACATCAACCTCGGACTCGGGGTACTCCCTTAGCCATTGGGCATAATCCCCATTATCCCCATAATTGTAAAAATTAGGACCTAGACTTCCCGAGCCCGAATCTATAACAACCCTTTGACCTTCGGGATGGACGACTCCCACCAATGCCTTGCCAATCTCATTCTCGTTTAAGTCATCAATTTCCTTCTCCAATGGCAAATACATCTCCTTCTTCATCCATCCTTCTAATGAACCAATGGACACTATGACCCTATTACCCTCCGGACCATAAGTGATGGATGGTTTAGGTCCACCCCAATTGACCATAGCATTCGCCATCCGCAACCAAGGCCTACCTAGCAAAATGGGGAAGGTGTCCTTGTTGGAGTGCATTTTAATGACATGGAAGGTGACCAAGTACTCCTCGCCTCCCGTAGTCATTCTACAATCCTTGATCATCCCCAAAGGCGTAGTCGAACTTTGATTTGCCATATTTATGACCAAAGGTGAAGGCCCCGTGAGTCCAAGTCCCAATTTTTTCATAGTATCCTCCGGTAGTATATTTAGACTACTCCCTCCGTCGACTAGCACATTAGGAACCACCTTATCTACTATAACAACTTCTATTTCTATAGCTTTCACGTCTCTTCCACCTTGTGATTGGATCCTAGCGGCTATTTTAGCTTTCACCTTCCTCATCCTCTTGTGTACCGGCATTCCCTCCTTTAATGTTTTCCTTGCCGTGGGTGAAATTTCCAATAGTTGGCCGAAAGTAATATCCGCCTTGAGTGTACTAAGGTCCGCCCACAAGTCGTACCCGGTAGATCTTTCCACCTTAGAATTACCCACTACGTCGAATTCGTCTACGGGAACCCCCGGTCCTTCCCATTCACCCACATCGCTATTATCCAAGTCATGTACCGCATTAGTCCTCTCCCTATCTTGTAAAATTATATTTTCCCTCTCCACATCCTTAGTAGCTCTTCTAGCTACCCTATCCAACTCGGAGAGATTAATCTCTTCATCCGAAGAGTAATTTCCTTGCTCTCCTATTCCTACCTCCAACGGGGCATCCCCTCTCCTAGCCCTAGTAGTTACCGCTAGTGCAGGTGCTTCTTCAACCACACCCTTACCCTTCACTAACTCATATGTAATAGCATTGGTGTGAGGAGGCCATTGACTTTGCTCCTCTCCAATTCTCGTTGGGAGAGGAAGCATGTCATCACATGTGGCCTCCAACACTCCATCCATGAACCTAACATCTTGGGAGTTAGATGGTCCCGGATCCGTTGGAGGCGCTTGTCTCCCGTTACTACCATTAGGTGGAACTCCTTGTCTATTTTGTATTGGAATGTAACCGGTTGTAGTTTGCAAGCCCGCCGGTGGATGAAAAGTTTGCCTAGCATTACTATGGTCATAGTATAAGTTAGGTGGCCTAAGTTCATTGGCCGGTACTCCTTGTGGCCTAGCACCTCGCATATTATCCCTTGCTTGTTGTTGTGGATTAGCCACCGGGTAAGGGACATTAATTATTTTGTCCGGTTGGCGACACGTATCCGAGGGATGACTTCCTCCACAATTGCTACAATTAAACTCTTGACCTTCGGACCAACATTGTCCTTGAGCGTGCCACCTTCCACAAAAGGGATGAAATTCCTTCTTCTCTAAATTTTGGCCACCTTGCCCTCTAGGTTGTGGTCCTCTATTGCTTCCATTTCCATAGTGAGGTGGCGCTTGACCTCGTTGATTTTGTTGAGGTGGGTTACCGTTTCCTCTTTGGTCACGGTTTTGTCCACTTCTACAAAATTGACGCGTGTGGCCCGGTTGGCCACATTGGACACACCATAATCCGGAAGAATGCCTACCCGACTCAACCGGGGGTGGAGGCCCCGGTTGTTGACTCCGGATCATTAATGACATTTGATCCGTGAGGCTTTGCATTTGTTTTATCATAGCCTCTTGGAATCCTAGTTGGCTAGCACCTAGTCTTCTCTCAACCTCCTCCAAGTGTGGATCCGTTCTAGGGGCCGGTAGTGCCAAAAGAGGTGCCGGTTCCCTAACCGCTAAAGGTCGGGGGCCGGTGTCCACAATGGCATATGGAATTTGGTTCTCATACTTAGCGGGTTCTACCGCTACCACCCTAGGGCGTATGGGGATGAATTGTGGGATCAATTCATCCTCCCTTCTCCATAGCCTTTCGTGATCTTTATCCAAGTTTTCAATATCTCTAGCCGCACGCTTGGCATCCGCCAAGGTCAAGGGATTCCTTTCTAGAACACCCCTAATAGTTCCGGACTTAAAAAACCCTTGAATGAAAAATTGCTTTAGCGTGTCGTCGTTGAGCATGGTACCCACAAATCTAGTGCACACTAAATCAAACCTCCTAATGTAAGCCGAAATTTCTTCCTCCCTTCCTTGCTTCAATGACGACAATGCCCTTAATGCGGTACTTTGACCCACTTCCGGCCTAAATTCGTTAAGAAACTCCCTTTGTAATTGTTCCCATCCCCTAAAATGTCCCTCGGCATGATCCCGATACCATTCATAGGCTTCCCCCTCTAGAGTGGTAGGAAACCACACTAACCAATAACCCGGGTCGGTTATGAGGAAGCTAGCCAACCGTTCGATATACCGTTCCATGTGCCGAGAGGGGTCCTCATCCTTGGTCCCATAAAATTTAGGGAGATGAGATGGCATATCCATCGCCGCTAAATTTTGTGGAACCACAATTGGTAGGCCTCTTGGCCTAACCAATGGGTCTATTGGAGGTATAGGAGGTATGGGCGGAATTGGGGGTATGGGTGGTGGATCCATCCCCCGTTCCTCGGCCATGGTGACCGGTGAACTATTCAACAATCCCCTATCAACTTCTACCGGGAATTCTTCTCTAAGTGTGTAATTTTCCGAAGAAGTTTCACCACTCAATTTGGAGGGAGTGATCTCCTCTTCAAGTTGAGCTCCAAGTTCTAAGGTGTCTAGAATTGACCTAGTCCTAGGTTCGACGTTCAAACAACTCTCTATTCTAACATTATCTTGTTCTAATCTATCACTGATTTTAGAGGACCGCCTCTTTCGAGTAGATTTCTCTAGTCCTACTATCAAACTTGGTTTTTGTGAGCGAGTCCTACCTTGCATTCCATAAGAATCGATCGACCCTCACTTGACCACACATAATCCTAGCAATTCCCCTCTTAATATTTTCACTTGTCTTGGTGTGGTTATAATTTTTTTAGGAGGTGAGGAAAAGAACCTGCAAGCCCACTTAGGTGAAAGAATCCCAATAGGGGATAGGCATGTTCATGTTAATTTTTTGGTTAAGTCGGAGCATCACCTCCGCACCTTCCCGCAAATTAACACTCACCACAATACCGATTGTGAGGGGGTGACCTTCCGAGTAGATTATGTTAAAAGTCGAGGCTTCACCCTTCAACTTCTCACACCATCCACAATTCGGGAATTACCCTCTACAACGGATAACAACAATCACGAGTACAAAAGGCATTCCTTAATTAGTTAATGAGTTCACTTTGAAGAAATAAACATACCTTGAGCAATCGCATCCCCCTGTGAGTTAGCACTCCCCTCAATCGTGACTCAATGTAACAACACCATAAACTTTGTGAAATATTAATTTAATCTAGAGCATGAAATGACAACTCCCAAAACTTTGAGACTCACCCCGAGGTGAGTGTCAAAGTTCAATGTCCTAAGGTGAATTTACCCTCTAATGTTTTAATGAGCTACTCGGTTATAGGTTCCTTTTAAGTTCTTAGCAAATCCCCAAAAAGGTTGAGGACGTACCTTCGCCGCGCTCCTTCCTCAAAAATGAATTTGCGTAATTGACAATGCAATTCATTCCAAGGAATAGTTGAAATACAATGAATTCAAATGTAACCCAAAGAGAGAATACTTACCGAGTTTCGGGTGCTCCTTCCCTTCTCTCAAGTTTGTGTCTCCAATTTTTCCTAGTTGCCTCCAAGTCTCCTAGTCGCCTCCAAGTCTTGTAACTACCTTCCGCTTCGCTCCCGGCGGACGCACCAATTATGTGAGGCCAAACCCCCCACCCTTAAGCGTCCGTAGTCCGAGTAGTGGGTTTGGGCTCACATTCCTCCGCGGTATTGGATTTGGACTTGGATGAGTCCATAGTGCAAGGTTCACCCTTCAAGTGGTCTTGGATTTAACTCCTTCATAAACCCAACTCCTTCATGAACCCAACTCCTTAGCTTCTAACTAAATAAACCCAGCTCCTTCATAAACCCAGCTCCTTCATGAACCCAGCTCCTTAGCTTCTAACTAAACAAACCCAGGTCCTTCATAAACCCAGCTCTTTTACTTTCTAACTAAACAAACCCAGCTCCTTCATAAACCCAGCTCCTTCATGAACCCAGCTCCTTCATAAACCCAGCTCCTTCATGAACCCACAACTTTGTAGTTGTAATCCCCAACTACCTCACTAATTATTCAAGCCCTTAACTAATCTTCCTACCTAATTTTCCTAATTCTACTAACAACCCCTTTCTAATCACACAATTCTTCTCTAATCCTAAAATCCTAAAATCCTAGAGAGGAGAGGGGGAGAGAGAATTTCCTAACTTCACTAAGACTAACTAATCCACACAAGTATATTTTTGCACTCATCACAACCTCAAGTGCTCAACTCTTAAACATGGAACTTGCAACCACGTGTATTCAAAACATGAACTTTAAGTACCACAAATTGGAATCATGAATTAACTTTAAAATCCTTCACGTCAACACTAATTCTACCAAGAGGTCAAGCCCTCTTCAAGGCTAACAAGCCTTGGCTCTCAAACTAAAAACTAAGCACACACATGTGCTCCAATATGGCTTCCCACACCCACACTTATAACTCGTGGGGTGCCTTGGATCACAAAGGAAAGAGAGGATGAGTGAGGGAAGAATGAGGGATTATATAGTAAGCTTGAGGGGGTGAGCACCCTCAAGGCTCACGATAAGCCCTTGAGATTTCCTCCTATTTAGTAGGCGCCAATCCTATCTTCTAAGCCTTCCTCCCTCAAATGATCAACAAGGATCCTAATTCGAACATTTAACTAGCCTTGGCTTTCTACCTACCACACTTTACCAAACTTGGGATGCTTCAACCCAAACTTAGCCTCCTTGCTTTCCGCCGCCATAACTTTCTCCCCTTACTTTCCCAAATCGTTGCTCACCACTTAATTCAAACCACGATGCTTAACTCGTGATTTGATTGGTGCTTTGAGAATTTGCTTATCCTCCACCTTGCATTCTTCCTTGGACCTTCCCCATTAAGTGGCCATGATGAGGTGGTCCACTTGTGCGCTCCATGTGATCCTCCATTCATCCCAATTCGAATGCACTTGCCTCTTGAGTCACTTTGGTTGTCTCCATCCATTTGTACTAGCCTACTCACTAACTACTCAATCCAAGTTCTCCTTACCTATCCTCATTCACTCAAATCCTTCCGAAGGTAAAAACACAATAACAACTCACATCCTAGCCTCTTACAACATGGTACTTCTAAGACTAACATTTCACTCTTTTTATATTTTTGTGAAGTAACATGCTACTTCAAAGTGCATCAACTAACGTTTCAAGGGTCTAAGACTAAATGTGGGCACCCTTTTGGGCTCACAGAGAAACACAGTGAGAGGAAACCCTGTGAGAAAGGAGAGTAAAAGATAGATAAGTGATGTTTTGGAGTGAAGATAACATACCTATTCTCTGATTATAGAACTATAATGTGACAGATGTCTGTAATAGACACTAGTTAAGCCTTCCTTGAGAGTTTGTACCCTGGGTTTTTGTTTATTCAGTCATAACAAAAAACTAACTACAGGCCCCTTATTTCTCCCACTCATCGAGGGGTCCCTTCTCTTGATCGGTGGCAACAAAGTCCCTGGTGGTATATGGGGGGAGAGGAGAACGCCACCTCGCAATTCATTTGCCAAAGCCTTAACAAAGGTTTTTCTATTTTATATTTAATTTGCATTTTAGTTGGTAAGGGTGGCGACATGGCCCCCTTGTCCTAGTTGGCAAAATCCCTTACGTTCGTAGTTGTCACTTTCATTTTTTTTCTTCCTTGGCCGTTTCCGGAAAATATTATTACCGTCGCTTGAATTTTATCAATGAAATGCTTGCTTGAGTTTATTGCTACTAATTTAATCTGCCTACTTACTAGTCTATTCCTTTAATACTTCCGATTTGGGTAAAGGGGATTTTCTTTTATCCCTTTGGTTCCTAATTCCCTACGTGCTCAAGATTCTTACTCCAAGGGTAAATCATACCTCATAGGATCACCTAATCAACCTCATAGGATCTTTCTTTCTAAGTCATTTTAGTCTATGGTTTTTTGGCTAAATTTCCCTATTACTAATCTAATGTTTTTACTTAAAAATCTCAATTGTAAGCCTCTTTGCCGTTGGGGGCAATTTTGAGGCTCATATGAGGCCATTAGGAGTTTGCTTTGTTTTCTTGTTTTGTCCAAGGTAATAGCTTTTTATTGTTTCCATTTTAACGTTGGGACAAGGTGGATTCCTAGGTAAGTGTATGGTTCATTTTGTGTTAGGGTGGGATAGGGTTTGTTTTTTAAGTGAATGTTTTGTGTTTGGTTAAATGCTTCTATGGTGGTGGGTTTAGATTTAATTTTTTGGGGCACCTAGAGATAGCACATTTGGCTAGTTGAGGTCGAGGTGGGCCGCTTCGGAGAATTTTTGGAGTTTGTTGACGTGGGGTTGTATTTGGGTAATTTTATTCATGATGATAGCTAAGTCGTCGGCATAGGTTGTGTTGTTGCATCTGGCGGTGGATGTGTCGAAGTGGTAACCGATTTTGTTTTTTTCGAGCCATCTTAGGAGGGATCTAGGAACATGATAAATGAGTACAGGTTTAATGTGTCACCTTGGATGGTGCCTCTACTGATTTGGATTGGTGAGGTTGTGCCAAAGTGGTTGCCATGGGAGGAGGTTGTAGAGATTGTGTAGATGTTGCCCATGTTTTCAACCGCATCTTCAGGGCAACATAGGTCTTCCATTATGGCTTGTAGCCTCATGTGGTCAATTGAGCTGGAAACATTTTGAAAATCTATGTATGTGAGGTAAATGTTATTGTTTGGCGTGCATCTTCTAGGGCTGCTATTATCATTTGTATTTGCCTTGTGGTGTTTTTTGTGGTTTAAAGTTTGTATACGGTTGTTGGCCAAGGTTATGGTCATGTAATTTGTGAGTATAAGGGATTCATCTTTTTTATGAAGGAGTATAGTTTTATTGTGCTTCCAATAGTTTGGCATATTCCTTTGCGTGTAGCATTGTTGGAAGAAGAAAAGAAAAAGTAAGTCATGAAAGGTTGGTGGTAGGGCTTTGATAATTTTGTCACCTATAACTAAGAACTCTTCACTTGTCCTTTTTGACTTGGCCAAGTTTGAATAGCAACTTCGTACCACTTCTACAACACACCACATAACCTAGTACGTGAAAGGAGATTGAAAAATACATGAGAGAGAGAGAGAGAAGGACCACTATAATACCACGGTGGTGTTGGCGTGTGGGGATTTGTAGAAACCTTTGAATTTGTTGTCATTAAAAAAATACCATTTTGCAAAGGAATGATGAGAAATTATAAGAATATTCCAATATGTAAAAAAATAATATTGAGAATAAATAATCATTTGACAATGATTTGTCTAAAGCACCCCAAGACTACATTAATGTGAAAAACATAGTTTTTGTCTAATTAGGCTATTATCCCCCACCCATTGGGTGAATGTTCACAGCACATGCCGAGGGGGAGGACAAACCGAGGGAGGGGAAACGTTAATTACTATTATAGATCCCATGGATGACTACATTTACCTATAATAACTCCTAAATTGGGGCCATAGACCCCAAATTTGCCTAGTGATGAATTACAACCAACCTATAGGGGGTCAATTTTTTTATTACTAACCCCTTGGTAAGTGTTAGGAAACCAAACAACTACCCGCCCGCCCCTCTCATGTTCCTTTATTATTATTATTATTATTATTTATTTTCTTGTTGGCACAAATGGATATTTCCATTGCAAAATGTCATTGCCTCTTTTGAAGGTGGGTTCTTGTTGCATGTCTAGCACATACTGACCACTAACGGGTGATGGACGTTGATACAATTTGAGGCCATAACCTTATTATACCCAAGACTATGATGATTTGGTACAAGGCCGAGTCCTTGCATGGCCCCCACGAAGCCAACCACCCTCAAGCTAACTTAGTGTAGCGGCTTGTGTCGAAGTTGATTATTTCCAACCAATGCGTTGAGGGGGAATCGGGGGTTGGAAATGGCTTTGGTGGCGTGACTTTTGTGCTATGGGAATCTTGGCATCTAGAAAAAAGAATCTCCTATTCGCGTGATCTCAAACGGTCACATTTTCTTTCGCCTTGGAGGCTCGTTATAACCAAGGCCCTTGGTTTTTGGTTTTTTTTCTTCCCTCTCTAGCTATTGTTGCAAAGTCTCACTTAGCATGATACCCAAGCATCTCCCTAGAGTTTTGGCCAAGCTTCTTCTTTCCGAAAGTGGTTACTTCGTTGCCATTGGAATGGTTGGAATGGCTCAAAAAGCACGCACAATCTTCTTGAGAGGTTCAAACTAGGCAGCTAGATAATCACCACGTGTCCAAATATTGAATGTGTAACGACCGAGCACTTTCGGGTAAAACCGAAGTCATGGTACATGCTACTTGGAGGTAGAATGATGCCTTGGGCATATTTCCACTACTCTTGGTGAACCTCCAAGGAGACAAATCCAAGTTAGTTATCGCTTGCAAAGTGGCTAGGCTAGTCAACTAGTGCTTACGCGGCTCCACCTATCTTACACGTTCCCAAGATATGCTTTCAAATTCAAATGCATGACGACCACTATGGTCGTAAGTTAGACGAACATTGTGTGTTGGGTTAGGACATCCTACCTTGGTATCATTGTTTGTTATCGGTGTTGCATCTTATCCTAATGACTTCCATATTCCCAACATTGTCAATGAATATGTCTGCATTTCGCCTTTGTCTTCCTAGACTTTGGGAATAGGATAGCCTATAGGCTCTTTTAGGTCAAATTACCATATATTCCTCTTCTTTTGAAAGGAATGGGGAGCACCACAACAAGTTCTTGGTTCTGTGTGGTAGTTGTAAGCTACGTGGGTGGTATTTGGACAATCCTCTCACATTCTTCATCTTCTACTATCACGACTATGAATCAAAACTTGTATTCTTATATATTTACGATGGCCAAAAGTGCATGTGTGATGATTTTGAAATGAATACAGAGCCCCCCCCTACCCCCCATGGTGTTGACTATAGTTTGCCCTTTATAGTTGTTACCTCTATAAGTGTTGGCATTTCCGATTGAGGGCAAATATGAACCCCCAACTAGAACTGTTAACACTTATAGAAGTAACATATGTAGAGGACAAATTGTATTGAGTGTGATTTCTAGTTCATAAACTATGAGAGCGTAGTCCATTCTTGTTTAGACACATGTCTTTTTTTATGCACCCATTCTTGGACCCATATCGAACCACAAATTGCTCAAACATAGGGGTTTGATTAAGAAAAGTAACCGAATTAGGATCACGTACGCTATGTGTCGTCTATCAATTGAGAGTGCCCCCAAGATGAAATCAAGGGCTACATGGCATCCTTTGAGTGCAGATGATGCTTGGTAGTTATAATTATTGAAGGTTGGACTAAGTCAATCATCTAAGATATTTTTGTGATTATAAACTTACATATCGTAGTGGTTTGAAAAAACACATACTTGCAAACATAATATCGCACAAGCCCTGTGTGTATAGGGTATAGGGTTTAGGGTTTAGGATATCACACAAGCCTTTGTGTGTTTCTGTTCATATCCGAGAAGTTGCTTGTCAAGAAAGTAAGCATTAAAGCAAGTCTATAGTAGATGGGTCTTTAATGGTTACTCTATTGGCACAGCAGATTTACAGACTTACTTCAAGTAACTTGTTTTACTAGAAGGACTACTACGAGCTACAAAATTAGTGTGAGTAAATATTAAATTGAAACACGAGACCGAGACTTTTTGGAATTAGTGTGAATCAGAGTATATACATAGATACCTTTGGTTGATTGTAAGTTAACAACTTCTACAGTGCTTAGGACATACAGACACACGGCCTTCATTATTGTCAAACTATCATTTAATAGGTAACGTATGATGAGGGCCGTTTAGTAGTGACGGTTGAAGAAGCTACCTAATAAGTTAGGTGCGTGTTTGGGAGCACACATTTCAAACCAAAGGCTTGCATAAAAAGGTGCACTCGCGGCACAGTTGCAGTTGGAATATCCAGAATTATCCCTGCAAATATCGAAATTTACCGATGACCACCGTGCTGCATGAAACCCCGAGGCCGGAATATCCAAAGTTGGCCCTTGCCAAGTGCCAAACTCCTCGTCGATGAAAGGTCACGCGTGAATGTGGTTGTTTGGCAAATTGTCGAAATTGGGAAAAAAATTGATTGGGGCTCCAAATTGTTTCCCGATTCATGTCCATGAGGACCGTCATCCTTAGCTCACTTGGCTCATCCAAATTAAGAGCTGGCCTTCGAGTTCCCAATCCCCTACGGAAATAGTTGTCTCGTTGAGTGAGAGAGTGGGCTCAGAACTCGAATTGATGGCCGCCAGGACCCGACTGACTGACCCCGGATTCAAGCTAAGTGAGCTCACCCAAGCAACCTTTGACTTAGGGCCACTTTTACACTAGAGCTTGAGGGCCCGTGAGCCGTGAGATACACCCTAAACTCCATAATATCAACCTCCATAATGTCACTCACTCTCTAATATCCCGAAACCCTAGGGAATGGATGTGCGTAGTTCAAATCTTACTTCTTATTGTCACCTTTCTTTCCTTATATCATGAATTTTGTCATTAATGCAAACCATCAAAGAAGTCAACCCACACCCTTGCATTGTCCCATGTGCCAATATGTGGAGTGTCATCTTCTTATTCTTATTCTTCTTCTTCTTCTTATGCCACTTGTTGAATGTTGGTGCATGCATCCGCCACATCGCCTGGGAAGGCGAAGCAGAGTGGACCACACCACACCATTTAATATGTTGCACTTTGTGTTATTCCATAGTGTCACATGCTACACTAATTCACTAGTATCACACATCCATGTTAACACTACAAAACTCCGTAATATCACGTGCACTTTGGTTGTCACAGGTGTGATAATACGGAGTTTAGAGTGTACTTATTCTATAAATGAACCTTATGGCGGGACACCGATGTTCCATAAAACACCATTTAAACACTAAAAGCATGTGTCGATGTCAAAAATGGTCAGTTGAAGGTGATCGAAGCGGCGTTGAGATTACCTTGACGTCATGTACACGTTCTAATGTTCGAAGTTGGTTTCTATTTTCGATCACTTACAACCACAAAACCAATCATTGAGGAGGCTCCGATTTATTTGGGACACCAGTGTCCCGCCACAAGGTTCAAATGGTCGAAAGCCAGAGACGGTCCAAGTTCACTTTACACTAGGGCCACTTCACACATGAGACCGAGAGCCCGTGACCATTACTCTTCAAGCACTCTCATTGGTGGAAAAGGCGGAGTTGGTCCAAGTTCGCTTCACACTACGCTTGAGGGACCAACAGAGTATGTGAATGCAAGATGGATGTAAAGTCTACATGGATTCCTACATGGCATCAAATGGATCATGTTTCATAGTCACTTGGACTATTTTCACAAAACCACCTCTTTGGAGGTAGGCCTAACGCAAAACCGGGAGACCATGGCACTCCGAATGCTCACAACCATTGATTTATTCTATTTGGTCATGTGTGAGGACTTGCATGAATAGAAATTCATTGAATTAGCATTTGGTTGAGGGCCCGGTCACATATGGCTTCACACTACACTTGAGGATCTGTGACCACACTACATGATTTTGGAGGTGTGTTGGGACGGCCTTTGGACACTTTGTTTCGGGCTCTCACAATTTCATGGTCACGGCTCTTGGCTCGTGTGTGAAGTGGCCTTGAGGGCTCGTGAGCCGTGAGATACTTGTTCTATAAATGGTCGAAAGCCATAGACAGTTCAAGTTCACTTTACATTAGACCGAGAGGGACCAACGTGGAGAGATGAAAAATCTACATAGCATCTTACATGACACCAAGTGGGTAATAATGTTTCATGGTCTACTAGATATTGCATTAAGCTTCAAAAAGTAATGGTTCTAGATAAAATCTAGGGTTGTGGTTATATTACCATTATAATATTTCCATTGACTCCTAAAAATATTATATCATCATTATGGGATCCTAGAATATCTATTATTTTGACTTGTCCATAAGATATGTTGTGATCCCTCAGCATGGTCCACTTTCACTTGACACAAAGCTTGAGGACCCATCAATTGCAAAATTGAATTTCTATTTTCGATGGGTACTTAGAGTTTCATGGTCACATCCCTTCACCCGTGTGTAAAGCAACCCTTAACTTACATGTTGAAAAGGTAAGTGATATCTTTTCTCTTCTTTCTCTCTCTGTCAAAGTCACATGAGGGCTTTGAACCTGATTTGTCGCCGACGCTGAGACAGTTAAAATGCTTTTGTTTCAGTACTTAAATTTCCAATTGGGAGGTTTGCCGCTTATTTGTGAAGGATGCTTAAGGCATATCCATGGCAAAACTAATGTAGCAGTCGGTTATTTTTCCCATTCAACGCCTAGACCTGTGACTTTTGATTTTGATTTGCGCATGGAAAAAACTAGTTTATTTCCTCACTGTTTCATTTCCATGCTTACATTCCGTCCTCACGACCGAGGTTTAGGGTTGGGCGTGCAAGATCCCGGACGGATATCCATTAAGTTAAGTTACAAAATTTGGGTGTGAAGCGAGGCTCGTAGGCTAGGAGTTCCTAGCACCTATGTACACTCATCCATTGTGGATGAAGGGGCTCCAGTAAAAACAAACTCCCTTTAGATTGAGTGCTGATTCATTTTCATTGGATCTTATTACTCTAACATGGAGCTCATGTCAAGTTCAGAGTCTAATCAATCACTTGCTATAGAACAGTTCATTGTCACCTGTTCAATGATGAGTTTATGTAGACATCATGAATCCCTAGCCACTTTTCGTGACAGTCAAAACCAACAAAAAATTCAACTCATAAGGTAGATGGGCCTTCATCAAACAATGAACTTAATTAGACGTCTGTATTTGAGTGATACGTGGTTAGGTGTGGATCTAAGAACGGGCACCAAAAAGACATGTGTTTGAAAGAGATTAGACTACATGCTCAAAATATACTAACCATTCTAAGCTCAATAGTCCACATAGACTAATGGGGATGCCACATGCTCATCCCACCCATAAAGCTCATACACACACACATCTATGCATGCATACACACATACACACGTAACATTATTGTTTCATTGGCGGGAGATGTCATAACATTATTCAGATCCATAACAGTGTTATGTGGGACTGACAGTATTCTGTAAAATATTCCATCATACAGGTTGAATGTGAGGAATATTCTATAGAATATTGTCAGTCCCACATAACACTGTTATGGATCTGAATAATGTTATGGTAATCCTCTTAATTAAGTTACAAATTTTTTTAGCATGAAGTGACTTGGTGTTGCATGGTTGTCATGAAGTCTTGTGTCAATGCAACACCGAGTCACATACAACCTTGAGCTTGAATTGCAAGGAGAGCTGCAAGTTGGTACTTCAAGTGAAGTTCGACTTGTCCAAGTAGTAACCTCAACAATCACTTTTGCATAAATCTACAAGTGAATTGGCTTCCAATTATTTTTTTGGCCGTTGCCATAATCCCAACGATAGAGTACAAGGAACTGCAAGTTGATACTCTAACCCAATCACTCCTAACGCATGCCCACCAATCACTTTAAAGTAATCATCTCTGAAACGTGCTTCCCATTTTTGTGGGGTCAACGCCACATCCTCACTCCACCCACCCATAGAGCCCATACATATCTTGAACTTTCATTGGTGCGAGAAAACAACCCTTTAAGATCATCGGGTTACTCGCATAACATTATTCAGATCCATAACAATGTTATGTGGGACTGATAGTATTCTACAGAATATTCCATTGTTCAGGCTGAATGTAGGGAATATTGCGCATAATACTGTCAGTCCCACATAGCATTGTTATGGATATGAATAATGTTATGTCGACTTTGAGGGTGTGAAGGGGTCGTCTCTCTCTCTCTCTCAACTGACCAATTGAATGTGATATTCTACCTCACATACGAGAATTGACCCTCCATTTTGGCATTGGTTTGTATTGGATGCAAGTGAGGATTTCCCCCCTCCTTCATGCGCAGGCCCACTCTAGGAGTTGGGGAAGGTGGGGGGGGGGGATATACCCCGAATCCCTTCCCTTTCTCCAATTTCACACCTTTTGATGTGGGATGGCCAACATTAATTACGGAGGCTCACATAAGTATTGAGGCTTACGGATTCTAAGTTATAAATAATAAATTTTCAGTTACCAATTACCATGTCATCAAATTGAGGACTCTACACTAGTAGAAAACTATGTCCAAAAAATCCGGAGCCAAAATCGGTTGCGGTTCTTTTGACCAGCTTGATATGCAGTCATTAAATGACTACATTTTTTTGTTTTTTTTTGTTTTGCGACTTCAATTTTGAGTTTATGGGGTGTGTAATATACCGTTGGAAAGGTATTTTCAAGACCTTTGCAACGGTATATTACACGCCTCCAAATCCAGTTGCTAAACCAAAAAAAACAAATCTGCAATCATTTGACGACCACATATCAGGCTAGTCAAAAGAACCGTTGCCGATTTTGGCTGCAGTTCTTTTTGGCATAGTTTTCTACTAGTGTTAGGTTGTCATGCTCATGACCTTTGGATGGTTTTAAAAGTGCCCCACGCTAATTCACCAACATCCCACACTATTTTGCTAAGATATTTTTATAATAATAAATTACAAAGATTATGTTATATTGTGGTTGATATATGGATGAATAAAATAAGGTCATGAGGTATTTTTAATATGATTTTAATCCAAGGTAATTTGCATGGGTAAAGGGGCAACTTATTTAAAAAGGCAACCTAATTGCACATAGCAATGTACATTGGCCACCAAACTAAGGGCCACTGTACACATAGGTCAAGAACTGTAACCATGAAATTTCAAGGGTTCTTGAAAATTATTCAAAGGTCGTACCGTGGGTAATAAAATTCCAATTTTGCAATCGATGGGCTTTTGAGCTTAGTGTAAAGTATAAGTGGACCGTTTTTGTAGAACCGCAAGATATGTTCATGTTCGGGTACCCAACATGGCAATATACTATTTATAAGAGCTACTGGCACTTTGATTGGTTGCCACAACCCCTAATTTTGCGTTAGACCTGGCTCTTGTTGATGCGCCTAACGCAATATCCGGTAGACTAATGAAACACTCTCCACTTGATGCCATGTGGGATGCCATGTAGATTTTTCATCCATGATAAAAAATTTGGTCCCTTGGGCCTTTAAGGTCTAGTATAAAGTGAACTTGGACCGTCTCTAGCTTCTTGACCGATCACATAATTCGTGCATCCCGAGGCAAGAGCCCTCAAGCTCTAGTACAAAGTGGCCCTAAAACCGTCACGTTTTGCACATTTGACACAACAAATGAATTGTTCTTATGGTCAAAAACTCCATGAATTGTTTGATTTTCTTGATTTTCTTGATTTTTGCATATTCAAATATCATGGAAGCTTAGTGTGCGTCTCAATCACATCACATGTCCATGCAATTTCAACTGGTGTATTGAGTGGTGTGTGGTGTGGATTTAGGATTGAATAACAATTGGATACGTGTTTAAGAGATTGGAATATGTGTTAAAAAATTGTTCCCAATTTCATGTTCAATAGTCCACATAACTGGGGACAAAGTATGTAATCAGTAAGAAGAAAGAAAATCCTCACTTCAATGATGAATGTACCATTCATACGAATAGCAACATTGATCATAGTCATTGTACAATGCAAATATTATGTGCGGAACTGATATTTTCAGTGTGCCAATTATTGAAAGTGATGTTGCAAACTACCCCACATGATAATGTTATAGATGGTAATGTAGCCACCATTCAACTCCTTTTGCGATGGAGTCATGTGCAAACCTAGTAAGAGATTGGGGTCATACATGCTGCTAAAGGTCAAACTACACCAAACATAACACATTACTATTCCATTATATTCTCGAGCACCCAAATGAACATGGACATAGTAAACCTAAACACAATACCATAAATGGGAGATACAAATACCATAAATGGGTTTGCAAGGAGATGGGAATATCAATGTAAGTTGAAAGAGGTTGTGCAAATTTGAAATTCTTCATCCACACAAAGGGTCAACCTCAACAACAAAAAGAAAGATGAAATAAGTAGACATGGAATCTTAATAGAAATGACAATGATGAGATAAATAATAGTGTATTATTATTGCAAGATTAAGTGACAAATGTTTTTATAATTTATTCGAGTATATGTTTCATAGACTATATATATATATATATATATCATATTTTAAGTGATTTTTGGTTTTATGTTAATGCATGAGAATCATAAACAATGTTCTCCACATATATATTATTTAAACCAATGTTTTATAATACATTGTGACAGTTGCAGTTTTATGCTTTAATAATATATTTCCTCAAAAGTTTGAAGCTTTAGCAGAATTCATGAATATACTAAATTTGGTTCAGAAAGAGTTACATCCCAAAAACATGTTAATGTTTTCTTTATAATATGTTTATATGGTAATAAAGTATGCAAGTGCTATTTGACTATTGTTCTTAATTGGACACCTATCTTTGAATGATGCATGGTTAGGTGCGGATCAAGAACGCACAACATCATAAAACATAGTTTTGAAAGAATTTGGACTACAACTTCAAATTGTAATCTAACTACTTTAGTATACTCAATACTCAACACAATTAGAGGGACCTACGCGTTCATTTAATAGGGAAGTAACTCATTTGCTATTCTATTAACTAAATCAAAGGGAAATTTTATTTTTGTTGGTGATTCATCATAGATATGCTAATGCAACACAAATTTCAAAACATAAATACGATCATCAAAAGATGGAGAACAAAACCAATTGGCTGAATAAAATCCACATACCTTATTCAAACAATCCTTGACTGTTCCTTCCCCCCCTTTTTTTTACCTCCCCCTTGTTTTCCTTCCCCATCCTAAAGTGGACCCCCCTCCTAGACCCAAATTCTAGGGTTTCAAATTTTGTTTAGTTGTAATTAATTATTTTAGATGATTTACAACTCTAGTTTGATTGTAATATCCATTTTAATTGTTTGTAAGATTGCATGTTGCAAGCATGATAAATTTTACCACTTGTATACCATACAAAGTTTCAACTATAGAGGATTCAAAACTACACCCTATATCTGAGTTTTGTGATTTTTTATTTTTTATTTATTAAAATTTTGAAGGTAAACATGTTGAACCTAAAATTGAAATGATTATTTTTTATACAAAAGTTCAAAATTATTATCTATACATAACATTACTCAGTGCCTTCATGGTGTTATGTAGGCCATACTTGAGATTCTACAATATTTCGTGAGTTATTACTGATTAGGATAAAATAAGTTTAAGTAAAGTTTTATTGCAATTTTTTTCATGGAGCACTCAAGTTCATCATGAATTTGAGGACCATCAAAAAAGAATTCAAGGTCAAAGATCATGGAATGCGTGTTTGGAGTTCGTTGTGAACATACTTTTAGTAATATATTTTCATATTGTAGATTTGTTACAAAAATAGTGGGTTGCATGAAAAGAATAGCAATTTAGAAGACATTTTGATGCTACTATAAAGACTTTGATAGGGAAATTGCAACTTCAACTTCCCTAACCAACTTTTGGTCCAATTCACTATGCGTGCACGAAAGAAGGTTTATATTCCAAGAATTTTTTTGAGAGTAGAGATGTGGGTAAAGCAATGGATGATGTTACAATCAAATAGGATCCTATATGAAAGAACAATGCATTCAAAGCTTCCATAGAATATGAACATGATTAGACCCACCTTGAGTCTCCTTCCTTGTGGAATTTTTTTTTGGACTTACATGGGTGGGATGATCATGCAAGCTACATCCATGGGTAGAAGGTGGTGAACAAACATTGCACATCATTATACTACACTGACGTTAATAATAACAAAGATATCATTATTGTCATAGTTGGTTCTTTGTGTAGGTTATGGTTTTGCTAAAATTAGCTTGTTAACGAGAGAATAATTTACAATGAATATTGGAGACAACCTTACTATCAGCAATAATGAATTGATTGTGCTTGGTAGTGGTTAATTTATACATGTGGAATTTGAGTACAAATGTTTTTGGCATATTTTCAATTGAAATCAATTCAATCATATTTTAACGATATAGTTTTGTGAACCTTGTAAAAAAATTATTAATTGATTTTGAATGATCAAGTGGACACTTCCAACATTTCAACATATGTAGGGTTTGACAATCCAAGAAAACTTACGTGAACGTATTAGCAGATCCAAATGAAGAACATGAAAATTGGTATTGTTATTTTTGGAATGAAAGTGAATATCTTACGAATTTTGAAGTGGTGCTCATAGATTTTCTTAAATGGTTTTCTTTCAAATATGTACATTTCATACTTGAACATGTACTTATATGCTAGAAACCATTTAAGATCACCGACCACTTTAGGCCACACACCGTAAGGCCAGTTTACACCATGGACCATAAAGTCTCCCAGGGCATTGTAAGAGCGTTGATTGGTTGTTGTACTCATCATGGGACCACCTCGGTTTACACCAAGGAAAAAAACGGCAAAGTGACCATGGAGGTTGAGGTCCCCAAAAGACATATTTTAAGGCCTACATAATCCACTAATATGGTCCAACGGGTTTTGCGGTGAGAGAGGTAAGAGAGGTGGTTTTGTAGGATAAGGTAGGGGCCCATGGCAAAGAAATGCCGTTATAATTTTTTTTAATGAATATTTTTTGGGGCTGTAGATGAAATGGTGGCTCCCCTTTATTACAAAATAACGTTATATTTTAAAAACTAGTATATAAGGTTGTTGTTTTCAACAATCTCTCAACCCTCTTGCATCTTTGTTGTGACATAATTTGGGGAGTAGTGTGATTTTTTTTGTAATTATGGAGGGATATACTACTGATGAGGAGTCACATAGAGAGTCGCAAGGAGAATGGTCACAAAGTTCACAATGGATGCAAAAAATGGCATCTTCAATTTTCAAGAGTAGCTAATCGTTGATTTCTCAAATGTTGCATGGTCTTAATATGCTCCCCTCTCCTTCTAGCGCATTTTGCCCCTTGGGAGGCATCTACACTTGATTTATGTATACACGTGCAAGAACCCCCTATTTAATGTGGAGGGAATATTTATCTTCCTTTGTTGAATATTTTCCATCCTATAAATAGCTAAATTTATACTGAATGGTATTTTCTAACACCCTATCATTATATATAAATTTTAGAATCACATAATTATAATCACCTTATCTTATTTATAAGTAGTAAAGATTTCGTGTGAACAATCTGCACATACATTACGCATACATTACACTGCACATCTATTATTTTGTACATTACAAATATACAACCATCATTTTATAAACTTTAGCATCCAACCAACATAGAAATAACATACATAACAATTAAATAATTATTATATACATAAGCTTCAACTCCAATATACATAACAAATCAACACTAGCATACATAAACCTTCAACAACAACAAAGAACACTACACCTTCAACCTTAATATAGACCTTGAAATATGCATTTAAGGATTGAACTTAAACAACAAATGCTCCTAAACTGAAGCAGAGCAAACAAACACTTAGTCAAGAGAGATTGTGGCGGCCAACTAGAGGAGAAAGCAAAAACCAATGGATGGAAATGAAAAATTGGGCTCAATGTTACTAAACTCAACGACCTCTTTCAAAACCCTACGACTACCTCTTACATGCTTGTCTAATATCGGATATTATCCTAAAATTATTGCAAATAGTTCCTATTGCCCTAATACCCTGCGTATGGTTCTTGAAACCCCCCCCCCAAAAAAAAACCCATAAATAAGCCATCCAACCCTTCCATCGCCTGACAACGGTATTTTTCATCCCAAGGCTACCATTTCAACAAATCTATTCATATGTCCACATACATTTTGCCTATTTTTCATCCAATGCCACTAATGGTAGGTGATTTATGTTGAACCTATAAATAAAAATATTCTAAATTTTATTTTATTTATGTTACTTTACATCCAAATAGAAAATACCACAACTTAAAGCACATTGTACACTATATAAAATTTCCAAATTTACATATTGAGGACGCTATTGTACATTTAAAATTATATAATTTTTTTTTTGTCTTGAATAATATCCACCCTACATTTTTTTGCATATGATGTTTTACATTTTTGCCAGTGCCTGCCCCTAGATTTCGCCCTCTGATTATATCCATGTTCAATTTTTTGCAAGGAGGAAAATTAGAAAATCCTCCCAAAGTTGGCATCTTCTAAGGAATAAAAGAAATAGCAACAAGAGCAATAGCAAAGAAACAAAGTACCGGAAAAAAAAACCGACCAAGGACAGAAGAAGCGAAGAAGATGAAAAAAAATCAAGAAGGATGTCATTGAAGCTGATGAATCCGAAGACGAAGAAGGAGAAGAAACGAAGCGGAGAGATTTCAAGGTGCATCACCTAATTCCTATCCAAGATAAGATGGACAAGGAATTTTAAAAATAACAAATAAACCAAGTAATTTTTTTTGATATCGGTAAAATTTCAAAAATATGAGTATTTTTTAAAATGTCAAAATACATTTAAAAAAAAGGTTGCATGAGGTTGAATGCATGTGTATGAGGTAGTGTGAGGTTGTATGTAAGTTGTATGATGAGGCTGTAGAAGACCTTGGCCGTAGCCATATAGCTCTTATGTAACCCCTCTTCCCAAAACAACCGATATTTGTTTACTATGTATAGCATCTCTCACGCGCAACAAGTTTCGAACCCGCATCAATTCAACTAAAAACTATTCCGTCTTCTTTGTCTAACCACTAACCCGTCTCCCTATATTTCGTCCTTACCTACTAACATTGTTCTTATGTGTCTTAACTTTTATTGAGTTGATAATTTTTACATTGTGGTTTTGTTTTTACATTTTGTTTTTGTCTTCTGCAGGTGTTAACACTTGGATCAAATTGCAGATTAAATTAGCGATTGCAATTAAAGGTTTTAATAATTCTTTGTCATCTTGCAAAAAAAATCATTCTCAAAAATTTAGGACTGGCAAGATGGCTAATCAAGTCTTAAGATCTGATAAAAATAAGAATATAAGTAGTTTCAAGAAATGAGTGAATGATATGGGAGTAAGGCAAATGTGTATAATCAAATTCCAACAAGTGTTATAAAATCATTCAAAGAAATATTATTTTCATCTACACCTACATTTTGTCAAACAACTACAGTTACAACACCAAAAACTGTTGGATTACAAGAGACAAAAAATTCTAAAGAAGATTGAAAGTCAGTTAGAACAAATTGTTTGTAATTTTGGAGTTTTTCTTTCATCATTTCAAGAATCTACAAATTTTATGAAGAACATGGATATGTCACGGTATGTGGCGTCGGTGACCACACCGCATCCGGAGGGATTTTATCTATTTGGATATGAATGGATGAAACCCTTGGATTTGTGGAGATGCTTCTAGGTGAGGAGTCTCCTCCTTGGCTTGGCATTCTTGCCAAGTCAAACCTTGTGAGTGAGTGTGTGGAGAGAGCTTGTGTGTGGTGAAGATTGCTTGTTGTTGCAATAAATCTTGAGTTTTTCTTCCCTTACTTACACTCTTAGATTCTCACGTGGTGGAGTGAGAGATAATTTGACTTGTTGTGTGTATTTGAAGAGAAAACTAGAGCTCTTAGTAGTCTTTGACTCTTTTCCTTCTCACTTGGCAAAAATGCTTCATTTTCCTCATTTTTCCTCATTTCTTCCTTCTCACGTGAAGGTGTGTTGTGTATATGTGCCTTTGCTATGTTTTAGTGTTATTTGTTAGTGGTGGTTGGTACTCGAGCTGCAGTGACACACGATCATTATTTACACGACAAACAAAATATTTCTTACTGTCTTAGATAAATTTTAATTATTTTTCTACCGTATGAGTCTCACTGTTGCTATATATTTTTGATACGCTGAATTTATTTTATAGTTTGTACTATTATAAACTTTCTACCAGTAAATTATGCATCTATGTGGCTTCTACCAGTAAAAATATGTTTCTATATCATTTATTTTATCTGCAATTGGAGCATCTTCTCTGGCTAGAATCATTCTTTCACTTCAGCAATTCTAGCTCATTCTCTCCACAGTTCACTAATATATCGCTATTCTCTCTTACTAACTCTTTTAGCTAATTTATTTTCAGCTTCTATAATCCATATATGTTCAATCATTTATTGTTTGCAATACACAAATTATGCAATACTATGCAAGTTGCTACAATATTAAGTATATTATTCAAAGGTATTTTGGACCGCTTGATTATCAATCTCTATCTACACTTTGAATGCCAAATGGCCTTTCCACACACATTCTAGTTGAAGATTGAATAAAATTTTAATTTGCCTCCTTCCCGGATAATATAAAATTTCCACCTTTAAATGGATAATACATCCAAGGCCTCACTAAATAAGCGGCGTCTCCTATAAGTTTATGTTGTTGGAATTTTCTTTTTATACATGCATTTCCAATGCTTGTAATGTTACGCACCTCTTCATGAGGAGTGCTTGCAACACTATGGACACAAGAGGGCCTAAGTGGTCCTAATGTGGGTGAAGGCCCTAGGTGTTAAGAACGCCTCTATGAGCCCAAAATGAGTGCTCATATTTGTTTTATGTTTAGAATTTAATTAGAATTGCAATTGGAGTGTTATTGAAACAATCAAAAGTATAAAAAGAGTGAGGCTTGGTGTGGATTTAGGTTTAGGCCTTAAGCCATTTTGTGTGGTTAAGTAGAGGATTAGTGGCATTAGGGAGTGTTTTGATTAGAAGAGTAGTGTTTGATGAAGCAAGAGGAAGGTCCTTGGATTTAAATGTTTGAATTAGAACGTATTCTTGTTGGTTTAGGGGGTAAGGAGTTAGTGGATAGGATAAGGTCCTACTAAGTAGGAGAAGGTTGAGGGACTTGTGGTCTTGGGTGCCCTCCCCTCCTCCTCTTTTTCTCTCTTCATTCTCTCCTCTCCCTCTCCTCTTGCTCTCTCTCCCTCTTCTCTAGGAATTTGAACTCTTAGAGCTAGAAAAAATGTGGGAATTAGGTAGGGGCTTAGTGAAATTAGTGGGTTTGGTTAGGGTAATTAGGTAGGGGGCTTGGTAGAATTAGGTAGATAGTTAGTGAGGCTGCTAGGATTTGAGACCGTGGAGCTTAGGCTGCTGGGATTTGAAGCTGCCGGGCTTAGGTTGCTGGAATTTGAAGCTGTGGGCTTAGGCTGCTGGAATTTGAAGTTGTCGAGCTTAGGCTGCTAGGATTTGAGACTGTGGAGCTTAGGCTGCTGGGATTTCAAGCTGCCGGGCTTAGGCTGCTGGAATTTGCAGCTGCCGAGCTTAGGCTGCTAGGATTTAAGACTGTGGGCTTAGGCTGCTGGGATTTCAAGCTGCCGAGCTTAGGCTGCTAGGATTTGAGACTGTGGGGCTTAGGCTGCTGGAATTTGAAGTTGCCGAGCTTAGGCTGCTGGGATTTGAAGACTGTGGCAGCTTAGGCTGCTGGGAATTGAAGATTGTGGCCGAGTTAGGAGCCGGGTATGGACCCTTGATGGGCCCGGTCGTGATTAAATTGGGTTAGGCAGCTGCGATTGCAGCTGAGGCTTAGGGACCTCGGATGGTGGGCTAGCTATGTCTATTACCCCAAGTTGAGAGGGATGGTTTGGTTAGATAATTAGATATTCATATAAGCTGGTGTGCATTTGTGTGGGAAGTGATAGGGGTTGTTAAGAGAGCACTAATAGCAGAGTGTTTTTAAACACTTGTAACCTTGTTATGGAATAAATTGGTGTGTACGAATTAATGAGAAATGTAATGACTTCCAATGAAGTTGGTAAGAGGGAGCTATGCAAAACGAATGTGACATCCATTCCCTCACCCGGACTAGGACGCTTAAGGGTGGGCGGTTTGGCCTCACAGCCTCCCACCCACGGAGACTAGGAGTCACAAGCATAAGGTGTGAGGCCAAACCCCCCACCCTTAAGCGTCCGTAGTCCGAGTAGTGGGTTTGGGCTCACATTCCTCCGCGGTATTGGATTTGGACTTGGATGAGTCCATAGTGCAAGGTTCACCCTTCAAGTGGTCTTGGATTTAACTCCTTCATAAACCCAACTCCTTCATGAACCCAACTCCTTAGCTTCTAACTAAATAAACCCAGCTCCTTCATAAACCCAGCTCCTTCATGAACCCAGCTCCTTAGCTTCTAACTAAACAAACCCAGGTCCTTCATAAACCCAGCTCTTTTACTTTCTAACTAAACAAACCCAGCTCCTTCATAAACCCAGCTCCTTCATGAACCCAGCTCCTTCATAAACCCAGCTCCTTCATGAACCCACAACTTTGTAGTTGTAATCCCCAACTACCTCACTAATTATTCAAGCCCTTAACTAATCTTCCTACCTAATTTTCCTAATTCTACTAACAACCCCTTTCTAATCACACAATTCTTCTCTAATCCTAAAATCCTAAAATCCTAGAGAGGAGAGGGGGAGAGAGAATTTCCTAACTTCACTAAGACTAACTAATCCACACAAGTATATTTTTGCACTCATCACAACCTCAAGTGCTCAACTCTTAAACATGGAACTTGCAACCACGTGTATTCAAAACATGAACTTTAAGTACCACAAATTGGAATCATGAATTAACTTTAAAATCCTTCACGTCAACACTAATTCTACCAAGAGGTCAAGCCCTCTTCAAGGCTAACAAGCCTTGGCTCTCAAACTAAAAACTAAGCACACACATGTGCTCCAATATGGCTTCCCACACCCACACTTATAACTCGTGGGGTGCCTTGGAGCACAAAGGAAAGAGAGGATGAGTGAGGGAAGAATGAGGGATTATATAGTAAGCTTGAGGGGGTGAGCACCCTCAAGGCTCACGATAAGCCCTTGAGATTTCCTCCTATTTAGTAGGCGCCAATCCTATCTTCTAAGCCTTCCTCCCTCAAATGATCAACAAGGATCCTAATTCGAACATTTAACTAGCCTTGGCTTTCTACCTACCACACTTTACCAAACTTGGGATGCTTCAACCCAAACTTAGCCTCCTTGCTTTCCGCCGCCATAACTTTCTCCCCTTACTTTCCCAAATCGTTGCTCACCACTTAATTCAAACCACGATGCTTAACTCGTGATTTGATTGGTGCTTTGAGAATTTGCTTATCCTCCACCTTGCATTCTTCCTTGGACCTTCCCCATTAAGTGGCCATGATGAGGTGGTCCACTTGTGCGCTCCATGTGATCCTCCATTCATCCCAATTCGAATGCACTTGCCTCTTGAGTCACTTTGGTTGTCTCCATCCATTTGTACTAGCCTACTCACTAACTACTCAATCCAAGTTCTCCTTACCTATCCTCATTCACTCAAATCCTTCCGAAGGTAAAAACACAATAACAACTCACATCCTAGCCTCTTACAACATGGTACTTCTAAGACTAACATTTCACTCTTTTTATATTTTTGTGAAGTAACATGCTACTTCAAAGTGCATCAACTAACGTTTCAAGGGTCTAAGACTAAATGTGGGCACCCTTTTGGGCTCACATAATTGGCGACCATCGGGGGATGAATCCAAATATCTCTTGCTCCAAGGGTAAGTTGCCTAGTCAAGCTTGGTACTCCTTACACCTACTTCCCGATGTACGGGTAGGAAAGAGCTCACCATTCAACGTTTCCAATTGAATTGAATTATTAGGAAAGACCTCATAGACAAGGTAAGGTCCTAACCATACCGCATCGAATTTCGCCGGAAATTCAAGCTTTCGTGCGTCTTGAATCATGACCATCATTCCTGGTGTTAGGGCCCTTCTCTTATGTCGTTTGTCGAAAGTAATCTTTCTCCTTCTTTGGATTGCCTCAATATGTTGAGCCGCCATTCTCCTCCCTTCGTCAAGTGCTTCCAAATCGGTTAGTCGATTTCGTAAGGATTGACTTTCGGTAAGTCTCGTACTCACGGCCACCCTAAGTGACTCGACTTCATATTCGATTGGTAGTGTCGCTTCAAGACCATAGACTAAGGAAAATGGTGTAGCACGCGTAGTTACCTTATAGGTTGTACGGTATGCCCAAAGTGCCGCCGTTAGTTTCGTATCCCAATCCCGCTTCGAGTCTATAACCGTCTTGCGTAGTATACTCACCAAAATTCCGTTAACCCTTTCCGTTTGTCCATTGGTTTGTGGGTGGTAGGGAGTAGTCTTCCGGTGATCAATTTTAAATTTCTCTGTCATCTCTCGAATCAAGTCATTCAAAAAGTGAGTACCCCTATCGCTTACTAGGATCTTCGGCACCCCGAACCGCGAAATTATGTTTTCGTACATAAATGTTGCCGCGTGTTCCGCCGTGTCGGTCTTCACCGCTTTGGCTTCCGCCCACTTGGTGAGGTACTCGGTTGCCACCACAATATATTTCATTCCTTTTGAAGATTGGGGATGGACCTCACCCACATAGTCGATGCCCCATTTTTCGAAAGGAATTAAGGGTAATGATACATGTAAAGGCATCTCCATTCTAAGGTCGTTTCGGGCATACCGTTGGCAAGCGTCGCATTTCCTTACATAGTCATGGGCGTCCTTAAATAGTGTAGGCCAAAAGTAGCCCGCTCTAAGTATTTTTTGCCCGGTGAGTTGACCCGAGAAGTGACCGCCGCAAGCGCTATCGTGGCAAGCGATTAAAATCGCTTCAACCTCCGTTTTTGACACGCATCGTCGTAAAATACCATCGGACCCCCTTCTAAACAACCTATGGCCCACTACAACAAATTGCCTACTATTTACCCTCACCTTCCTTTTCTCTTCTTTTGTCCACTCTTTGGGCAACTTGTGGGTTGTTAGAAATTCCACTATGCCCGCATACCACTCCGGTGTAGAAGTGACCACAAAGAGGCTATCATCTACTAACATATCATTTACCGGATTTTTTCCTATCTCCTCCGACAACCTAGACAAGTGGTCCGCTTGTAAATGCATACGACCCGGTTTATATTCCACCGTGTAGTCGAATTCTTCTAATAACAAAACCCACCTAGCTAACCTACCACTTAACTCCGCCTTGTTAACTAGATACTTGATAGCCATGTGGTCAACAAAAAATACAACCGGGTTGCACATGAGGTAATGCCTAAACTTTTTAACGGAAAACACCATGGCTAGGCACTCCCTCTCCGTTGTAGAGTAGTTTCTTTCGGCGGGGGTCAATTGCTTACTCGCATAAGCTATAGGTTGATCCTTCTCTTTTTCTCCCGTTGCTTGACAAAGCGCACTCCCTATTGCCACATTACTAGCATCACAATAGACGTGAAAAGGTTTACCCCAATTGGGTGGTATCGACACCGGATAGGTGCTCAACCTATCCCGCAATTCCTCAAAGGCTTTTTGACAAGCATCCGTCCACTCGAATTTGACATCCTTTTTGAGCAAATGGGTAATGGGCACCGCTATCTTTGAAAAATTAGGAATAAGTTCCCGGTACCATCCCACATGTCCTAACAACTTAGAGATCCCCTTGGAATTGGTTGGAGTTGCCAAGTCGCTTATGGCCGCAATCTTATCCGGATCGGGTTCTCTACCTTTCTCACTAACAACATAACCCAACAACACTCCCTTATTCACTCCCAAAAATGTCTTATCCGGGTTCAATGCTAACCTCATCTTCCTACACCTAACCAATGCCTCCCTAACACAATGTAGGTGATCGTCCACATTACTTTGTGTGCTAAAATCGTCCACAAAGACGGTCATGGATTTGAACAACAAGTCGGTGAAGATATACATTACTAATCGTTGGAAAGTAGCCGGGGCATTACATAACCCAAATGGCATCACTACCCACACAAAAGTACCCCAAGGTGTAGTAAAAGCCGTTTTATGGATATCTTGGAGGGCTATGGAAATTTGATTATAACCCGCATACCCATCCATAAAGGTATATCGCGAATGACCTCCAACCTCCTCAAGCAACAAGGTGATAAAAGGTAAGGGGAAGTGATTCTTTTGTGTGCACGAATTCAATTTCCTATAGTCGACACAAACCCTTAATTTCCCATTTTTTTTCTTTACTAAGACCATAGGAGAAACCCAATCCGTGATTTCCACCGGCTTGATAAACCCGGCCTTCAATAACCTTTCCAATTCCGCTTTCACCAACAATTGCAATTGAGGATTCATCCTCCTCTCCTTTTGTCTAATTGGCCTCGCCCCCGGAATTAAAGGAATCCGGTGCTCTACCATTTCCCTAGGAATTCCCTTAAGCTCATCGTAGGACCATGCAAAAGTATCACTAAACTCATCCACCAAATTGCTATACTCCCTAACCTCTTTCTCCCCCAATTTGGAACCCATCTTCATTTGTCGGGTTTTTCCATTCTTTAATTTCACATCCACGTACCGCCAATCCGCTTCCGACACATGTGCTTGTTCCTCTTTGTTCCGATACCAATCGGAAGGCACATTGGGGTAATCTTTCACATCTTGACCTACAACTATCCCCGTAGACGTGGTCTTGAAATGTAAAGGCTCCTCCAATTTCGATGACTCAATAATCACATCCTCCTCTTGAGTCCCATCTACATGAATTAAACTAACCTCACCCTCTTCCACGTCATCTACCCAAGGTGTTAACCCACCGCTAACCCACTCTTCCTCGGTGAGCACCTCACATGGCTCCAACAATGAGCCCTCTCCTAAACTAACACTAGGAAATTCACTCCCTAAGCCTACTTGGTGAAATGTAACCATTACATCAACCTCGGACTCGGGGTACTCCCTTAGCCATTGGGCATAATCCCCATTATCCCCATAATTGTAAAAATTAGGACCTAGACTTCCCGAGCCCGAATCTATAACAACCCTTTGACCTTCGGGATGGACGACTCCCACCAATGCCTTGCCAATCTCATTCTCGTTTAAGTCATCAATTTCCTTCTCCAATGGCAAATACATCTCCTTCTTCATCCATCCTTCTAATGAACCAATGGACACTATGACCCTATTACCCTCCGGACCATAAGTGATGGATGGTTTAGGTCCACCCCAATTGACCATAGCATTCGCCATCCGCAACCAAGGCCTACCTAGCAAAATGGGGAAGGTGTCCTTGTTGGAGTGCATTTTAATGACATGGAAGGTGACCAAGTACTCCTCGCCTCCCGTAGTCATTCTACAATCCTTGATCATCCCCAAAGGCGTAGTCGAACTTTGATTTGCCATATTTATGACCAAAGGTGAAGGCCCCGTGAGTCCAAGTCCCAATTTTTTCATAGTATCCTCCGGTAGTATATTTAGACTACTCCCTCCGTCGACTAGCACATTAGGAACCACCTTATCTACTATAACAACTTCTATTTCTATAGCTTTCACGTCTCTTCCACCTTGTGATTGGATCCTAGCGGCTATTTTAGCTTTCACCTTCCTCATCCTCTTGTGTACCGGCATTCCCTCCTTTAATGTTTTCCTTGCCGTGGGTGAAATTTCCAATAGTTGGCCGAAAGTAATATCCGCCTTGAGTGTACTAAGGTCCGCCCACAAGTCGTACCCGGTAGATCTTTCCACCTTAGAATTACCCACTACGTCGAATTCGTCTACGGGAACCCCCGGTCCTTCCCATTCACCCACATCGCTATTATCCAAGTCATGTACCGCATTAGTCCTCTCCCTATCTTGTAAAATTATATTTTCCCTCTCCACATCCTTAGTAGCTCTTCTAGCTACCCTATCCAACTCGGAGAGATTAATCTCTTCATCCGAAGAGTAATTTCCTTGCTCTCCTATTCCTACCTCCAACGGGGCATCCCCTCTCCTAGCCCTAGTAGTTACCGCTAGTGCAGGTGCTTCTTCAACCACACCCTTACCCTTCACTAACTCATATGTAATAGCATTGGTGTGAGGAGGCCATTGACTTTGCTCCTCTCCAATTCTCGTTGGGAGAGGAAGCATGTCATCACATGTGGCCTCCAACACTCCATCCATGAACCTAACATCTTGGGAGTTAGATGGTCCCGGATCCGTTGGAGGCGCTTGTCTCCCGTTACTACCATTAGGTGGAACTCCTTGTCTATTTTGTATTGGAATGTAACCGGTTGTAGTTTGCAAGCCCGCCGGTGGATGAAAAGTTTGCCTAGCATTACTATGGTCATAGTATAAGTTAGGTGGCCTAAGTTCATTGGCCGGTACTCCTTGTGGCCTAGCACCTCGCATATTATCCCTTGCTTGTTGTTGTGGATTAGCCACCGGGTAAGGGACATTAATTATTTTGTCCGGTTGGCGACACGTATCCGAGGGATGACTTCCTCCACAATTGCTACAATTAAACTCTTGACCTTCGGACCAACATTGTCCTTGAGCGTGCCACCTTCCACAAAAGGGATGAAATTCCTTCTTCTCTAAATTTTGGCCACCTTGCCCTCTAGGTTGTGGTCCTCTATTGCTTCCATTTCCATAGTGAGGTGGCGCTTGACCTCGTTGATTTTGTTGAGGTGGGTTACCGTTTCCTCTTTGGTCACGGTTTTGTCCACTTCTACAAAATTGACGCGTGTGGCCCGGTTGGCCACATTGGACACACCATAATCCGGAAGAATGCCTACCCGACTCAACCGGGGGTGGAGGCCCCGGTTGTTGACTCCGGATCATTAATGACATTTGATCCGTGAGGCTTTGCATTTGTTTTATCATAGCCTCTTGGAATCCTAGTTGGCTAGCACCTAGTCTTCTCTCAACCTCCTCCAAGTGTGGATCCGTTCTAGGGGCCGGTAGTGCCAAAAGAGGTGCCGGTTCCCTAACCGCTAAAGGTCGGGGGCCGGTGTCCACAATGGCATATGGAATTTGGTTCTCATACTTAGCGGGTTCTACCGCTACCACCCTAGGGCGTATGGGGATGAATTGTGGGATCAATTCATCCTCCCTTCTCCATAGCCTTTCGTGATCTTTATCCAAGTTTTCAATATCTCTAGCCGCACGCTTGGCATCCGCCAAGGTCAAGGGATTCCTTTCTAGAACACCCCTAATAGTTCCGGACTTAAAAAACCCTTGAATGAAAAATTGCTTTAGCGTGTCGTCGTTGAGCATGGTACCCACAAATCTAGTGCACACTAAATCAAACCTCCTAATGTAAGCCGAAATTTCTTCCTCCCTTCCTTGCTTCAATGACGACAATGCCCTTAATGCGGTACTTTGACCCACTTCCGGCCTAAATTCGTTAAGAAACTCCCTTTGTAATTGTTCCCATCCCCTAAAATGTCCCTCGGCATGATCCCGATACCATTCATAGGCTTCCCCCTCTAGAGTGGTAGGAAACCACACTAACCAATAACCCGGGTCGGTTATGAGGAAGCTAGCCAACCGTTCGATATACCGTTCCATGTGCCGAGAGGGGTCCTCATCCTTGGTCCCATAAAATTTAGGGAGATGAGATGGCATATCCATCGCCGCTAAATTTTGTGGAACCACAATTGGTAGGCCTCTTGGCCTAACCAATGGGTCTATTGGAGGTATAGGAGGTATGGGCGGAATTGGGGGTATGGGTGGTGGATCCATCCCCCGTTCCTCGGCCATGGTGACCGGTGAACTATTCAACAATCCCCTATCAACTTCTACCGGGAATTCTTCTCTAAGTGTGTAATTTTCCGAAGAAGTTTCACCACTCAATTTGGAGGGAGTGATCTCCTCTTCAAGTTGAGCTCCAAGTTCTAAGGTGTCTAGAATTGACCTAGTCCTAGGTTCGACGTTCAAACAACTCTCTATTCTAACATTATCTTGTTCTAATCTATCACTGATTTTAGAGGACCGCCTCTTTCGAGTAGATTTCTCTAGTCCTACTATCAAACTTGGTTTTTGTGAGCGAGTCCTACCTTGCATTCCATAAGAATCGATCGACCCTCACTTGACCACACATAATCCTAGCAATTCCCCTCTTAATATTTTCACTTGTCTTGGTGTGGTTATAATTTTTTTAGGAGGTGAGGAAAAGAACCTGCAAGCCCACTTAGGTGAAAGAATCCCAATAGGGGATAGGCATGTTCATGTTAATTTTTTGGTTAAGTCGGAGCATCACCTCCGCACCTTCCCGCAAATTAACACTCACCACAATACCGATTGTGAGGGGGTGACCTTCCGAGTAGATTATGTTAAAAGTCGAGGCTTCACCCTTCAACTTCTCACACCATCCACAATTCGGGAATTACCCTCTACAACGGATAACAACAATCACGAGTACAAAAGGCATTCCTTAATTAGTTAATGAGTTCACTTTGAAGAAATAAACATACCTTGAGCAATCGCATCCCCCTGTGAGTTAGCACTCCCCTCAATCGTGACTCAATGTAACAACACCATAAACTTTGTGAAATATTAATTTAATCTAGAGCATGAAATGACAACTCCCAAAACTTTGAGACTCACCCCGAGGTGAGTGTCAAAGTTCAATGTCCTAAGGTGAATTTACCCTCTAATGTTTTAATGAGCTACTCGGTTATAGGTTCCTTTTAAGTTCTTAGCAAATCCCCAAAAAGGTTGAGGACGTACCTTCGCCGCGCTCCTTCCTCAAAAATGAATTTGCGTAATTGACAATGCAATTCATTCCAAGGAATAGTTGAAATACAATGAATTCAAATGTAACCCAAAGAGAGAATACTTACCGAGTTTCGGGTGCTCCTTCCCTTCTCTCAAGTTTGTGTCTCCAATTTTTCCTAGTTGCCTCCAAGTCTCCTAGTCGCCTCCAAGTCTTGTAACTACCTTCCGCTTCGCTCCCGGCGGACGCACCAATTATGTGAGGCCAAACCCCCCACCCTTAAGCGTCCGTAGTCCGAGTAGTGGGTTTGGGCTCACATTCCTCCGCGGTATTGGATTTGGACTTGGATGAGTCCATAGTGCAAGGTTCACCCTTCAAGTGGTCTTGGATTTAACTCCTTCATAAACCCAACTCCTTCATGAACCCAACTCCTTAGCTTCTAACTAAATAAACCCAGCTCCTTCATAAACCCAGCTCCTTCATGAACCCAGCTCCTTAGCTTCTAACTAAACAAACCCAGGTCCTTCATAAACCCAGCTCTTTTACTTTCTAACTAAACAAACCCAGCTCCTTCATAAACCCAGCTCCTTCATGAACCCAGCTCCTTCATAAACCCAGCTCCTTCATGAACCCACAACTTTGTAGTTGTAATCCCCAACTACCTCACTAATTATTCAAGCCCTTAACTAATCTTCCTACCTAATTTTCCTAATTCTACTAACAACCCCTTTCTAATCACACAATTCTTCTCTAATCCTAAAATCCTAAAATCCTAGAGAGGAGAGGGGGAGAGAGAATTTCCTAACTTCACTAAGACTAACTAATCCACACAAGTATATTTTTGCACTCATCACAACCTCAAGTGCTCAACTCTTAAACATGGAACTTGCAACCACGTGTATTCAAAACATGAACTTTAAGTACCACAAATTGGAATCATGAATTAACTTTAAAATCCTTCACGTCAACACTAATTCTACCAAGAGGTCAAGCCCTCTTCAAGGCTAACAAGCCTTGGCTCTCAAACTAAAAACTAAGCACACACATGTGCTCCAATATGGCTTCCCACACCCACACTTATAACTCGTGGGGTGCCTTGGAGCACAAAGGAAAGAGAGGATGAGTGAGGGAAGAATGAGGGATTATATAGTAAGCTTGAGGGGGTGAGCACCCTCAAGGCTCACGATAAGCCCTTGAGATTTCCTCCTATTTAGTAGGCGCCAATCCTATCTTCTAAGCCTTCCTCCCTCAAATGATCAACAAGGATCCTAATTCGAACATTTAACTAGCCTTGGCTTTCTACCTACCACACTTTACCAAACTTGGGATGCTTCAACCCAAACTTAGCCTCCTTGCTTTCCGCCGCCATAACTTTCTCCCCTTACTTTCCCAAATCGTTGCTCACCACTTAATTCAAACCACGATGCTTAACTCGTGATTTGATTGGTGCTTTGAGAATTTGCTTATCCTCCACCTTGCATTCTTCCTTGGACCTTCCCCATTAAGTGGCCATGATGAGGTGGTCCACTTGTGCGCTCCATGTGATCCTCCATTCATCCCAATTCGAATGCACTTGCCTCTTGAGTCACTTTGGTTGTCTCCATCCATTTGTACTAGCCTACTCACTAACTACTCAATCCAAGTTCTCCTTACCTATCCTCATTCACTCAAATCCTTCCGAAGGTAAAAACACAATAACAACTCACATCCTAGCCTCTTACAACATGGTACTTCTAAGACTAACATTTCACTCTTTTTATATTTTTGTGAAGTAACATGCTACTTCAAAGTGCATCAACTAACGTTTCAAGGGTCTAAGACTAAATGTGGGCACCCTTTTGGGCTCACATAAGGCCATGAACATTGAATAGCTTATGGCGTCCGGATTCTAGAATGCTCAAGAACTTTTCAATCGGAGGTTTGAGCTAGGAGATATAGCAATTTGAGTGGGCCCTGCCTAGGAACATCACTATGGGACAACAATGACCTGGGAATGGCGCCCGGGACTGCCGAGGGTAGAACAACCATGACTCCCTGAATACTTGCATGAATGGAGCAAGTGAGGACTCTATCGACACTTATACAAAGAGTAGATGTCGATGGAGTGGTCGCTTGATAGAATAAAAAATCACACAACAAAGTTATAGAAGCTACTGGGGGACTTTAATCCCAAGGGCTAAGGAAGAATATCTACTTGGTCCCAACTCTTAAGAGAAAGACAAAATGTTGCTTGATGGTGGGGTAAGAGCCTTGTTCAAAGTCCTAAAGGCTTATATGGGTGAGGCGGCTTTGCCGATCGACCCGACATGCAGCAGAATGGCGTGGCCTACACGAGTGTTGGCCCGTGTGGGCAAAGTTGCCAAGTATTCTTCGGGTTGTTGTAGTGGGGGAGTGCTATCATGTGAGCGGTGAGTAGTGAGCGGTGAGCGATGAGTAGTAACTTGTAAACGGTGAGTAAGGAAACATATTTGGAAATACACGCACTAGTATCCTATATCCGTGGTATTTTGGCATAAATAATAACATATTTGTTCTATAATAAAATTAATGGAGAGTTAAAAAATGCAATTATCCTAATGAATGCCTAACTCTATTGTTAAATTCAACAACCACAAGATTGGCATGAGGATTTGAAAAAGAATTTTAATATTGTTGTTGGATTCAATGTCCAATTTTAATAACAATACAAGCACCTTCCAAGTATTGCTCTAAACTGTATTTCTAAAATTCATGTAAGTTTGAGAAATGAATTGATGAAGATAATTAAGTTTTAGGGCATAAGGTTTGGGAATAAGAGGAAATTGCTCACACAATTCAATGTCCACTAATTGTGGTAATTTAAAAGGAAGAATCCAAACTTTGTCACACATCCAACTAAATAATATCCAATCCAATCATATCCAATCCAATGAAACATATAGTGGATGGTATTGACAAATATCTAAATGTCCCTAAATTAGTTTAGCTTAATCATTCAGATCATCGCATTGAACCGCCTCATCATCTACGTACGGGTTATGAGCAATTCGTGCAGACATATGGCGAGGAGTTGGCGTCGCTGACCCTGCCATGATATGAGCAACATTTTTTGCATATACTGGCAAACTCATATTTGAAAGAGAAGTCATGTTTTTCTTTTTTCTGAAAAATAAAATCATAAGTATTAGACTTATAGAGTGCACATACTAGACATTGGAGGCCAAGTTGGCAAACAATATGATGAAATTGAAAACTTATGTATTCAATCGATTTTTTCTCACAACCTTCTTAACAGGCTCTTCATCGGAATCGATGGAGACATTATGTGGCATAGATCCACCTATATCAGGAGTTGGCAGTGGATCACTTAATGGGGATAGAATGGCATCAAACAATGCATAGTCTTCCTCGTATGCAACTAGATGGCGGCCACTATTTCTACAAGCATGAATAGATGCACCTGCCAATGAATTGATCGCTTCGGAGCAACCTTCAAGCATGCGATGAAAAAATTGAAGCCATGAGAGAGAAAATAAATAGATTACCTGAATACCACCCGTTTGATAGCAATGCCTCCTCCAAAAACTATACCAAGTAGACTAGATTTTGTAAATGCACTTATGCCACCAAAAAATGGCCGGAATGCTTTTGTCCATAGCATAATGCGCCATTTTTCAATGTACTCAGCAGGCCTAAGTATATGTGCATTCCAAATAATCTTGACCTTCATTTCTTTTTCCATATCCTCAAACAGTTTCACAAAACCATCTTCCAACTGCAAAATGAAATATACGCATCACGACCATTGAACAAATCATAAAACAATGTTTGAAAATTTTGAAATGAAAGCACGTAGACATTTAAATATGAGGAAAAACCTGAGCCCAGAAGGACACTTTGATCAACCATTTTTCAAGTTCATTTTCCTTGATATCTCCCAATGGAAAGCGCAGAGATTCACGGGACATGTTGCTAGAATTCCACCACCTCAACCATTTAATTTTGAAGACTGATTCCACTGGAGCAGTTGCAATCATTTGCAGTTTCTCTAGGGTCATGGTAGGCTCCGAATGATCTCCAAAATGTTTATTGATCTGCGAAATGGAAGGTGAAAATAATGAATGACTCCCATATAGGATGCCGAAATGAATGTTACCTAGAGAAACACAATAACTTATCTCATCCAAGAAGTTGAGGCCATTGGCTGGATTTGCAACAACGAGAAGTTTTTCAAATTATTTTCCACGAATTGATGATATTATTTTTCTTGTTGCATTCTGCATGACATCCCAAATACCTTTTGCTGTCCTTGATTGAAGAGGAATTTTCTCATTGTATTTACGAGACGCCTCTTCGGTCACAGAAGCTATCTCACGCTACAAAAATAAAAAATGAGAGTTAGTAAATCCTTTAGCAAAAAAATCTTGAATATTAAGGCTTAGCATGAATTAGAATACCCACCTTGTATAGGAATTGAATAAGATATCTACTGTGAGGGTATACCAAGTTTCTTTTCCACCTTTCTTCAAACACTTGGAGTATTGATCAGGGATAAAAAGATTCTTAAATTCCTCCAACTTCCTGATTTTAAAACTTTGGACACGATGGAGTTTATGAACCAAATTTGTCTTGACATGATCTGATTCTGTAGACCTAAGAGAGATGACAAAAAAAATATCAAAAGAAATTATAATTTCACAATCACAAACCAAAAGAAAGAATTAAAAAAAGAACGGACCATGAAGCATACATGTTCACATCGTGCATAATATTTAGAAGAACGGCCACCGAACCAGTTGATTCAAGTACTATACAATCAACAGAGTAATGCCACTCTTCATCTTCCCCATAGAGCCTATCGATATGGCGACGCCAAGCTGTGACCCGATGGTTCCCCTCCCAGACAAAAAACATTTTGCCACAAAACCTTTCATAATCCTTGTCATTCATAAGGATTTCCTCAAATGATGTATTGGAAGATTGCCAATGATCTCTCCAAGTGTCTGCATCCCGAATATCCATAGTTTTTCCATCTTTATCAAATGGAGAGATATACAACACCCTATTACCCTCCCTATAACCATTGACAAATTCATTTTCCAAAAATTGGACATCGACTTCCAAAATTGGTCTCACAACAGGTAACGGTTTCAACCGACAAAGAGGGATTGAAAATCTTGATTTTGAAAACGGCTTCATACGAAGTCCGCTAATCAAAGAATTGAAATTTGTATTTTGTAAATCTCGCATATGAGACATAGTCTCTTCTACATTGGCCAACCTTGCATATAAGGTCCTCTCATTTAAGAGGGAGATCATCAAATCCATCCACCACAACCCTCAAGCTTATGTCCTCAACCATCAAGATCATTACCTCAACCTTGAAGCTTATTGACTCAAATTTTGTAGCACACAACAAACACAACCCCAACATCCGACTCCCTCTAATCACACAAACAACGACAAACACAAGCTAGGTACACAAACAAGTACAAGAAGGTCGCCGACAATAGTCGAAAAAAAAAAGCAAGAAAAAACCCTGAAACCCCTAAACAATTCTAGTAAAGAGATGAATCGGGTTATCTTTGAGTCGAGGATAAATGGAGATTCTGAAATGTCGCCGAAAATCGCCGAAAAAAAGAGCAAGAAAAAAACACTAAAAATCCATAAAAACATGTCTCGGATCCGAGACATGTTTCTATGGATTTTCAGTGTTTTTTTCTTGCTCTTTTTTTCGGCGAAAATTGAAATGAAAGCACGTAGACATTTAACTTTGAATCGAGGATAAAACGAGACTCTGGAATGTCACGATATTATGAATATCGCATGTCATGCAAAATTTGAAATGAAAGCACGTAGACATTTATCTTTGAGTCGAGGATAAAATGAGACTCTGAAATATCGCGATATACCGAATATCGCAATTCATGCAAAATTTGAAATGAAAGCACGTAGACATTTATCTTTAAGTCGAGGATAAAATGAGACTCAGAAATATCGCGATATACCGAATATCGCATTTCACGTAAAACTTGAAATGAAAGCACGTACACATTTATCTTTGAGTCGAGGATAAAATGAGACTCTGAAATATCGCGATATAACGAATATCGCATTTCATGCAAAAATTGAAATGAAAGCACATAGATATTTATCTTTGAGTCGAGGATAAAATGAGACTCTGGAATGTCGCGATATAACGAATACCACATGTCATGCAAAATTTGAAATGAAAGCACATAGACATTTATCTTTGAGTCGAGGATAAAATGAGACTCTGAAATATCGCGATATAACAAATATCGCATTTCATGCAAATTTTGAAATGAAAGCACATAGATATTTATCTTTGAATCGAGGATAAAATGAGACTTTGAAATGTCGCCGAAAATTGCCGAAAAAAACACTAAAAATCCATAAAAACATGTCTCGGATCCGAGACATGTTTTTATGGAGTTTTAGTGTTATTTTCTTGCTCTTTTTTTTGGGAAATTTGAAATGAAACCACGTAGACATTTATCTTTGAGTCGAGGATAAAATGAGACTTTAAATTATCGCCGAAAATCGCCGAAAAAAAGAACAAGAAAAAACCACTAAAAATCCATAAAAACATGTCTCGGATCCGAGACATGTTTTTATGGATTTTTAGTGTTCTTTTCTTGCTCTTTTTTTTGGGCGATATTTGAAATGAAACCACGTAGATATTTATCTTTGAGTCAAGGATAAAATGAGACTCTGAAATATCGCCGAAAATCGCCGAAAAAAAAGAACAAGAAAAAAACACTAAAAATCCATAAAAACATGTCTCGAATCCGAGACATGTTTTTATAGAGTTTTAGTGTTTCTTTCTTGCTCTTTTTTTTGGGCAAAATTTGAAATGAAACCACGTACACATTTATCTTTGAGTCGAGGATACAATGAGACTCTGAAATATCGCCGAAAATCCCGAAAAAAAGAACAAGAAAAAACCACTAAAAATCCATAAAAACATGTCTCGGATCCGAGACATGTTTTTATGGATTTTTAGTGTTTTTTTCTTGCTTTTTTTTTTGGGCGAAATTTGAAATGAAACCACGTAGACATTTATCTTTGAATTGAGGATAAAATGAGACTCTGAAATATCGCCGAAAATCCCGAAAAAAAGAGCAAGAAAAAAACACTAAAAATCCATAAAAACATGTCTCGGATCTGAGACATGTTTTTATGGAGTTTTAGTGTTTTTTTCTTCCTCTTTTTTTCGGGAAATTTGAAATGAAACCACGTAGACATTTATCTTTGAGTCGAGGATAAAATGAGACTCTGAAATATCGCCGAAAATCGCCGAAAAAAAAAACAAGAAAAAACCACTAAAAATCCATAAAAACATGTCTCGGATCCGAGACATGTTTTCATGGAGTTTTAGTGTTTTTTTCTTGCTCTTTTTTTCGGGAAATTTGAAATGAAACCACGTAGTCATTTATCTTTGAGTCGAGGATAAAATGAGACTCTGAATTATCGCCGAAAATCGCCGAAAAAAAGAGCAAGCAAAAAACAATAAAAATCCATAAAAACATGTCTCGGATCCGAGACATGTTTTTATGGATTTTTAGTGTTTGTTTATTGCTCTTGTTTTCGGAAAAATTTGAAATGAAACCATGTAGACATTTATCTTTGAGTCGAGGATAAAATGAGACTCTGAAATATCGCCGAAAATCGCCGCAAAAAAGCGCAAGAAAAAGACACTGAAAATCCATAAAAACATGTCTCGGATCCGAGACATGTTTTTATGGAGATTTAGTGTTATTTTCTTGCTCTTTTTTCGGGAAATTTGAAATGAAACCACGTAGACATTTATCTTTGAGTCGAGGATAAAATGAGACTTTGAATTATCGCCAAAAATTGCCGAAAAAAAGAACAAGAAAAAACCACTAAAAATCCATAAAAACATGTCTCGGATCCGAGACATGTTTTTATGGAGTTTTAGTGTTTTTTTCTTGCTCTTTTTTTCGGGAAATTTGAAATGAAACCACGTAGACATTTATCTTTGAGTCGAGGATAAAATGAGACTCTGAAATATCGCCGAAAATCGCCGAAAAGAAGAACAAGAAAAAACCACTAAAAATCCATAAAAACATGTCTCGGATCCGAGACATGTTTTTATGGAGTTTTAGTGTTTTTTTCTTGCTCTTCTTTTCGGGAAATTTGAAATGAAACCACGTAGTCATTTATCTTTGAGTCGAGGATAAAATGAGACTCTGAAATATCGCCGAAAATCGCCGCAAAAAAGAGCAAGAAAAAAACACTGAAAATCCAAAAAAACGTGTCTCGGATCCGAGACATGTTTTTTTGGATTTTCAGGGTTTTTTTCTTGCTCTTTTTTTCGGCGATTTTCGGCGCATTAGCCTATCTATTGCTACAATCTATGAGAGTAAGGGGAGGTGGGAGGTGATCAAATCCAACCCCTCAACCTTCAAGAAAGTTATGAAGCTTCAAGCTTGAAGGTTGAAACGTCAACCTTCAAGCTTCTTGATTCAAATTTTGGAGCATACAACAAGTTTGAACCCAACATTTAAGTACCTCTAATCACACACACTAATACAAAGCCAAGCTAGGCACCCAAACAAGTGCAAGAAAGTCGCCGAAAATCGTCGAAAAAAAGAGCAAGAAAAAAACCTTGAATATCCAAAAAAACATGTCTCGGATCCGAGACATGTTTTTTTGGATTTTCAGGGTTTTTTTCTTGCTCTTTTTTTCGACGATTTTGGGAGCATGAGCCTCTCTCTTGCTACAATCTATGAGAGTAAGGGAAGGTGGGAGGTGATCAAATGCAACCCTCAACCGTTAATAAAGTTATGAAGCTTCAAGCTTGAAGGTTGAAGCCTCAACCTTGAAGCTTCTTGATTCAAATTTTGGAGCATACAACAAGTTTGAACCCAACATTCAAGTACCTCTAATCACACACACTAATACAAAGCCAAACTATGCACACAAACAAGTGCAAGAAAGTCACCAAAAATCGTCGAAAAAAAGAGCAAGAAAAAAACCCTGAAAATCCAAAAAGCATGTCTCGGATCCGAGACATGTTTTTTTGGATTTTCAGGGTTTTTTTCTTGCTCTTTTTTTCGACGATTTTGGGAGCATGAGCCTCTTTCTTGCTACAATCTATGAGAGTAAGGGAAGGTGGGAGGTGATCGAATGCAACCCTCAACCTTGAAGAAAATTATGAAGCTTCAAGCTTGAAGGTTGAAGCCTCAACCTTGAACAGGGATGTACAAATGGACGTGACGCGGCCTAAACGCATCACGTCGCGTCACGTCCAGGGTGTGACGCGGCCTAAACGCGTCACGTCGCGTCACGTCCAGGGTGTGACGCCAAACGGACGTTACTGTAGTAAAAAAAAATTACTAATGGAATTTTTTCTTCTTCTGATAAGTAATTATTTCGACATCAATACAGGCAGTCGTCTACCATGGTCGACTGCTATATAGGCAGTCGACCACTTAATCGACTGCTAACTCGGCAGTCGACTACAATGGTCGACTGCTAATGTAGCAGTCGACTAAGTGGTCGACTGCTAACTCAGCAGTCGACTACAATGGTCGACTGCTAATGTAGCAGTCGACTAAGTGGTCGACTACTATACAGGCAGTCGACCACTTAATCGACTGCTAAGTTAGCAGTCGACTACAATGGTCGACTGCTAATGTAGCAGTCGACTAAGTGGTCGACTGCTATATAGGCAGTCGACCACTTAATCGACTGCTAACTTAGCAGTCGACTACAATGGTCGACTGCTAATGTAGCAGTCGATTAAGTGGTCGACTGCTATATAGGCAGTCGACCACTTAATCGACTGCTAACTTAGCAGTCGACTACAATGGTCGACTGCTAATGTAGCAGTCGACTAAGTGGTCGACTGCTAATGTAGCAGTCGACTAAGTGGTCGACTGCTATATAGGCAGTCGACCACTTAATCGACTACTAACTTAGCAGTCGACTACAATGGTCGACTGCAAATGTAGAAGTCGGCCATGGTAGTCGACTGCCAATGTAGCAGTCGACTACCACCGTCGACTGCTATATAGGGAGTCGATTACCATGGTCGACTGCCATATAGGCAGTCGATTACCTTGGTTGACTGCCAATGTAGCAGTCGACTACCACCGTCGACTGCCTGTATAGGAGTCGACCATGATAGTCGACTGCCAATGTAGCAGTCGACTATCTTCGTCGACGGCCAACATAGCAGTCGACCATGGTAGTCGACTGCTACATTGGCAGTCGACCATGGTTGGTAGTCGACTGCTATGTTGGCCGTCGACGAAGATAGTCGACTGCAGTTGTAGCAGTCGACCATTGCCGTCGACTGATACTATTAACAGACAAATGCAGTCAACATCATATGTTTGTTGGGTTAAATTGTAATGGTTTGGGTATAGTGGAATATGGATGGATGGAAGTAGTTTAGGAAAAATGTGATTAAAGCCAACAATGATATGTAGAAGAAATAAAAACCGCGTTGTATTAAAACAAGTATATTGTAAAGATATAATAAATATACAAGGTTGTCCATATCAATGATACACGCATACTACCTTAACCCCTACGATGTTGCCTAAAGAACTAAACAGACTAAACACTATCCTTAACCTCTGTTCTCCAGCAGTCTATGGGCTCATCCCACCCCACAAACGGCATCTACATCCGTAGTTTGGCGATGGTCAATGAAATGCGGTTGGACACGTTCTCGCATGTCAATGCATTCAAAGTGACATCCCAAATTTTCCTTCCTTCATTGGCAAAGAGAATTCGGTCATCACCATCGTTGCAAAGTTGTCGAGCAATCATGCCGACCGCATAACACTCAGCCTCCGCGGTGTAATATACATCGGGATCTTGGTGTCTCCTGTTTTGGATGTAAAACAGTTCTGGCGCCACCCAAAACTTCTCCTTCCTCAATTTTTCCTTCCCTTCTACGGTTTCCGCATGCCATAGCGATAGGACATCCTCACCCGAATGCGTTGCACATCCCCAATCGCACACCCCAATCTTGAGGCTCCCGTCCGATTCCCAATGCAACATAATGTTGTCAATGGATAGATCGTTGTGTTGCACATTTGCAGCGTGCAAAGCCTCCATGATCCATAACAATGCCCAAGCTAACTTTAACCTCTTCGCCCGGAACTTTTGGACTTGGTCATAGAGTTGCCATTCGGTTGCGTCCATTGTCAAAATGTTGGCATTTGGGCGGTGGGCTCTATCCCGGATGAACATCTCTCGTAGAGTGCCCCCGTTCCACCATAGTGTATAGCCCGCATTGGACACACTGTTGATTAACCAAAACTTAATGAAACCTGGATGCGTGCTCTTTAAAACGCATGCCTCCGCACTTACTTGGATACGAGCTTTTTGCCTATCCGACATCTTTGGGGTCTTTTCAGCCCACGTAATCTCCGGTGGGAGACGATCGTCGCCCTCGATCCTCACCTTCTTCACTTCCCCGTAACCCCCCACCTTCTTAATGCTCTTCAAACTCACGACATTTGCCGTATCGGGAATCCACAATAGTTGGCATGGGCCCGACACCCTTAGCCACTTCTCCAATTTCTCCGCCTTCCAAGGAATTATTTTGGAGGCCGTCTTGGACAATCCTTTGGCCACGGGATCCCACCACAAAAATATTTCCCGGATTCTTATAGCTCGAGGGCTCAACACCTCGCCTGTTTCGCCCTCCGGGAACATGTTCTCAACCAATTGCTTGAGGTTGAAAATACCATTTTGGACCTTATTCTTCACCCATGAATCGAACCCCGCAAGATTCCTATCACCCCTAAACTCGGGGCCATCCACTTCCTGTCGAATAGCAACCTCCATGTCCCTTTTAATTATCTCAACCCTTTTGTGTTTCGGCTGCTCCAAAAAACGGAATTTGATGCCGGCCTCCCATTCCTTAAATACCAGTCAACTATGGCTTGGTGGACCTTTGCCGTTATCGCATCCGAGAATTTTACCCTTGGTTTCCCGCTCCTACTCGACGACCCTGAGGCCGCGGAAGCCCCTCCTTGGCTGCTCGTAGGGGCACCGGCATTTGGGCGGACGGGAACGGTAGTATCTGAACGGGGGGTAATATTGGCTCCCGTTCCCGAAGCACTTCCTGATCCCACATCGGAATGTCGTTGCCGCTTAGGGGGCCGTTTGTGCACCCTGCTGGGTGCATCCGGCTCGTCCTCCGGCATCCTCCAACTTCGATCCTCCATCGTGTTTAAAAACACGCTATTATTGTGTTCACAAACACAACTCAAATGTGTTCACAAACACGGCCGTATTCACACCGCTCCACCGCAAAAAATCGGATCCAAAATTGGCAAGAGTTTGCACCCTAAACCAATCTTCCAACCGCCCCCTAGGCCCTCTCAAAACATTAGGCAAAGGATGCTAGGCATGCTTAGTCCCAATGTCCCGCTTGAGGAGGGGTGCTTGAAAAATGATGTCAATGAGGCCTCCCCACTTATATATATAGGTTGGGTGGGCCTCACACCGACGGTACGACCGGACGCCGCGCCCCTGGATCCTGACCGTTGGACCATGCATCATCCAACGGCCAGGATGGATGCGACGATTGGTCTACTGCTATACGGCAGTCGACCATCCAGTCGACTCTGGATAAGGCAGTCGACAATTAGCAGTCGACCGCGTCGTCGACTGCTTTGTGGCAGTCGACGTGTGGGCCGACTGCATTTAGCAGTCGACTGCGGGGGTCGACTGCCATGTCGACTGCTAGTATGCAGTCGACCCTGGAAGTCGACTGCCACGTCGACTGCCAAGCAGCAGTCGACCCCCGATGTCGACTGCGAATGGCAGTCGACGTGGCAGTCGACCGCCACATCGACTGCAAACTAACGGTCGACTGCGGGGGTCGACTGCCATGTCGACTGCGGGGGTCGACTGCCATGTCGACTGCTAGTTTGCAGTCGACCCTGGAATTCGACTGCCACGTCGACTGCCAAGCAGCAGTCGACCCCCTATGTCGACTGCGAATGGCAGTCGACGTGGCAGTCGACCGCCATGTCGACTGCTAGTTTGCAGTCGACCCTGGAATTCGACTGCCACGTCGACTGCCAAGCAGCAGTCGACCCCCTATGTCGACTGCGAATGGCAGTCGACGTGGCAGTCGACCGCCATGTCGACTGCTAGTTTGCAGTCGACCCTGGAATTCGACTGCCACGTCGACTGCCAAGCAGTAGTCGACCCCCGAAGTCCTCTGCGAATGGCAGACATTGGACCTCCCCCTTCCAAACATAAACAAATTGCTTTTGCAATGGATCCTATAGCAGATTACTCTAAACACTTTTAATATCATAGCATCTTTTATATTTAGTGCACGTTCAAGCGTCGGGACTATAAAGGGTTCACCGCTCATTAGCATTCATCATTCCCCCTCGCTCTAGTTGGCCTTGATTGCCTTTTGGCATTCGTTGCAAGTGGAGAGAGGTAGTAGGTTATTTTGGGATAGGCACGCGAAACGAATGGAAGCCTTGGTTTGTGCCCAAGGAGTGGACTCCAATGTCCAAGAAGGTCTAGTGCAAATTTTGCGCGTTGGAATTAGTTTATAGGAAGGACCGCATGGTTGCCCATTTGGGATACCAAAAAAATGATGGCAAGATGCGGAGGGTGGCATTGTGTCAACGTCAAGGGCCGATTGTAAAGTCTTTATTTTCGAGGTGCGGCGGATCGTGGCCGCCAATTCCGGATGACTTTGTGGACGAGTGCGTTGAGGACGGGGGAGAAGCTGTGGTCGGGTCCCAACAACAAGCGTCATGCGGTGCATTGTCGAACGCGAACGGAAGCCAAACCGCTCTACCATCGCCCGCACCGTCAGTGGCAAGGGAGTTGGTGTCCGGGACGACTCCCGAATCCCACCGACGTTCCCAACGGCAAATGGGACTAAAAGAAGGGTTGCAAAATTCGACAAAACGAGACTTGGATATAAAATGGTCGCAAGCCTTTTATGAGGCTAATATCCCCATTAGTATTGTCCGCCATCCCGCGTTCATCCAGGCCGTTAAGGCAACCGCCGAGGCTAGAATTATGTATAAACCCCCAACATACCATGCAATGCGCAAGAGTTTACTTGACGATGCACGGTTCAATACACAAAAAATCGTGGAGTTGAAGACAACATCATCCATTCACAAATATGGGTGCACTAATTGTTCGGACGGATGGGAGAATGTTGTCCACCGCCCTTTGATGAACGTCATGCAAATTTGTCCGTGTTCCTTGGTTCCATCGACAATACCGGTAGCACAAAGGATGCCGCCTGCGTGACCACCGAGGTCAAACGCTACATCGTTGGAGTGGACCCCACAAAGGTTGTTCAAGTTTGCTTTGATAATGCGGCGACCATGAAAACCGCGGCGAGCAATATTAGCCGGGAATGGCCACACATATATTTGCAAGGGTGTGCGGCGCATTGTTTGAACTTGTTGTTGAAGGATTGGGGTAAACAACGATGGGCGAAGGACGTCGTAGACAAGGCGAAGGACATTGTCAAATACATCCGGGCCCACCAATGTCCGACGGCGGTCTTCCTCACCTACTCGCCCAATTTGGGCTTGAAGATGCCCGGGTCCACACGATTCGCCACCAACTTCCTCATGATTGACCGGCTTCTAAAGGTGAGACATGCTTTGGAACAAACGGTTATTCATCCCGATTGGACCGCCTACGTGAACAAATTAAATAGAGGAGGCGATGATCGAAGGAGAAGTGCAATGGAGGCACGTCAAATCAAGACAACGGTTAATGACGACAATTTTTAGACAAGTTGCGATAATTACCGCCACATGTTGGAAGAGGTGTTGAAAGCATTGAGAGTGTTTGATGGCGTTGAACCGGCAATGGGCAAGGCTTGGTTGACCATGAAGAACTTGGAGAAACATGTGTTTAGCCTAAAGAATCCTCCTTTCAACCTAGTACACAACCTCGCTACCTTGGCCGAAGAAGATTTCTACAGCCGGTGGCGTATGATGACCACGGACCTACACCATGCCGGTGCAATCTTGAATCCTTATTTATTGGACGAGAACGTCGTCCACGAAGACGCGGCCGTTAAATCCGGATTCTTGGACGCCATGAGGAGGTTGACCACGGGCAGAGACGGTCATTACGGTCGGGTTGTGGCCGAATTTCAAGCATTCAAAAAGCGTAGGGGCGCGTTCGCCAATATGCCCCTAGCCATGGAAGCCAACATCCCACCCCACGAGTGGTGGGACCTCGTGGGCGAAGGTGGCACCCACTTGGCCCCTTTGGCAAAGCGAATATTGGCCCAAGTGTGCTCTTCTTCGTCTTGCGAAAGGAATTGGAGTAGTTATTCGTTTGTGCACAACAAGACTAGGAACCGGTTGAGTTCGGCGAGGGCCGAAAATTTGGTGTACATTTATACCAATTCACGGTTGGCACGGGAGAGGGTTGATCGGGACTCGGCCGCATGGTATCTAGTGAACATGATGTCCGAAGACTCCGACTATTCGGCCGACGAGGATATAAATGGTGACCCCCCCGCGGGACCCGGCGGGGATTCCTCGGGGCCTTCGGACAACGAGAGCGATGGGGGACATGGTGGATGGAATTTGGGCCTTGACAACCACAATGATCCGTTTGCATACGATGGACTTGACGCCGAGGACGATGGTGATCTTCACATGTGGGCCAACATAGCCGTCGGGAGTTTCTCTCCACTACGCATGTGCGTTCCGCTACGCCGACAACTACAATATCCGATGTACCGGTAGACATTCAACCCGTAGTGGATGAAGATGTAGTGGCCGAACCACATGTGGATGAAGCTCTTGAAGCGGCTCCGAACCGGATAGACATGGATGAAGTCCCACCACATGCTTCCCCCATTCATCCACCGACGGATGTTGTCCCCACTCCTATTGTGCCGACAACATATGCACAACCCATGCAAACTACACCACCCTTTCCCGAGCCCCACGGAGAGGGCACGTCCAATGTTGTCCTTAACACTAGTCCATTGCGAGGTATTGGGCAATGCCCGGCCGTTGCGCGAGCACCGGAATCCGACTCGGATGACACATTGGCGCAACACATTGCGCGTCGGGCCCCAACAATACCACGCATGGGCTCCCGGTTGGTTGGTGCCACCATCGGCATGCGCGCCCCATGCCCCACACCGGCTAGGCCACCCCCTAATATTGCATTGATAAACTTTGGTCGGACCACGAGAGGTCAAAAAAGAAAACGACAAAGGGATGTGCGAGAATGGAGGACTACCGGGGCCACCCCACTTGCACGTCCACAAACTGACGGCGTTATGGATGCAACGGGTTCAAGACCAATGGTATCGATTAGAATGCCAAGGGCTGGCACACGGCTTAGTCGAATTCCCGGCCCGGCAATTGATGGCCACGAGTCCAACGCCCGAACAGATGACAATGCCAGCACGGACGATGAGTCCGGCGTAGGCGAAGCTCCCGATGATAGTGATTACCAAGCACCGCCCCCAAGGGTAGCTGTGGGAGGGCTACGCAGGACAAGGAATTCTATTCCTCAAGACAACGATAATGCCCCTTCATGAATGAATATTTATAGTAATGTCAAATGTCCTATGGTGTTCAATGGGTTTAGTTGTATTGGTGATCAGTTTTTGTAATATCTATTTTTGGGTATGTTTGTTGAAAAAATAATGTGAATTTCAAATTTGTATGTTGGATGTTGACTAGAAATTGAGCCTACATGTATGATGTGGGAGGATGAAATGAATGTCCAATGTGCACTAAGGTTAGGACTCAGGAGTAGGACACATGGAATTGATTTGTAATGCCAATAGGCCCTATGTAGTGTTGCATTTTTTATTCTATAGGTCGGAGGCGGCATTATAAAATAGTTTTAAGAATATTTAAGACTATTTTTATGTTTTTATTATTGAAAATCATCGAAGACATCAATCCATGAGGTCCTTTATGGCAAATCATTGTCGAAAACATTCCCCTCTTCTAGGATTAGGTCATCGAGCTCTTCTCCGCCCAAATATTGATCCAAGAATGATGACATTGTAAATGCAGACCACCATTCACGACTTGTCCGATGTGCCATGTGGGGCGTTATGTATTCCAATATTTGCCAATTTGTGTGGCAAATTGGCAATGCTCAAGGCTCAAACATTGCCATTGAGTTTGAATGTACTAATGCTATATGGTAATATGGAACAATTGTCAAAGTTGAGCGTGTCTATATTTGCCCTATTGCCATGGATTGGCTATAGTCGTGAACTTATAATAAAAAACATTTAAAAATGCCGTAGAAATTTGTCGAGGATTTTAAAATACATTTTAAATGTGTATTTTAAGATAAAGTAAAAATAAATGCACCTCTAGCCCTATGTCATGTGGGAGGATGAAATGAATGTCCAATGTGCACTAAGGTTAGGAGTAGGACATATGGAATTGATTTGTAATGCCAATAGGCCCTATGTCATGGGCGAGGATGGAATTAATGTCCACACACACACACATATATATATATATATTGCAAATATCCCCAAATATATATATATATATATATATATATATATATATATATTGCACATACATCCATATATATAGCGCATACGTATAGATCATACGGTATACCGGGAACCCACATATATATTGCACATACACATACATATTGCAATTTGCACGTACACCCATACATGTTAGACATACATATTGCACACGGGTGTAGCTAATAAGGAAGTTATCATTTGTTTAAATAGCGATCCACTTTTATTTCACATTACGGATTATATCTTTTACATAGTGCGATTATATCCACTAGGCCTAAACACATATACACGGTGTTTGCTAGGATTAAATCGGCGAACTATATAGAACACGAACCGCTACATCTACATAGAAAAATTATCATGGCAATAGTCGCTCCGAAGGACAAATCCAAAAGTTGGTGCATCGACGATATTCGGCAGAACGTCCGTCGACTTGAAGCCGATATTCTCCATTCTCCACAAGCTTATCCCGCAAGTATTCAAGTTTCATGATCCAAATATTGTTGAGCCGAGCATGCTGAACTTCCCATCGAATTGGGATGGCAATGCGTTGCGTATGGCTGAACATGAAGAGGTTCAGTCGGAACGCTCGCAACAATTCGGCGAGCTCCGAAGTCCCTCTCACGCCCCTAAATTGATGCCCCATTGGTATGTCTACGTCCCAAAGCGACATACGCAACGCGTTGTAGACTTCTCCCATACCAAAATGTTCACGCCAAGCTTTGTTAACTCCCATGTATTTAAAAATACATATGAGAGTAAAAAAATTCGCCCTCACTTCACACCCCCGCCCATACTCTCCTCGGTGATATGGCTCCAAAATAGGCTCTACGACCTTCGGCAATATGTGCTCCCCCACAATTTCCGCAGTTAATCCGGGTAAAATGGTCGACGGTGCCATGTTTGGCACAACCTTGAAATAGCAGCTTCTCCGCTCCTTCTCCCTTTGTTCTCCGTTTGCAAAGCTTGCTAAAACAGGCTATGGCCAATGGAGAACTTGGGAATAAGGGACATGGGAGGTTGGATTGCTATATATATGCATCCTTTGTCATGATTGTATACATTTAATGCATGATTTGACTAAGCTAACGCTCTTTCCAAACCCTAACGCCTAATTTCGACTGTTGGGCAGCAGTCGATTCGCATAGTCGACTGCTGGGCAGCAGTCGACTATGCAAACCGACTGCTACAAGGCAGTCGACTGTGGATGGTTGACTGCTACACAGCAGTCGACTGCCTTGCAGCTTAATTTAGATAACTAATTAGACACACCCGTAACCCAACCTGCCAACTCATTGGATGCTACCCGAGGGCCCACACTGCGATATCCCTATAAAATCAAGTGTGCTACCCACCATGAGGCCACCTTGCCTCGTAGTGATTTTGAGGACCTTGTATGCGTCGCATACATTGCCCAAGATCAACTACGGTGTGGGCAATCCATAGGATTGCGATGGCTGGGAGTGGCAAGATACGGGATGCGGGTGGTTCGTCAAGAAGTATGTATTACAATCCCCGACACGCATGGGGCTTGCCGGACAAACCGGACGAATTTACACCCGAGGTGGTTGCAGAGAACACTCGAAATGAGGACGATTTGCGCAGTGTTTTACGTCCGATTCAAGGGTTCACTGAATTCTATTGGGTTCGACTGCCTAGGAGACAAGTTGATCGTCACCACCACGGATACTTGGACGCCCAAGAAAGGCCCGCATGCCGCATCGGTTACAAGGAAAAACTTTTCCCATGGCACTTGTTTCAGGACCTTAGCGACGTTCTCACGAAGGGGAAAAATCAATTGTATTTTCGAAAAAACTATGGGACCTTGTGGAGGTTCTACCAAATGTGAGGCCAAACCCCCCACCCTTAAGCGTCTGTAGTCCGAGTAGTGGGTTTGGGCTCACATTCCTCCGCGGTATTGGATTTGGACTTGGATGAGTCCATAGTGCAAGGTTCACCCTTCAAGTGGTCTTGGATTTAACTTTGGTCTTTGCCTCCTTTGTCTTGCCATCGCGAGAGTGCTCCACATTCTCCATTAATTTGTGCACGTGGTTTATTTTTAAAGAGAGGATGCAAGTGTTAAAAAACACTATTCTCTATAGTCAATCTCAAATACATTTACTTGTGAAAGCCACACATAACACTAACTAGCATAATGTAACTAACTACTTGTCTATGAGCTAATTAAGTAGGCTATCTACTAAGCTCCTTCATGAACCCATCTCTTTACTTTCTAATTACATAAACCTAGCTCCTTCATAAACCCAACTCCTTCATGAACCCAACTCCTTAGCTTCTAACTAAATAAACCCAGGTCCTTCATAAACCCAGCTCTTTACTTTCTAACTAAACAAACCCAGCCCCTTCATAAACCCAGCTCCTTCATGAACCCACAACTTTGTAGTTGTAATCCCCAACTACCTCACTAATTATTCAAGCCCTTAACTAATCTTCCTACCTAATTTTCCTAATTCTACTAACAACCCCTTTCTAATCACACAATTCTTCTCTAATCCTAAAATCCTAAAATCCTAGAGAGGAGAGGGGGAGAGAGAATTTCCTAACTTCACTAAGACTAACTAATCCACACAAGTATATTTTTGCACTCATCACAACCTCAAGTGCTCAACTCTTAAACATGGAACTTGCAACCACGTGTATTCAAAACATGAACTTTAAGTACCACAAATTGGAATCATGAATTAACTTTAAAATCCTTCACGTCAACACTAATTCTACCAAGAGGTCAAGCCCTCTTCAAGGCTAACAAGCCTTGGCTCTCAAACTAAAAACTAAGCACACACATGTGCTCCAATATGGCTTCCCACACCCACACTTATAACTCGTGGGGTGCCTTGGAGCACAAAGGAAAGAGAGGATGAGTGAGGGAAGAATGAGGGATTATATAGTAAGCTTGAGGGGGTGAGCACCCTCAAGGCTCACGATAAGCCCTTGAGATTTCCTCCTACTTAGTAGGCGCCAATCCTATCTTCTAAGCCTTCCTCCCTCAAATGATCAACAAGGATCCTAATTCGAACATTTAACTAGCCTTGGCTTTCTACCTACCACACTTTACCAAACTTGGGATGCTTCAACCCAAACTTAGCCTCCTTCGCTTTCCGCCGCCATAACTTTCTCCCCTTACTTTCCCAAATCGTCGCTCACCACTTAATTCAAACCACGATGCTTAACTCGTGATTTGATTGGTGCTTTGAGAATTTGCTTATCCTCCACCTTGCATTCTTCCTTGGACCTTCCCCATTAAGTGGCCATGATGAGGTGGTCCACTTGTGCGCTCCATGTGATCCTCCATTCATCCCAATTCGAATGCACTTGCCTCTTGAGTCACTTTGGTTGTCTCCATCCATTTGTACTAGCCTACTCACTAACTACTCAATCCAAGTTCTCCTTACCTATCCTCATTCACTCAAATCCTTCCGAAGATAAAAACACAATAACAACTCACATCCTAGCCTCTTACAACATGGTACTTCTAAGACTAACATTTCACTCTTTTTATATTTTTGTGAAGTAACATGCTACTTCAAAGTGCATCAACTAACGTTTCAAGGGTCTAAGACTAAATGTGGGCACCCTTTTGGGCTCACATAATTGGCGACCATCGGGGGATGAATCCAAACATCTCTTGCTCCAAGGGTAAGTTGCCTAGTCAAGCTCGGTACTCCTTACATCTACTTCCCGATGTACGGGTAGGAAAGAGCTCACCATTCAACGTTTCCAATTGAATTGAATTATTAGGAAAGACCTCATAGACAAGGTAAGGTCCTAACCATATTGCATCGAATTTCGCCGGAAATTCAAGCTTTCGTGCGTCTTGAATCATGACCATCATTCCCGGTGTTAGGGCCCTTCTCTTATGTCGTTTGTCGAAAGTAATCTTTCTCCTTCTTTGGATTGCCTCAATATGTTGAGCCGCCATTCTCCTCCCTTCGTCAAGTGCTTCCAAATCGGTTAGTCGATTTCGTAAGGATTGACTTTCGGTAAGTCTCGTACTCACGGCCACCCTAAGTGACTCGACTTCATATTCGATTGGTAGTGTCGCTTCAAGACCATAGACTAAGGAAAATGGTGTAGCACGCGTAGTTACCTTATAGGTTGTACGGTATGCCCAAAGTGCCGCCGTTAGTTTCGTATCCCAATCCCGCTTCGAGTCTATAACCGTCTTGCGTAGTATACTCACCAAAATTCCGTTAACCCTTTCCGTTTGTCCATTGGTTTGTGGGTGGTAGGGAGTAGTCTTCCGGTGATCAATTTTAAATTTCTCTGTCATCTCTCGAATCAAGTCATTCAAAAAGTGAGTACCCCTATCGCTTACTAGGATCTTCGGCACCCCGAACCGCGAAATTATGTTTTCGTACATAAATGTTGCCGCGTGTTCCGCCGTGTCGGTCTTCACCGCTTTGGCTTCCGCCCACTTGGTGAGGTACTCGGTTGCCACCACAATATATTTCATTCCTTTTGAAGATTGGGGATGGACCTCACCCACATAGTCGATGCCCCATTTTTCGAAAGGAATTAAGGGTAATGATACATGTAAAGGCATCTCCATTCTAAGGTCGTTTCGGGCATACCGTTGGCAAGCGTCGCATTTCCTTACATAGTCATGGGCGTCCTTAAATAGTGTAGGCCAAAAGTAGCCCGCTCTAAGTATTTTTTGCCCGGTGAGTTGACCCGAGAAGTGACCGCCGCAAGCGCTATCGTGGCAAGCGATTAAAATCGCTTCAACCTCCGTTTTTGACACGCATCGTCGTAAAATACCATCGGACCCCCTTCTAAACAACCTATGGCCCACTACAACAAATTGCCTACTATTTACCCTCACCTTCCTTTTCTCTTCTTTTGTCCACTCTTTGGGCAACTTGTGGGTTGTTAGAAATTCCACTATGCCCGCATACCACTCCGGTGTAGAAGTGACCACAAAGAGGCTATCATCTACTAACATATCATTTACCGGATTTTTTCCTATCTCCTCCGACAACCTAGACAAGTGGTCCGCTTGTAAATGCATACGACCCGGTTTATATTCCACCGTGTAGTCGAATTCTTCTAATAACAAAACCCACCTAGCTAACCTACCACTTAACTCCGCCTTGTTAACTAGATACTTGATAGCCATGTGGTCAACAAAAAATACAACCGGGTTGCACATGAGGTAATGCCTAAACTTTTTAACGGAAAACACCATGGCTAGGCACTCCCTCTCCGTTGTAGAGTAGTTTCTTTCGGCGGGGGTCAATTGCTTACTCGCATAAGCTATAGGTTGATCCTTCTCTTTTTCTCCCGTTGCTTGACAAAGCGCACTCCCTATTGCCACATTACTAGCATCACAATAGACGTGAAAAGGTTTACCCCAATTGGGTGGTATCAACACCGGATAGGTGCTCAACCTATCCCGCAATTCCTCAAAGGCTTTTTGACAAGCATCCGTCCACTCGAATTTGACATCCTTTTTGAGCAAATGGGTAATGGGCACCGCTATCTTTGAAAAATTAGGAATAAGTTCCCGGTACCATCCCACATGTCCTAACAACTTAGAGATCCCCTTGGAATTGGTTGGAGTTGCCAAGTCGCTTATGGCCGCAATCTTATCCGGATCGGGTTCCCTACCTTTCTCACTAACAACATAACCCAACAACACTCCCTTATTCACTCCCAAAAATGTCTTATCCGGGTTCAATGCTAACCTCATCTTCCTACACCTAACCAATGCCTCCCTAACACAATGTAGGTGATCGTCCACATTACTTTGTGTGCTAAAATCGTCCACAAAGACGGTCATGGATTTGAACAACAAGTCGGTGAAGATATACATTACTAATCGTTGGAAAGTAGCCGGGGCATTACATAACCCAAATGGCATCACTACCCACACAAAAGTACCCCAAGGTGTAGTAAAAGCCGTTTTATGGATATCTTGGAGGGCTATGGAAATTTGATTATAACCCGCATACCCATCCATAAAGGTATATCACGAATGACCTCCAACCTCCTCAAGCAACAAGGTGATAAAAGATAAGGGGAAGTGATCCTTTTGTGTGCACGAATTCAATTTCCTATAGTCGACACAAACCCTTAATTTCCCATTTTTTTTCTTTACTAAGACCATAGGAGAAACCCAATCCGTGATTTCCACCGGCTTGATAAACCCGGCCTTCAATAACCTTTCCAATTCCGCTTTCACCAACAATTGCAATTGAGGATTCATCCTCCTCTCCTTTTGTCTAATTGGCCTCGCCCCCGGAATTAAAGGAATCCGGTGCTCTACCATTTCCCTAGGAATTCCCTTAAGCTCATCGTAGGACCATGCAAAAGTATCACTAAACTCATCCACCAAATTGCTATACTCCCTAACCTCTTTCTCCCCCAATTTGGAACCCATCTTCATTTGTCGGGTTTTTCCATTCTTTAATTTCACATCCACGTACCGCCAATCCGCTTCCGACACATGTGCTTGTTCCTCTTTGTTCCGATACCAATCGGAAGGCACATTGGGGTAATCTTTCACATCTTGACCTACAACTATCCCCGTAGACGTGGTCTTGAAATGTAAAGGCTCCTCCAATTTCGATGACTCAATAATCACATCCTCCTCTTGAGTCCCATCTACATGAATTAAACTAACCTCACCCTCTTCCACGTCATCTACCCAAGGTGTTAACCCACCGCTAACCCACTCTTCCTCGGTGAGCACCTCACATGGCTCCAACAATGAGCCCTCTCCTAAACTAACACTAGGAAATTCACTCCCTAAGCCTACTTGGTGAAATGTAACCATTACATCAACCTCGGACTCGGGGTACTCCCTTAGCCATTGGGCATAATCCCCATTATCCCCATAATTGTAAAAATTAGGACCTAGACTTCCCGAGCCCGAATCTATAACAACCCTTTGACCTTCGGGATGGACGACTCCCACCAATGCCTTGCCAATCTCATTCTCGTTTAAGTCATCAATTTCCTTCTCCAATGGCAAATACATCTCCTTCTTCATCCATCCTTCTAATGAACCAATGGACACTATGACCCTATTACCCTCCGGACCATAAGTGATGGATGGTTTAGGTCCACCCCAATTGACCATAGCATTCGCCATCCGCAACCAAGGCCTACCTAGCAAAATGGGGAAGGTGTCTTTGTTGGAGTGCATTTTAATGACATGGAAGGTGACCAAGTACTCCTCGCCTCCCGTAGTCATTCTACAATCCTTGATCATCCCCAAAGGCGTAGTCGAACTTTGATTTGCCATATTTATGACCAAAGGTGAAGGCCCCGTGAGTCCAAGTCCCAATTTTTTCATAGTATCCTCCGGTAGTATATTTAGACTACTCCCTCCGTCGACTAGCACATTAGGAACCACCTTATCTACTATAACAACTTCTATTTCTATAGCTTTCACGTCTCTTCCACCTTGTGATTGGATCCTAGCGGCTATTTTAGCTTTCACCTTCCTCATCCTCTTGTGTACCGGCATTCCCTTCTTTAATGTTTTCCTTGCCGTGGGTGAAATTTCCAATAGTTGGCCGAAAGTAATATCCGCCTTGAGTGTACTAAGGTCCGCCCACAAGTCGTACCCGGTAGATCTTTCCACCTTAGAATTACCCACTACGTCGAATTCGTCTACGGGAACCCCCGGTCCTTCCCATTCACCCACATCGCTATTATCCAAGTCATGTACCGCATTAGTCCTCTCCCTATCTTGTAAAATTATATTTTCCCTCTCCACATCCTTAGTAGCTCTTCTAGCTACCCTATCCAACTCGGAGAGATTAATCTCTTCATCCGAAGAGTAATTTCCTTGCTCTCCTATTCCTACCTCCAACGGGGCATCCCCTCTCCTAGCCCTAGTAGTTACCGCTAGTGCAGGTGCTTCTTCAACCACACCCTTACCCTTCACTAACTCATATGTAATAGCATTGGTGTGAGGAGGCCATTGACTTTGCTCCTCTCCAATTCTCGTTGGGAGAGGAAGCATGTCATCACATGTGGCCTCCAACACTCCATCCATGAACCTAACATCTTGGGAGTTAGATGGTCCCGGATCCGTTGGAGGCGCTTGTCTCCCGTTACTACCATTAGGTGGAACTCCTTGTCTATTTTGTATTGGAATGTAACCGGTTGTAGTTTGCAAGCCCGCCGGTGGATGAAAAGTTTGCCTAGCATTACTATGGTCATAGTATAAGTTAGGTGGCCTAAGTTCATTGGCCGGTACTCCTTGTGGCCTAGCACCTCGCATATTATCCCTTGCTTGTTGTTGTGGATTAGCCACCGGGTAAGGGACATTAATTATTTTGTCCGGTTGGCGACACGTATCCGAGGGATGACTTCCTCCACAATTGCTACAATTAAACTCTTGACCTTCGGACCAACATTGTCCTTGAGCGTGCCACCTTCCACAAAAGGGATGAAATTCCTTCTTCTCTAAATTTTGGCCACCTTGCCCTCTAGGTTGTGGTCCTCTATTGCTTCCATTTCCATAGTGAGGTGGCGCTTGACCTCGTTGATTTTGTTGAGGTGGGTTACCGTTTCCTCTTTGGTCACGGTTTTGTCCACTTCTACAAAATTGACGCGTGTGGCCCGGTTGGCCACATTGGACACACCATAATCCGGAAGAATGCCTACCCGACTCAACCGGGGGTGGAGGCCCCGGTTGTTGACTCCGGATCATTAATGACATTTGATCCGTGAGGCTTTGCATTTGTTTTATCATAGCCTCTTGGAATCCTAGTTGGCTAGCACCTAGTCTTCTCTCAACCTCCTCCAAGTGTGGATCCGTTCTAGGGGCCGGTAGTGCCAAAAGAGGTGCCGGTTCCCTAACCGCTAAAGGTCGGGGGCCGGTGTCCACAATGGCATATGGAATTTGGTTCTCATACTTAGCGGGTTCTACCGCTACCACCCTAGGGCGTATGGGGATGAATTGTGGGATCAATTCATCCTCCCTTCTCCATAGCCTTTCGTGATCTTTATCCAAGTTTTCAATATCTCTAGCCGCACGCTTGGCATCCGCCAAGGTCAAGGGATTCCTTTCTAGAACACCCCTAATAGTTCCGGACTTAAAAAACCCTTGAATGAAAAATTGCTTTAGCGTGTCGTCGTTGAGCATGGTACCCACAAATCTAGTGCACACTAAATCAAACCTCCTAATGTAAGCCGAAATTTCTTCCTCCCTTCCTTGCTTCAATGACGACAATGCCCTTAATGCGGTACTTTGACCCACTTCCGGCCTAAATTCGTTAAGAAACTCCCTTTGTAATTGTTCCCATCCCCTAAAATGTCCCTCGGCATGATCCCGATACCATTCATAGGCTTCCCCCTCTAGAGTGGTAGGAAACCACACTAACCAATAACCCGGGTCGGTTATGAGGAAGCTAGCCAACCGTTCGATATACCGTTCCATGTGCCGAGAGGGGTCCTCATCCTTGGTCCCATAAAATTTAGGGAGATGAGATGGCATATCCATCGCCGCTAAATTTTGTGGAACCACAATTGGTAGGCCTCTTGGCCTAACCAATGGGTCTATTGGAGGTATAGGAGGTATGGGCGGAATTGGGGGTATGGGTGGTGGATCCATCCCCCGTTCCTCGGCCATGGTGACCGGTGAACTATTCAACAATCCCCTATCAACTTCTACCGGGAATTCTTCTCTAAGTGTGTAATTTTCCGAAGAAGTTTCACCACTCAATTTGGAGGGAGTGATCTCCTCTTCAAGTTGAGCTCCAAGTTCTAAGGTGTCTAGAATTGACCTAGTCCTAGGTTCGACGTTCAAACAACTCTCTATTCTAACATTATCTTGTTCTAATCTATCACTGATTTTAGAGGACCGCCTCTTTCGAGTAGATTTCTCTAGTCCTACTATCAAACTTGGTTTTTGTGAGCGAGTCCTACCTTGCATTCCATAAGAATCGATCGACCCTCACTTGACCACACATAATCCTAGCAATTCCCCTCTTAATATTTTCACTTGTCTTGGTGTGGTTATAATTTTTTTAGGAGGTGAGGAAAAGAACCTGCAAGCCCACTTAGGTGAAAGAATCCCAATAGGGGATAGGCATGTTCATGTTAATTTTTTGGTTAAGTCGGAGCATCACCTCCGCACCTTCCCGCAAATTAACACTCACCACAATACCGATTGTGAGGGGGTGACCTTCCGAGTAGATTATGTTAAAAGTCGAGGCTTCACCCTTCAACTTCTCACACCATCCACAATTCGGGAATTACCCTCTACAACGGATAACAACAATCACGAGTACAAAAGGCATTCCTTAATTAGTTAATGAGTTCACTTTGAAGAAATAAACATACCTTGAGCAATCGCATCCCCCTGTGAGTTAGCACTCCCCTCAATCGTGACTCAATGTAACAACACCATAAACTTTGTGAAATATTAATTTAATCTAGAGCATGAAATGACAACTCCCAAAACTTTGAGACTCACCCCGAGGTGAGTGTCAAAGTTCAATGTCCTAAGGTGAATTTACCCTCTAATGTTTTAATGAGCTACTCGGTTATAGGTTCCTTTTAAGTTCTTAGCAAATCCCCAAAAAGGTTGAGGACGTACCTTCGCCGCGCTCCTTCCTCAAAAATGAATTTGCGTAATTGACAATGCAATTCATTCCAAGGAATAGTTGAAATACAATGAATTCAAATGTAACCCAAAGAGAGAATACTTACCGAGTTTCGGGTGCTCCTTCCCTTCTCTCAAGTTTGTGTCTCCAATTTTTCCTAGTTGCCTCCAAGTCTCCTAGTCGCCTCCAAGTCTTGTAACTACCTTCCGCTTCGCTCCCGGCGGACGCACCAATTATGTGAGGCCAAACCCCCCACCCTTAAGCGTCTGTAGTCCGAGTAGTGGGTTTGGGCTCACATTCCTCCGCGGTATTGGATTTGGACTTGGATGAGTCCATAGTGCAAGGTTCACCCTTCAAGTGGTCTTGGATTTAACTTTGGTCTTTGCCTCCTTTGTCTTGCCATCGCGAGAGTGCTCCACATTCTCCATTAATTTGTGCACGTGGTTTATTTTTAAAGAGAGGATGCAAGTGTTAAAAAACACTATTCTCTATAGTCAATCTCAAATACATTTACTTGTGAAAGCCACACATAACACTAACTAGCATAATGTAACTAACTACTTGTCTATGAGCTAATTAAGTAGGCTATCTACTAAGCTCCTTCATGAACCCATCTCTTTACTTTCTAATTACATAAACCTAGCTCCTTCATAAACCCAACTCCTTCATGAACCCAACTCCTTAGCTTCTAACTAAATAAACCCAGGTCCTTCATAAACCCAGCTCTTTACTTTCTAACTAAACAAACCCAGCCCCTTCATAAACCCAGCTCCTTCATGAACCCACAACTTTGTAGTTGTAATCCCCAACTACCTCACTAATTATTCAAGCCCTTAACTAATCTTCCTACCTAATTTTCCTAATTCTACTAACAACCCCTTTCTAATCACACAATTCTTCTCTAATCCTAAAATCCTAAAATCCTAGAGAGGAGAGGGGGAGAGAGAATTTCCTAACTTCACTAAGACTAACTAATCCACACAAGTATATTTTTGCACTCATCACAACCTCAAGTGCTCAACTCTTAAACATGGAACTTGCAACCACGTGTATTCAAAACATGAACTTTAAGTACCACAAATTGGAATCATGAATTAACTTTAAAATCCTTCACGTCAACACTAATTCTACCAAGAGGTCAAGCCCTCTTCAAGGCTAACAAGCCTTGGCTCTCAAACTAAAAACTAAGCACACACATGTGCTCCAATATGGCTTCCCACACCCACACTTATAACTCGTGGGGTGCCTTGGAGCACAAAGGAAAGAGAGGATGAGTGAGGGAAGAATGAGGGATTATATAGTAAGCTTGAGGGGGTGAGCACCCTCAAGGCTCACGATAAGCCCTTGAGATTTCCTCCTACTTAGTAGGCGCCAATCCTATCTTCTAAGCCTTCCTCCCTCAAATGATCAACAAGGATCCTAATTCGAACATTTAACTAGCCTTGGCTTTCTACCTACCACACTTTACCAAACTTGGGATGCTTCAACCCAAACTTAGCCTCCTTCGCTTTCCGCCGCCATAACTTTCTCCCCTTACTTTCCCAAATCGTCGCTCACCACTTAATTCAAACCACGATGCTTAACTCGTGATTTGATTGGTGCTTTGAGAATTTGCTTATCCTCCACCTTGCATTCTTCCTTGGACCTTCCCCATTAAGTGGCCATGATGAGGTGGTCCACTTGTGCGCTCCATGTGATCCTCCATTCATCCCAATTCGAATGCACTTGCCTCTTGAGTCACTTTGGTTGTCTCCATCCATTTGTACTAGCCTACTCACTAACTACTCAATCCAAGTTCTCCTTACCTATCCTCATTCACTCAAATCCTTCCGAAGATAAAAACACAATAACAACTCACATCCTAGCCTCTTACAACATGGTACTTCTAAGACTAACATTTCACTCTTTTTATATTTTTGTGAAGTAACATGCTACTTCAAAGTGCATCAACTAACGTTTCAAGGGTCTAAGACTAAATGTGGGCACCCTTTTGGGCTCACACCAAACCATAAAACACTCGGTGCATGACGCAATTCATTGGGGGTTCAACCGGTGCACCGCGCACCAAAAGGAATACTGGGTGTATAGAGAGTACACACTTAGGTTGTCAATGTAAGATTTGCCCACGAATATGGTGAGAGCGTAGTATCAAGTTTGTACTTGCACGTATACTTACGTATGTTGTTAAGTTGGAAATGCGCAATATATGAATTCCCAGCAATATTGCGGTGATGTTTTCCGCTTGGTGTGAACTTATAATCATGCCACATGGAATCATTGTCACAGTTATTTGCATCGATACGTGTTTGATTCAAGTGCAAATGCATGTAGATGCAAAGTCCATGGTTTAATTAAATGTTTGTGGCAACCGATTGTGTGGGCAAACATAAGAAATGATCATTGTGCGACTCTTGTACATTACTTCCAAAATTGATAGTGAACAATAATTCACTTATAAACATTTCCAAAATCATGGTTTTTCCCGCATTGTGTACAATTGAGTATCAAATAATGCCTCCTAGTCCAACGCCTATCTCACAAACACTAGCCAACATTCCTAATCCGGCTCCGAATCACTATCCAATGGAATGGGGGGTCCGCGGCTTGAGCTTGCACCGTTCAGATTTGGTGGCCGTAGTGTCCGGCGCCTCGCCTCACGCCTGCTCTCGGTGATGGCCCATAGTTCTTGCGCCACAGTCTCCCGGTCAGCTTGTGCACGAGCGCGCGCGCGATCTCCAATGTGCAACCCCCTCGCGGCATTCGGATGGCGCAGGACGTCTTGCATGGTGGGGCTAGAGGCCCCGTCACGGATGTCCAAAAGGCCGTTGACGTATTTCCACTCATTCATCCGGATTTGGACGTCCACCTCATTGAAGCTACCCTCTTGTGTAACGGCCTCCTGCCTCTCCAAATCGGCCTCAAAACTTGTTGTGTCCAACACGTGTTCCACATCCCAAGTTGTTTCCTCGCCCGGGACCGGTTCCCGTGGTAATACCCCCACTGTCACATTGCCGTTGGAGTCATACACGTATCCGTGGGGGTGAGGACCTGGGACGTATTCACCCGTCTCTCCGGCATGCCCACCCACAACACGGTACAAAAATGCCCTCAAACCTACGGCCTGAGGAGAGGAGCCGGGGTAAAACTCATGAGCAACCCTTGTGTACATTTCAGGCGTGAAGTTTGTCGGGTAGCCTCGCAGGTCCTTCACATACCTCCGTGCACGCCAGCTATAAGCAGGAGGATCGCCGTATTCTGCGGGCGGCACACCATGGATTATTGTGTATTCAAAATCGGGAGGCATTCCCCATTGCACTCCGAATTGCTCGTACAACCTTCGATGCAGAGGGGCTTGGCATGTAGGACAACGGCGTGTTTGCAACATGTGTGGCAACAAACAATTCGGGTGGACCATGTGACCGCACGACCCAACGATCCATGCGCCTTCGAGTCCCCAAGTGTGAGGCCAAACCCCCCACCCTTAAGCGTCCGTAGTCCGAGTAGTGGGTTTGGGCTCACATTCCTCCGCGGTATTGGATTTGGACTTGGATGAGTCCACAGTGCAAGGTTCACCCTTCAAGTGGTCTTGGATTTAATTGGTGTCTCCATACCGTACATAAGCCTTTAAGTATTAAGAAATACTTATGTGACTTATGTCAATCTCTCCCTCGCACCTTTGGTCTTTGCTTCCTTTGTCTTACCATCGCGAGAGTGCTCCACATTCTCCATTAATTTGTGCACGTGGTTTATTTTTAAAGAGAGGATGCAAGTGTTAAAAAACACTATTCTCTATAGTCAATCTCAAATACATTTACTTGTGAAAGCCACACATAACACTAACTAGCATAATGTAACTAACTACTTGTCTATGAGCTAATTAAGTAGGCTATCTACTAAGCTCCTTCATGAACCCATCTCTTTACTTTCTAATTACATAAACCTAGCTCCTTCATAAACCCAACTCCTTCATGAACCCAACTCCTTAGCTTCTAACTAAATAAACCCAGCTCCTTCATAAACCCAGCTCCTTCATGAACCCAGCTCCTTAGCTTCTAACTAAACAAACCCAGGTCCTTCATAAACCCAGCTCTTTTACTTTCTAACTAAACAAACCCAGCTCCTTCATAAACCCAGCTCCTTCATGAACCCAGCTCCTTCATAAACCCAGCTCCTTCATGAACCCACAACTTTGTAGTTGTAATCCCCAACTACCTCACTAATTATTCAAGCCCTTAACTAATCTTCCTACCTAATTTTCCTAATTCTACTAACAACCCCTTTCTAATCACACAATTCTTCTCTAATCCTAAAATCCTAAAATCCTAGAGAGGAGAGGGGGAGAGAGAATTTCCTAACTTCACTAAGACTAACTAATCCACACAAGTATATTTTTGCACTCATCACAACCTCAAGTGCTCAACTCTTAAACATGGAACTTGCAACCACGTGTATTCAAAACATGAACTTTAAGTACCACAAATTGGAATCATGAATTAACTTTAAAATCCTTCACGTCAACACTAATTCTACCAAGAGGTCAAGCCCTCTTCAAGGCTAACAAGCCTTGGCTCTCAAACTAAAAACTAAGCACACACATGTGCTCCAATATGGCTTCCCACACCCACACTTATAACTCGTGGGGTGCCTTGGAGCACAAAGGAAAGAGAGAGGATGAGTGAGGGAAGAATGAGGGATTATATAGTAAGCTTGAGGGGGTGAGCACCCTCAAGGCTCACGATAAGCCCTTGAGATTTCCTCCTACTTAGTAGGCGCCAATCCTATCTTCTAAGCCTTCCTCCCTCAAATGATCAACAAGGATCCTAATTCGAACATTTAACTAGCCTTGGCTTTCTACCTACCACACTTTACCAAACTTGGGATGCTTCAACCCAAACTTAGCCTCCTTCGCTTTCCGCCGCCATAACTTTCTCCCCTTACTTTCCCAAATCGTTGCTCACCACTTAATTCAAACCACGATGCTTAACTCGTGATTTGATTGGTGCTTTGAGAATTTGCTTATCCTCCACCTTGCATTCTTCCTTGGACCTTCCCCATTAAGTGGCCATGATGAGGTGGTCCACTTGTGCGCTCCATGTGATCCTCCATTCATCCCAATTCGAATGCACTTGCCTCTTGAGTCACTTTGGTTGTCTCCATCCATTTGTACTAGCCTACTCACTAACTACTCAATCCAAGTTCTCCTTACCTATCCTCATTCACTCAAATCCTTCCGAAGGTAAAAACACAATAACAACTCACATCCTAGCCTCTTACAACATGGTACTTCTAAGACTAACATTTCACTCTTTTTATATTTTTGTGAAGTAACATGCTACTTCAAAGTGCATCAACTAACGTTTCAAGGGTCTAAGACTAAATGTGGGCACCCTTTTGGGCTCACACCAAGGATTGGAACAAATGGGGCACATGCTCCCGTCCTTGATCCAATCGGGGACGCATGGCCACAACAAGGCTGGTCTGGCCGGGGGTATCACGATGCGGGATGATACTGCGGTATTCCATTGGAATTCATCCTCGGGTCTCTTGGTCCACGCAATACTGGGGTAATGGTCGTCATCGACCGGGAGGTTCTCAGGATACATGAAATCCAATGGCGGCCACGAGGTGAAAAGAAGCCGTCGTTCGGGCCACTGTTCGCCGTGGTCCCTATAGTGTGTCAGCTCGTCCATCAATGCCCTCTCACGCGTGACGAACATGATAGTGGCTGTGACCATGCCCATGTAGTCGTCCTCCAACAACCGGTTCCTCCTAATGACCCGGTCGTAATCAACCCTCATTGCCTCCAAGTTTGTTGTGGGCGACGGCTCCCGCCCTTGTCCATCACTACCAGACATTGCTTGCGGCAGTTGTGGCGCATCAGCCCTCGCAAGTTCAAGGTTGGTCAAACGTGCAATCTCGGCCTTCAACCCTTGGACCTCCTCGGCGTGTGCACGTCGGACCATCTCCAATTCCCGTTCGTGGTCAGATTTGCATTCTGCCAACTCCGCCCTCAACGCCTCCACAACGTCGTTGTCGGCAACTACCAGTGGTGGGGATGGCACCGCCGATGCCATCTCCACGTCAACGGGCGAAGATGGAGGACAAACCAACCGGGAACCATGTGGCGGTGTCACGTGGACCCTTTGTCGCCGGCTAGGTGGTTCAACCGGCAACCCTATGGCAATGTTGTGCTCGTCCATGTTTGACTCGGCGGCCGGTGGAGTCCCCACAATTTGATGATCTGGTCCCGCAAGGAAATCAAAATAAGATCGGACCCTCAAAGGATTCATTGGAGTTTGCCATGCCAATGGAATCGGACGGCCAGCGTTCCGGCCTAGCACGGCACTTGGTATGACCGTGACCCGGCGTGCCTGCCTCAAGTCCGCGCTCGTGCGGGGTATGGTGGACCAGTCGATATCCACTCCCAAAATTACCTCCGCGTAGACCATTTGGCATAACCACATTAGCATATGTCCGCGATCAAATTCTCGGTGCACCCCACAAGAAATCCCACACCTCCTTGCACCGTTCTCCAAATATTTGATGGCTCACCTCCTTCCATATGCCATAGCGTTGTCTAGACATCCGTTCAGCATTCGCGCTAGGAACGAACATCCTCGTCAAATGGGTCCACTCTACGTACCTTCGGACCGTGCTATACAACCACATGCCCCTCTCATTTTGCCAGCCGGGATTGGCGAGAATGTTCGGGTCCCGCGCCACCTCCAAATTGATTGGTTGCGGCTTGCCCCTCGGCGCATTGCCGCGTCTTCTAGCGCCTGCCGACCCCGGTGTCGCTTGCGGAGTCCCCCCCGGATCCAAATCCCCGCCACGTGGAGGTTCCGGCGGCAAGTTATCTTCGTCTGCCATCGTTGCCCCTAACCCCTAGCTTTGTATGCCTACTATAAATTAAACCTAATATGGTAGCACTTCCAAAATAAGCGCCACCACCCACAATTTTTTTTCCAATCCACTAAAACCAAATTAAGGCCGTTCAAAGTTCAAACTACATAATTAGATGTAAACCACTTTCAAAATAAGTGTTCCCATATAACAATTTCCGGTATGGTTCAAACTAACCGCAATGGGGTACAATGTATACCGTATGTAGGTGGGTTGCAATACAATACAGATAGTAGGCAGATATAGTATACCGTTTGTCCCGTATACGTATTTCAGTACGTATGTCCACCTGTAGCCCTCCAGCTCACCTCTATCTCCAAATGGCAAGGGCTGATTAACAACCTAGGCCCAAATGGAGGGAGGTGGGAGTGAGGGAATGAGGGAAGTGGGGTCCATATATACCCCAAGGAGGCGTCCTTTCGATTAGACGCCCCCTGGACCAACCCATGGACGCCACGTGCCCATGGGTGTCTCTACGCGACTGCTCGTGAGCAGTCGCACCCCTTCGTCGACTGCTATTAGCAGTCGACCATGGGGTGCGACTGCTCACGAGCAGTCGCAACCCATTCAAGTCGACTGCTGATAGTAGTCGACCATAGGGTGCGACTGCTCACCAGCAGTCGTCCGCACTTTGTCGACTGCTATTAGCAGTCGACTTGAAGGGCAGACGACTGCAGTTGGGCAGTCGACTGTCCAAGTCGACTGCTAATAGTAGTCGACTTGAAGGGCAGACGACTGCTTGTAAGCAGTCGCATCCCTTTGTCGATTGCTATTATCAGTCGACGAAGGGGTGCGACTGCCCACCAGCAGTCGTCTGCCCTTCTTCGTCGACTGCTAATAGCAGTCGACGAAGGGGTGCGACTGCCCACCAGTAGTCATCTGCCCTTCTTCGTCGACTACTAATAGCAGTCGACGAAGGGGTGCGACTGCCCACCAGCAGTCGTCCGGACTTTGTCGACTGCTATTAGCAGTCGACTTGGGTTGTCGACTGCAGTTGGGCAGTCGACTGCTAATAGCAGTCGACTTGAAGGACAGACGACTGCTTGTAAGCAGTCGCATCCCTTCGTCGACTGCTATTAGCAGTCGAATTTCCATGTCGACTGCCCAAGAGCCGTCGACAACCCAAGTCGACTGCTAATAGCAGTCGACTAGAGGGTGCGACTGCCCACCAGCAGTCGTCCGCACTTTGTCGACTGCTATTAGCAGTCGACTTGGGTTGTCGACGGCTCTTGGGCAGTCGACAGTCCAAGTCGACTGCTAATAGCAGTCGATTTGAAGGGCAGACGACTGCTCACAAGCAGTCGCCCGCCTGTCGTCGACTGCTAATAGTAGTCGAATTTCCATGTTGACTGCCCAAGAGCCGTCGACAACCCAAGTCGACTGCTAATAGCAGTCGACATGGAAATTCGACTGCTGTCAGCAGTCGACACCCCTATACGACTGCCCTTTAGCAGTCGATTCAGTGTGTCGACTGCCTAGTAGCAGTCGCTGTAACTCGTCGACTGCCCACTAGCAGTCGACACTGTTGACGATAGTTTACCCTGTGTGACGACAGGGTAAACTGTTTTACCCCCCCCTAAACGGACGTGACGTTTTCAGGTCTGCCGTCACGTCGCTGTCACAGGGCGTGACGCGACGTGACGTGTAATCCCTGACCTTGAAGCTTCTTGATTCAAATTTTGGAGCATACAACAAGTTTGAACCCAACATTCAAGTACCTCTAATCACACACACTAATACAAAGCTAAGCTAGGCACACAAACAAGTGCAAGAAAGTCACCAAAAATCGTCGAAAAAAAGAGCAAGAAAAAAACCCTGAAAATCCAAAAAAACATGTCTCGGATCCGAGACATGTTTTTATGGATTTTCAAGGTTTTTTACTTGCTCTTTTTTTCGACGATTTTGGGAGCATGAGCCTCTCTCTTGCTACAATCTATGAGACTAATGGGAGGTAGGAGGTGATCAAATCCAAGCGCTTAACCTTCAAGAAATTTGTGAAGCTTCAAGCTTGAAGGGTGAAGCCTCCGTGAAGCTTCTTCATTGAAATTTTGGAGCATACAACAAGCATGAACCCAACATTCAAGTACCTCTAATCACACACACTAATACAAAGCCAAGCTAGGCACACAAACAAGTGCAAAGAAGGGGAAGAAATTGGCCGGAAAAAAAAACGAGAAAAAACCTTGAAATTCCCAAAAAAACTTGTCTCGGATCTGAAAGAATTTTTTTGGGAATTTCAAGGTTTTTTCATGCTTTGTTTTTCGACGTTTTTGGGTGCATTAGCCTCTCTCTTGCGACAATCTATGAGACTAATGGGAGGTGGGAGGTGATCAAATCCAAGCCCTCAACCTTGAAGAAAGTTATGAAGCTTCAAGATTGAAGGTTGAAGCCTCAACCTTGAAGCTTCTTGATTCAAATTTTGGAACATACAACAAGTATGAACCCAACATTCAAGTACCTCTAATCACACATACTAATACAAAGCCAAGCTAGGCACACAAACAAGTGCAAAGAAGGGGAAGAAATTGGCCGTAAAAAAAACGAGAAAAAATCCGGGAATTCCAAAAGAACTTGTACCGGATCCGAGACAAGATTTTTTTGGAATTCTTGGATTTTTTCTTGCTTGTTTTTCGACGTTTTTAGGCATATTAGCCTCAAATTTTGGAGCACACAACAACCATGAAATGATCATCTCAACTACTTCTAATCACACATACCAAGACAAGAGGCACACAAGACACACAAAAAAGTGCAATGAATGGAAGAAAATAATTTTTTTAAATCAAGCAAAAACCTTGAATTTTAAAAAAAGCTTGTTTCGGTACCGAGACTCATTTTTTTGAAATTTCAGAATTTTCCCTTGCTTCTTTATTTGTTTTTTTTATAGAAATTATTTTCTTTGTTGTTGCACCCTATGAGCCCAAGAGGAGGGGGAGCTAACCAAATCCATCCCCTCATCCTTCAAAAAAACTTTTGAAGATTCAAAAATTGAGCTTGAAGACTAAAACTTGATGCATTTTTATTCAAATTTTGGAACACACAACAACCATGAAATGAACATCTCAACTGCTTCTAATCACACATACCAAGATAAGAGGCACACAAGACACACAAGACACACAAGACACACACAAAAATACAATGAAAGGAAGAAAATGAGTGAAGAAAATATCAAGAAAAATCCTTAACTTAAAAAAAAACTTGTTTCGGACCGAAATTTTTTTTTTTTTAATTTCAAAATTTTTTCTTGTTTCTTTCGTTGTTGTTTTTATGGAAATTATTCTCTCTCTTGTTGCACCCTATGAGACTAAGAGGAGGGGGAGGTGACCAAATCCATGCCCTTACCTTTTAAAGAAATTTTGAAGATTCAAAAATCGAGCTTGAAGCCTAAAGCTTGAAGCTTCTTGATTCAAATTTTAGAGCACATAACAACTATCAAGTGAACATTCTAACTATTTTTAATTTTGACAAATGAATCTGTCACATCAATTGTTTAAATTCCAAATGTTGTCAATGTTAAATTGGAAACCATTGATGATAGTGTGTTAGTGTTGGCAGATTTTGAAGTTGTCATTTATATTACTGTTGACCTTTCTAATACATCACCATTTCCATTTAGAAATAGAGATTCCTCCCTTTCCAAATATCCTATGGATCTTTTAAAATCCCCTTACAGTCTTTTGTACATGAGGGTGGCACACCATGGTTTACCATCACAATGCCCTCTACTACATCATTTTTCTTCATCAATGAGTATGAATATTGTCGACGCATTGAAATAAACAGAATTTAAAAAAAATCCAAATCAAATTTTGCGTCCATTGATTTTGACAGCATAGAGGTATGAGATGTCAAGTACTTGTCTTCTTCTTTTCACGGTGACGTTTTGTTTGCATTGCCCCATGTATCACTTGGAGTTCCAAGTGCCTATGGTCGTTCGATGGATGGAATGAACAAGATGTGTGACGGACACCCTTGGTGCACCGCCAAAACTACAAATATCCAAAACGATTTTGAATTATTTTTAAGACGTTTGACTTGTGCATGTCATCTCCAATGCCATAATCATGACTTTTGTGATTACATATATCGCATTGCGGGCGAGCGCAATAACACTGAATGGGCCAGATCAACTCCTACCTCATTTCCAATGGGTGTTATTATTCCTAAGAAGTCCAAATTGAAATATAAGATTTGTCGTTCAACACCTATGTGCATAATTTTGTACCATGCTCACATAATATATGTGCACTCCACATCCTCTGAAATATCCAGGGCTTGTATTCATCTAGGTGTACATGATCACCATGTGTCTAATGGTACATGTCGTGAATCTTTGGACATTGCATACCAATGCATTGCCAATGAGGTCATAAAAATACCCACTGCCAAGAACTCTGCTATAGTAATGGCAACGAACAAACAATTCCTAGACGACTACCTTCTAAAATTTCCATCAAATGGTGAAGAACATCACTTGGTAGGTTCTTCTCTGGAAGTCGCCATGGATAAATTCAATACTTTTGCCTCTCCAAATTGTCGTAACTTCATATCGGGCTCAAAGCGTTTTATTTATAGTGGAATGAGTACGATGGATAGTATCATGGCGCTCAAAGACCATTCGGGCATTAAGTATGTCAAAGTATTTGTCTTCAAAATGTCAGTAGATCTTCCGGGAAGTGGTGTGGATCTTGTTAAGCATATGTAAATGGGAGGAGATATGGATAATTCATAGATAATGTTTGACCACGTCAAACGCCTGAAGGACTGGACCACCCTTGTGTGTCATGTGTATGATAGCAAGTACTGTAAGATGTTGACCATTGCGTATTGTGACATGCAATCTGAAGATGACTTAGCTCAGACTCCCTTCTGGGAAAACTTAAATTCCGTCCTGGCGGATAATGGAGTGTCGACCGTGAAAATGTCATCTCAGTCTTTGGGAAAGAAAGGGAAATGGGTGTATTGCAAACATCTTTATTATGTGTTTAGATTTTTGTATAAGGTGGATTATAGTAGTGACAAGTTCATTCACGCTCCAACGGACTCCTATAATGAGGTCATGCGGCTACTTGAACTTGCAAGTATGGTAGAATGTGAGTAATATTAAAAGGGTTGTATTCAACCCTTTGTTTGATAATTTCAGTAAGTGACATGTATTATTATAATAAAAATTAACAATGAATAGATAGTTTTTGAGTTATCCATGGTAATAGGCTCCCTTCATTTTTTTCTCCCAAAATGCACATGCTTTATAATATATTTTTTGATAAATATACATACCAAATTTAGAATGTGTACCCTAAAACCGTTTTTATTTGCCAAATTTGGTAGTTTTTATTGCTCATTGCTCATGTGTTACCGCTCACCGCTCACTGCTCACTGCTCATCGCTCATGTCTTAGCTTCCCTCGTTGTAGTGTTGCTCCAACAACACGATGATCAACTTAAGATTGGACTTCCATTCATAGAAGTTCACATCTAACTATTGGCTACTTATTAAAAGAAGAATCCTGAACACATTGTTAGGAGGGTTGGTCACCAAGCTATGAGCTTGGAGATTTGAGGTGGGAGCAAACGATGCGCATGTGTAAGATGTCTAGGGTTAGCGTTTGTGAGACCTGCTAGAGTTGAGAAACGGTGAAGATAAGTTAAAGGAAAGCTAGCAAGGGTTGTGATATGTAACCTGAAAAATAATCCAATCGTGAAGATTTCATGTCCATCCGAATTCATAATCCTAGAGCATACAATCTCGTCCGACAATTCTTTGTATAATTGTTGAATTGAAAAACTTCCTAGAGTAATTGTCTTCTCCACCGACTATCGGAGCTAAAACATGAACATGTGACCCAATTATTATCCCTATAATGTAAGGTATATTGTTGCACACCTCTTCATGAGGAGTGTCCGCAAAACCATGGGCACAAGGAGAACCCTGGAGTGACGTATAGGACTTGTGGTGCTATAAGGGAGAGGGCTCAAGTGATCTTACTGTGGGTGAGGGCCTTGGGCGTTGAGAATGCCTCCCATCCACAGAGACAAGGAGTCACAAGGATAAGTCCATGAGCATTGAGTAGCTTATGGCATCCGGATTCTAGAATGCTCAAGAACTTTCCAAGCGGAGGTGTAAGCTAGGAGATATGACAATTTGAGTGGGGCGCTACCTAGGGACATTGCCCTGGGACAACAACGACCTAGGAGTGGTGCCCGGGAGTGCCGAGGTTAGAACAACCATAACTTCCTCAATATATGCCTAAATGTGATAAGTGAGGAGTCTATCGGTATCTACATAAAGAATAGATGTTGATGGAGTGGTCGCTTGATAGAAGTAGTGATCATACAATGAACTTATGAAGGTCTAAAGCTGTTGGGGGTTTCCATTCCCAATGGCTAGGGGAAATGTCTACTTGGCCCAACTCTTAGGAGAAAGATAAAATATTACTTGACAGTGGGGTAGGGGCCCTGTCTAAAGTCCTAGAGGCTTATATGGATGAGGTGGCTTTGCCGATCGATCCCACCTGAAGCATACTTGGCAACTATGCTTTGGGTTATTATAGTGTTGCTCCGGCAACACGATGATCAACTCAAGATTGGACTTCCATGGATGGAAGTCCACATCTAAGCATTGGTTATCTACTAAAAGGAGAGTCCCGAATGCATGCATAAGAGGGTTGGTTACCAAGTCATGAGTTTGGAGGCCCGCGGTATGGGGAGCTAACCATGCACATGTGTGGGATGTGCAGGTTAGCGCTCATGACACTTGTTAGAGTTGCAGAGCGGTCAATATAAGTTAAGGGGCGCTAACAAGGATTGTAACATATACCATGCAACTAGTCAAACTTTGAAGCTAAAACTCTAGACTACAATTCACTTGGAGTTTGCACGAAAACTGGGTGCAGATGCTTTCTAACAACTCTATAAAATTTCCTTATTATTTTTGACAATGTATTTTTGTAAACTCCATACAAGTCTCATGTGCTTTGCAATTCATCATCACTACCCAACCTATGCAATCACATTGCTACCCTTTCTTATAACAGCAAAGTAGCCCTAAAATGGGTATTTTTTTCTTTCAAATACAGGCATAACCTCTCACACAATAATTTGAATGTAGTGTATTTCACTCGAGTTCGCTTCCTAAACTTTTTCTCTGTCCACGAATTGAACAACAAACAGTCTACAAATCCGTACATTTGTTTTTGACTCCATATGCTCCTATCTCTATGCCCCATACTCTCATAAACCAAGCTTAAAATTACGAACTTCTCCCATTCTCCCATTTATTCGATCATGTTGATGTTGAAGGTTGCTACTTTGTTGGGCGTTCAAGACGGGGGTTGCAATTGCCACTTGTTGGTGTGGTATGGACATGGCGGCATAATCATCTACATCTTTTTTTGCACTTTGACTTTCCATCTTGTTGTTGTTGACTCTTAGTTTGTAGTATTGTAACGTGGGGGAGGTATTTTCATCAAAATGCATGGCATTAGGAGTTGCATTATGATGTGATTGTTCACAACTATGGGTTTGTGGAGAGTTGAGTGTGCTAATACCACACTTTAGGAAGACATTTCCAATTGTATGATGAGATCTTCATCTTCTTTGAGTGGTGTGGTGTGGTGGGTGGGAGTTCCAAGTTTGGCTTGTTGTTAGTTGTATACTTCATCCCTCAACATCATGTACTATGTTGTGAGGGACTGAGCATGTAAGGTGGCCATAGTTGTATTTTGTATTGTTGTAGTTATGACTCTTGGTCAACTTTGTTGGATGTATGTTGTGTTGTGACTGTGTAGGGATCCTTGGAAATGGTGCATGTGGGGTGGACTTTCAATGTGAAGGCCTATTGCGGGTGGGTCATTTGTAGTTGCACTTGGTGTCCATTGCTGCTACGCTTGACAAATTGAGGGTGGTTGTGGAATGAGTTTGGTGTCACAAGGTTGGTCTTTGCTTCGGTCTGCCCTTGGTGGCCCTTGTTGGTGGTGCACATGGAGTGGGTGTGCGAGGGTCTATGGCTCGCCACCTTACCCACTATTCACCTTCTTGCATTTCACTTTCTTGTCTCTCTTGGCTCTTTCGCTATCTTTTGCAGAGTACTTTTGGTGTTGTGGTTGACGAATGTTGTTTGTGACACCCCTTGCCGGTGGAATCTTATGATGGTGAGTTTGTTGGAGGTGGGTGGCTACTACTTTGTTAGCTATAAATGAGTAGCATGTGTTGATCTATTTATTATGTGATGTCAGTGAACTACTTATGGGGTGTGTAGGTGTGGTCGTTTGTAGTATCCAAGCATAATTGCCAAGTCATTGGGAGAGAGCTCGGCAACGGCCATGCGAGTTATTGTTTTTGTATAGGGGTATGAATGTACATGTGGTTGGATGAAGTTAATTATGAGATTGTCAATTGTAGGAGTAAGAGGGATGCAAATGTGATGAAATAGAGAGCTTTAGCCTCGCCAAGGGCAATTTTTTGGAGGGTAGTTGTTGTGGGGATGTTGTGCTTCTTGAGTTGTCTGTTTGTGTAAATATTGTGCAAAATTGCGTGTGGCTTGGCTAGGAGCTAATTAAGGTGGTATTTCTTGTCCAAGTAAAGGTCAAATGTAGGTGAGGTTGTTGTGTTGTACTCAAGATGTGTTGGTGTGGGCTAGCGTGGCTAATTTTTTATTTTTTATTTTTTATTGTTGAACCTTATTATTTGATTTGTGGTTGCTCCTTAGGAATGTCGGTGCAAAGCAATACTTGGGCATTGAAGAGAACTTTGTGGGGTGAAGTACCTTTGTTTAGTAATGTGGCAATGCGGGGTGTTGAGGCCTATGTCAGTAGCCTTATGGAGGGGTGCACTGTGGAGTTTGGAATTTTGATGGTGTCATGCAAGAGGAGGTTTTGTGTGGGGGGACTTTTGTGGGGTGGGTGAGATCTTTGTGGTGGCAAGCATTAGATCGCTAATGGCTATGTGGGGTGAGCTTTGGATATGAGGATATTCTTGTGGGGAATCAAGGTGTGGGGTTAGGGTGTACTTTGAGTGTTCAACTATTGGTGTTGCCAAGGTTGAGTGCTTGGTTGTGTTGGGGTTGGTGATTGGTGGGCGGGGGCATTTGGAATTGATGCAAGTTTCATAGAATTGTAGCGCACGAGGGCGGCTATGTTGTGGTGGATACATGGTAGGAACACATGGGAGTTTGTGGATGGGACATGTTGTGATGGTGTTGGTTGTGCAACTTTGTGGTTGTGTGTTGTGAGGAACAATGTTGCAGCAATGCTCGTGAGTTCCTTAGTTGAGCTTTGAGTGACATAGTAGGATGTAAATGAGCAGTGTAGTGGTCATGGTGAGGAGAGGCCTTCCCTATGGGAATGGCTTTATGGTGGACAATGTGGGGGACTTTTTGAGGAGCATTGTGAGCACAACAATGAGATGTATGACATGCAGTGAATTTTGTGGGCCGGATGTACTTTATAGAGTGTGTATGCACACTATAACGGAAGAATGAATAGGGTTAAGAAGGTGAAGAGGTTGCGCCACTGATGTTTGTTGTGATTGTTGCTCATGCTGCTCCACTTGTGTAGTTGTTGGTCTATAAAGTTTGTGTTTTTGTTTGCTTGTGTTGTGGTAGGTTGTGGCGATCAAGTCACCGATGTCAGGTAATGTGATCATTAGGTTTGTTGTGGCATCGTTGTTGGGGTAGTTCTGTTTGAGATTTGGGTTTGTGCCGCTTCCGCGGTTGGTGTAGGAATGTCTCATTGTGTTCAGTTTGTTGTTCCTTGTGTTGGTCGATCTTCACCAAAGGCTTGTGGCGTAGTGGTTGCATTTGTGGTTGTCGTCCTTTGCATACCCATAGTTGTTATCATTGAGCTATGGCATGTGTGTTTGCTTCATGATGTGGTGTTGGGGCGGCATTGCCGTAGTGCTGCATCCTCATGCAACGATTCCCCTTGGTTTGCAACTCTACATCGAATATACAAATACCAACAATTCCCTTTGATAATGAATAAAATTATCATACGATCGTCAGAAATTATGAGGAAAGTGTCTGTGACCTCGATTTGGATTTGCTCAGCATCTTGTCTTAATCTCGTGTTTCATATCCTATGGGAAATGGGCTAGTGGGAAAAGTAACCATTTAAGAGCCATCTACCTTAGCACATATCCACTGTGCAGACTGCTAAAGTGACTATTCCGTTTAGCACCATTTTCCTCGATTAATGTACTTGTAAGTATGTGTACATGATGAGCCCATCCTGCAAAATTTGTAAAGCTGGAGAAATTAGAAAGGCAGCCAATAAAGCGGGCTCGAATAAGCAGCTGATCATGCGACTTATAGACAAAAAAACCTTATCCAAAGAGGCAAGTGACACTTACAAACTTAAACATGACAATTGGCCCACGTGACATTGTGACCCCCGACCCAGTGGTTTGTAAGGTGCAAGGCTTCATGTCCTCTCTGAACTGGAAGGGTTAGTCTAATATCGGCCCTATAAGACTAGGTGGCAATGACGTTCCAAAGGATCAAATTTGGATTTTAGGCTCACATGTGGCTTTACCGTATTGCAGATCTTCTAGTCCAAGATGCTTGGAGAGGGAGGAGAATGGACGATGCGGCATCTATGATTAGAGTAGCCAAACTTTCGTGGAAAGTTGGTGGTTAGTTAGGATAGTGGCCATCACAATGATGACAAAGTGTTGGGGGCACATGTATAAGGTAGATATGTCTTATTAAGGAGTTACTTTTCCTTTTATTTGTGACTACCTCACTTCTACTAGGATATGAAACATGCAATTAGGGTCGGTTTACACTTGGACCATGAAGTCGGACCATAGAAGATGGCATTTTTTCATGGCATGACTTGATGGTCCAACTTTCATGGTCCAATTTCTATAAAATCAATTTGCAAAGTCTTTGGGCCCCTCACTAGGTGTCAACCGAATGTGGACCAAGAGGAATGACCATGCACCAAAAAGCGAATGTGCTGAATTTTTTAATATATGTCCAAAAAGGGCAGTTTTGAAAAAAAATTCAAGTTTGGCCCATTTTTTTGTCTTCTCTTGTCTTCATCTTCTCTTCCCCAAAATCATTTCATTAAATAATTATTATAAAAATATTTCTCTAGTGATTCCAACATAGGAACTAGCCTGAGCAATCAAGCAAGTGTGCAAGGACCTTGAACTACTGACATGTCTTTTCTACCAAAGCACCCTTTTGCCTCTCTCACCGCAAAACCCATTGCACCATGTCAGGGGATAATGCTAGCCTTAAAATATGTCTTTTGGGGACCACGAACTCCAAGGTCACTCTGACATTTTTTCCTTGGTGTAAACCAAACTGGTCCCGGGACAAGTTCAACAACCAATCACAGATTTTACAGGGCCTTGGGACGACTTCATGGTCCATGGTGTAAACATCCCCTTAGCACGAGATGGTTAGTAAATCCAAGTTGAAGCCGTAGCTATTTTCATCATACTTTTTGGAGCTCATATGAATGTCTAATTCACTACCAGAGTGAAGATTCTTGTGCTCATTAAGTGATCATATAGTCCTCTCAATTATGTTAACTATTGAACCTAGAATGGTTAGCAAATTTGTGCACGCAGTCCAATCTCTTTTAAACACATGTCTTTTAGTGTCCTTGGTTGGAGCCACATCTAATTGCATACCACCCAAACATAGGTGTATGATAAAGAGAAGTAACTAAACTAGGCAAGTCAACCTTACGAAGAAACTTTTGATTTTCCATCATGCAAATGGGATGCTATTTTAGGATCCCAATGTGAGACTGGGCAGTGTCTGGGGAGATTTTAAGCACAACTGGTCGAGATCTTCCACATGTTTCCAAGTCAAACCAGTTACATGTTGATGTCTTTTGGATTTCTGTAATTAATTACATGTTTAGAGGAATCTGTAGAATTATACAGATTCCTCTAAACTGATCGGCGTTTTGCTCTCAGTCTTGAACTTGACCCAATCTGTTCTCAACCTCTATCGGCCCATCTTTAACTAGTGGCCGGGATCTCCCCATTTACATAGGCGAGGTTTCTAAAATGGCACGGGTTTTGGCCCTGGAGGCATCAGCAGAAACGGATCCAAAAAGAAAAAAAGAAAAAAGGAAAAAAGGAAAAAGAAAAAGAAAAAGAAATGGTTCACAGAGTCATGTGAATCGTGACATTAGTATACAAGCATATACATTTATGGCAATTGATGTGCGTCAATGGAAAATTGTCGTGTGTCACTCAAACATACGTAAATCTAGTAATACTAACAAATTGCGCGCTTCTTTCACCAACGGAGGACGACTGCCTAGAACTCATATGCTAGTAGTGTTGGGAGGACAAAACCACTTACATGTGAATAATTATTTGCAACAAATAAATAAAACTATCATATTAATGAGAAAGTTGTGTGTTTTTCACCCAACAGGGTCACAAAAGATGATACCAAGAAGCCAAAAAGAAACATGTCGAGTAAATAGACCAATGAATTGACCCCCGGATCAAACCAACCCTGTGTGGTGAGCCCACCTTTATAAAGGTACCCATAAAGGCTTGGAAATTGATACCTTTTGTTTCACCAATAGGCATAACATTATTCAGATCCATAACAATGTTCTGTGGGACTGACAGTATCCCATGGAATATCCCCCATCCAGTCTGCATACGAGGAATATTCCATGGAATACTGTCAATCCCACAGAACACTGTTATGGATCTGAATAATGTTATGGGGCAATTCTAGAACTACGTTCCTTTTATATTTTGATGAGGAAATAGAGCCACTCGTCATCTTTCTAATTGGAGGCTCCTCTCTCAGCTCATAAGGAAGCTTGGCCTCAAATCTTGTGTGCACATAGTACACCATTTGTACGTGTGATCGTCCTCAGTCGTCTCTCTCTCTCTCTTGCTCGTTCCTTGTGAAGGGAGTTGCACGTAAGCAGGCTTGAATGGATCAACTGTTGCGAAACTTCTAAATTTCCATCATCACCTTTGAGAGTCGGGCATCGAGGTTAGTAGGTTAGATATTGGAATGCATGGTTTTCCCTATCAAAGTACCTAGCATGGGAGTCCACTTGGTTTGCATGAGGTTAACTTACTTATGCAGCAGCTACCAGCCTCTTCATTCATATAATTTGATTATTGGACGGTATATAGAGATTTTTAATCTTAAAAGCGTCCCTTGTTGGGTTTCGTAGTCTTGCATCACTACCTTCTACAGCGAGCCTAGTGCTCGCTTTGTGACGAGGTGTGCGGGTGTTATTCGGATTGGTTTTTCCTTGTTCTCCGGCTTCTGTTGTTGATCAGATTTACATCTCCAAATTTGTGTGGCATTAGCAAATCTATGATGAAATATTGATTAAAAACATCAGACCGAAAATCGGGCCTCCCTGATTCAGTTATGGTTATTGAACGTACATGTTCGTTGACTCCTCAACTAGATACATAGGTTTTCCCAATAAATGTTCACTGTTGCGTTTGGGATGGTGCATAAAAAGTTGAAGACATGGTCCAATGTGTTCTATATACGTGCCTCTATGGTGGTTGTTCTTCGATCTTCACCTACTAACCACACCCCAACCATATACAAGTGTCCGACTAAGAAAAATCACCAAATAACACATGCGTACTGTAATAAATGTGTTATCAAATGTGCTAAGAATAATAGCATGCCCTCACTAGGGCCAGTCGTTGCTCCTTGGCAGCAACGAACGTCCCTCCTGATAGGGAAAGTTCATCTCTTTCCAAAATTTACTGCTAACAGTGAAAAAAAACTCATCCTACTCACAATAACCTCACGAGATGTAATGTACTCCAATTCCGCCCATTCACTTCACTACATACGAAACAACATCTCCTATCAAGATGAAAACTCTTCTATTGTTGTGGGCCAATCGTTGGTCCTAGTGCATGCATGCATGCAATAAGAGGCCAGATGTTTGGAGTTCATGTGGCAAGATGATGGGGTCCATCCTCGGTGCACCGCGTCATGGATCACCATGTTGTGGACCTTCAATTTATATTTCCTTAATAACCAGAACTGGTATGTTTTAAGTTATCAGTAGTAGTGCATCCCATACAAAGGCCCACATGAGTCCACTCCACTTGTATCCGTACTTGGATCAACTTGCAACTTGATGGTGAACTTTCCAGAGTTTACAGTTGAGATTCCAAAGCCGTGAGAGAGAGAGAGTGACAAACCAGGTATTAAGGTAGAAATACCATAAGCCGTGAAAATAAGGTGATTTGCATTGAAGATATGGTCTTACAATCATGAGATGATTTTCCAAGATAGACGAGAAGGATTCATGAAGAATGCAAGTTGTTTCATATTTTTCTGCCTTGTACAAAAAATTCTACAATTTTTCAAAGTGGAAAGTTGTCAAGCCCCCTACTTGTTCACTAGATTCTCCCTACAACGAACACGGTAATCCGCATTTCCATACAGAACATCACCTAAACCGGTTAACTCATGTGTACATTAAATTTGACTCCCATTGGCTACACTAAGTGTACACGCATTGAAGTTGCCGCCTCGCCATGATCGGTTTCAGAAATGGCACTTCACTATTATGACGGCGGTCTAGCGCACGGGTAGAGGGTGGTTAACCGGTTTGGGTATTTCTACCTTACAGGTTGACCATTAAGTTACTGCATGGGCATACGAACTTTTCATGGTTGAGCTTTCAGTTTGGGTTCAAAAATATTAATTTGGCTCACCTTTTGAAGTAAGATACGTGGGTGTTATTCTGTTACTTTTCATAATCGGACTTTTGTATTTGATTGGTGTATGGTTTGGTGAAGATCAAGGAACAAACATCATAAAGACATATTTTAAAAGAGACTCGACTATATCTTTAATTTTTATCAATTACTGCACACTTGATAGTGAATACCATTGGGAGGACCTATGTATTTAAGTTAGGCAATCAACATTCACGCATTTCTAAGAACCAAACTAAACCATGAAAGGTTTGATTTTTGTTGACGCTTCATCATAGATTTGTAGTGCAACACAAATTTTGTTGTGTAAAACTAATTGGTAGAAGTTGGAGAACATGAAATACAAACTGAATATCATCCACATACCTTGGGAGGGAAGGTGAGATGTATGTGTCTCTCTAAATTATCCATCATCAACTCATTTCTTTTGGCAGAGCAACCACCCCTCTGTGTACTAATTATGCATCGATAATGATGATAATAATAATAAAATTACAAGAGAATGTGGCTTTGTCACGAGAGGCTCTATCCTGAACATGACATTCTGAAAGTGATTATTTTAATTTACTATCTCTTTTCATAATAAATTGGAAATTTCACTGAGCTGCCATTGAGCTTCACTATCCATTAAGTTATGACATGCATAACATGAGTCTTATTATCACTCAAAGACAGTCTCCACAACGCCTCTATCCCCAAGATATGGGACAAGCCTACAAAGCTGAGTCTTCTTAAGACAGGTGACAACCACAGTGCTAACTTAACTCCTTGAGTTCTACCTTGCCAACTATTTCTACTAGGCATAGGAACCTTTAGATTTGTCAGATCGTAATCGACGGCCGAGATCCTCCTAGCCCCCAACCACACGGGAGGCGTTCACAGCGCCTCGGTGATGCGGAATTTGCAGCGATTAAAGTTGTTTAGATTCTGACAATCCATATCACAACCTTGACATCGCACAGGCAATTAGAACAGCTGAACTTCTACCCAGCTTCTTACCGCAAGCTACTCCATCCATCGAGGTAAATTCTGTGTTTTTTTTCACACAGAACTTGCGTTATTTAAGGCACGCTCAATGGGCACATTTTGGTTTCCTAACCCCAACTATGGTTGGTTGCTTATTCTTTCCAATTTAAAGCTCACTTAACTAATTCGAGGCCTCTAACCCTAATTTAGGAGTTAATTGGACTAAAAATAATAATCATGAGGCTCTACAATAGTAACCCTCATTTTCACACAAGCAGGTGTTATGAACATTCACCTAATTGGGAGCATGTACTTATTACACTTAGTTTTGAGATATAATGTCATGGGCACATGTTTACACTATTTTTTTTAATTAGTGTCAGTTACCATTTGGAGTTACACATTGCTATAACGTTGTACTAAGAATATCATTGTCTACCCAAATAACAGAAGCAGTTATTATGCACACCAAAGAATATGATATAATTTGGTTCGTAAAAAGTTATAACAACATGTAAATCTGAATGGTAACCCACATAATAAGACATAATAGTGTAATGGGGTGCAAACAAGGTAAAGTGGACAACTCCTGATCCCTGCCTAGTGAAAGTGATTCAATTTTATGTACTAACTTTGAATTTTGTGAAGAAAAAAAAATCATAGACATTTAAAAAAAAGTTGATCTACAAAGCCAAGCAATTTATGATGACAAAAAAATTTCAAGAAAAATCTACATATTTTAGAAGATGGTGCAAATGGTGTGCAAGTAGGTGATATTGGACAAGTGACTGTTTAAATTGTGTTTAAAATATGATAAAATTACATTAAAGTGATGGTTTTCTACAAAGTTTTGTGATGATGCCCTCAAGTAGATAATGAATTCGAGGAATACAAAAAATTCTAACGTCAAAATAGTTAAGTTAAGGCCATCAAATCTACGTCCAAAACTAGACTCAACCATTTGCTTTTGAGCAGCACTTTTGATGCTAAGTATTGAAGATCTCAACCTGATATTCTAGATATGAGTATTTAACACAACAGTAGAGGTCATCATATAAAAATTTCCAATTTAAATAACGCTTTGCTACTACTTTTAAGCCTTTGACCAAAAAAATCATGGTTTTAGTATACCGGAGCACCTTTTTGGTCCACTTTACCATGCTTGCACCCAATGACTATCGCTAATACTTTTATAATGTGGTGTACAATGTACACCATCACTATTGAAAATTAGCATGCAACCCTAGTTACACTTGTCATTTAAAAATCAGAAGTGCGTGCCAAGTACGTGTTCATAATGTGCTTGACATATCACAATTCCTTGCAATATTTCTTATTGAATGCTTATGAAACATTTCTTATAATCAAGGGATTTATTTATTTATTTATCTTTCCAAATCACTCCCTCCACATTTGAATTGGATTCCTATGGGTTGGAAGTTTGTCAAATACACACTATTTTCAATCCAACGTGAACCCCTAATGTTAAGTACTAGTTTGTGTCCATGTTGTCCCATCCATAATAAGCTAGGCCATCCCGACATCATTCGCCCAACATGAGATTGTTGAACCTCTATTGTTTGCCCACTATTGCAAGTGAACTACTTTAGTGCCCATGTGCCCTTTTGGCATTCTAGTTCCTTGCTCTTGGTTTTGGCATAACAAAACATTTTTTTTGAACGAATTTGACATGCATTGATATCTCATTGGTTGAGATCCTATAGAATCCATTGGGCAATTACATTCCAACATTAAAAGTGCCAAACCAAAGTGCATGATATGGTATTAAGGTAAGTGGGCCTAGTTTGAATATAGAAATAAGCACCAAAAATATATCATGTTTTGAAGAGATTGGAGTACACGCTCAAGATTTATGAGCTCCGAATATCATGTGGAGAATGGCTTCGGGCATGATTTGGATTTTCTAATCTTTGCACACTAATTTCATGATTCATATCCTACGAGGAATGGGTGCATACTACAAATGTCCGTTTAAGGCACCTTACCTTAAGACCTAGAGGGTGCTAAAACTGCACTAAATATGATATTTAGTGTTATATGGTATTTTATGTCACTATGGCAACTTCTCAGACGACATTCTAACTGAATAAGTGAACAAATATTGTCATGGATGATGGATGAGTTCATCCATTGGCCAAAACCCTACATTCTGTTGTCAGCAACTTGTGATGAAATATTGTCATGGATGATTAAAATTTGGATGAAAAAATCACTTGGTAAGTGACAGTAATTGCAACTCTGTAGATCTAGAATCCACTCAATAATGTTGGGTTAGCATTTGGTGTTGACGGCACTATACCATGGTTTACAATTAGTATTGAGCAAGACAATTAGAATTGGTGACACTAAATAGCATATTTAGTGTAGCACCCCACTCAACACCAACACCCCAAAATCTTGCACAATATGTACATATTGATATTGAGACTGTCCATTATCTTAACATCACTTATCATGCTTCCCTGACGGTTTTGGATAATCTATCAATGAAACTTTAAATTCTTGTAACTTCTGCTTACAAAATGCAAACAATGCATACTTTGGTGTGGTGGAATCCTCTTTTGATTGGTAACAAGAAGTACTTATCAATATCGTATTATTAAATACACTCAATTGTAAAGGTGATGGTTTAAGGGCCCTCTACGGAGCCTTCACACTAAAGATTGTGGGTTGATAAATAATGTGCACCCACAATGCTAATTATTCCCAATATTCAGAGTCATTGTGAAAATAAGTTCATAGTGTCACCTTGATCAATATGAGGCAAGGCATTGAGGGGAGGGCATTGTGGTCTTTGGTAGGAACGCTACACAAAACATGTTTATTTTTCCTTGTACAATAGGCATAATGTCCATATGCCTAAGGATCCGCGTTGGCACAATGCCCTCCCCTCCAATACAAAGATATTGTGCTTTAGAGAGGACACATATTTAAAGACAAAGAGAACTAGAAGTGTTTCACGTGTAGTGTACTAGTGTGGCTACCAAACTATGCCAACTGGTCTCTTCATGTCTTCTCATCCGTGGTGAGAATGTTGGGAATTCCATTACTAGGTGTTGGCACTAATTTTGTAGTATTTAGACTTTGGAGCAAGAGACGATTGGCAATACACCCACAAGGGAGGCATTCTATAGGATTTTTGTGCAGCACATGCGGCGAAAGGATATTTATTTAGGGGTTATTTACTTTCACAACACGAATTAAAGGTTCCCTATAATTGCTCAAATCTATAAAATGACCTATTTGTTTGCACCCTACCGTTACTTATATTTCCCATGCTACTAAATTTTATTATATTATGTATTCCTTTTGAATAATAAAAAATAATCTTTGTCCACACATACCATTGCATACATACAAGAATCATGTCCATATACACTATTGCAAACACGATTCTATACAAGCCATTGCAAAAAAACTTTTGCTTGAGGATCATATTACAAAATACAACAATACTATTTGAACACATAATACGATCCTTGAACAAAAACAATGATTCCCATGTCACTAGAAGAAAAATTGTTCATTAACAACCATCCATTGCAACTTGGCCATTGCAACTCTTGGCAAGAAATTGCATACATACATCATTTTGGTTATCGGCCAGAGGTTTTTGGTTGGCAATTGTCCAAAATGGCCAAGTTGCAATGAATGGTTGTTAATGAACAATTTTTCTTTGTTGTTTATACATCGGATTGAATGAATTTGTTTAACCATGAAGACTATAGATTGAATACTTGCAATTGGTTGAAACTAAAGCATAAATAAGACAAACACTTCCAAATATATCATTCTAATACATCAAACAAAACACAACCATATCACACCCGCATATCATACACAATTATATCAAGAACTAAGATATCATCCATCATATGCAGTACAGAAGTGCAAGTGTATTCCCCCCCCCCCAAAAAAAATGTGATTGTGTGTTTAAAATCCCTAGGATCCTAAAAATTCAACCCCTATATTAATTCTACTAAAAAGTAATGGGCCCACATTTTAAACTTGTCCATTAAGTTGTAATGGGATTGCCTACTTTTAATGGACCCTTCATTGTTTGAAGTTCCTTTATAATTTTTATTTCAAACGAATTTAATCCTCCCTATATTATGTTGCGCATCGTTTGTAAAATGCACTAAGTGCCCCACCCAAGTATACACCACTCTTTATACTGCACAAAGCAGATGTATTTTTTCCTCGGGGAAGTCACTCCATTGTAAAGTTGAAACCACGTGCATACAAAAAAAATCTACTTTTTCTAAGTTGCATCACCAAAATGGGTCAAAATTTTATCAATTTTTTTTCACGAGTAGATATACATGGTATCTATTACATAGTAAAAAATGATAACCAAATTTGATGATCTTCTTTTTCTATAAAACATACCGTTTCTAACTAGAATGACGCAGAATTAAACAAAAACAATTACTACAAAAAATGAAGATGACTAAAAATTTCAAAAAAATACACAAAAGATATTATCAATGGTTATGCATATGTAGAAAAAATGTCATAATTTTTAAAGTTATCTATGGCATATAATATAGGGGTAGCAAACTTTGTACGCTCATGTGTCCCCAAAGAATACACTAAGTGACTTCCCCGGGATTTTTTCCTTCTATGGTGGGCATTATGCATAATTTGTATTTATATGGGTAGGCATTCCGTGCAGACACAATGCCCTCCCCCAAAAGGAAGATATTATGCTTGTGAAGGGACAAATATGATCAAACTAAGAAAACTTCATTGATATTATGTGCAATCATGTTGCCCCATGATAGTTTATCGACATTCCACACTATTTTGAGTATTTATTACCATAGTAACAACACACATATGACTTAGGGCCACTTTACACACGAGATTGAGAGCCCGTGACCATTGCACTTCAAGCACTCTCATTGGTGGAAAAGGCAGAGCCAATCCGAGTTCGCTTCACACTATGCTTGAGGGACCAATGGAGTATGTGAATGCAAGATGGATGTAAAGTCTACATGGATTCCTACATAGCATCGAATGGATCATGTTCCATGGTCACTTGAACTATTTTCAAAAAGCACCTCTTGGAGGTAGGCCTAACACAAAACCGGGAGACCATGGCACTCCGAACGCTCACAACCGTTGATTTATTCTATTTCATCATGTGCGAGGACCCACATGAATGAAAATTCATTGAAATAGCATTTCGTAGAGGGCCCGGTCACATGTGACTTCACAATACACTTGAGGGTCCGTGACCACACTACATGATTTTGGAGGTGTCCTGGGACATCCTTTGGACACTTTCTTTTGGGCTCTCACAATTTCAAGGTCACGGCTCTTGGCTCGTGTGTGAAGTGGCCCTTATTCATCTATGATAGCCATACGGATCCATGAACAAAGAGCTTAACTTTTTTTCGAAACCTGATTTATTTGACCCCAAAGCAACTTGTATGGGTGGTAAAGAAAGAGGCAACCTATTTGCAAAGGCAACCGTATCAGTGTAGTTAGGAAAAGCGGTTTGATATGTGTAGTGCTCTACAGTAGTGTGACTGCGAAACTGTGCAGGCTGTCTGTAGTGAGAATGTTGGGAATTCCATTGCTCAACAGTGGCACCGATTTTGCAGTATTTAGACGCCGAGGCAACAGATGATTATTGGCACCACACCACCCCACTCCTGCACTCATCACCAGCATTACTTCTTACTTATTGGTAGTAGCACTCAATCAATCAGTCTGATTGAGAGTGAGGAGTCTGTCAATAGCTAGGCCTGTACTAAGGAAGTGGAGCCTGCCCTGCCTACCTACCTATTATAAGAATGAAGCTCCGGAGACACAGCGGGTGAGGCTAGGCAGCTTCAAGGCTTCCCTTCACCACACCACTAAATTAGAGCTTCCTTCAAGGATTTGGAGGGCTGCTGTTGAGTTTGGTGTCTTAACTTGTTGACCTTATTAACTGTGCAGGAGCTGGTGATCTGCAGGGCTGAGGGGTGTGTGTGTGTGTGTCTGTGTGTATCCCTCCCTCATGACCAATTGAGTGTCCACCACTGGTAATCAGTTAGTATCATCATCAGCATCGAATCCTCCATCGGCGATGGTGACGACGGAGGAAGCCTGATGTTTCAATCGGGGTGCAGGCGGCGCATGATCACTGCTACTCCTAGTAATTGGGAGTATCCATGCTGTGCCCGGATTGCTATTCCAAGCTGCTATGCATTGTCTCATGAAGGTGGTGCCTGCACGAGAAGGAGGCGGAGGAGGCCAACATGCTGGGCTCCCGGAGTCGCCAGGCTAACTGACAGCATCTCGACTACTCTCGCTTTCTGACATCAATCTACACCTTTAAACCTTCTTCTTCTGTCACCCAACTAATTCTTCTCCACAGACGGTACTAACCACCTTCTTCTTCTTCAACTTTGCCTCTGACTAGATGGATGGGTTAGGCCTTTTGTACAACGTGCAAACGCCAGTGTTTCGTGTTTCTCAGTGTCTCAGAAACTTGCAGAATTTTTTTTCTGTCTGGGGTTGGTTCTAGGGGACAGACAGACAGTCGTGGTGGATGTGATGATTTGTAATTTTTTTGTTTTGTTTTCCAAGCCTGCGAGTTTGTGCTGGGGATTTGAGGAGAGGTGAGGTGAGGTTCCGAGGAGAAGATGGGGACTAGAGAAGGAGGGAACTTTTTGTTTGTTTTGTATGATCTGCAATGGTGGAATGTCTCCAGAGTCGGAGTGTCTCACTCTCTTTGTCTAGCCCCCTCACTTTTCTTTAGGTTTTTTTCCCCTCCCTTTGGGGTGTCCGGGTGGAAGAAATCCATAAATCTGCTTCATGAGGAGAGGGTGTTGACAGTTGTGGTGAGGAGATTCACAGAATTCCCGCTCCCTGGTTTCAGGTGCCGGAATTGCGGGATTCTTGAATCTCCGCAACCCAAATGGTGGTAGCATTAGAAGGTCAGTCCAGGAATTAGGTGACTGTTTTGTTTTTTGGGTTTGCTGAGGAATAATGTTGTTCTTACGGTCTCTTTACCTGAAGATTTGCAGCAGACTCTGACAGAGAATGCAGCTAGCTATAAACTTGAGTTTGATGCAGCTGTGACATTCTACTAGTTTTGACAGTTAGCCAGGATTTTAGCAGGGTTTTTGCAGACACATGTTTCGGAGAGTGATGCAAGCTTCCATCATCAGGCAGTCGCCAACTTGATATCAACTGTCAGAAGATTCACAGATTTGCTCTTGGAAGTTAGAACTGGACTTGTCCCTTTCTGTTTGGATTTACTTGATGAATCTCGGTCCCGTTGAACACCAAGCTCTGAAACATACGGCATTCAAAGCAATGTTTCAGAGCTGTAATTACCAGTGACTCCACCTCACCTCGGTGTTGATGCGATAGTTGATTGGTTCCTAGGAATTAATCATGGAGCTTAAAGTCAAAGTAAGCAAAATCTGTAGAGTGGGGTGTTTGATGAGGTAATGCAGGTAGGTAGGTGTTTGGAGTGAATTTGCCACATGACTGTGAGCTCAGACAGATTAAGTAACCACCGTGGATCATCACAATTTGTCGTCTCTCTCTTTGAGTTGCTCAAAAGAGATCATATTTCTTCCTGGTTGGATTGGGTTGAGTTGAATTTGGTGTCCTTAGGAATCTCGGAAGCAATCACATTGCATTTGCTTCTTAGTTTCTCACTTGTACTCTCCTTTTTCTCGCTTTCTAGATACGATCAAACTAAGAATTGGTATCCATCAGCTGTAATTCCGAATTTGAACCAATTTTTCTGATGAATTTTGCTGGTGGTGCTCCTTTTCATCTTCTCCAGGACTGAGGGTGCAGCATCATCGCAAGGGTCAAGATGGTGCATTTTGGGAAAGACTTATTGACCAATCAAGTACCCGGCTGGGAAGAGTATGTCTTCTTTTTTCCGTTCTTTTTTGTTTCTTTCTCATGTGAATCTGGAAATCACTCAAGACGTGAATTTTGTAAGGTGCAGAAAGCCATGGAAATCACAGGGATGGATACCTGCTGCATTCCCCAATCATACAAAATTATCTCATTTATATCAATTTATGGTGTTTATTGTGCAGGTACTACCTTGGATACAAGGCTTTGAAGCAAAGGATCAGGTATTACTGTGAGCGTGTTCGCTCAGAAACACCGACAGAAGATGAGTGTCATGAGATTGTGAAAACGTTCTCAGACCTGCTGGATTTTCAGGTCCAGACACCAGCCTCTCTCTCTCTCTCTCTCTCTCTCTCTCTCTCTCTCTCTCTCTCTCTCTCTCACCCCCTCAAACTTCACACAAATTCTGGCTTCAAAGATCATAATGCTGGAACAACAACAAATTTCCTTCATTGACTCCCAATCTCAATCTCAATCTCGCCACCTGCTCCAACTCCTTTTTCAGCAATTCAGGCTCAACTTAACTTTGTGTTCAAATTAAAGGGTTTGCCCTGAAAAGGACTCAGTCAGGCACACATTTCAAATTCACTTTAACTGAACAGTCCAATGCAATTGCACTTTACCCCTGGATGGCCAGTTTCCAAGCTCTCTTTCGGTTCACATGATCCTCCATGACTACAGAATTGCTATGCCTTAGTTTGCCAAAAGCAGGAAGCCGGACATCCAACCAAGTTAAGTTTTGTTTGTTGTTTGTTGTGTGTCGTGTGTGTGCAGGTGGAGAAGATTGTGTTGTTTTTGATCGAGAAGCAAGGAAAGCTTGCAGTTCGGTTGCAGAGGCTGCGCAAGCAAAGAGAAGATGTGGTTCGCGAAATGCTTGAGGCCGAAGAGTCGGGGATGGACGAGCCTCCTCCGAGCCCCGCTTATGTGCCATGGCGGATGATGGACGAGTATAGGTAAAACCCATTTTTCTTCTCAATTCCACACATCTAACCCTAACTTCTTTTTCATCATCATCATCATCACCTTCTACCTTTCTACGAAATGCAATACTTAGATCTCCAAATCTCATACATTTGGCACACTAGCCCTGCTGTGAGAATTGCGAGGCTCACCTAACCATTAGCTTTGGGAATCCTTGGTGAAGTCCAAGGATTCCACAAAAATCCTCATGGTGAAGGACTTCATGAGTAGACACCTTCCACTCTTTTACTCTTTTACTCTTTTTGGCTCTGTTTTTGAGGGATTAGAAAGGAAAAGTCTTCTCTCTCTACGAAATGCAATACTTAGATCTCCAATTCTCACACATTTGGGCACATTAGCCTTGCTTTCAGAATTGTAAGGTTCACATAACCAATATCTTGGGAATCCTTGCACTTAAAACAGCGAAGCAATTTTTGTTATCGATGGACATTTGGTACAGATCCATCTGGTTCTCGGAGCTGGAATCTGCAACCTAGAAATTCCTTCCTCTCTGTTTCCGCATGATCTTTAATTCTCATGCTGAGGAACTTCATGACCAATTTGCTTCCTTTGGCTCTGTTCTTGAGGGAAAAAGGAGGGTTAAGCTTTGGAATGCTTCTCTCCAAATCCCACATATTTGGGCACATTGCCCTGGCTGTGAGAATTATGAGGCTCACAGTACCATTAGCCTGTGAATCCTTGTACTTAAGCGAAGCAGTGGAGAATTTTTTGTTATGGAGAGATTCCTGTAAGCAGTGATACAAATAGATTCATTAGGTTCTCGGAGTTCAAACTGCAACTTTCATAGAAATTCCTTCATGTCTGTCTCCAGTAGAGATTCTCATGGTGAGGAAGTTCACAAGGTATACACACCGATTTACTATCTTTGGCTCTTTGTTTTCGAGGGATAAGGAGCCCTTTTTTGCAAAAATGCAATGCCTCACTCCAATTCTCTCACATTTGGGCACATTAGCCTTGCTGTGAGAATTGTGAGGCTTACGTAACCATCAGTTTGGGAACTTTGCTGAATTCCAAGGATTCCACAAAAACTCTCATGGTGAAGAACTTCATGAGGGAGACACCAATTTACTCTCTTTGGCTCTGTTTTTGAGGGATAAAGAGGGATAAGGCTTCTCTTTCTACTAAATGCAATGCTTCACCCCTACTCTCACACATTTCGCCCTGCTGTGAGTGTAGAATTTGAGCCTTGCTATAAGCTTGGGAGTACTTGGGTTAGCTCCATTATTGGGGCAATTTGGTCAAGCCATGACAAGACCATCAATTACGGTTGATAATTTGCCTCCTTGTATCCAATCAAGAATAGAGACGTCAGCCCCCCAAAAAATTACCTCGCTTGACCACTACGATGAGAAACTTCAGATCCAACTAATTCAATTCTTGGAATAGTTTTACATCAACATTCAAAATTTTGAGCCGTCAATCTTGGGTTGGCTAGACTTTATTGAATTTAGGGGAAATTTGGGATGCTTAAGGTAGACATGCCTTAGATGGATGCTTTTCTCTTTGCACCCAATTCTTGTACGACATGAAACACGCAAGTAGTGCAAGATGATTGGCAAATCCAAATCGTGCCTGTAGCCATTTGGCCATTAAGTTTTGGAGCTCATCTGGGTATCTTATTTATTATCAAAGTGAAAATTCTCGTAGACATTAAATGGTCATATAGGTCCCCCCCAATCATGTTAACCATTGAGCCTAGCATGGTTGGCTTATTTTGAGCACATGGTCCAATCTCTTTTAGACACATGTGTTTTTGGTGTCCGTTCTTAGGTTCACACGTAACCATATACCACTCAAATATAGGTGTCCAGATTATTGTTGTGTTCAATTTAGGCATGTCTACCTAACTGGTGTGACATTGGTGGCTGTAAAATAAAATATTTGCAGGCAAGTTGGACTGGACCTTCTACAGCTGTTGCAGTTTGTGGAGTTGAATGCAATGGGAATCCGAAAGATATTAAAAAAGTTTGACAAACGTCTCGGCTTTCGCCACATTGGAAACCACTACATTATCTCCCGCTCCAATCATCCTTACTCGCAACTCCAGCAAGTCTTCCGCCAAGTGGTAATTAAATACCTAATAATCCCCATTCTCGATCTCTCTCTCTCCTTGCCATTTGCGTACAATGTGGAAACCGGGCCATGGTACTAGCAATAGGATCTACAATTTAAGCCAACTCAGGGTTTTAAAGGGAAATATTTGCTTGGAATCCAGTGAACCTCATGGCTGACTAATTTAATTTCTATTAGTCGCATGTGATGAAGCAGTGTATGCCCATAAATGCAACAATTATAGGGTTTTGCAGAGAACTGGCAGACATATTTCCTGAGAGCTACATTATTTCATCAGGTTGAAAAACTGGTAGTGTGTACCTTAGAAACCATTAAGACAGTTTTAGGTCATAAATATGAGAGTTTAGATGGAAGTTCACATTAGGCGTACTCTCATATGCCTGCACTTAACTCGGAAACTGAATTAGAGTCTGGTACTTTTAATGTTAAACCATTGGTAGAAACCACTATTGTTTGTACTGTTCTGCCCATGAGACTCTTGACACTATTGTTTTAACAAGCTTATTCCAAAGGATATTCCATTGTCTAGAAACCCAGATCGTAATATTACTTAGGTTATGAAGCTTGTTCTCTTTCTAAACCTTGTAAAACCTACTCCATCTCATCCATCCACTTCACATTCAGGCTGAAGTTGAATCAAGATTTTACATCCTGCACTTTGATTCTAGAATCAAAGTGCAGCCAACTAAAAATCATTCCCAGGAAAGAGAGTAGACTCTCTCCACTTAAGAATGTTATGATGATTGCTAAACATGTGGGATTGAAATTCTAGGGGTTAGGAGCGATGGTGGCGACTATATCGCGGAATCTTGCAGAACTGCGAAGTGACGACTTTGAGACGAGCTCCACAAACAGCGCTTTATGTGTGTTCCGGCATGCCACCCTCCCAACTCAAGTGCTTGAGGAGGAGCCAGTCATTCAGGTCAGGATTACTAATTCTTCGCAATAAAATCTGTTGTAATGCAAGGGAGTCAACAGATTGCCCAATTTTTTTGCATTGTTATATGGAGTCTGGACATGATTTATTCATCTAAAAACATGGTGAGACCTTCATGGGACCTTCATGTATGGCGTACTTGATTGGCCAATTTGCATGACATCACTTTAATTAAGGTGGATGTGCCTAATTCAATTACTTACTCTCTGCACCCACTTCTAGTAAGATATGAAACACACAATTAGTGTGAGATGATTAGCAAGTCCAAATCATGCCCACATCCAATTGCCTCATAATTTTCGGAGCTTATATGAATATCTTATTTATTATCAAAGTAAAGATTCTCACGTGCATGAAGTGGTCATATAAGTCTCCCCAATTGTGTTGACTACTGAGCCTAGAATAGTTAACAGATTTTGAGCATGTAGACGTCTACCTTAACCTAAATGTACAGACCATACTCTACGTATTAATGCATACCATACTATTACTTGGTAGCTGTTGCTGTTGTTTTTGTGTGTTGAGTTTTGGGCCACGCTGGAATTGAAGTCAACATTTAACCAACATATTGATGTGCAGACTATTGTAGATATTATGCATCGTTTAACACATGAAGTCAGCATACAAAGCTTTGTGGCCAATGAGCTTCTATTGCCAACTCCAAAGGAGGAGATTTCGGGCATGCTTATGAAGCAGGAGGATGCGCATTTTATGTCTATTCAGCTCAACCTCATCAACACTTTTCTTTACATGGTACTTTTCACAGACAACTCTGAAAATGGAAGTACCATAATCTGCACTAAATTTGCGTCATATACGTGTCATATAAACCACCTTTAGGTGAAAGGCTTTGGACAAAAATGATGTGAAACTAACTAATCTGTTCATGTTGACACTTAGCACCAAAATGTGAAACTAACCCCCATGTTCATGATGAGAGAACCAAAATGGTGTGTTGGAATAAACCTGCACTTGACACCTCCTTAGATTTAGCAAACTCTTTTGTCCCAATCTTAAAACACTTGGGGAGATTTCACTATGTCAACAGAGTTATCATTCAATTCAATTGGGGGAGTTGGTTGTTTTGCATACGAAATTTTCCATGTTCAGGAAGTTCCTGGTGCATGCTTGGAGTCAGTGTGGAGGTTTGAATGAGCTTTCTATATATCGGTTCATTGAGGCATGCCAAAATGAGTGTTGGGCTATCCAAAAATGTCGGGCCATGGGCCCCTTCCCTATACAATACTAACAAATTGCGACACTATATATTGTGTTTAATGTCACTTACTATTTGGAATTACGCAATGATGTAATTATTTATTGTATATCTCATTTTTTTGCCATCAAAGGTGAAATTGGTCGTTTGAGCATTATACAACATTACTTGGTAAAAAAATTACATCCATAGTAAAAAAGATATAGCATTGTGTAACTCCAAATAGTAAGTGGCACCAAATACAATATTTAGTGTAGTTGGAGGTTGTAGTACCAAAGTGCTAACAATTTGCTAACATCTGGATGCGAATATGCAAGAATATTAACAGGTGCATGTTATGAAGACATCCATAGCTCTGCTCTTCCAGTAATGATAAAACCAAAGACACGTCGCAGCCACTTTGGAATAATGGGTTATACGCAATGAATCTTCTATCCTCAACTTTTTTGTTTCCTTACATGTCTATCATTTCTGATATAACAACACCATATAAGTTAGTAGTGACCCTTGTTTCTCAGTAATTAACCATGAAGTCAAAAGCATGAAAACTTGCAAAATCTCAGAGCCATGAAGATGGAATCTTGGACAATTTCACCTTAATGCAATGTCCTATTATCTTTGTTTGATTTATGAGACAATGTTTATTTTCATTTCACTTTTAGACTTGTGATGAAATTCTTGAAATACTGACATTTAGTTTCATGAAATGGTTTCATCCAAATAAATATCTTTAAAAAAATAAAAATAAAATAGTAATGAACTAGCCTCATTCCTACATTATGAGGATTGTTGTGCAGGTGAATTACTACATTGTGGTACCATCTTCAGACGATTACGCAAAACTATTACATGCTCCAGCCACGTTGTGTGGAGTCATTATAGGCTCCATGCCTTTAGCAGCTCTTGTTTCTGCGCTTGTATATAGCTGGTGGTCTAATTACTCCTACAAAGCCCCTCTTTTGTTCAGTACTCTGATCCTGATGGCCGGCAACTTACTCTACGCATTGGCCCTCTACTTTAACTCCATTTGGCTCCTATTGATTGGCCGATTTCTTTGCGGGTATTTCTTACATTGACCTCCAACACTTTTCCAACATTTTCATGTAAATATTGTGGTTTTTCTTTTTACAATTTAGCACTCTTAAGTGGTGTAGTGGGTGTTTGTTCTCCCTAGATATGCATCTTGGAGAGTAGATTATACAGTGAGATTCTTTTTGGCAATGTCTTTTAAGTTGAATCTTGATAGATGGGAGCGGGCTTTGTCTGAAGATCCGTAATTATGAAATGTCAACTAATAAGAGCTTCTCACTTGCCTATGCTTGACATTCATGCATGTGATCAAGGGCTTTAATTCTTGGATTTTTTCTTGAAGCTAGAATAGAAAGAGAACATCTATAGTAGTTACACATGCCCTACGGATGCTATGTACACATAATTTGATTGGAAAGACTCATAGTGGTCAAGGATTTGGAATTAACCAAAGGTCAATGCACTTATCATGAACCATGACCTATAACGAATTCTAAAGTATAGGTACATATCTATCTATGTCTAAACTTGTACGCATCCAAAAGAAAGTCATTACAAATCATTTGTAATTGTCATCTCAAAAACTCAAAAAAATACTCACCTTGACTCCAAATGTAGCAAAGCAAGCTCAACTCTCATGTTTCTTTTTTGATTTGTCTAATAATAGAAATGATACTTTGGATTTAAATACTTTGTTATTCAACTTGCAAAAATTCAAAAAGTGTCCAGACCAAATAAGTTAGAGACAATCTAAGATACCTAAGTTAGAAACAATATTCACATGTCCTATGTCAAAAATGGTTGCATGACATCATCAAGAGTCATTTATGATTTCACTTCAAATGTTGGTGTGTTGAAACATTCATGATTCCCTTGTGCATGGACACCATGTGTATTGCACACAAATCTTCTAGTTGTTGAGTAAGCCTAGGTGATTCAAAACAACACTCAATTACGTGATAATTTGTTGTTCAAGTATTCACGTGTGTTTTTTTGACACCTGCAGGTTAGGAGGGGCAAGGGCTATCAATAGGAGATACATCTCTGACCATGTTCCAGTTAAGCAACTCACCAGCGCCTCTGCGGCCTTTGTGAGTGCAAGTGCTTTGGGGATGGCAGTTGGGCCCGCGCTTGCGGGTCTTCTTGACAAATTCGATTTTGAGGTACTCAAGACCCATGTATATTCCCATTGTCACAACTTTTTAACCTCTAGATTTATATATCAACATTGCTTTTCACATGCATTCAACCACATCAAACCACAATGTTGACTCAACGTCTAGCTAGTACCAAACATAGGGTTGTGATTCTAATTTCTTGTGTCTACATTTCATACACTACCAACATATGAGTCTTAGGCAATCATCCTACGTTGGTGAAAGAACATTGCAAATTCACTAGTGTGAAGGATTTGCAGATTTCTTCAATGACATAGAACAAGTTTCTAGTGACACGAGTCATTTGCCTATGACTCATATGTTTGTAATGATAGGTGCAATGCTTACAAGGTTGAATGAATCATTACTAAGATGTCAAGTCAACACTAAAAAAATACTAAGTCCTGAAGGGAATGACTCGACATCATTATACATATAGAGAGCTTTCACATGGATATAATATAGGTTGAATTGATGTTGAGTGAATCATTAGCTACTGAAAGATACTAAACCCTAAACCCTGAAGGGTCTGTGTCAACACTGACGCAACACTCAATGTCGGTCACTTGCATTTCGAGACGATGTGCATGACATTTCCATTTGATGTTTCATTATAGAGCCTAGTAACTAGGTTCCAAGACCTATGTCAGCTAGTACTCTCACAACACAATGTTTTAGAACTAGCATTAATTCTATGAATGGATGGTTGAAAGAATCTATCAAAAACCTCCACTCTTAACTGATTGTGATTCTCAACTCCGGTTCGTAAAACACTTTCAATCTTCTGGTGGTTGGTGTTCTGATCGTACAGATTTATGGAGCCCCTGTAAATTTTGTGACAGCACCGGGATGGTTAATGTGCTTGGGCTGGGGACTTTATTTCATCCTCGTCTTACTCTTCTTCAAGGAACCTGACCGCAAGACAATGTTCACCGCACCCATCTCGAGGCGAAACTCAGAGATAAGCCTACGATCTAGCCCTTCAAACACATTGCTTAATGCACCGTTGCTTGTTGGAAGCCCTAAACGTACATCATCCCTCGGGAGCTCTTACGGCAATGGCAACGGAAACGGAAATGGAAACGGAAATGGAAACGGAAACGGAAATAGAAACAGCCATCATATTGATGAGGAAGGAGGGGAGACAGACTACTCCGACTATGGTGACGATAAGGCAATCGAAACCTTGGGTGAGCTTGTGCGGGAATTAACACTTCCCGTCAAGATTTTGTTGTGGATCTACTTCATGCTCAAGTTTGCATCTGAGCTTCTCATCTCCGAGTCAAGTGTCTTGACGGAACATTACTTCAATTGGCAAACCTCACATGTAAGCCATTCACCTACACCATATCTTTTATTGAATAATAGTGTCATAATTACACCAAAACTCTATGAGTTTAGGGTTTAGGGTTTGATTGGCAAATAGTGAATTCAAACCTTAAACCCTAAATTCTTAATTTACTTAATTTTTTTCCATGATCTTACTTATTTCATAGCATCCTTAAGTATGTGTAAGGGCGTTCTTTTTTTTATTATACCTTCAAGAATAAATCCAAGAGCCAAGGTCCTTGATTACATGCATGAATGTCAAGCATAGTCAAGTGGCAAGCTCTCATTAGTCAACACCCCATTTTCACCTATCTATCTTTGTAAAAGAATCTCACCAAATGTATAAAAACTCTTCAAGATGCTTATCCAAGGAGAACACCCACTACACCATTTAAGAATGCTATGCCAGTAAGATTGAGTCACTACAAGAACCATGGTTCTTTGCCAGTGGATTATTAAAATATGATCTATTACAATATTTGATCTAATCCAAATTTATAGATTTCAAACCCATCTAGTGGAAGAGAACCAATGGTAAAGAACCAGTGTTTGTGGAGATTTTGAACAAAATTGGTTCAAGATCCAATTGTTCCAATTCCGATCGGTTTTCTTTATTAATTCAAGGTTAATTCTATAGATTCTTCTAAAATAATCAGCAATTTGCCTAAAGTGTTGAACTTCAACCAGCAATTTCTCAAACTCGACCGGCTTATTTGTAACTAGTGGCCAGATCTCACTGTCGCCGCAATTCCCGTAGTGAGTGTTGAAGCAGACTAAATAAATTCTTCTGGTTTCTGATATTTGCACACCAATATAATATGTTTCGAGTGTGCAGAGAAACTGTATGATCATTACAATTTCCATGGGCATGGTGATCATTACAGATGATGAATTCTTAGCTCATGGCATTCTTCTCCTCCTGTACTTCCATCTTTATTCACATGCGACTTCCGGTGCTCACAGTGACACTGCTGGGCTCTAATCAACTCAATGTTTTTTGGGTGGGCATGCAGGTGGCTGTCTTCCTGTCACTTTTAGGTTTGACAGTGCTTCCAATTAGTGCAGTGGTGGGAAACTACATCAGCAATATATATGAAGACAGGTATATTCTAATATCCTCTATCATCAAGCATACGAATAGACAATAATACTATGGGCCGAGTATTTCTTGTTCATCACAACTAATTAGACGCCTCTTTGTGCCAATGTCATTTCTTACAAAATGCCAATTGTCCCGTCTCACTAGAACAACTTGTCCTATGTCCTTGGAAAATCTGCAAATCCATCATAGTGGTAGATTTGCATTGTTCTTCCACCGACGTAAGACAACTACCTAGGACTCGTATGTTGGTAGTGCTTAGACCTTGCAAGATGCCTAACGCAAACAACACATTTAGTTGACTATGTTACTGAATTTCTCGGCTTAGTTCCTAGGCATCGATCCTAGCCTAAGTGAGGATGAAGAATAAAATAGATTGAGCACAATGATTTGTTGTCACCTGGAGGACAATCTAAGCTTGAAACAAGTAGAAGTTATGTACATCATATTTTGTACCCACCAGCTCAGCTCATCTTACCATTTGATCATGTACCCTCAATGTACTCTTCATATTTAAGAGTGTAAATATCTTGCACAGGCCATGTACCAACTTATATAGTACACTCATCTAGTCTATAACTAGCTGCCCCTCGAGTCCTTCCTTGCCACATCTCTCTTTTTTGGAAGCTCAAAAATAATGCTGGAAATGCTAATCTGCAGAGCAAAAGTTTGATTACTAACATTCAGCTCACTCTCAACATATGAGGCCTAGGCAAATCGTCTTGTGTCAGTGAGAGAAATAAGAAAATCTATCTTTGTGGTAGATTTGCATATTTTGCAGTGATGTGGGACAATTTTTCAATGAGGCAGGTCAATTGTTCAAGCTTTGTATTGCTTGTGATGAGTAGAGGTTTTCAAATTTTACAATATGATCCATAGGTATTGAGGAATGGTTATAATACATCCATGATCCAAATTTGTTTCTCCGGAGTTGTCATTGACACTATAAGAAATGGAATTTTGGTCCATGAGCATTGATACATTAAGGATTTGGGTAATACTTTTGGTGCAGATTGGTTGTTTTGTGGTCACAAATGATCACAGGGGTGGGCGTGTTGGCCATCATTTGCTATTGCCCTTATGTAAACTACACCACATACCAATACGTGGCAGCCGCTGTCCTCATTTTTGTGTCTACAAACATTCTTGAAGGTAATAATATTCTCACACTTGAGGAAGGAATTTTGATGTAAATCTCCTTGCAGGTGTATTGAATATGTGCACCCAAATGTTGGGAATAATTGGCCAGCCTTTGAAAATGTGCTTGGCAGTGAGCAAAGTGGGTAATCAACTCGACGTCTAAAAACAAAATTGGCCAGTGTTTAATGTTGAGTCAGTGTCATTGATGAATATCATTACCGTACTAATCCAACATTTAGTGAATGACTCACGCAACATAATTTGATTCAACTCATGTTTCACATTTCACCTTTTTTTAGATCTTGGAATTACAAAATAGGCACAAAATAAATAAACTGCAACCCTATGAATGTTTGTTAGGCATTGGTTCAATGCTCATTGTTAGCATATGAGTCTTACGCAATCGTCTTGTATTTGTGACAAAAATATGCAAATCTACCATTGTGCTAGATTTGTAGCTTTTCCAGAGACGTAGGACAATTTCTCAAAGACGCAAGTTAATTGCCCATATGTTATCTCGTATGGTTATAGCGGCTGCAATTTGATGTGATTGAATGATTCTGACATAAATGTTGATGATATATGGATCTAGAGGTGTGTGATGAAGCTGCAAGAGAGTGCGAGACAAAGAGAGAGAGAGAGGTCCATACTAAAAATATTTTCCTTGGTTTTGCAATTTGTGCAGGTGTGAATATGTCCTTACTTTCAAAGGTGATGTCACCAAGGTTATCACGAGGGGTATTCAATTGCGGGCTTTTGTCCACGGAGGCCGGCACTCTTGCCCGTGCGTTGGCGGATGGATTAATCACGGTGGCGGGAAAAGAGGGAGTCCACAATCTAATCAACCTCACCATGATCCCCACTTTCTTCATTGTGGTCTTCACAACATTATACACATGGATCGGCTATTATTCCCTCTACTGATGATGTGGAGTAGGTTGGCCGTGACTTTGACGCCTTTTCTTTTTGCATCACCCACTCGAGTCTGCAAGGAAAAAGGGCGACGACAAATAACAGCACCTCCTCCGCTTTGTAAGGATATGACACGTGACAAGAAACTTGAGCGCGCACTTTGATTTTCTGTGGGCAGTTCTTGATGATATACACGAAGAATGGCAACAACATCATCTCGACTTTCTGTGACCAAAAGAGTTGCCTTCTAATGACAAAATTGTTTTACCTCCAAGGCCCAACACCCCTAGCACGCATCTTCTCATAAATATGGATACTTCACATGTGGATCGAGCTTGGTGAGTGTTCAACCTGGCTGGTTGAGTACATAACAAACTTCTTCAATACAGAGTCAAAATACTAACCTAGTAGTGCTCATGGAGCTCACACACGTACATTGACATTCGTCTTCCTGGACTTACAAAGATCAATTTCATTAGGGATTATTAATTAATTGTTTCGGGTACTAGAACAAATATGATGATGCTACGCAGTCTAATGTTTGTCGTCAACACACACTCTTGGCCCAGACCATCAGGGTGAGCATTTTGCTGATGTAAATTTACTCAAAGTACAAAGTTCTATCACCTCATTGACGTGTGTTGTCTTTGAGTGACGTGTCCCGGATACATTGGTTTCGAAATTGCTCAAAACCATGGTGGATTAATCTGTCACATAGTCACCCGCCCTCAGAACTTGGTTGTATATATTTGAATACAGTTCACTTTCATAAAAAGAAAGACAGGCTGAGGAAAAAGAAAAGTTCTCTGCACCTAGGATGTTCATGTTCTCGAATAGATGTGAGATTTGAATGATGTCTCAAGTCGTTGTTGCAGTGAAATGCTTTGCGCGAGTAGACCTTGAAAAATTGGATCCTATATTCCCTTGTGGAAGCGAGTTTCATATTTCTTACTACACTTCTTACACTCCAAGCTGTTGTATCATAAACACCTAAGCTTAGGATCCGCAGAGCTAATTTCGAGTGTAGGCCAGCAATCATCATATAAAATCAGTCATGCTTTTTAAAATTAAAATAAGAGGTCTCCAAAGGGACATCATGATCATACCATGTATTTGGAGTACAAATTCTGTGCACACATCAATAATGACAACTGAAGATCATCAACACAGTCTAACATCTCTTGTAACTTATTACATCTCCAACATGCAGGGAGTGATAATTAGCTTTAGGTATGTGGCCAACTCTTCTCGATCGCACCAGGATGCCTACGTTCCTGTCGTGAACGAAAAAATGGACACCCTCCCAAAGACACGTGTCATAATGAGATTGGACTATGTGCTTTGAAGTTCAATAATTAACACAACGGGGTGGGAGGGTCTAGTATGTGGATGGCTTGAATCGAAAGAGAATCTTCACCAAATGACATGATATAACTTTTGAATCTTGACTTTGTTTCTGAAACTTGTAATGACATTCTCTAGGGTTTGCAATTGTTAACCGCATGGGTTACTGTGAGTAGGGACGAAAAAAATCCTAACTGATAACAGTGAATTTCAAAAAGAGATGAACTTGCCCTATTAACAGGGACTACCCGTATCATTGATCTTCCTATTGCCAAGGAGCATCGACTGGCCCTAGTGTGAGCATAGTATAAGTTAGCGTTTGGGAAATTCTCTTCAACTAAGGTAAAGTACTGGTCAACTAACTCATCAGCGGATATTCTTAAACCTGCTGTAAGGGCTGGAATAGGTACTAGTTAGATTTGGTTATGTAACCTTTGAAAGAGAGCATGATAAGTATATACCATGCAGGGTGGAAGGATCAGCTTAACAACCGTTGCAGTTTTTGGAAGTTGCACCATTGCCTTATCCGATAGAACTAGGGCTCATATAAGGTAGACTTGCTTGTATAGACTAATTCTTGGTGGAGTAAATGGAAGACCAGATTAAGTTACCAGGCCGTGAAGAAGAAGAATCGTTGCAAGAGATTGTACGCATAAGTTAACAAGGGGACCGTCCTGCCACAGGCTCCATGACTTGGCCAAAATTTGAAGCCCTGGATGCATGTGTCCGGCCCACCACCTCTCCACGACTCCACTGCAGCCACACACTCTTAAGTCAAATGGGAGTGAGGTTTGAGATGCTGTGTTTTCTGAGCAACAAAAGGCAGACCGCCGTGTGTTATTTGGATACTTTTTCTCTCTGCGCCCTCGGCCACTGCTCGCACAACATGGAAAAACACACAATTAGTGCGAGATGATTGGCAAATGCAATTCATGCCCGTAGTTATTTGACTCATAATTTTTGGAGTTCGTATGATTCTCTTGTTCACTATCACAAAGTGAAGGTTCTCGTGCTCATTTAGTGGTCATATAGGTCTCCCCAATCATGTTGATTGCCGAGTTTAGAATGGTTAGGATATTTTGAGCACGTAGTCCAATCTCGTTTAACCACTTGTCTTTTTGGTGTTTGTTTTTAGATCCACACCTAACCACATACCACTCAAAATTTATGTGTCTATATTGTTGTTGTGTTGGAGTTAAGCACGTCTATTAAATATCACTCTTTCACTAATCCATTGTACATTTTTGAAACTTTGGAACAATGAGGGTTTCAAAGTTGCAAAGTTCCAAACGGTTGGCCGTCGACAAGCACATTATGAGGATAAGATGTTAAATGGTCCGGATAATCATTTCATGTGCAAGGGTGTAATGAGCCAAGGCAAAATGGGCCCAAATTGTCTATTACACATTTTGGAACTTTGGATGGTGAAGGTTTTGAGGTTATAGATGGTCCTCTGTCAACGGAGGCATGTTGAATAGACAGTGATAAATGGGCCGAAATATCAATTCACATGCAGGGTTGCAATGAATCAAGATAGCATGGGCCCAAACTATCTGTTTTACATTTTGGAATAGCAAGGGAGCATAATAATTAACCCAATCGCCCTTTCAAAGTCCCAAATTGGTTGGCCGTTGACGGCGGCAGCCCAAGACATTAATTCATATGCATAGGTGCAACGGGTGGGGACAACTTGGGCTGGTGTTTTGCAAAGTGGATCGTAGCTATATACCTCAAATTAAATATTAATGATAAGGCGGAAGTGCCTATGAGGGATGTTTTGAGCACTGGAATCCCACATCTAACCTAGAATATTTAAGCATATGGACATCCAGAACGCATGAATCATAGAAATGATCAAAGTCACAAAACCCATTGACCCTTACCAGGTTGATAGGGGGTGCAAGTTGGGATGTGGATTTGTGATTGGAAGCACATGCAGATTAGGTGTAACGATGCAACTACATGGCCTTCAGAAAGTAGTCATGTGGCCCCAAGTTTTGCACAAAGTGATTCCCCTAAACATACACAGTTGTACTTGATGTCGTCACTTTGCATCTTCCAATCTTGTAGTTATAATAGTGATGAGTTCACATATGCATGTAACCGCTAAAAGCTTCGATGTTGTATGGAGTATGATATGTATTTCTAACAGCAATTTTGCAAGTACAAGTATTGGGTGAGCACAAGTTGTGTGGTCAACAATATAACAAGTTTAAGTTAAAATGGGTTAACTCACCCACCCACTCTCCAGCTTGAAATCTTAAACATTATATGAAAATCGATGTGTAGTGCTTATATTGATTATGCGACCTTGTGTATATGGGTGGAACCCATATTACGTGGTCGGGAACACAATAATTGAGGTTCCTTAGTCAATTCAACCACCCACTTTGCACTAGACCACATGATATAATAGATTTCCAACCCACTATAAGTTGGGGCTACAACCACTTAAATCAAGCAACATTGTGTATATTAATCAATTGTGTGCCAAGTTGCCTATTATTTCTAGATTGTTGGTGATTTGGTGGCTAGTAATTGAGTCTCTTTTCACACATCGCGAATTCCAACAAGACTAGAAAAAAAACGTTATGGAGGTGTTAACTGATTAAAGGGTGGTTGTCGTATGTAAAGGGACCAAAACTAGGTGTTAGAATAAGTCAATGGCAAAGTAGAACCTTGTTATTCCAATTGTGATAACAAAGTTATACGATGTTCATTAGTAGTAAGAATGATCATAAATGCAGCTCATTTGTATGAGAGAACAAAAAAGCAATGTTTAATACTTCCTCTTGGGGGGGAACCCACTTTAGATTGCAAAGAAATCTTGATAATTGTAAGCCTTTAAGCTCCGTTAAGTTCTTATAAGATCATTGTGACCCTACTTTTGTTAGCCATGTACAATGTTTATTTCCTTGCAAGAATTGCGTTGGTGTTGGTACACCCCTTGGTACATTGTGGCCCAACTCTAAGTTAGGGCCGCTTCACACTATGGCCGAAGGCCGAAAGGTCGTCAATTTCTACCAATCAGATTGCAAGAAACCAAGAATTCGGTCTCTCGGCCCTTCACACTAGAGGCCAAAGTCCAAAGGCCGTCACTCTCCAAAATGCCTACATGGCAATATTTTTTGACCAAGGCAACGGACTCTACAAGAAAGTTTGGGTCGGACAAGAATGGAAACCCAAACTATGGTCGAGAGGCCGTCGATTTTTTTTCATAAAAAAATCGAAAATTGACAAGATCTTGGCCGGTAGATTGGAGGGGTTGTTTTGGGCAGGGAATAAAGTGGGATGCTCCTTATTTCATGGACTTTGGGCTTGGCCTTTGGAGGCTTCACACTATGCCCAGCCGAAGGCTCCAACTCCTATATTGTATTGGTTATTTTTAGCCCGTTTCTTTGGACTCTCAACGAAGTTTGGCCATTCAATCCCACGGCCTCTTGACTTGGACGGCCATAGTGTGAAGCAGCCCTTAGATTGCATCATATTTCTTGAGACCGCAACAATATTGGAGGAGCACTCATGTCAACTTGCAAATGATATAAGCTTCCACAAGAACCAGACAACTTAAAGTTCATCCCCACGATGTTGCACTAAGGTAGAGGGGTCTTACATGGCTCGTTTTCTTAATCGGACCCCTAGATTTGATTGGTAGGTGGTTCGGCAAGGATCAAATAGCAAACATCATAAAGACACATGTTTAAAAGAGATTGGACTACGTCTTCAAATTTTAATAACTACTCTACACTCAATCATGAACACAATTGGAAGGGCCTGTGTATCCAGTTAGGAAATCAACAAACACACACTTCTGTTAACCACAACTAAATCAGGGGAGGTCCGATTTTTAATCTGGTTTTTGCAAATGTTTCATCGTAGATTTGCTAATGCAACACGAGTTTTGTTGTGTAAATCTAATCGGTAGAAGTTGAAGAACATGAAAAATAAACCAAATAACACCCCCGTACCTTAAATGGTATAAGTTGGGTGCATAACAACCGGTTCAACATGATATTGTGAATCGCTTACTACTACCATGGAGTGATTTCCACATTCATCAATAGCAATAATTATCTTTAGGTTTTTCTATGTGCCATATGCTTATTGGTTGACAGCCACTTAGACTTACTACAAGGTGCCATAACATGTTGTTGAGAACATTGATTTGTTTCAACCAATGTTGATATCTTATATTATCTACTTGTGTTGCACTCATAAAAAACTACATATTGATAAGTATATAAAATATTATAGCACTGAACATCTCCAAATAGTAGTCCACACTAATTATATACTTTAGTGTAGGTTACCATCATGGTACACATGATATCATGTTGAATATCATACCTTCTTTTTCTAGATACATGGGGTAATAATTTGGAAATGTCAATACATTTTGACATAAAAACACCAAATTTTTCTAGGCAAATTTTTTTTGAAAGGGGGAATCCAATACCAAAGAAATTCCATAATCAAGTGATCCTATTGATCCAAAGCCAATTTTGGGGTTCAAAGAGTTTGCACTAGGGTTTGGGTCCAACTTATCACTTTCCCACCAAATCTCGACAATCTTACTCAAGAAAATAGTCCTCTTCATTTGAGAAACAGGCCAATCACGATTCCAAAAAATAAGGTCATTTTGAAACCCAGTGTTCTTGGCTTTGGACCCTAATAAGCATATACAAGAACATGTGTAAGCACATTGATATCGCAATTAGTGAGGGAGGGCTAATAGTGCGTGTGGGAAATTAGTGAAGATGATACTAAATTTCTTCATGTTATGAAATTAGTGTCACCAAAAGATCTAGGAAGCATTGTTCATCTCGACATTATTCACTAAAATGATATTTATAGCAACATTATTCACTGACAAGCATGTGTTTGCATATAATTTTTTTAGTCACTCTACAAGCACCTTAGAGCACACACTACTTTTTTTTTAAATGTATGATGATTGAGCTTGTATTCATGAATTTAGCACCACTTGGTCAAAATTCCAGCCCTCACTGATTTGAAGGCTTGAAAAAATAATGGGTGTTTGGGGAATTAGGGCCACTTCACACACGAGATTGGGCGCCCGTGACCATTACACTTCAAGCACTCTCATTGGTGGAAGAGGCAGAGCCAGTCCAAGTTCGCTTCACACTACACTTGAGGGACCAACGGAGTATGTGAATGCAAGATGGATGTAAAGTCTACATGGATTCCTACGTGGCATCGAATGGATCATGTTTCATGGTCACTTGGACTATTTTCAAAAACCATCTCTTGGAGGGAGGCCTAACACAAAACCGGGAGACCAGGGCACTCCGAACGCTCATGACCGTTGGTTTATTCTATCTTATCATGTGTGAGGACCCGCATGAATAGAGATTCATTGAAATAGCATTTGGTTGAGGGCCCGGTCACATATGACTTCACACTACACTTGAGGGTCCGTGACCACACTACATGATTCTGGAGGTGTCGTGGGACGGCCTTTGGACACTTTCTTTTGGGCTCTCACAATTTCATGGTCACGGCTCTTGGCTCGTGTGTGAAGTGTCCCTTAATACCACACGCACAAATTGGGATAAATAGTGTAGTACGTACAGAATCTACTATTTATGCTGTGATTGTTTAAAATAGAGTAATGCATGAAAAGTTACAACGCCAGCTGATGTAATAAGTCTGAATAAGAAAGTGGTCACTTTTTGCCTAGAAAGTGTACCCACTAAATAGCGAGCTTGACCGTATTTTCACTTTCTAGATAAGCAGAGGTGTTTGGAACTAGACTAAATTAAGTTGAGAACATCTAGTCAGCAATGGCAGTCGGAAGATTTTTTAATGTTTCATTAGAATCTAGGGAAGGGACTCGGCAACTTAACAGCAATGTTTGTTTTTTTTTTCTCCTTACGGTAGAAAAGTGTCAGGTCTTGACGACTCACTTTAACACTTGCATGGCATCAAAAAAGAAATACTTTAATATGCTGCTTTGGTAAAAAGCTCGTACTTTATAAGTGACTTGAACGCACAGCCCTTTTTCCCTTTAAAGTTAAAATATCATGCACCAAAAACCTCAATCATCGGTGAACCTGAAATGCACATGAAATCAATTTTAGACTCCGGGAACCCAAAAGGCTAACTTAATGGGACTTCATAAAATGCACTTCCGTTAGTAGGAGTTTCCAAGCGTCAGAATTTCAGGACACATCATAAATTCAAACAACAAAAATAATCTGAAGTGGCTTAATTTTAACCTAGATGTTTAGATTTCACCGTTTGTTTTTTTTTTTTTTTGAGACAGAAGGCCAAACCAGCCAACGCCAATGAATTGAAACCAAAGAAAACACGCCCTCATCGAGGAATTTCACCGTTGATTTTTAAAGACCCCAAATCAGTGCCATATCGAGACATATCTGAGATGAGTTTATAACCACATTGTTATATTGCTAGATCATGATCTTGACAGACTTAACTTATAACTGACTTGAACTCACGGCCCTTTTTCTCTTCAAACTTATAATATCATGCACCAATGAATGAAATGAAATTGATTTTAAAGTATGGGAAGCTAAAAAGGTTACTGGGACTAAAAGTACGTCAAGATGGTTTTAAACCAATTGATTCTTTAGAGTGGCAAAGTGTGGTACAGTGGTAGCCTGCCTCCGTGAGTGATGGCACTCCTTTTGGCATGAAGCTTGGGTTACAAGATGTTGACCATTTTTTTGGTGGATAGAATCAAGGCCAAACTCAAATGTTGGAGTTTCACGCACACATTGTTTGCCGACATAATGCTCATTGTGAATCGGGTGTTGATGTCATCCCTTTGGTATTTCATTGTGGTTTGGTTGGCTCGAAGAAAGTCTTGAGGAAGATTAAAGCTTTGTTACACAACTACCACTGGTCAGGGTCTGAGAACATTGCAAGAGCATGTGTGAGTTGGGATGATTGTGTGATGCCAAAGAAAGTTGGAGGGCTTATTTTACTTCCCCGCATGATGCGATGTGTGCACACATGAGAAAATGGATCATTCAAGCACTTTTGCCTGGGCAGCTGAATTTGCAAACCTTGCTAAGGTACCGTATCAAGCAATTGCAACCTTCTTATCATGGTTCATGGGGCCATTTTTCCCTTTGGTTATTCTCTCTAGAATTTTTTTTATCAAAGGTGGGTCAAAAGTTTGGCGTCATATTGCTCAATTGTGGAAGGCGATGGCATGCATGGGTGACTTTATTTCTCCATCTTGCGCGGAGGACATTGTACAACTTAACCTTTGGTAGCAAAGTGAATACCGAAAGTTGTACTTAAGCATTACCATGGACATGGGTTTTGTACTCTATAATAAAGGATTGAGACAATTCCATGATGTTTGGGATCCGGGGAGGAATGAATTTTTAGAATGGGAGGAAGCGTGTATCAGATATTCCCTTGCATATGTTTATCATGACTTTTGGGTCAAATTATTGGAACGCTAAGGTCGTTCCATGATGGGGTGCTCAGCCAACAAGGAGCGCATCCCATTTCATAGGAAAGGGGTGTTTTGTACAAACATCAAGAGGACAAGGTGCTGAATGGGTGGTTAGTGTGGGCTACTTTCATGAATTTGGCTTCAGGCTGGTCCATTTTACTGTTGAGTTTATGGGTATTTTCCCTAGATTCATTGTTGGGTCGCAATATTTTACCCTTAATGAAGTTAAACCGTATGCTAGGGATGTGGATCCCCCACGGCTTTCCCAGGTTGGATGACACAAGTTGAGATGGACAAACTTTCATGCAGCAATGCTCAGACCCAATACAATATACTCTTTGGTAAATTGGATCAATTACTCTTTGACATGGCAAGGTGGCGGTGGCTTGAGAATACTCCTTTCCTGGAATATTCAGCCAAACTTGGGAGGTAAGGGATCACTAATTTTCGACAAATGGCGGAATGAAATTCCTCCCTCTACCTCTCCATATTGGAGAATCATTTGGCATAAACACAAGGCTCAAAAGGAGGCGGCTTTCCTTTGGTCAGTCATTCATAAGACAATGGCAGTGAACGAATGGTGTGGCCGAATCTTGGTAGAGATTGATAAGAGTTGCCCTCATTTGTAGCTCACTACACTGTTTTTTGCATTTAGTGATGTGTGGCATTTAATGTTGTTACTATTCATTTACCTGCAACACTATCTACCAAACACTTGACAAATAGTGTTCAAGTAGTGGTGGTAGAGATGGTGGTGGTGCAACCATGCGGCAACAAAACACAAAACATAAAAATATTATAACACTAATTGTGGAGATGTAAACATTAAGGGCGTCACTGGCATTTAGTGTTGTGGTTCGTAATTACTGTTGACAACACTAAATGCAAAAAACAGTGTAGTGGTGGAGTCTACAAAGCACATGTTCTTTAGTTGCCCTATGGCTCAACAAGTGTGGCGCTATCTAGCTAACATCATTTGACAACTCCTTGCTAAAAGAGGTAACCTTGACCCTTGGAAATCTTTTTCAATGATGTAGTGCCTCTTTGATCAACCTCTTAGCAAATCACCGAAACCTTCTAGGCGTATTTGGTTCTTCTTGAGGAGCAGCCTTCCGTGGACTATTTGGCAATAATGAAATGATTTAGTTCTTAATGCTCTTCAATGACCGGTGGAGAAAACACACCAAGTTGTGTGGGACTCCTTACTTGACTATGGTAGACTTGAATGGCAACGGATCCTCATGGTTTTGGAGGAAAAAAAAACACACCAGATGTTGCTTATGAGGACGTTCTTAAAGAATTTGACAATGTTGGGTGTGTCAATGGTCTTATTGTTCCGCGCAACAATTTATTGGTTACCTGGAAAATCAAGCCCTCGATGGCCATCATTTCTTAAGTCCCCTTGTTTGCTCTTTTTCGCTCAAGGTGGTTGTAATTTTCTTTCTGCAATTGACTTCACTTTCAATTTGTGCAAAAAAAAGAAAAAAAGAACATCCACATACCTTATGGTTGTACGTAGGCCACATGATTTATCAAGAATGTAGGTTAATAAGTACATTCTAATGTAGCTATTTATGGTGTCTAGGTAGAAAACGATATTCTCAATAAGAAAAAGCTAAAGCAACATGTACCTCCAAATCGTAACCCACACTAATAGGACAAAGGAGTGTAGGTCCGTACTAAGCTACGTAGGTGAGCAACTCCTCCTATGGTGACTTGATGATATAGATATGTTCTTTGTTATACATCCCTCAGGCCTCAATCCGTAAAGGTACATAAATATCCGAAGTCCAAGCCTATCGGGTGTGGTGCATTTCGAAGAACGACGGGGAGCCACCAAGTGGGTCAATCATGGTGGCCCTCTTTAAAGTCCAAAATTATTCACGGGGTCCACGGTGGACCCCGTGTCACTCCAAATATGTGGGGGCAAAGTTCCCCACGGGTTTTGGGGGCCAAGTTTCTTTTCATGTTATCCCAACTCAAATGATACTACTTTTCGGGCGAGTTTCCACGTAGGCCGCCCACCCACCATATTCTAGTGGAAATGTAGATCTCACCTGGTGGCATCCACATTTCCACTAGAATTTGGTGGGCGAGCAACCTACATGGAAACTAACCCTTAGACTACCTAACATTTTTATCAAGCACTTCGGGTCCATGATGATGACGGATGTCATAGCTTGCAGTTTTCTTTGAGATGATTTGATATTGGAGTTAACATCAAAGGTCCCGAAATTAGTTTAGAAGAAATTTACTTGAGGTGACTCAATCACAAACCTATGAGGATCGGTTGTTTACTAAACTTTACTTACCTCGATAATGGTGGTGGGGCCCAACTTAACAAGATGGGACATGTGTAGGGTGAAGATGTGTCATCTAGTATGGGGGTGAATATGACACCTATCCATGAGAGGACAAATATACAATGAAAAACTATATAGCACATGTGTTTCTATTTACATCCCAAATGAATTCTAAATCAAATCAGTTGACCCAATGTTTTTTATTGGGGTTTGAATGGAATGATTTAGACACAAACTTGGGATGGACATGGTTTTATCACACCCCCCCCCTCTCTTCAAATAAGTGCCACAATGAATCCCTATTATGGAGAACCCTCATTGATGGTTGGCATGCAATTTCTTTTCATGGCACCTATCATGTAATAAATGTTGAATGTTATTGGAAGTGAGGATTTTGATGTGGATGTTGGAAATACATTATCCTCGAGAGTACAAACAAAGTCTTAGTTGATGCCCTTAATGGCTATGATCATGAGGATTTCTTGTGTTATAGGAACTCGAGTTTTACATTCTTTGGTTATTGCATCGCTTTTTGCATGGATTAGTTTTTTTTTATAACATATGGTCATAATCTTGGAACTTACTAGAGCTTCAATGAGAACAATATACATATATGAACAAAGAGGCAAAAATTGAAGGACAAGGAAAAAGATTTCGTTCACAGCACCTACCAAGAGAGGATAACAAAATCTTGCTCCCTATATATTTGTTGCATATTCATGTCAAATAAACCTCGCCAAACTAATTTGGGATCTCTTGTATCGACTAAAGTTTATTTTATTTAATTATTGCTATAACAATCCCTAAGCTCTACACCAATAATCAACAATTTCAACCTCCCCTCTCCTCAGCCCAAGGGAAGACCAAGGAAGGCCTCGTGTAGGAAGAAGAGAGGAGGAGAGATTTACGAGGAGAGGGAGGGAGAAGGTTGCAATTGGGTTGCTAGTTTTGTGCACAACTTGCACTCAACTAAAGAATGAATGTTAGCAGCCTTGACTAGAGGTGAGAGAAGGGGGAGGATCTCTTGTTCCCATTTTGATTTTTTCTTGTCAATTGGAACAAGACTTTGTCGATTTGGTACTTTTTAGTTTTTTTCCAACCAAAAAATATGTAAATAGATTTGGCACTCCATCCCCTTACTAATGAAGCTTTTTTGGGGGTTGGGTTTCATTTTATGCTTTTATCACGTTCATTTGGTTATGTAAGTTGTTTCACTATGTTTGATCCCCCTTCCCTTTGGTAGGTGCTTTAAAGTGTTGTTACTTGCTTCTAGGGAATGGAGCCATGATTTGTATGGGACCTAGTTGAAATATTTTATAACATGATTTTATTTTTTATTTTTTTGTTTATTTGAGACCTATGGCAATAACCCGGGTTACCGAATTTATAAAGTGCGTGAATGATATTAAAATAATAGTAATAAATCTCCTAGAGGGTGCCCAAAATAGGACCAACATTTGGTTTGCACTTTGCGAATAGTGCAATCTCAACAACATGGACGTGGGGTCATTGCGTCTTTTGGGGTTTGTGTGTGTGTTTGCTCTTGTGTTTAGTGGCAATGTTGCAGTGGTCAAAGTTCGCCCTCTTCCAATACGGCAGAGCCTCAAAAACCGAAGTCTAAAAAATTATTGTCATTCTTAGGGCGAATAGAGCTTGACGAGCGCGACAATTTGAGCCCCTTTTCTTCTGATTTGGACCAATTTTGAGGTAGCCATTGTAATCCACGCACACATGGGTTACCGCCATAGGTCTCATTTGTTGGAATAGCATAAGAGACCCCCAACCGGTCGAGTAGTTGTATTCAAAAGTGAAGTGGCCTTAAACCTACTGGCGGGGGGGGGACTTGTTTTTACTAGAGCCCCTTCATCCACAATGGGACAAGATCTCCATGTCCCGATTGGTTGGACAAGGTTCACTTTGCTTAGGCTGCTCGAATTCTTGGATGCAAGGAGGTATTGCATATGGGATTTTTTTCATTTATACAATGAGAACATCATGACATGTTTATAGTATGTAAATATACAATTTAAGAGAAATGTTCATACTTTTAATTAGCTTCTAACTCTATTTTAGTCTAGTGGAATTCACTTGCTAATAATAATAATACAAAAATCCAATGTTTTTATTATGGATGGGTGAGACTAGCCATGTTTTTCATTTCAAAACGAAATTCAATTGGCTACTATAGAACTATGAAGTAGGGCAAGCATGCGGAGGTATTAGGGTTGTGTCCATTCACTACCAAAAATACACCCTTGCACCTCACTTCCAAAATGGAACCATGATTCTAGCTACTGCTAGATGCTACTGGTTATTGTTAATGGATATTAGTTATTGATGTAGTGTCTACTCCCTGCAAAGGGTGAAGTATTGGTCCAAGACGACCTTAAACTACTGGATGATGGTGGAGAGATACCCAAATCTTAAGGAAGAGGTTGGCGGTTCGATTCATGGTTGTGAAATCTCCTCTCTACTTGATAGAAACTTGCCAGGTGGTTAACTGCCTCCTGTGCTTTGGCGCTAACATGTCGGCCTTCTGTCTCAAAAAAGAAAAAAAAGAAGGTGAAGTAGGTTTACATCTAAAAGCCATTGTCCTTTAGGACATGGCCATGGATGTTGTACAAAACATACTCTCTATTCACTCTTGTCACCATTTCGAAGACCAGAGTTCTTCTTCTGCGGGCATCACATGATGATCACCAACCATTAGACGTAGCCACACCACCGTCCATATTCTAAATGTAGCAAACACAAAGGCTGAGATTTTGGGATTAAGCAAAACCCTCGTGCCCTCATCAGTCACGGTGGTAAAAAATTGACGGTAGCGAGTAATCCGACACCAAATGATGTGGGCATCTCTCATTGATTATGGTAGAATTGAATGGAAGAAAACTTGCGACAAGAATTCTCATAAGATAGTTATGGAGGAGGAGGCCATTCATAACAACGTCTGTGTGGAAAAGTGATCCGCTCGCTAGTGCATTGAAGTGTTAAAATGTGTCCAAATGATCGGTCCATGTGATTCAGATTTGGTTTGCGGGGAGGAGGTTTAATGGCCACTGCGCTTATTAATACGATAGCTTATTGAGTTGGCATCAGCACTTACACGTGCATGATGTAATGGCACATCACGGCCCCTTCGTGCACTAACTTAAGTTTAGGTTTAAGGGTCCGAGACGACCCTAAACTACTAGATGATGGTGGAGAGATACCCAAATCTCAAGGAAGAGGTTGGCGGTTCGATTCCCGGCTGTGAAATCTCCTCTCCACTTGACAGAAACTTGCCAGGTGGTCAACTGTCTCCTGTGCTTTGGCGCTGGCCTATCGGCCTCTATCTCAAAAAAAAAGAAAAAAAGAAAAGAGTTTAGGTTTAAGGGGGTGTTTAAGGTAGAAATACCATAAACCGCGAAAATAAGGTGATTCGCATTGAAGATATGGTCTTACAATCATGAGATAATTTTCCAAGGTAGAAGAGAAGGATTCATGAAGAATGCAAGTTGTTTCATATTTTGATTCCATGTAAAAAAAATTCTACAATTTTTCAAAGTGGAAAGTTTGTCAAACCCCTGTTCGTTTACTAGATTCTCCTTAAACCGAACACAGTAATGCTCATTTCCACATCGAACATCGCCTAAACCGGTTAACTTATGAGTACATTAAACTGTGATAGATGGTAGTCAAACATGACTAAATTTGGCTAAACCGACTGTACACGCATTTCAAGCTACCAGCCTCGGAATTATTGGTTTCAAAAATGGCACTTCACTATTCTGATGGAAGTCTACTGCATGGGTAGAGGGTGGTTCACCGGTTTGGGTATTTCTACCTTACATTTGTGATTGATTTTTCATGAACTAAGATATATGTTACATAGGTAAAGAAGGGGATCTAGTAGCGGTTGCACTCATTTATGTGGACAAGTGGCTCAATAATTCACAAATAATGTATACCGATATGTGCACTTAGGTCGTCTTCACAAATAGGTTGCCACTTTATCCATGCAAATTGCCTTGGGTCGAAACCAAATTTCAAAAACTTACAACTTTTGTTTATTCATCTGTATAGCAATCACAGTAATATAACAATGGTTGTATTTTGTTATCATGATAGTAAGTACCCAAATTAGTGTGGAATGCCGATACATTGACGTGGGGCAACTTAATTGCACATATCAATGTAGGTGATAAGCATGTTCAACACAACTTAGCTCAAAATCTTATCAAAGTGCTATGTGTCATGTATCACTTATCACTTATGTTGGTTCATTCTACTAAATATACCTTCATTGATACGTGCAATTAGATTATCCCACACTAATTTATTGACATCCACGCTATTTTACATCTTGATTGTCGCTTTAACAAAATATAGCAATCATTTTGTTATGGATGGCTAAACAAAGTTATAAGTGTTATGGTCTTGTTTTCACCCAAGATAACTTGCACATGTAAAGAGACAACCTATTTGGGAAGGCAACTTAACTACACATGTATCGGTGTAGCTTGCCCCTCTATGTTTGTGATTGATGTATCCCAAGATGATTATACTAGACCGGTTTGGGGTATTTGATGCTTAGTTTGAATCAAATCTATTCCAAAGTGAAAGAAAATAATAAAAATCCAAACTCAAATGGTTGTTCAACATTCTCACCTTTAACCTACATGAATGCCATGAAACTTTGGTGACCACCCAAGGGCCTTTGTGGGTGTATAGTAGGCCAAGGTGTATAGACACCATTGTCACATTGCACTCGCTCCCTTTGCACTGGTAATATATAGAGAGAGATAGAGATAGAGAGAGAGAGCATATACTAGTTAAAACAATCACAATCAATATGTAAGGTATCGATTAGGCTCTGAGTTATTGTCCAAGTTCGCCAAATTTATTAATTCTAACACATAGTTGATACCTCGCTCCTCTTCGTGTGTGTGATGAAAAATCAAATTTTGACAAGTCATGTGACTGTATGACGTGTCTATGTGGTCGTTTTAACAAACTATGTGGTCGACCCACCACTTCCTTATTTATATTGGATTTTATAAATGAATTTAATATTTATGTGGTAGTGCTCAAGGTCTATTCCATAAGCAATGTTTGAAAATTGGATTATAGTGGAATTCTATATCCCCTTTTGGGTTCATAGCCAATTCACGTGCATGTATACAATATTCCCAATGGAATCAATGTTGTTGTTGATGAAAAAAAGTGGGTTATACATGTTCAAATTGTGTTTCTATTCAAAATATTTATTTTTGGGTTTTTCATTTTTTTTATTCACACTTGAGCACGAAATGCAAAAAAATTGTTGAGATTTCCTTATTAGAGCCAATAAAATCAAATTATTCATAGGAAATGTTATTCATGTCAACCTAATTCAATTGATATCCCCATAACCAAGATGGTTATGTGTGCACATGAAGATTTATTATTACTATTATGTGGAGAAAAAGATTCAGGACCAAAAAAACAAGTTCTCATTTTTTATAATGAAATTCTTTTACATTGTATAGACGCTAGAGTTATCTATAAAGTCCCTCAAAGAGGGTTGAAACTGTGGGTTTCATCCTTCTCTGAGAAACAAAATATTAAGAGCTCATTAAGTTGTTGCATATTGGAACCCATTCAAAAGTTGGGTGAAACGTTAGGGACCTCCTCTTGACACCTTTCCAACTTTTAGGGAACCAAAAGAGGGTATGCACATGGGACCGCTATCCTAAACCAACCTATGTAAGACTAGTTTGGCCCACCAATCCAAATAGGACAAGATAGAAAGTTGGTTTTTAATAACCCAACACCACTCTTTGTGTTGAATAATAGTTTTGCATTAAAAAAGGTTGGATGACTTTGTATTGGTTCTCTTGAACTCAAGGTTTGGGACTAAATCCATGGTTTCTTCTGCATTACTTTACAAATAACTCTACTATCAATTTAGTTTTGGGTGTCTTAGTATAGGTCAGTTATCTACGTATGATAAGAATGCTGACAAATTTCAACCCAAGCTAATGGAATCTCCGTTTTGGGTAGATTTTTTTGAAGGTTTCCATTGAAATTTCCAATATAGAGGTCATGGACTCAACCCTTAAAATAATTAACCCCCCACAATTGTGGTCGCCACATCATCCAATCCCCTTAGAACCAATTGCATGTCTTTTTGAAAATAGGGCGGTTTTGGGGGGGAACGTGCAAGGATTCTCTCAAAAGTGATCACTTGGAAGTGGATTTTGTTTTACTATATTGTTTTTGCAGTCTCTTTGTGCTCGTAGCCAATCAATGAGCATTTTCCCCACAAAATCGGTATATCAAGTCATGCCATGAAGCTTTTGATCCTCGAATGGTGTATACCTCCATAGAAAAGTTGTGGAGTTTATCAAAGGTTTTCTTAAATTCACCCATATATAAAAGGTTGAACCATATGGATGTGATTCTTGACTTTGTGTCATCAATTATGCTTCATGAATGTTTCATAAATCAAGTAACTAACATTTAAGTATATCTGGACAAACTACTTTGTCCAAAAATAATAAGGGATGTGCATATGTGGGAACAAAAACATCAAACGACGATAACAAAAACAACAACACAACAACCACAACTTTGAAAGTTTGTATTCCATATTCTCCAACCACCAAATTATGTTGTTTTGGGATCTAGTGTACGTCATAAGGACAACTGGAATTGTCCAATATTCATGCATAAATTCAAATATAAATAAATCATGGTTAAGATTGCAACTCTCACTTTTGTAAGTGTAGTAGGAAAGGTTAAGAGGAAGTGAAGTTGAATCTGCCTCAACCCTCTAAATAAACAAAGCAACTTCACTCCACATTCAATAAGACGTGATTAACCTATTACCATAATCACCCTAGCATGACCGATAGGGCGATTATGCCTAGGTATAAAGGTTCTTGCATGGTATATAGACGTGAATGGCATTTAAAACCAAATAACATCAAAATATTGGCTTGGGATTTGTGGCGCTTTTGTAAACTCATCCATTGTGGATGAAAGGTCTTTAGTAAAAACAAACTTGACGGGTGGTTCATTCCAGCTAGACTCTAATATACTAATTTGAGGTCTCTAATGCAATTTCCGGAGTCAATCACCTAAAAATAATAATCTACATGATATATTACAATTTGCAACGTTTTCACCTACGTAATGGATAAGTTTATGTAAACACCACGAATCCCTAGCCTCAAGTAACGGTACCTTATGGGCATCAGAAAACGGGACACCTCATTATAGCATAACTTTATTCAGATCCATAACATTGTTATGTGGGACTGACAGTATTCTGTGGAATATTCCATCATTCAGGCTGAGTTACCCAGATGGTATTAAAAAACAACGATATCAGAGCAACACTGGTAAAAGGTCAAAGTTTGTATACATAATTCGGTCCTCATGAATCATGACAGTCGTCCCAGCCGACTCAAACTTTTCCATGTTGAGGATTCCGCCGGGAGCTCTCCGAGATGAATCCTGCACAAACTTAACTGTTGTCATCGCAACTTGAGTCAATAGGATTAATCGCACAAGAGTATCTGATTGTAGAAGCGTATGTAGATTCCCCTTTGCTTGTTTTGCACAGCGCAATCCCTGCTAGTGAGATTTTTCGGCTTTCAAAACCCTAAACCTTAGCCACATGATATCGAGGATACCTAGGAGAATTCGCCATGGCGTCGTCGACGTGTTCCCCGAGCCACCGAGACCAAATGCTTGGGCCTCAAAGGCCCCAGCCAGTCTTCGTTTGCAGAGACGGTCAAGCGAGACTCGGATGCAGCTGCTGGCATCACAGAACACTAGAGTTTCGGCACCGACTCCGAATCTGCCCACACGGCCAACCAACCCGAATTTTCTTTTTGCCACCCCAGAACTGGAATGTATAGACGACTGGAGCAGTCGAATGGGCCATAAACCAAGGCAACAAGCTGGACCCATTCAAAGCCTGAACAGGGGAGTCTCCTCCCACCGGGATTCTCGAGGAGTTACAGCTGTTGTTTTTTGGTTCGAGAAACAATTGCTGGACCGGAAATTGATGCTCAGAGTCTCAAGGTAGAGGTAAATTTTCTCAAACAACATTGTGAATTTCATTGGAGAAATATCTATCCACCCAGTTCTTGGATCCCTGGCTCACATTGCTCCATCAAGTAGTGAGCTCTAGCGAGCTAATTTACAAACATGAGGCCGGGCTTGGTTTTTTCTATCTTAAAGCCGATAGCCCCGAAACGGCCAAGCGTGCATTGATGCTCACTCCCTTTCGAACACATCGGGGGACAACAATAATTCAGTCGTGGGCACATGCCTTTAACCCATCCTCACCTGTAGGGTTGAAACTGCCTACATGGATTAGTCTCAAACAATTACCGCTAGAGTACGTATCCAATGCACAGTTGATAGCTGAGGGCCTGGGAGAAGTGCTTGGGGTGGATGAAAACGATGAATTCGCGAAGTATCCCAAATTTTGTGTAGCATTTGATATTGAGCAAGGTTGGGTTGGGCTCTGCATCCCTAAATTCGATCAACCCTTCAAGTAAAGGCAATGTCTTAGTCGGCTACAAAAATGCGCCTATCCGTCGTAGGCACTGTCTTGCGACTACACATTGTTTGCGAGAATGTTAAGACCTTCTTCGGAAGCGGCAAGCTGGACAGGGAAGAGATTCGGCCAAACCAATGAGACCTTTCATATCCTGACAAACCTGACATCGAGTTAGACTCCTCCGAGTCGATGGCATAGCGCAGTCAACCTCGGTGATACAATGGGACCTCGCAAGGGGACATAATCATTTTGGAGATGCAAATGTCCTCATTGCCAACATCTCCATCCGTGAATCCATCTGCACATGCACATGGTATCCAACTCAGTGTGTATGTTTGACAAATTTCATTTGACGTTCAACTTCAAATCCAAAGTGTCATGTGACGTTTTCAAAAACGAAAATGAATGTCAATTGACATCTACATTTTCTTCTAAAATATCACCTCAATGTCACATGCCTAATAATACGTGTCATTTCAATTTCTAAAGTGTCAATTGATGTGTGGTTTTTTTCTTCCAAGTCACACTACATGTCAAAATCTAAATTGCGCGTGTCAATTGACATGCATTTTATTTTTGTGCAAGTTTTTGCATGTCAAATGTCAAAAACTTGCAAAAACTTTGTCAAAAATACACACTGATCCAGCTTGCTCCCCAAGTTTAACAAGGCAAGCAATGTAATTACTTTAGCCTCCCCTCCAACAAGTACAAAGCCTCCTCTTGACAATCATCTCAAGGCACTGAGACATTCAGAAAACCCAACTCATGACCGATGCCCATTACTAGGTTCCAATGAAGTGGATTTTGTAATGGGCGAGGTCTTAGAAGCCTACATCCCACTCTTAGGAGGTTGTATTCTTAACAAAATTCAACCCTAAGAAAGGCTCCAAAAATAAACTTGGCCCCGTAGTTGCAATTAAGAAATGGATTGGAAGAAAATTCTTTCACAGATCGAGGCTATGGCATCTTCTTGCTTCCTCATATGTTCATACTTTCCTCAAGTGGCACCTCTCACCTTCATGTGCTCCAATCACTGGACTCTCTTTATCTATCTTCTTTGTACTTTATTTTTCTCTATTCACTGAACTTATAAGCAAAAACATACTTGACGACTTGTCCATTCATGCAAATTATAACCATTCATATTTTAAATATAAAAAATGACGAGACTTGCTCAAACTCTCATTGTGATTCTAGTTTCTTTGTGTGCACCTCCCTGTCAAATGTCGCAATGTTACACTCTCAATTTCATCTTCTTGGATTAGTGTTCATTTACATGTCACAAGTGCTAATGACACACTCGTCTATCCATGCTAATCACTCTCAACTCTCTCACCTATACCCTATTTCTTTAGGGCTATGGCCTTAGCAGATTTTACAAGGAGTGTAATCGTCTTCAGGCAATAGTCTTCTTATCTCTTCAGAGACTTCAATAATTGTAACCTTCAAAGCTATATTTTCAAGACTATAGCCTCACTAACTCATCCTATAATGTCTTTTATCTATTGTTTCATCTACTTTATCATCTATTAAGCATTTTCTTACTTGCTACAAGGCTATGACCAAAAAAATCATATTACAGACCCCGATGGCTTGAAGAATAGTAATGGCAAGGGGCGGTGGATGGAACCATTTCCAAGCTTTTAGACACACACTTTGGTCTTCATCCCGGCATTTCGGACATTGATGCATTCCTACTTAAAAGAGTTAACAAGAAACTTAGTTTTTGGTCAAAGCTAGGTTATCCTTAGCTAGGAGAATTTTCATAGTAAATCATGTTCTCCTTTCATCTCTATGGAACTTCATATGTTACTATATGTATTGGTTCCAAAAGTGTTCTTTCCAAAATTCAGACACTTCTCTGAAACTACCTTTGGTCGGGACTAAAATCCACCCTTGTCCTCAAGTGAGTTGGGGAGATTGTATCATACAAAGGAAATGCGGAGGTTTAAGTATTACCAACCCGGAAAGCGCCCTCTATGCACTTATGAGCAAATGGTTTATTATGGCCATGCTCCACAATAACTCCAACCTTCAATTCTTCTTGAGATTTAGAAAAAATAACCTACAACCATCCCCTCACCTGAGATGGAAACCACACCTAATACGGGGCTTCATTCCAAATTTTGGAATCAAAGGGGGATCTAAGGTGTGGCACCATGCGGCGGAAGCTTGGAGAAGAATGCTCCCATTTCTTTACATTAAGACACATGTTTTTATGGAGGAAATCAAACACCAATATGTTTGGTGGAGGAATTGGTTTATTGGTACCTCTCTTGGTTCCTCCATCACTTGGGTTGGCCAATGGGCCAACAAAGGACTCCATTACCGTCGTTGATACTTGGAATCAAGGTACTAACAATTTTATCTCTTGGAATGTTGTTCAACCAAAATTTCGCTTTCTAGATGTGGAACAACTAATTTGGGAGAAGTTCATTGATAACTTGCAACCTTGGAGAGAAGAGTTAATTGCCCCCCCCCACCCTTCCCCAAGAGAATAATAGATGAGGAACCCATTTGGGTCTTTGGCATCCCAAAAGACTCCCAACCAAAGCTTGGCTTCTTTCAACTCTCTTACAATTTTTTTAAGGAGATGACTAAGTTTATGGTGGAGCGGTCTCCACATCCCTCACGGTTTTCAAAGGTGATCTTCCTCTTAAAGAAGGTGCTTTTACATTTGATGGATGATTAATTCCGGTTCGAGTTCACTCAATGACAAGGGGCCCGAAGAAGACACACATTGATCTCCTTTATGGCAAACTCTCCCAATTTATTTTTGATCCACACGAGTGGCAATGGTGTGTTGCATCAAGTTTCATTTCTTACTCATCCAAAAAAGGAAGAAACTTCCTTGACGGCTCCCGAATACTTAATAAACTTAGTGGCGAAGTGTGCTCCCCAACAACTTCATATTGGTTTGGAGTTCAGTATGGCACAAATCTAAACTTCAAAAGTAGCCACCTTCCATTGGTCTTTTCTTTGTTGTGCAATTGCCGTTAATGAGTGACAAGGACGTCTTTCTCCAACGTTGGATACTAGATGCATGTGTTGCGGGTATAGTGTGATTGAGTCTCAATAACATAGATTTTAGTATTGTCCTTTCATCCATCGAGCTTGGCAATGGGCATCTGACGTGATCCATAGACTCAATGCCTCCCCTTCCAATAATGGCCCATGGATAGTCTTCTTGGTGAGAATGTCTTTTTGACGATTGCATTCTTGTCCATTTTGAGTCAGTTAGAGCTATTTGGAACTTACTTTATAGTTTAGTCCATTGGAATATTGTCTGGAAAGCTCGGAATGCCTTTGTTTTTAATAATGCCTAGCAGACCAACAACTACATCAACCGAATCATGTGGGAGAGCTTATTAGATTATGGTAGATCTAGTTGGCAGAAACTTAGAATTCCTTATGTTAAAGCCCTTGATATTGCCACACCCAACTTCTTTGAAAAGAAATGATTTGTCTGGGGGGGCATCAAATCATTTGTACTATGAAGGAGCTCCAAATTACATGGATCACTCACAACCCTATCATGGGCATTTTAAGTTAGGCAATTTTCATTGAACTTGGGTTTTGCACATGTTGGTGGCCTATGTTACCCGTGTAGGGCCGTACTTGGTGGTCATTGGCCTTGTGTTCTTGGTTGTGTTTAGTTTCACTTGATATTTTCCTTGGCTATGGCCAAGCGGGTGAAACTTGTCGGGCCCTGGTTTTTGTTATGTATTGTCACCTTGGATTACCTTTGCAATGAAATAAAATAAACATAACCATGTTTTCCTATTTCAATAACTTCTAATACCAACTTTTTCTTTTAGAAAGAGGAGAATGGAACTTGGCCAAAACTGAAAGCCTCAATGACAAAGTTCTAAATAACAAAATGAACTTGGGTACAAACATCAATGTTCAAGATTGAAGTCTTCAATGCCCTTCAAACGCAATTTGGCCCTTCAAAATATACCTCTCTCAAAACAACCCTTCAAAACACAACCCCAAATTGAAAACGAAGACGTCACTTGAAGCCCTCAATATAATATGCATGCCACAAGAACCAACAAGCGTAAGGCATTGTCTTTTCTTTTCTTTTCTTGTGGCACAAAAGCGTAGGGCATTGTCACTACAAGAAGTGGAGTTAGATGGTTGATTCTTAATTCTTCACATTGTACTGGAAACTTGTGCCATATAATTCATGCACAAGTTTAATATGAGTTTTGTATTTCATTTCTATATTCTTGGATTGATGTCTTGGATTTGATCCAGCCCTTCAACTAAAGGGCTGAAATTTGAGAGCCCTTCAAAATGAAACTCATATGAGGGCTTCAATCTTGAACACTGATAAACATCTACATATGTTCATAGAACAACTACAGATAAGAAATGCCATATTATATACTATATACACAGGTCGTCCATGTTGTGTGTTGCGGGACCCTTCTTAATTATAGTCATCAGGTTTTGGGAGCATAAAGGGCTTCGTAGTAGACCACAAGATTCAAGTCAATAAAAAAACAACAACAATGGAGTGGGTGGTTTGAAAGCCCCAGCCCATGCCCAAAAAGGTCCGCAGCAGCAGGGGGCCGGCCCTTTTCCACAAACAGTAACTAAGCCTGTTCAAATAAAGGGGCCTGCTATTAAAGCACACTTTCACGTGTGACGCCCTACATTTAGTGTGGCCAGGGGAGGCCATGTGGCCGCTCCTTTACATGGACCAACTTCTAATCATGGGACAATTCTATTCCCGCCCTCTTTTCACCCCCCCCCCTCCCCCTACCCTTTTTCTCTCTAGTTTCTCTTTTAGAAAGAGACCTATCCATACCGGGTCCTTTTTGTTTTTCTTTATATGTTGTTATTTTGGGTCATGCGGCCACTGAGGGCCACTTCACACACGAGCCAAGAGCCGTAACCATGGAATTGTGACAGCCCAACAGAAAGTGTCCAAAGGCCGTCCCAACACACCTCCAAAACCATGTAGTGTGGTCACGGGCCCTCAACTGTAGTGTGAAGTCATATGTGACTGCGCCCTCAACCACATGCTATTTCAATGAATTTCTATTCATGTGGGCCCTCACACATGATAAAATAGAATAAATCAACGGTTGTGAGCGTTCGGAGTGTCATGGTCTCCTGGTTTTGTGTTAGGCCTACCTCCAAGAGGTGGTTTTTGAAAATAGTCCGAGTGACCATGAAACATGATCCATTTGATGCCATGTAGGAATCCATGTAGACTTTACATCCATCTTGCATTCACATACTATGTTGGTCCCTCAAGCGTAGTGTGAAGCAAACTTGGAGTAGTCCAATTTCTTTCAAACATGAATGTTTATGGTGTTTGTTCTTTGATCACCCCACCAAACGTCATACAGTTCATTGAATTCACATACTACCACGACAGATTCCCAAATACCGTGCACGGTGAAAAAGCCGCCAAATACAACCCACTCATACAAACACTTAGAACAACCGGCTGGCAAGTCAGCCCTCTCATCACCATCACAACATGTGTTAGAGGGGCTATCCACGAACAACCAATTAAAGACTTAGAAAAACTTAAAATACCCAAGAACGAGATCAAAACACTTATGAAACATCTACACCAAATTGCCATTAAATACCTCACATACCTAATACTAAACAAAAGGAAGCTAGACAACAAACAACCCCCTATAGACCCCCCCCCTAGATGATAGGTACCGCGTTATTTCTTGAAAACTAAAGGAGCCCACCTTCCGAGAGGAAGGAAGTACCCTTATGGTGATGCTTGGTCAAACATGAACACGGTATAGAGGAACGGGCTCCCATTCACGTCGGTGTATAAATCAAACCCTGACGCTACTTTTATTTTATTTATTTATTTGTTCTTTGATCATTGCCAAACCACATACCAGTCATGTATAGGTGTCCAATTAAGAGGAATAACCGAATAACTCCCACCCACATACCTTAATTCAATCTTGGCATCAGTCATTTGGTCTTACGTCCCAAAACCATTTCATGCAGCACGAGAGAAGTCGCAAAACAATGTGTTTTCCACCTCAAACGACAATTCCGGTCAAGAGCTTGTTGAACGTAGTGGCGATGAGAAACGAGTTCCGGAACATAGCATTCTCTTCAATCTCCTTGTTGAAATGAACAATTTAATGAGCTTGATAGGAAGTTCAAAAGACAAAATACATGAAAGTTAACCATAAAGTAAACACATGCTAGTGTAAGGAACCGGGGATATTGTCTCCAGTTTGAGTGCACCCAAAAAGTTGGAATTTGAGTTAGCCCGCATCGTAGGAGACATAAGGTAGAGGGTGCTAAATCCAACACCCCATCCAAAACCAACACCTATAAACGCCTCCCAATTGCCAACACTCTACAACCTTGAACCGTTACCCGGCGGTGTAGGAGTGTATGGGCCCACGGAGTGACGATTTTAGGTGTCATTAGTGGTGCCACCTCATAGCGGCCTCCACTACTTCCACGTAGGGTAGGTAACGGGCTCCACTCTATCTCGGGTTGGTTCAAGGTGGGATTAGGGTGGCTTGTCAATGCCCATTCTATCCATTCTATTCATAACGCCAAGGAGGTAGGCTCACAAAGCACAAAAGGGTCATTCCCCGGGATGCAAGGGGGTTGGTTCCCAGGATGCAAGGGGGTCGGTTCCCAGGATGCAAGGTGATGGGTTTGCAAGCAAACCGGGTGGGATCATGGAGGTAGCCGTGTGGCTTTGCACATCATTACTACTTGGGCTTTGATGTAGTTTGGGTCTAGTACCCAACTATGTTGTGTTGGTTCTAGGCAATGAAGGTGGGGGTCCTCATCATATGCAAGGTTGCCATACACGGGGCCTATGGATTGGTTTAAGGAAGCTAGTAGTTTTGACTTTGAATATTCATCAAATATTCAATTGAGACTAAAAATATTTTTTCTTTCTTGATACCTATGTTTAGCCCAAAGGCTAATATGAATATATATTTTTTATATCAACCACATACCCATATGTATGTGCAATAGCTTAAAGTGTTGGTTTAAGCACCCTCTACCTTATGTGTTTTTGGGGCCAACTTGTGCTACTAAAGCTACAACGAGACAACTAGGTCCACAATACATGTTGTGTGGACTATTGCACAAATAGTTCTTTGGGGGGGGGGGTTTGGGTTTGAGGGACAATGGGAACAATATGTCACAACACTGTGAATTTCTTAATGTCGCCACGACTCCACTAGGGCCACTTCACACACGGGACTGAGAGCCCGTGACCATTACACTTCAAGCACTCTCATTGGTGGAAAAGGCGGAGCCGGTCCAAGTTCGCTTCACACGACGCTCGAGGGACCAACGGAGTAAGTGAATGCAAGATGGATGTAAAGTCTACATGGATTCCTACATGGCATCAAATGGATCATGTTTCATGGTCACTTGGACTATTTTTCAAAACCACCTCTCGGAGGTAGGCCTAACATAAAACTGGGAGACCACGGCACTCCGAATTCTCACAACCGTTGATTTATTCTATTTTATCATGTGTGAGGACTTGCGTGAAGAGAAATCCATTGAAATAGCATTTGGTTGAGGACCCGGTCACATGTGACTTCCTACTACACTCGAGGATCCGTGACTACACTACATGATTTTGGAGGTGTCTTTGGACGGCCTTTGGACACTTTCTTTTGGGCTCTTACAATTTCATGGTCACGGCTCTTGGCTCGTGTGTGAAGTGGCCCTTTGATTGTCTGTTCCAGTCGATTCCGAATCTTGGCTCATCCCGTGTGCTTTATTGCATGTCCTACAACAACTCATCAGGCTCAACGAGTCTAGCACATACACTAACTATGAGATTTAGTGTCACCAATTCTAACTATCTCGCTCAATACTAATTGTAAACCGTGGTATAGTGTCACCAACACTAAATGTTAACCTAACATTATTTGTCATTCCTTGTAAAAAAAATTCGAGGGTTATAGATTTACAGTGTTGCAATCACGTCACTTACCGAGTGATATTTTTCACCCAAATTTCCATCATCCATGACAATATCTCATCACAAGTTGCTGACAAGAGAAGGTAGGGTTTTGGCCAACGGATGAACTCATCCATCATCCATGACAGTATTTGTTCACTTATTCATAAGAAGTGTCATCCAAAAAGTTACCATAGTGACATTAAATATCATATTTAGTGTACTACACTCGATACCAAATGGTAAGGTATTGTCTTTGAAGATAAAACCGATAAAAAGAACATTTAAGATGTTTCTTTGAATATTGATAAGGTGGAAATTTGATACCAACGAGAATGGGTGAAGGTGTCAATGAAATGTTAGGTGTATCAGAGAAATGGAAATGTAGTCAACAAAGAAGACGAAAACCAACTCATTTTGAAGACAAACAAGATCCTTATGAGGTTATCTAAATACTTGGTCATAACATCCTAACTAATTGGGTGCATGATGGTATTGAGCAATTTCAAGATATTTTTGAAATAAAAACAAGGAGTTTGTATTGTCTACCAAAAGGTGGCTTCTAAACACGTATACATGATTTGTCTATTTACAACTATACATGACTACCAAACTTGTACAAGGTTGATGGAAGGATGAAACCTTGGATGGATGCAGGTGCTAAACCCCCCGCCGAACGTGTGCCACAAAATTTTGGGGGCAGGTTGCATGTTGCCCGACATCATTTGGTAGACTGGGCGAAAGCCACCCAGTGTTGTGGGCCCTCCTATGGGAGAACAGGTGACCACACACCTATAGTGTGCCCCGGGTGGTGTTGAAATGACATCACTTTGGGCTGCCTCTATATCGTGCATTTCATAGTACTTGACAGGTGTTCTATACCATCCCGACATAACAAGTATGAATGGGAATGCTCTAACTGAAGGGAAGGATGTTTGTGGTGGCAAACAAAAGCCCAAGCACCCGAAAATGACATACCTACATATGAAAAGATGGTCAAAGGGGTGGGTTTCGGAAGTACCAATATTCGATATAAAGTGACACCACATATTTGAATTTATATATCCATTTTGAATTTCAATTCAAAATGCCATCAAGTGTCGATGAAGATTCCTCAAAAAGGCACAAAATTTCAAACAACGACAAAAGTGTCTCCAAATGCTATGCTTATACATGCAATATTCACATCACATCATTCAAGTGATGGTGCATGGGTCTTAGTTAACGTTGGTCCGGCATAAAAGCGGAGAAGGAGTCTCCCAACCAAATGAAAAGTTGGGGGATATCCAAATCTTTGGAAGAGGTTTCAAAAGTGTACATTCCCACTCATATGAGGTGAATGGGTTCACATTCACATTTGGTGCTAGAACACCGATGTTCTTTCTTTCTTTTAAATTAAGAAATTAAAAATTAAAAATTAAAAAATCCCTCCACTCATGGTTTGTTAAAATGAGGGGGCTATTGGTCTACATCAATTTGGTGGCATCTTGATAGACGAATTAAATCATGAACATGCAACCAAATTGAGCTCAATGGCTCATTTATCGTCGTCGTCGTCGTCGTTGTGGTCGTCGTCGTTGTTGTTGCTTCAAATCAAGGTAGATGGGTCTTAAATGGTTACTTCTGTTCCGACGAGCCCACTTCTCCAAGGATATGAAACACTCGACTAGTACAAAATTTCAAATCAAGGCCACAATCACTTTTAGAACTCATATGAATATCTTGTTCATCATCAAAGTGAAGATTATGTGCTCATTAAATGGTCAAATAGATCCCCCTGAATAATGTTCACTTTTGAACTTAGAATGATTAACATGATTTGAGTTCGTAGTCTAATTTCATTTAAACACGTGCTTTTTTTTATAGCCGTGCTTGGTCCATTCTTAGAGCCACACCAAACCACATACCACTCAAATGTAGGCGTCCTAATAAGAAAAGTAACCGAATAAAGGTTGTCTACCTTAGAGGACTTTGACTTCACATTTGAAGTCAATAAGAGTCATGCCAATGCTAATCGCTTATATGTGACATTGATAATTAAAATACTAAGCATGTATATGCATTCAAGGGGCATCCAAGTTGCGTATTTGAGCCCGTCTTTAATAATATTAAGGCACTCGACAAATTTAAAATTGCATTTGAGGAATGGGTTAATTCAAAAATTGCACCTCTTATATGCCTTGCATGCCTATGCCATGACATTCTTCTACTTGAAGGGCTCACCACCTATACCTTCTTCTTTTTTGGTAATTTCCATAGGAGTTCACCTTCCATTGCATTAAATTCACCTATCATCACAACAAATTCCCCGAAAACAGCCAATTAAAGAAACAAAAAAGCACACTCATCTCATTTAAGCAATTGGGGCCTATGGAAGGAAACCCCAACCCATCCTTGTCATCAGGGCTTGCCAAAGAAGCAATGTGCAACAAACAAACAACAAATACAAAATGCCAAGTTTCTTACACCCAAAATTCAAGCAATGCAAAAACAACGTCAAATCATCAGCCCTCGATCCCCATAACATTATTTAGTTAAGTTTGTACGTTGGGTGGGGCCGGGAATAAACCATATTCTATTCCAAATTATACATTGTTTATTCTCAAATATAATTAGCACTAACATATTTGTATGTATTTAATTTTTGGAACCTCATTCTTTAGCAAAATTCGTGTATTGCAATGATTGGAAAAAATGCAATAGATAGAAAGGTGGGCTAAATTTGATTAAAATGGATAAACATGTACGGTGTAGGGTTAAAAGACATGGAAGGCTTTCAAGAAGCACAATCTTGGTCACTTGTACATTTAAGGGTTAAGGACAAATTTGTCAAATAAAAATGACCCATGTCATGGGCAGTTGTCACATTGCTCAACGACAAAATCTTCGCGATATATCGCGACCCTTCCATTATGTCACGTGGATGATACAAAGCCTTCCATGTGACATGTTTTGTTCATGAATTACATATGCAACAAGATGCGTTGTTGTTGCATGTGTAGCATGCATGTTGCTAGTTTCAATACAAGGACAATTGGCACCAAATGTTTCATTGCTGGACCAAACAACCCTCACTCAAGAAATTCATAGATGCAACTTATGTGGACGTAAAACACATGGAGCATATTTGAGAAACCCAATCTCAACCACCTGCGACATTTGAAGGGTTAAGGACTTATGCGTCAAATCAATTGAACAATGTCGTGGACAATTGTCACATTTGTTCGATGACAAAATGTCACGAAATAGGGCGACGTTGTCATTTGTATAGCATGGATGCAAAGTCATCCATGTGACAAGTTTTTTGGGTTCATGAATTACATATGCAGCAGGATGATTTGTTGTTGTTGCATGTGCAACAAGTTGGGCGTTGGTTCCAATACAAGGACGAATGGCATCATCCTTGTGGGGCCAAATCATGACTCAAAAAATTTCATAGATACAAATAAAGTGGATGACTACGAGTTGTGGTCCACATTCAAATGGTGAAAATATCGGGTATTTGGTGCGGTGTTGTCAACCATTGGACTCGCAAAAGCTATCCTCTCTTTCCTACGATATATTGCCCATGTGCGCTCGCACACGCGGTTGGGCCCATGCAAGTGTTTGTGGTGAAATAATTGGTAGAAATATGCACGAGAATCTCCAATCGCCACCCTTTTGCAACCGAATAAATTCTTCACTACTTCAAGCACTTTTGGCACAAGCGGGGCTCAAAACTTGTGGCCATGGCAAGCTCGTGGCCCTTGGGGAGGGGCCCATGTTTATGTGGCCTCCCTTTTAGCAGCATGTGGCTGGGACTCGATGCCCTTTTCTTGCCCAAATTCCCGGACGCGGGCGAGTAAGTTAAGGTGGACTTTGGCCTTTCTTCGTTGCCACAAGGTGTTTCCCAAAACTTTTGGTCCATATCTTTGGGCGAGAAGGAATCATCACGTAACGTAGATGGGTCTTAAATGGCTACTTTTTGCGTTTAGCCCACTTCCCCTAGGATATGAAACGCACAATTAGGGTGACTTTATACTAGAGCCCTACATTGGATGCCCAAACCCACCCATGCCCATGGGTTTTGGGTGGGCATGGGTTCGATATTATTGTTCATGGGTGGGCATTGTTTCCCTGCATCCTTGCATCCAACTCCAAATTGGAGTCAAACTTCTCGGATGCAGGGAATACGCTAACCAAGAAGCGCTACGGGCTGAAGCCAGCGACAGTGAACGACCTTTTATTTGTCCGATCCAACCAAGACTTGGTGTAGGCGGGTAATACACATTACACAATTTTTGAATACATTGGCGCAATTTTAATAGCATGGGTGGGCATAGGTCGTTGATGATGGTTATGGTCTGGGTATGGGTACAAATTCGAAGGAAAATGTCGGGCTCTACTTTATACACAACTCGAGGTCGGATTGAGCACCGCCCTGATTCTTAAGTACGAAGTTCTCAATTTTGGCCCAACTTTATCAACTTTTTATCAGGCCCAACCTTGTCACATGTAAAGTTATGAGGCTTGATTTTAGGTCCCAATGTTTTTGAAGGGGAAGATTAGTGAAGGGAATTAACCTTCCATGAATTGATGGTAGAGATGATCATTATCCAACAAATGAGCCCAATCTGGTCCATGTTGAGAGTCTAAGCCCTTGAAAGCCTTGTTCCGACTTTTTGCAAGTCGGCTTGAAGATTTGACGCCAAACTTTGCAACCTAGAACGCCACATAGGATGAGTAAATGTTCCAGCCCACATCTTAACTAGATACATAGGCCCCTCCCAAGTGTGTTCACTATTGAGTGTAGAGTAGTTATTGATATTTGAAGACGTAGTTCAATCTCTCTTTTAAACACGTGGCTTTATGATGTTTGGTCTTTGATCCACACCAAACCACATACCCAATCAAATCTAGGGGTCGAATTAAGAAAACGAGCGACTTAAGACCCACCTACCTACCTTATAAAGCCCCTGGACCGGATTTGATGAAACCGAGCGATCCTAGTGGCTGAAATTCTTCGAGTTCAAGCGGGTTGGCCCTCAATCCGGCTCCAAGTGTAAAGTGGAGCCTTAGGGCCACTTCACACACGAGACTGAGAGCCCATGACTAGTACACTCCAAGCACTCTCATTGGTGGAAAAGGTGGAGCCAATCCAAGTTCACTTCACACTACGCTTGAGGGACCAACGGAGCATGTGAATCCAAGATGGATGTAAAGTCTACATGGATTTCTACATGCCATCACATGGATCACGTTTCATGGTCACTTGGACTATTTTCAAGAACCACCTCTTGGAGGTAGGCCTAACACAAAACTAGGAGACCATGGCACTCCGAACGCTCACAACCATCGATTTATTCTATTTTATCATGCATGAGGACCCGTGTGAATAGAAATCCATTGAAATAGCATTTGGTTGAGGGCCCGGTCACATATGGCTTCACACTACACTCGAGGATCCGTGACCAGAGTACATGAGTTTGAAGGTGTGTTGGGATGGCCTTTGGACACTTTCTTTTGGGCTCTCACAACTCCCATGGTCATGGCTCTTGGCTCGTGTGTGGAAGTGGCACCTTAAAGTGATTGTCCATGTCAAACGGGAAGTGTGTTCTAGACCCCATAATAATCCTACTAGTGTAGTGGTACTAACTTAGTGCTAGTGCTAGTGGTAGGGGGGGGGGAGTAGTATAATAAAATAAGTGGCCATCCATGACTGGTGAGCGGAGATTGACACAAGCCTGGCTGCCAATAGGAGGCCTTAATTAGGTGCTGTGGGGGGTGGGGGGGGGGGCTGATATTTTTGAAGTGCTAGGAGGGGGGGGGACCAAGTGGGGGAGGTGGGGGGTGTCACGTGAAAGTGTTGCTTGGTGGCAGACCTTTTAGTGCATGGGCCAGGCTGAAACCCTGCAGCCAGCCTCTGCTTTTTGAGACGCCCCTTTATGCTCCCATTTCCAAGGTGTGTGTCACTGGTGGGCCTAGCTAGCTACCCTTTCCCTTCCCTTCTTCCCTCCTCATTAAACTACAGTACTGCGCACTTAATCCCAACCTAGATTTTGATATGGTGATGAGTCATACTAGTCGGTTGTGTGGGGCCCACCACCCTTACTTATATATATCTTCATTTCAACTTAAATGTAAAGTTGGATCTTGTAGAAAGAGAAAGGGGGGATCTACATCAAAAGCTCCGCAATGCAACACCATGTTTCTAGGAGAGGATAGTGTTATCAAAATCCTCGGTGTGATCCTCGCATCCTTTTTGGTTACTATTTTTGTTTGTAGGTTGACAGGGGGAAAAGGCTTCGGAAAATGTAGGCGGCAGAACTCCCAAATGCCAGTTATATATGCCAAGGAGGATGAAACCTTTCGCTGGTAATAAGGGCCGCTTCACACTATGGCCGTTGAAGTCGAGAGGCCGTGGGATCGAGTGGCTAAACTTTGTTGAGAGTCCAAAGAAATGGGCTGAAAATAGCCAATAAAATATAGTAATTGGAGCCTTCGGCCGGGCATAGTGTGAAGCTCCAAAGGCCAAGCCCAAAGTCCAAACCTTTGGCCATGAACTCCCACAACCTCTCAACTTGGACGGCCATAGTGTGAAGCCTCCAAAGGCCAAACCCAAAGGAGCATTCCTTGTCCAAGACAACTCCTCCAATCTAACGGCCGAGATCTTGTCAACGATTGATTTTTTTATGAAAAAAAATCGACGTCCTCTCGACCATAGTTTGGGTTTCCATTCCTGTCCAACCCAAACTTCCTTTGAGAGTCCGTCGCCTTCTTCAAAAGTAATCATTTTAAATTGCGATGGCCTTTGGACTTTGGCCTTAGAGTGAAGGGTCGAGAGGCCGAACTCTTGGTTTCTTGCAATATGATTGGTGGAAATTGACAGCCTCTCAACCTTTGGCCATAGTGTGAAGCACCCCTAAGGTGGATGGGTCTTGATGAACAATTGCTTCTTTCCCAACTAGACCCCTGCTCCTTGAGATGCGAAACACGCGATGAAGGGAGTAACAAGATGGTCACCAAATCCAAATCGAGGCCGTGGCCACTTCCGAAGTAAATTTCGGAGCTCACATGAATATCTTGCTCAACGTCAAAGAGAAGATATCTCTTGCTCATTGAGCGGTCATATAGGTCCCCACCCCACACCCAATTATGTTGACAGTTGAGCCTAGAATGGTTCTTGTATTATGAGCACATAAGGTAGACAATACTAATTCCGCCCCCTATAATACGTACTTCAAATCACTTTATGCTTATTGAGCCTAACGCCGTCGTATGCTAACCACTTGGGCTTGAGGGTTGACATTAAGAATGGTGAGTGCCGAGGAAAATCTCACAATGGATGCATCATGCTCTAGAAAGAGTCGATGGAGATTAAGAAAGGTAAAGACTTCGAGAGACACGAGTTAGATGCATTGTAGTAAGTGTTGTGGGCCCTTGCAGATGGATTAAGTCTCATGACACCTAGTTCATGGGGTTTGTAGGACGGACAAAATAAGGGTATAAGATGTCAGCTATGGGGTAGAATGGGAATGGAAAAGGCTACGAAGGAATGGAATAAATATTATATTATACTTTCTTTGCAACTATCCGGTGGCCTAGTCAAGCACGCCCTACATGACAACATTGAGAAGCTAATGCATGTTGTGAAAAAACTTGCATACACTATTTGCCTTGGTTGTAAGGAGTTGTAGAGAGTAATTGGCATCCAATTCTATTATGGGGGCTTCAAGCTAGGCCAAAATTGTTGTCAACATTATTTACCCTCAACCCTAAAGGGAACTAGAATCCCTCCCTGGCAGTCGGGCGCCCACAAATTGATTGAAGTTGAACCTCCGATAAGCTCTCACAATTCTTGATAGTAGGCAAAGCCTTCTCATTACTAAGGGCATGTTTACAAGAAAGTCATTAGGTCGTGGCTCTTGAGAATCCTTGAATTCTCATTGGTTGGGAGTGTCACGTGGTCCCACTTTTAGATTCACACGAAGGTAGTTTTGGACCACAACCCATAACATTTCTAGTGAATGAAAAATCTACATGAAATTTCACATGGCAAGTATGGATAATGTTAGCCAAGATTGTAAGGAGTCTTTTTGGGACAACTCTCAAAGGCATGCCCTAAGGTATGCCATATTGCATGTTTGATTCAAATGATAAGCCTCTTGAAAGAAGGGCTCCAAAAAGTTCAAACTCTTCTATATATCTTGCCTTATTTTCCAATGAGGTAATAAGCACCCCCGCCCCTTCTTTCTTACATATAAATTCAACAATTCCGAAACGGTCATCATAATCATTGGAGCGATGAAGCCACATGTGGATGATATTACATATATTCATCCAATTATGGACACATTCATCAATAATTTCCAATATCATCCAACTGTCATGATTATTGGGGATGTCTCCGGCGATTTCATCCATGATAAAAACAACTTTACGTGTATTTTAAGATTTATCCATCTGACCTTTTTCCTCTTCAACGTACGGCTGGTAACAAGTAACTTGACTCTTGTACCCCTCGGTGAAGGAAGGGAGCGTGTAACTTCATAGTTCAGGCAAAGGTTGCTCTAGAGACTAAATGCACTACATATTGTATTTAGTGTCACTTACTATTTGGAGTTACGCAATGCTATGAGATACACTATATATATCTCATTTTTAAACAGCAAAGGTCAAACTGGTTGTTTGGACATTACAGAACATTAACATCTATACTATGGTGAAAATTTACATTGATAATAAAATATATATAGCATTATGTGGCTCCAAATAGTAAGTGACATTAAATACAACATTTAGTGTACTCCATGTGGCGTGCATGACTCAAGTCCCGATCACACCAAACTTGCCGTCTGGTTCTAGCCGTGAAATTGCTTGGGATTATGTTGAGAAATAGATGTCAGTCTACCACTTTTCACACTATTACAGCTGAAGATGCCGACGCATGATGCCAGTAGTGGCCGGTGTGATCAGCCCCTCAGTGTCCGGGTGGATTTTGGGCATAATCAGTCAAAATCCTAGTGTTTTCAAGTCCAACTGGTTACATGTTGTGATTGTTCGGTTTTTCTTTATTAACTCAAGGCATGTACATTTCATATATTTTTCCAAAATGAGGGGTAATTATCCTGAAGTCTCGATGTACTTCAATCTCTTACTTCTCGAACCGACCGGCTCATCTGTAACTACCAGTCGGTTCATTGTGCACGGCTCCTGTGGCTACCAAAAAGCATCCTGATGCCTTACTATAAAAATTATATATATATATAAAGACAACTCAGTAATTAAGTATGACTCCAATCAGTGATCGGGGAGATTTTTGGGCATAATCGGTTGAGATCCTAGTGTTTGCAAGTCCAACTGGTTACGTGTTGACATCCTCCGGTTTTCCTTTATTAAATTGGGGTATATTTTATAAATTCCTTTAAAATGATCGGTAATTTTCCTGCAGTCTTGAACTTCAACCGGTTATTTCTCAAACTCTACCGGTTCATTTGTAACTAATTGCCGGTTCTCCCCGATCATAGACTCCAATGATGGCCAAGGATTCGTGGCACTCACTTGAAATCATCCATGAGGATGAAAAAATGCAGGAATCATCTAACTGACTATTTTTAGGCAATTTGATTCCGGAAATAGAGTCAAAAGCCCCAAATTAGTCTAGTGATGTCACATTCGAATGAATCGGCCCTCAACCCCACAGGGGGGCTATTTTTATTGGAGCCACTTCATCCATGATATCTAGGATGGATGATTTTAAGTGAGTGCCACGAATCCCCAGCCTCCAATGATGTAGTTGTACAGTATTATGGAATACTTGTTTGTTTGTTTAGTTGTGGAAGATTGTGATTGAACTGCTGCCGAAGCCAACAGCTGAAGCATGGGATAAATTAAGGGACGCCACTGTGATAGCTGCACTGTGCACTTACGGAACCAGGAAAGGAAGTGTTTCCCTCGGTCCTTATTAATACAAAAACAAAACAGACAGGAAGAAAGAAAGAGGACGAAGCATCAAGTGCCCGGGCAGATTTTTGGGCATAGCATAATCGGTGAAGATCCTATGGTTTCCGAGTCGAACTGGTCACATGTTGTGACAATCTTTTGGTTTTTCCTGTACTAATGTGAGGCATATTCCATAGGTTCTTCCTAGAATGATCAATGGGTTTTCCGAAGTTTTGAAAGTTCAACTAGTTAGCGTTGCGGCCATGTTCCAAGGTTTTGCCCAAACGTGAGGGGCTAGGAATGTCCTTTGTAAGAGGATCAATTTATATATTGGATGGAATTGGAAACGGCAACATAGATAGGTAGGCTTGCTCTTTGTTGAGGGCCTTCGTGATGGCATGGGGGTGGTCCTTGGTTTGGTGGGTGCGGTGGGTTGTCCATGGTGGGGGTCTGTTGGTGTTACTTTTTACGTGACGGTTTTTCACTTCCAAAGGGTCCCACCTCCCCTCAGTGAGGGCGCGTTTTCTTTCTTGGGTTTTAATGCATTTGGCGTTGACTTTGTTGGCCTTCTATCTCAAAAGAAAGAAAAAAGGAAAAAAAAGGTTCAACTAGTTATTTCTCAAACTCAACTAGTGCATCTCTAACCACTAGAAGAAAACGTGTCCATTTCAACTCTAGGCCATCGCGACTCGCACCAAGAAAATGCATAAACAATTCAATTGGTAGGCAACCGGAAGGTACCCGTGGTGTACCCATGGAAGGTGCCCCCCGATTCCCAACCGAATTGATTTGTTTATGCATTTTCTTGGTGGGAGTCGCGATGGCCTAGTCACAAGGAGGGTTGGAATGGACAAGTTTTCTTCTAGTGAACTCCGGTTACATGTTGTCATCGTCTTTCGGTTGTTCTTTAATAATTTTAGACATATTACATAGATTGCTCTAGAACAATGTGTACTTTTCATAAAGTCGCGAACTTCAACTACAGTAGTAGTGGTTTCTCAAACTCGACCGGCTCATCTGTAACTAACTAGCGGCCGGTTTTTCCCGTTCACTAGGACTCAGTTGAGCTGGAGAAAGAGAGAGAGAGAGAGAGAGAGAGAAGGGGGGGAAGCCCACGTGCTGCCCACGTGGGGCAAGCCCTTTTGGGGTGTCCCAATTGGAGAGAGAGAGGAGAGAGGAGAGAGGAGAGAGAGGGCATTCGGTCCCGGGAGTCCCGAGCTTCCCTCCCTCCCTCCGGCCGTGCTGGCTGCCCTTTGTCATCGGCCCACCTCATAATTGCCTTTTCGTCACCTGCCCAACCACTGCTGCTACTTGTGCGGCTGAGTCCGGCCGCCCGCCCGCAGGATCATGCGTTTCTTCCCCGTCTTTTTAAAGGACGTCGTGTTTTTAACCCATGCGTTTCACGTAGGATAATTATCTCACGTTAGACTTCTTTGTAACGTAAAGCACATGAAACCTTCATCTTATGCAAATTAACACAAAGGCACCTTACGTTTTCTTACTGCTTAAGTCGTCATACACATAGAGTGGTGCCGGACTGTTTGAAAACCGGTTTTCTAGCTTGTTCTACTGGGATGGGTGGGCCAAGCTAGCCTTGTAATAGTTGATCTAGGATTTAGGACAATTGGTGACATGTGCGTACCCTATTTTAGATCCTAAAATTCTCTCAAAGTTTCAGAGGTGGGACGAGGAGGCCTCAAAAGTCCCACCGAACTTTCAAAATGGGTTTCGATACACGATAAGTAACGAGCTCTTAATAGAAAGTTTTCTTAAAGAAGGATCAAACCCAACATTTCATCCCTCTTTGAAGGAATTTATGGATAACTCGATTCTTTTAAAAATGTTCAAAAATCCAAAACCGTGAAAAACTATGGGGGTGTTGTGTTAATGACCATGACGTTACCGAGGCACTAGCCCCCGAACTCTTTTCTACATTGGTGCAAACTTATAGGGTTTATGGAGCCCTTCGTTGGGGTTGGTGACTAAGGTGGAGGGTGCTAAAACCAACACCCCGCCCAAAAGCAACACCTATAAACGCCTTCCAATCACCAACACTCTACTACCTTGAATTGTTCCTCGTGGAAAAGGAGTGTCTGGGCTTATAGAGTGACGGGTTTAGGTGTCGTCAGTGGTACCACCACGTACCGGCCTCCACTAACTCCATATATAGATAATGGGCTCCACTCTATCTCGGGTCGGTTCAAGTTGGGTTTAGGGTGGCTTGTCAATGCCTATTCTAGCCATTCTATTCATACGTGGGGCGGGGGGGGGGGGCAATTCAAGCCCCACAAAGCCAAGGAGGTAGGCCCGCTAAGCCAAGGGGCAAGAACTCCAACCTTGCTATAGTAGTTAGGACGTGCGAATGGATTTAAGAGGAGACTCGCGAATAATGGAAGCTTACTACACTAAATATGATATTTAGGTGCACTTACTATTCAAAGTTACACACTATTGCTTCTTTTGTATTGATGTAATTTTTTGCCAAGTGGGGTGGGGGGACAATTCAAGCCCACAAAGCCAAGGAGGTAGGTCCACTAGGCCAAGAACTCTAACCTTGCTATAGTAGTTAGGACGTGCGAATGGATTTAAGAGGAGGCTCACAAATAATGGAAGCTTACTACACTAAATATGATATTTAGGTGCACTTACTATTCAGAGTTACACACTACTATTTTATTTTATTTTATTGATGTAATTTTTTACCAAATGAAGTTGTTAACATTCTATAATGTCCAAACAACCAATTTGACATTTGTTGGTAAAATATGAGATATATAGTAAATAGATATAGCACTGCGTAACTCCAAATAGCAAGTGACACTAAATATCACTTCTAGTGTAGTTCACGGGCCCCAGTGTGGATGCGCTGGGATGAGTACGGTCATGGACCATTTTATCCTGATGAAAACTTAATTACTTAGGGTCACCTTTTTTTGAGACAGAAGGCCAACAGGCCAACGCCAAAGCACATGAGGCAGTTGACCACCTAGCAAGTTTTCCGTTAGGTAGAGAGGACATTTCACAACCGGGATTCGAACCGCCAACCTCTTCCTTGAGATTTGGGTATCCCTCCACCATCATCCGGTAGTTTAGGGTCGTCTCGGACCATACTTAGGGTCACTTTACATCATGTTATGTTGAGTCCATGACTAACTGGACGATCATGGATTTCTTCAACATTTTATGGGCATGTTCCTAACCTATTTGCTAACCTATGTTGATTTTCTTGCACTAAAAATGAACCACCTAGGGCCACTTTACATTGTGGCTAAGGGTTGTGACCATGGAATTGTAAAGGCCCTTGGAACTTATGAAAAGGCCATACCATGACATTTTTAAATGGTGCTCACAAGCCTTTAAATGTAGTGGAAAGTTATCGACGATCGGGTTAGCAACGTAATACTATATTACTACCGTTCTATTCATGCCAGTCCTTCTACTTAAGAAATTTGAATGATTCAAGGGTTGTCAAATTTTGAAATGTTATGGTCTCTCAATTTTTTGTTTGACCGGGCCTCTTGAAGAGTGCGAGAACAAAAGGCTTTTAGTGGACTATGATAGACTCGAGTGGCATAAAGCCCTAGACGATTGATTTCAAAATCTACACGAGGCACAACAACATGTGTTAGAGGCCCTTGATGCCAGGGGCGTTGCCAGGCCTAGGCCTGGGTAGGCCGGGCCTACCCTGGGCCCGAAGGTCCACCTGAAAGCCTCCGTCATATCTTGAAAAAATATGCACTATATAAAATTTGATTTCCCGACCGGGCCTACCCTGGAAATCAAGGTTGGCGACGCCCCTGCTTGATGCCACTTGGTGTGTCACGAAGTTAATTGCTTAGAGCACCTACACGTGCATGCCAATGTGAATGCGAAGTTGGAAGGGTACTTTGTGGACAAGTGAGGGTATGGTAGCATGATCACCACACGACCCCATTATTGTACAGCAAATGGCGGGGGATATAAAGAAAATCTATTTCATGATGTCATTACCATAACGAATATTCTACCAAAATTTGAATCTATGACGTAGAATTGGATATAGCTAATTATGAAAACATTAAGAGCAACATTTAATATAAGACAAAGAGTGTGTCATGAAGATCTTGGGTAAAAGCATCTCCATTGTTGCCACTACATCTTCTTGCAACACTAATTGTGAGAGAATGGAGGCATATTGATCAACACCACCTCCCACCACATCTACTTCTAGACCAAACAACGTAGATTTAAAGGCACCAAAAGGAAGAGGGGACTCTATTTTGTTCAAACAATCTAGTGGTTCTTCTACCTTGGTCAAACCGCTTTCAATTCTAGAAAGAGCTTACCTTTGTAACATTTCATGCTTTATATAACCTTTACATGATTACCCTCTTGATTTAGCACATGCCCATAATTCTCTTAAACATTTCAGGATTATAATACTTCATATAGAGTGACAATTGGATTGGAGCATTGATATCTCCACCACCCTAGTTCTAAGGCCTCTCCGTGCAGTTTTAAAACCCCTCCCCCATCACTTTAGGGAGATGTGGTGGCATCATTGGAGATACCCTATGCATTGCGATATTCACTTTTATAGAGATGCGTCCTCCACTATCCTCCCCATTAATTGTATGGTAAAAATGAAGATTATAAAAACCCTTCAACCCTCCAAATTAAGTACCGTAGTACCATAGCAGGTTCGTCCTAAAATAATTCTAAAAATAAAAAACGTAAAAATTAGAAAATTCTGAAGACAAAAAAACGAAAATAGAATAAATTAGTTTTTGAAATATTTTGCTATTTCTAAGCTATTTAGAGTCATTTTTACTTATTTTTTTGCTAAAAAACGAAAATTGAGAAATTCAGTTTTTGAGAGGCGAACCTTATTTTTTCAGAAAAATTAAATATTCGTTCGCCAGGTGGCGAACCTGCTATGGTGTTACGGTATGAAGGGATTAATGTGATGCTTTAGAGAGTTATAAACCCAAGTGGTGAGCCGGAGTGGAGAAGCCCTTATTAAAGCAAGTTAGTGGTAAGGTATGTGAAACTTGGATAGAGGCCCAACTTTGGGAATTGTTAATCGATCTATAGCCGTGGGGTCCCAATCTTAGGGCTTTTACCTTCGGTGATTGCACCATTTCCTCTTAGCATTTGACTTGTTCAGTTTGTTCCAATTTATTAAATCAAACGATGCCCACATTGCATGGATACTTTCACCAAGCTAGAGGAACAAGGCCACTTTATGGACAAGCGTGAACACGAGAATAGAAGATGGGGGATTCATGTTCACATGTGGTGATGACGGGAGCCAAACATGGCAAATAGGTAAATAAAGAAAAATGGTAATGAGACCTTGCTTTTAACCATTCAATTTACAAAATGGTGATGTATTTTATCCCTTCAAACATAAATTCAATACTTAGCACATAAGTGTTTTAAAAGTTTTGAAGACTTAGGCCCACTTTACACACAGCCCAAAGCCAACCCGAGCACCAGCCGGATTCTCAAGAATTAAGCTTCAGGGGCTGATCGCACCAACCACGTCTAGCATCACACGTCAACATCTTCGGCTGTAATAGTGTGAAAAGTGGTGGGCCAACATCTATTTCTCAACATAATCCCCAACAACTTCACAGTTGGAACCTGACAGAAAGTTTGGTGTGATCGGGGCATCAAACCAAGCCAACTTTATCAACTTTTCCAGATCAAACCTTGTCACATGTAAAGTGATGAGGCCCAATTTCAAGTCCCAATGTTCTTGATGGGAAAGTTTAATGAAAGGAATCAATCTTTCATGGACTGGCGGTAGAGATATCCATTATCCAACGGATGAGCCCAATCCAACCCATCTTAAGAGTTCTGGTCAAGGAAAACCTCATCACAATTTTATCAAGCCAATCCAAAGGTTTGGAACCAAATTTTTACCACCAATATTACCACATCGGATGAGTAAATGTTTGGGCCCAACCCTAGCATACAACCCTTGGGCCGGATTTGATGAAACCAAGCAATCCTATTGGTTGAAATTATTTGAGTACGAGCCAGCCCTCAATACATCCCTGAGTGTAAAGTGGGCCTTATTATCCACGTGTATATGTGATAGGCCATTTTCATGAGTTTTTATGCCCAAATTCACATTGTGAAAATGTGTGGTTATTGTTTCATGGTTTGTTCCAATTGGTGGTGGGTAGGGAGTGGGGAAAACACCCCATGTAGGTTAGCTTAGTAATTGTGGCACATGATTTGTTTGTGGAAATGGAAGAAAATCATGTGAACACACATGATGGAGCACCAATCTTCAAGATGACAACTTCCCCTTCACATTGTATTATATATCACCCATTCGTGTGGCATAACATTATTCAGATCCATAACAATGTTCTATGGGACTGACAATATTCCTCACATTTAGCCTGAATGATGGAATATTCTATAAAATATTGTCAATCCCACAAAACATTGTTATGAATCTGAATAATGTCATGGGGTTGACAATTAGTTTTGTTTATCATGCCAAGTGGACCGGGTCAATGAATGGGTCAATGAATGGGGAGAACCGACCGTTAGTTACAAATGAACCGGTTGAGTATGAGAAATAACCGGTTGAAGTTCAAGACTTCGGGAAAATTACCCATCATTTTAGAGGAATCTAGAGAATATACCTCACATTAATAAGAAACCCCGAAAAATGTCAACGTGTAACGGGTTGGACTTGGAAACATTAGGATCTCAACCGCTTATGTCCAAAAATTTCCCCAGACATTGGAATGGGTTATTCAAAGTCAATGCAAATTACCTGGTTAAATAATTAAGGAATAAGCTATATTTTCTTCATTAATCATAATCTAAATATGAGACTAAATATTGTTAAATTGTTTGTTTTGGAAACACTTTGTTAATCTATTAAATTTACACTATTAAATTTTACAATAAAAGTCAACATTCACATGTAATGTGGGCCACAAGATAACATACTTTCGTAACTACATCTATAACCGGGGGTCTAAGTACAATTCTCATCGTCCAAACAAGGTGAACTACTACATTCCCCACCCTAACACGAGATTCGCTAAGGCATGCATTGAAGAGTCCCTCACTCACAATAATAATGTGATGTCTCACACAACCAACATGTTGGAGTCAAAGTGTTTGGAATACTAGTGGCACAATTTTAGATTTCCTTATTCATCGAAGAAAGAGTGCCAGGCGTTGCAAGCCAACACATGGCATCAATGCAAGGCCAAAGTGGGGGAGAATAAACATGGTACACTTGCACCAACGTACAAAGGTTTGAAGAAGGCATTTCGTTCCAACAACCACACATCTACAGATATTTGGTTTTACACATATGACATCACCATCATCATATTTGATTGGCCAAATGTTCCGACTGTATGGCCGGTGAAGTTTGCAACAAACCTTACATGGGAGGAGGTCTTTACATTGGAAAATGTTGGTTTTCAATTGCAACGGCTGGAGACCGTGTCCTCATGTCGTTGTTTGGGTACAAATACCCAACCTGCCTATCCCTCGATTGCAGTTTCTTGTTTTGCCAAACCCGAATGCTCACACCACCACATGGTTTCCAAGGCAATTTGTTGTAACATGGCGGTGCCGTTGGTGGAGCACATAAATAAATGGGAAAGTGCATTACATATGGATGGTTATTATGTGGTGAGAGTGATTACCATCCCATACCCTGGATTCGAATGCATCATAAGCATAGTCTCCAAGGAGGACAGGGCTCACCTTGTGTCCATTGCAATTAATTCACAATGCACTTGCCATGGTTTTGCAAAAATGTCATCAATGACATCGGGGAAGAAGGGTCAGTGGTGTCCTACAAACATTTGTACTACATCCTCGAGTAATTCTACAAGGTTGACTACGCCACTGGCAAATTCATTCATGCACCCACACCCAACTACAATGAGGTGATGCGTCTTCTCGAGCTCGTAGATGTGGTAGAGCAAGCTTAAAGCAAAGTTAGCAACGGGCATGGCCACATAGATTTAAGATATAGAAATGTATATGTTTGCATCTAGGAAATGCAGTACACCCTGATGCTGCAACTATTTGGTTGTTCGTCACAATAAGGCACTTTACATTTCAATTGCATGTATGTCATTTCAATAAAGTGCCCAAAACTGTGGACCACCATGCACCCTACGATCCATGATAATAGGGTCCGATACAATATGTAATATATCTCAAATATATTATATCCAACATTGATAGTCCAATTCATTTTCAATTCTCATTAAAAATAGCCTATTAGGGGACATTTTGTTCCTTGTTGCTCACATGTCACCGCTAGCTTCCCTCTTATGTTGTTATCATGGGGCAAGGCATGGAAACTTCGTGATAGAAAGTCAACTTTTAATAGCCCGGTACCACTCTTTACCTACTATAATTCAAACATCAAGAAAACTTGGGTGAGTTTATGTTGATTCTCATAAACTCGCAGTTTGGGACTTAACCCATGCTTTCATTGGCTTTACTTTACGAATAACTCTAGTGTACTCCTTAATAACATTAGGGGCTAAGGGCCACTTCATACACAAGCCAAGGCTTGTGCCCATGCAATTGTGAGGGCCCTTTATTTTCATCCAAAGGGCGTGGCATGCGTTGCCATTTATTTACAATTATTTAACTAAGCATGGGCTTGCCATAATTTGCGTCAAAACTGCCTCTTGGAGGTGAGCATGACACAAATTCCAGTAGACCGTGAAACATTATCCATAGGCTGCCATGTAGAAATCCATGTAGAATTTTCATCCATGGTAATTTCTTTGGACCCTTAACCTTCTAGTGTGAAGTGAAATTGGACGGTCTCGGCCTTTTCAACCAATGAGAGATCTTAAAATGCAATGGCAATGTAATTAGTCTCGTGTATGAAGTGGCCCTATAAAGATTGTGAAACAGGGTTGAAATTCCCAGGGGCCTGACCAGGAACTCATGGGCTGCTTTCAAGCCCGAGATTAAAATTACCTATTGAATGGATGGTTTCCCAAATGATTCTCAAAATCCGAATGATTTGTGTCATCTATCACAAAGTTTCCATGCCCTGCCCAATGATAACTTAGCTGCCCGCAACCCCAAAACCTACCGATGGGGTAGTACACTAAATATACCAATTAGTGAGGGTGGCACTAATTCAAGTCACATGCACAATCAAGCCAAATCTCAAAGGTTAGCGAGGGCTGAAGTTGTTATTGAGTGACCCTAATTTCATGACTACAATAAATTCTATACTCATTTACCATAGATTTCAAGAAAATTAGTTTATGCTTGTGATTAGTGCACGCCACATGCTTGTCATTGAATAGTGCCAAGTGCCGGTAGCTTAGTGAATAATGCCAAGTGCCAATACTTTCATGCTAAGTGTTGATACTTTCATGCCGATGCTTTGAGTGAGTAGTGTCAAGTGTTGAGATGAACAATGCTTCCCAGTCTTAGATCTAAGGTCTTTTGGTGGCACTAATTCATAGCGTAAAGGAATTTAGTATTACCTTCACTAATTTCCCACGCTCGCTAATTGGTACATACAGTATGTTCAATAATGTTATGAAGTGTATGCCTATATTACACAATGGTCTACAAGTTGATTACAATGTACACAAGTGACGCTTGCCATTAGTATGCTCAATAACATCTTGCCCTTGCATACTAAAATTCAAAACTATCATCTCAAGTATCCCAATGTGCTACGCTAAACGCCATATTGTAGATAAGTTTGCACTTTAAGAAGTTTCTTATGTTGACGAATAGTATCATATCAGACGTGACACTTTGAGACCTCTAGGCATCTAGTTTAGGCCCTTCGTAAATAGTGTATGTGACACTAAATACCGTAAACAATGTAGTACACTTAAAAATATTTTTACCTCGACCTCATGACTTAAAAAAACTAAGGGCATGCTTACACAAAAGCATTAGGTCATGGCTTTTGAGAATCCTTGGTTGAGACTGTCATGGGCCCCCACTTTAGGTTTGCACGAGTTTAGGCTAGGACCGCAATCCACAACATCTTCAATGGATGAAAAATCTACATAGAATCCCACATGGCAAGTATCGATTGTGTTGGTTGGGATTGTAGGGATTTTTTTCGGGACGGCTCTTGAAGGTAGGCCTAACAAAATTTGCAACATGAATTTGGGTTTAACCTAAGGGCTTGTGCCCTCCAAATAACTTTGGGCTATGATATAGTCCATGTACTTCTTTGTGGTCTCACCCAAAAGCAAGGTACCATGGTCAACCCACTTTAATTATCTTGGGATCACTACACTAAACATGGTCATTAGCGCAACTAACTCAAATTCTCTAATGTTTCTAAAACTTAACTTTTATTTTATTATGATAGTTACTGTGCTATTGGACCAAAATTGCTAGAGAAAATAAATTATTGCATTATATAACTAAAAAACAGCCTCACATGGCTACACATCTTTGCATAGATGAAATTATCGTATACAAGTGTACCTCACATCCATCCAACATTAAAATAAATAAATAAATAACTAAAAAAACTTATAGGTTTGTTGATGATTCGTCTCAAATGAGCTAGAGTAGACTGATTCATAGTGTCAAATCAACTAAAAAAACGTAACCTTCGGGCTGCATATTATTTTAGGGTTTTTATGTTAGAAGAATGAGAGGTACGCTTGTATGTGACAAATCTCTCTTTTCCATGTCTCTCAACGCAAGAAGTCACTTTATTCAATTGGTCACACTATTGACTTTGTTTGGTGTAGGCAACCACTTAGAGAGGATGTGACAAATCATGAAGACCGCTCTAATTAAGATAGCACATTAAATCTGCATGCCACACTATATTAGGTATCTAGTGTATCCTCTCGCACATCTTACAAGTTGGCATGCAAGTCACTCCATGTGACAAAATATATAGTTCAATCATGTTTACTATTACATTTTAGACAATTTTTTAATTTTGCTCAATTTTATGTTTGCCAATTTTCTTCCTTCTATTTTTTTAATATTTTGCATGTTTTACTACTTCTTGATGATAAAATGATGTATTCTAAATTTTAATACTTTATTTAAGTTACTTCAAGAAAAAAGTGTACTCAACACTACACTATAATCTTTAGTGTGAGCTTACATATTGCTTTTGGAAAGGATTGAATGGGGCATCTTCATTCAAGTTCAAAGTTTAAGATAAGGAGTAACCTTGGACTTAACCTTAGGTTACAACAAGTTAAGTCCAAGTCCACAAATACAACATGTTGAATCCTACATAACATTATTCAAATCCATAACAATGTTATGTGGGACTAATAGTATTCCATGGAATATTCCATCATTCATGCTGAATGTGAGGAATATTCTGCAAAATATTGTCGGTCCCACAGAACATTGTTATGGATCTGAATAATGTTATGTACCATAATAAGATCCTATGATAGGATTGTATAAAAGGATCCTATGATAGATTATGCATAGTCGATTATGATAATATTAAAGAATAATTTTTAATTGTATTTTCAATATCCAAATTTCATTTATATTGACTTGGCATCAAACAACAAACATTGATGTTTTCCATCATATCTGAACAACGTAACATTCAAGTAATCATTATAAACTCACCTATCTCCCACCAAATTTAGGTATATGAAAAGTGTATCGACATATACGCCCATAGAATGAAAGCAATCAAAAAGTCCACATTTTGAAAATATGTCTAGATTTACTTAAGTACGAGTTACCTATTCTTCATGTATTTCCACAGCTCAATGAACGGGTGTCTTTGCCTTTCTTGTGGTAGATAATTCTCTCTCTCTCGGGTTGCCTTGTGATGGGTTTGCATAATGGTCAAGTATCTTCTAAGCCTACCGATGTATATATAGATGAATGTTGGGCTTATCATCACCATCTTCGTAACCCTCCTTATCTTCTTCTTCTTCTTCTTCAACTATGGGAGACAAGGAGCATATACCTAGTGGGAGAAACAAGGATGCCTAAGGGGAATCCGGGGCCAAATATCTGGGCTTGTGGCTACATTATTGCCACATGGCAATGTCACAAAGTTATCGCCTCCATACAAATGTGTGCTTAAGATAACACATACTTCCCAATTTAAAAACACACATATACTTCTTGACCCTTACAAGACCAAGGGGCTCAATTTACAACACATACCCACAATTAAGTTACTACGAGTTTCGCTAGGGTTTTGAAGTCACGCATGTTTTCCCATTTACCGGTTTTCATTTCATATGACATAGTATCATGTGACAATGAGAAAATAAGAATGGTCACACGTGACATCACAATCCAAATAGTATACATGGATTTGCGTGTATTTGTATCCTTGGTTTATATTTGAATCAAGGCATTCATCCAATTCAGGAATATATACATGAAGAGTGAGTTAATTATAGATAGGTTCATTCTTTTTTTTAAAGCAAACAACAAAACATGTAGTTCAAATGCATGTTTTTGTGCATCGAGAAGTCCATACTAGACCTTGTAGATGCTCAAGGATTAAGAAAGGAGAGGAAGGGAGGGGATGTTGGGGACCTGGTTGAATCATCCCATTGAAGCGTAAATGAAGGTAAATCCGGCCCAGTCCATGTAGTGACCCTGTTGCAATACTTGTAGTAGGTAAAATTGAGCCATGAAATTGGTGTAAGGTAGAAATACAATAAACCGTGAAAATAAGGTGATTCGCATTGAAGACATGGTCTTAAAATCATGAGATAATTTTCCAAGATATAAGAGAAGGATTGAAGAAGAATGCAAGTTGTTTCATATTTTATTCCCTGTAAAAAAAATTCTACAATTTTTCAAAGTGGAAAGTTTGTCAAACCCCCTACTCGTTCACTAGATTATCCTTAAACCTAACATGGTAATGCTCATTGCCACACAAAACATCACCTAAACCGGTTAACTCATGAGTACATTAAACTGTGATTGATGATAGTCAAATGTGATTAAATTTGGTTAAACTGATTGTACACACATATCAAGCTACCAACCTCGCAATTACCGGTTTCATAAATGACACTTCACTATTCTGACGGAAGTCTACTGCACGGGTAGAGAGTAGTTCACGGTTTATGGTATTTCTACCTTAGTTGCATCACTGTTTGAAAATTTAGGATTTGCCACAACCATGTTTGGGGTCCGGTGAAACCCCTACCCCCTACATGTTTATGATCGATTCATCCCAACTTAAACTCAATAGAGACCTTCATGGTCTATGGTACTAAATCCGAAATCCAACTGCTCAAAATATAAATGTTTGAACTACGACTCGAAGAAATTCGGCGTTCTCTCCTTCAACAAAACTTTGGCCACTGTTTTACGATATCGTCAAAGACTAGTCTTGGCTCTTGGAATGGAAGATATTTTCAATGCGGCTAGTGGATGCACTAGACTGTCCAACTTTAGGGATAGAGCAACTTATCATCCACTTGACCTTGTCTATGAATTATAGAGCAACGGGTACTTTTGAAGCTCAACTACGTCATTGATTAAACCCTTCAAGGATATATGTGAATAGATACATGTGATAAGTAGTTGAGTCCATGTCATTAATACGATGTCAAATCTTGATATAATTCAATTTTATATACATGCATGCTCCGGTTAGAATAATGTATGTGATAAACGAGCTAACACAAATACTCTTTTTAATTACAAACCTTGTTATATGCCACTCAAACATAAGTGCCCAATATGGTCCGAGATGACCCTAAACTACTGGATGATGGTGGAGAGATACCCAAATCTCAAAGGAAGAGGTTGGCAATTCGATTCCCGGCTGTGAAATCTCCTCTCTACTTGATAGAAACTTGTCAAGTGGTCAACTGCCTCCTGTGCTTTGCCGCTGGCCTATCATCCTTTTGTCTCAAAAAAAACCCAATAAGAAGTTAGACCACATAAGGTCTGCATACCGTATCATATTTGACCAACATAATAGTTATATCCTTTGGGCTATCATCAAACGGTTGTTATTCTATGAGTTTCAAGTCTCCTTTCCAAACCGTAAATGGGAAGCGGGGGGGGGGGGCAAGGAGTGACTTCTAAAGAGAAGTTGTGAGGCATCATCAAGGATCACATTCATCGTAATTGCACTTACTCCCGACACTTTGACCAAGAGTGGTCCAATTTAACCCCTAGAAATTGCGAGGTCCAATTGTGGCTCCTTTCTTTTGTTGTTGGTCAATGATGACCATATTGCAAGAAGCCACAAAGGCAACGTTAGGGGCACAAGCGGTCGAAATATCCATGCAACTTTTGGAAAGATAGAGATTGAATAAAAGTCTACCATTGTGGCCACGTGAAGGCAACAAACATACATGTTATTCTTTACGAGAATATATCGAATACGTGGCTTCTATCTTGGGGCTTTCTTCGTGACATATATAGGAGCTACGCCACTTCAACTATACGGATAACCTCCCTAGACAATCACATAGTGGTGTCACAACGGACGCAATCTCCCATAAAGTTTTCCCTTTGATGGGAAGGGAGTGGTCCGATTGGTCGGACAAGAAGCCTCCATGCCATGTGCTTGCATTACACAAACTTCCTCATTGGGTCACCGGAGACATGGTTACCTAGAATTTCGAGACCACCGTATATATTATGTACCCAAATGGTTCAACGTTGCAGTACACTCTAAACTCCGTAGTATCACACCTGTGGCAACCAAAGTGCACGTGATATTACGGAGTTTTGCAGTGTTGACATGGATGTGTGATACTATAGATTTAGTGTAGCATGTGACATTATGGAATAATACAAAGGAGATGTGAGGACAGTTTGAATTCGTCCTCCCGACGCTAGTGTGGTCCACTCCACTTGGCCTTCCCGGGCGATGTGGCAGACGCATGCACCAACATTCAACAAGTGGCATGAGAAGAAGAAGGAGGTCACACTCCACATGGCGCAATGCAAGGGTGCAGGTCGACTTCTTGGGTGGTTTGCATTAATGACAAATTTCGTGATATAAGGGAGAGAAATGTGACAATAAGGAGTGAGATTTGAACTACGTACATCCGTTCCCTAGGGTTTCGGGATATTAGAGAGTGTGTGACATTATGGAGGTTGATAGTACGGAGTTTAGGGTGTACTAGTGTCATCATCCAATGGTATATATGTTGTCCTTCGGAGCTCATATACCAAGACGAACATTAGGCCATGGAAATGCAACCCTCGTGGTATTTGCTTAGAGAAAAAAAACATGTGTGATGCATGCTAGGAGATGCGCAAGGTTATGTTAGCAAAGCCCACCCATTTGGCGTGAGCATTCCGACTCAAAATTGGATTAATTACGATTTTCATGATCCATTCTATGGTATGTCGAGGGTACTTTGAATTGGCCCTTAAGAGAGCTTTTACAATTTATGGCATCAAACAAGTTTTGCAACAAATGACGTTTGAATCGTTTATTTCTTTTCTTCACAAGGGAATGGGATAGAGAATAAACCTTCAAGACTTAAGGTAGAGCATGTTGAAATCACTACCCCAACCAGTATACTCCCCCCCCTACAAACTCCTACCCTATTTGTCCCCACAAAGACTACCCTTGACAAGGCGTAGTAGCCTCGGGCCCATTAGTTGCCTACGGGTGAGTTTCATGTAGGTCACTCGTCCACTGGATTCTAGAAAATAATGGGTTAGAGGTGTTCGCACGTATAGTAGAGGCGCCTATTCTCAATCAAGACTCCATTGGCAATCTATAGGGTATCGGAACTTCGATCAAGCTAGGACTTAATTTTGATCGAGTTTCAGCCAATAGTGCCATGACACATGTCCTAGTGTTGAGTGCAAAAATGAGCGGTTCAAATGAGCGGTTAGGGTAGACTCTAGTCATTGGTAATATGTTTGGACCAACTCTTGGCTTCAAAAACTCATAGTAATTTGAACATAAGGAATAAAATTACCCAAAAAAATTGCACTCCTCCTAATTTCTATTTTTACTACCGTACCCGGCCGTCAGGGTCGGCAAAAATTAAATAAAAAATAGAAGTTGAAAAAAATCGGAAATTATTGGAGAAGAGAGTTGAAAAGAAAAGTTATTCATTGAAGAGCATGTTGAATATTACAAAATTGAGCCAACTTCATGTAGTAAAATCCCAAAATATTGCATACCGTAGCATCATAACTAGTTTGTGCAAAAATATATATATTTTAAAACTGGACATTATGAGCCCGAATTTTCTATTGTTTGCAGAGCAAATTGAATTAACCCCTAAAGAGCTTGTGGCCAAAATCATGGCAAATCTAGAGGTTGCAGTGGCGCTTTAGGATCCAAAAGTAACACATACAAAGGACCACTAAATGAGATTAGGGCATTCAATTAGGTTAAACACACCAAGGCCGCCACAAAAGGGTGAAAAAAAATCTTTCATTGTTGTGAACTAGCCTTGTATTAAAGCGTTGAATCTTTTACAAATATTTTTTGAAATTGTTGAAATTTTTATTAATTTATTTTTACCATGCATGACCCACTTTCTCCACTTTAATTAATTATTCGGCATGAGATGTTGACCCTGACGGCCGAGTACGGTACATGGGAAAAAAACTACACCGCCTTATACTTCTCCAGACATGGCGCATAATCTCGGCTGGGGATTCGTGGCACTCACTAAGGAACATCCATCCAAGATATCGTGGATGAAGTGGCTCCAATAAAAAAAGCCCCCCTATGGGGTTGAGGGCCGATTCATTCGAATGTGACATCACTAGACTAATTTGGGGCCTTTGACTGTATTTCCGGAATCAAATTGCCTAAAAATAGTCATTTAGATGATTCCTGCGTTTTTTTCATCCGCATGGATGATTTTACTTGAGTGCCACGAATCCCCGGCCCATAATCTCTTAAGTGATCAATTATGGGGTCCTCTACGTTGGTTAAGCATAAATTGCCATCCAACCACATTATGGCGGTTCACTAGAATGTGGAGGGATGTGGACAACGACCACTAGACATCCATGTGCTCGCTAAATAATATTTAACCTACAAGTGCCGGTCGCCGAAGGATTGAAAACCGGTTTTAGAAGGAAGAGGATGTTAATAGGGGGGTCCGGATTGCAAAAGATGGGAGTAGCTAGTTGCCACATATGAACCCTACCCCACCAAATTCACTCTACATTTGGGTGGGTTTGTCCTTCTTCGCACTAGAATATGGTGAAGTGTCTTTTCTCCAAGTTGGGCTACGGTCAACGTCTTTTCTTTTACACAATATCAACACCCTAAAATCTCATACTATAAGAGATATTTGTAAACTAAAGCAAATGAACGATGGGTTTAGTCATGTACCATGGGTTTATGAGAGTTAACATAAAAACACCCAAGTTTTCTTAATACTTGAATTACCATGCACAAAGAGTGGTGTCAGGCTATTCAAAATGGCTTTTCTAGCTTGTCCTACTAGGATGGGTGGGCCAAGCTAGCTGATCCGGGATTTAGGATAGCAGGTCCCATGCGCATACCCTATTTCAAATTCTAAAATTCTCTTAAAATTTGAGAGGTGGTAAGAGAAGGTCATAACATTACTCAACGTTCAACTCTTGTTATGTGGGCCCTCATAATCTATTAGTGGGATGCTCAAAAAGTTGCACAAAGAGACTCGGATTCACACTAAACTCCCAACATCCCATTGTTATATTTTGAGGCCCACATCATTGAGTAATGTCATGGTCCCAAAAATTTCACCAAACTTTCAAAATAGGCTCCGATGCACCAATGAGCTAACGAGCTCTTAATAGAAAGTTTTCTCAAAGAAAGATCAAACCCATGGTCTTGTCCCCCTTTGAGGGACTTTATGAATAACACTATAAGTACGAATTTATTTCAAGAATATCCATTAGGCTTCCATAATAGCATTGGACCATCTACCAATAAATTGTTTTTATCCATGTAGCTTTTGCATCCATAATCCAATAAAATGGTCAATTTGGATGATTATTTGTTAACAATTAAAGGGACTGCAAATAGTCCGTAAATATTAGGAAAACTCAATGAATGAATGCTGGAAAACACCATACCAACTTGGCTCCTCCCATGTTCTTGCTACCTCCCACGTTACAAGTGCCTTGCACGACTACGCCCTGATATACTCTGCATCCGTGGAGCAACACCTATGGTCAAACCCCCGTTCTCACCAAACCCCAACCTAAAAGTCCAACTCTTTGAATTCACATATTGCAACAATAGATTCCTTTTGGAAGCTACAACAAGAAAACTTGACAAATACGCCGTACTCCTCCCATTACTCACCCAACAAGGATGGCAAATCTTTCCACTCATAATCATAACATCTGGAATTTGTGGCACCATTCATACCCCAACCACCAAAAGCCTCGTAGATCCTAAAATCCCTACCCAATTTTTATAAAAAAAAATCATGGATACCCTCTCACAAATCTCCATCACATACTTAACATACATTATCCTCAACAAAAGAAAACTTGAAAAGAAACAATCCCCAATCCCACTAGACTAATCCCAACTCCCCACATGCACACCCTATATATACCTACTAACATTAAGTAACCCATAGCTCACTTGCCAAAAATAGGTATTAAGGCACCTCCCCCCCCCATGTTCACGTGCACATGACTGGTAGAGGGTGAACGGACATAGTGCACATGTATAAAAAGCACCGACGTTATTTATTATTATTATTTCAAATATTAAGAAAAATTTCAAACTAAAACAATGCACTTGCATTGTCGCCTTCCCAATTCACAAGGTTACCTAGAATGCAGCCACCGTGAAAATCTAGTCAATTCGGTGTGGTGTGTATGTTATGGAGTTGGTCCCGAGGATCTAGAAACATGAACATAACCATTTGGGCGCCTCCCCTTTCAACACTCCGATCACAAAGATTGACAACCTATACCGTACCCGGCTGTCATGGTCAGAAAAAATTAAATAAAAAAATAGAAGTTGAAAAAAATCAGAAATTATTGGAGAAGAGAGTTGAAAAGAAAAGTTATTCATTGAAGAGCATGCCGAATATTAAAAAAATTGAGCCAACTTCATGTAGTAAAATCCCAAAATATTGCATATTGTAGCATCATAACTAGTTCGTGCAATTTTTTTTTTAAACCGGACATTATGAGCCCGAATTTTCTGTTATTTGCAGAGCAAATTGAATTAACCCCTAAAGAGCTTGTGGCCAAAATCATGGCAAACCCAGAGGTTGCAGTGGCGTTTTAGGATCCAAAAGTAACACATACAAAGGACCACTAATTGAGATTAGGGCATTCAATTAGGTTAAACACACCAAGGCCACCACAAAAGGGTGAGAAAAAAGAAATCTTTCATTGTTGTGAACTAGCCTTGTATTAAAGCGTTGAATCTTTTACAAATATTTTTTGAAATTGTTGAAATTTTTATTAATTTATTTTTACCATGCCTAACCCACTTTCTCCACTTTAATTAATTATTCGGCATGAGATGTTGACCATGATGGCCGAGTACGGTATTGAAAGTAAGGGGTAGTTAATGTCATGAAAGCACAACTTGGGCAATTAGGATCATGGAGACGTCTTGATTGGCAACATGGGATTTTCGGCAAGAAGATCCCCTCCTCATTAAGCAAGCTCGTTAGAGTTTGGCTACTCCTTAGAGGCGTCACCCTTTGGACCATCTAGAATGAAAGGAATGACCTTACCTTTAATAACACTAGGTGAGATAGAGAAAAGTGCATAAGATGATTTGGCGAGGCATCTTGGAGTACGCTAGGATTGCATGGGACATTGCATGCAAAGAAACAAGAAAAGAAACCAACTATGATGACATGGTGGGGAAATTTGACCAGATATGGGGAGGGAATGAAACCCTCTACCAACAGGTTAATACTAGAATCATTCATTGGAACACAAAAGTGCCTAATGTTGGCTTAGTCAATCATGTATAGGGTGTTTACCCAACTTGGGTTGTTCTAGTTCCATTGGGTGCACCCAAGAGGAACCGTCAAGCCCTCTTATCCATGTCCCCGGAAGCCTTGATGTTTTGTTTGTTGGCATTAAAATAAAGTTTTTCAATTGTTTTGAACAAGAAGAAAGAGAAGAGAAAGAAGAAAGCAAGGGATGGCAAAGGTCGTAATGCTACGAGGAGGTTGATACTCTTGAGTAAGATATTATTGCACTGCATAACTTTGAATATTAACATGCAATAATTGGAATAATTAATGTAGTGACGAGCTTTCTCCTGCTTGATAGTTGCGCATCTCCTTAGTTGTGACAAGCTATTTATGGAATTCTTCCCTCTGAAGGATATCCACATGGCACATTTGCACTTAACATAAGTTCCTTAGGGTGGGTTTCCATGTAGGTTGCTTGCCCACCGGACTCTAGTGGGAATAAGGAAAAATGTACATGAAATATGGTGGGGTAGGGTTTTTATGTGTTGACCACCCATTGTTATTACTATCATCTACCATTGTGATTTCTTAAATTGTCACTCAATCCATCCAATTGTGTATTGAGTGTATATTATGTGTTTTGTGGACGCATGGATGTCTACTGGTTTGTGGTCATGGCCCTTGGCATTTGAAAGGCAATTGAAATGTGGTTGTTTGGTTGCTTTTGTTATCATCATGAGAACACATCCATAGGAAAGAGGGGGGGGGGTGGACTCTTCGTGTCACATATGAAACGTGAGTGTAAGAAGGGGTATTATTTGAGGCTTTAGCATGCATAGCATACGCAAGGGAGAAGTATCATTTTTCTCTAAGTGTGTACATTTTGAAAAGGATATTAAGAATCTTCATGTAAAAGGTAGTACATAATGGGGCCCTAAAGTTTAAAGAATTTTGTTGACAACAAATGTTTTAGTTTCATCCAATTTATGTTTTCATTCATTGTTGTCATTTGGTAATTGTCCCCAACGCCTACCTTGTCGAATGTTGTTAGGGTTTGCATTTGAGATTGAGGATTTTGCAGATTGAAGGTTTTTGGAACCCTTTGTCGGCTCCCTTGAGTTTTGTTCTCTATATTGTGGCTAAACTACAATGCTCTTGTCTTTGTTTTCTTGATGTCATTGTTGAGTTACATCAAGTGTATGAAAAAGGTCCAATGACTTCCTCATCGGACATTGGAAGTGGATTGTATGTGTAATAAAGAAATATTTATTTCATGATTTGTATATAGTATATATAGTGGAGACTTTTCTCATATTAAACTGAAAAACAAGTAGTATAAATACACGCGTCCATTTGCTAGCCTACCATTAACACATATAATTTGATTTCTATATACTTTCTCATATACATGGGGTTTATTTTCATAGTGACCCACACACATCATTCTATACGTTTCCAACGAAGTGCACCCAACCCAATTCTAGGGAAACACATCCAACCCACTATTATCTAGAATCTAGTGGGTCAGCAACAATCATGGCAACTCACCCTTACCAAAGTGGACCTCCTCCCACACCTCTTATTTTCTTGTTTTTTTTATAAACCCACCAAAATGATAGGATCGGATTCAACTTGCCCTAGTAGAACTTTTATTTATATTCATTTTCCTTTTCTTGTGTTCGTTAAAATCATGAGGATCCAGGGGCTTGCAATGGTACAGTGGTCAATAGAGTTGATGACCATGTTGGTACAAAATGGGGTATAAGAGAGTACATACTTGCAATGGCCAACTTGCAAACTAGCTTGTAAGTTTATGTATATATTTATATATGTGTGTGTGTGTAAGGGAGGAGAAGAAGGGCTTGGGATTCATGGCGTCTACGTAAACTCATCCATCATGGATGAAGGGGCTTCATTAAAAATATAAATAAATAAAACTCCAAAAGGTTGATTCGTTCTAATTTGGCATCATTAAACTAATTTGGTGTCTCTAACTCTATTTCGAAGTCAAATTACATGTTATAATGTAATTCATCGTGTTTCCACCTCTGCAATGGATGAGTTTACATAGAGACCATGGATCTGTAGCCGAGAAGAAGACTTTGGAAGTAGAAGAAGTTTGAAGTACATATAAGTGAAGTATACTGATTGCGGTCTATCAATACTACTACTACCCTGGTTGGTACTTCTTCTTTTTGTTCTTCAAGTATGCAGGACAACATGTTAAGTTAAAGCACCGTGGGGCACGCTGCAGGCCCATCATCTTGGACATTGAGCTAAAGGGATTTGCTTTAAAACCACTAACTTACTTCGACTCCTCCCCTGCTGCATGCCCATAACTTACATGTCAGTTGTGAAGGGGCCAGGCTGGGCGCTGGACGATAAACGCAACACTTAATAAGAAGGGCCACTTCACACACTAGCCAAGGGCCGTGACCATGTAATTCTGGTGAGGGCCCTCGACTCTCTTATTTGAAGGCCACACTAGTTGTTAACTAATTGAGATTCGATCTCTTGGAGGTGAGGCCGCACGCAAATTCCAACAAACCATGAAACGTTATTTGTAGTTTGCCATGTAGGAATTTATGTAGATTTTGCATTCATGATACTTTTTTTGGGCCTTGAGGTTTTCACCTTCTAGTGTGAAGTGAACTTGGATGGTCTCTCCTTTTTTAGACCAATGAGATCTTAGAATGCAGTGGTCATGAGCCTTCAATCTCATGTGTGAAGTGGCCATAAGGGAGATAGAGAATCAATGTATACGAGCATACCTCTCCTCCATCCAACCTAAAAACTTGACCCCCCTCCCCCCCCCTAAAATTTTGTCACTAATTCATCTCAAATGACCTCAAGTAGACGGATTCCGGGTCTCGAAAGCTAATTCCGGTCAAATCAACTTTAAAAAAATAACCTCCAAGTTGCATAATACTTTAGGGCTTTTATATTGGATGAAAAGAGGTACGCTCATATATGATACTTCCCTCTCTCCAACACTGAGGGTTGCCTTTACAGATAAACCAAGAGCCTTGACCATGAAAATCTAAGGACCTTGATATTTATCTAAAGGTCGTACCATGGGGAAAAGGTTAGAAATCTAATTTGCATATGACAAGCCCTTGAGCTTAGTGTAGAGTGAAAGTGGACCATGTTGGGGAATCACAACATATGTTTAGGTTTGGGTCCATACCTTGGAAATACACTATTTTTTAAGAGTCAATGAGAATTTCACTGATTGTCGTGGTCCCTATTTCGTGTTAGACCCACCTCTTTTTTTATGGGCCTAACGTAATATATGGTAGACCATGAAATGTTATCCACTTGATGTCATGTGGGACGCCATGTATACTTTTCATCCGTTTGATTTTTTTTGGGGGGTCCTTTGATCCTTCGAGGTCTCCGGCTTCTCGACCAATCACGTAACTTGTATATCATAGATCAAGGGCCCTCATGTTCTCGTGTTAAGTGGTCATAAAGGTCAATATTGCAAAAATTACTTCGTTGCATGAGGTAAGCAAGTCTTAAACATACACTTTTCTCTCTACGCCCACTTATTGTAGGATATGAGCCACTTTCCTCATTATTTTTAGATCTAGTATCAAATGTCAAAACGATGATTCTACGAGTCATTAAATTATCACCTAGGTCCTCTCAACAATGTTGACTATTTGTTTAGAATTGTTATCAAATAATCACCTAATCCAATCTCTTTTCAACACATAATTTTTGTGGTGCATGTTCTTGGATTCACACCCAAACATACGCCACTCATATTTAGGTGTCCACTTAAGGTTAGAAACCAAATAAGACATATCTACCTTAACTCAAGGCATCTCCGCACGCATGCCTAACATCTATTGCAACACTAACCCATGAAAGGTGGGTTGAAAAGAGCGGATTTGATGGCCCCACATGTCTTCCCACCCAACATTTCTATAACAAGCACTTTGCACAAAAGACACATACATGGTAGCAAGGACCTCCTTTGCAACCTGCACAAACTTGCATGTGTTGTAAATCAACAATTGTCTCCCTTGGCATCTTTGTTACTCTCCAAGCATGAAGTTCATACATGTGGAGGGGACACGAACAGAGGGTTTCATGATGCCACCAAGTTGGGTAAGAACAATGTATCCGACCATGTACCAACAAACAATCACAATATCATTGTTTTTATTAATTTTATGATACTTGCAATATCATGTGGAGATGCCCTTAAATTGTATAAAAAGGGACACTGCACACCAGAGCATGAGGGCATGTGACCATTGAAATCTAAAACGTCTTGTTGGTGGGTGATGTCGAAATTGTCCCAATTCACTTCACCCTGTAACTCAAAGGGCCGAATGACCAAGGAAGTTTGAATGGATAAACAAACCTACATGGATTCCTATATGGCATGTCATGTATGATGTTTCATGGTCTATCGGATTTTGCGTCAAGGCCACCTCAACAATGTGGGTCTAAGAGAAATCTGGGAGACCATGACACTTCGGATTTCATAACCTTAGATTTATGACAGCTTGTTGATTTGAAAAACACATGAATAGGATGGTAGTAAAATAACATTTCCCTAAGATTGGCCATGTGTATCTTTACATTACACTTCAAAACATGTGACCACAAGATCTCCATGGTACGACCTTCGGATGAGTTTCAAGGGTCCTCACAATTTCATGGTCACGGCCCATGGCTATAGAGTAAAGTGGCCCTAATTAGTGGGTGTCAAAATGAGAACTTTGCTTTGGATAATGGTTTACCAGTAATTGGAAATCAATCGAGAATGAATAGCCCACATCCAACATGAAATTTCAGGCCGTATAGGTTATGTGAACTTGGACGGTCTCCGCCTTTTCGACCAATGAGAGCTCTTACATTGCAACGGGCGTGGGCCTTCAGTCTTGTGTGTGAAGTGGCCCTCAAGTGACTCGGTGTAGAGTAATTGGGGTCTTTGAAGCTACGTCCGGTATCAAATCAACTACTCGGAGTAACGTACTGACGACGTACTATTGCAAGGCCTTTGTATTCGATAAGTGAGAGGTACGGTTGTATGTGATAATTCCTTCTTGCATGCTTCACAACAAGTAGTGATGGGATAAGCATTAGGGCCAATGCATTCTATATGCGAGATGGCTTATTCCCATTCACAAACTTGACATATCGGGGGTCCAACCAATGAATGGGGAGAACCGACCGCTAGTTATAGACGAACCCGTTCAGTTTGAGAAATAAGCGGTTGAAATGCAAGACTTCAGGAAAATCACGGACCATTTTAGAGGAATTGATAGAATACACTTTTATTCGATAAAGAAAACCCCAAAGATCCCAACACGTAACCAGTTGAGCTTGCAAATCCTAGGATTTCTATTGATTATCCCCCAAAATCTCCCAAGATATTGAGTCCACATAACATTATTTAGATCCATAATAGTGTTATGTGGGACTGACAATATTCTATGGAATATTCCTCACATTTAGCTTGAATGATGAAATATTCTACATAATAATGTCACATAACATTAAGTAGCAATGCTAGGAGGGTACCCTTTGAGTACCCGCACATTTATCTCAACAAGCAGGGAAAAGCTTGCAAAGCAAGGGTGAATGAATGGATAATTAATCAAATATAGAAGTTTCAAAAAGGTATCAAAAAGGTTTCCAATGCGGGTGTCGGAAGACTTTTCCAAAAAGTGCAACTACCTTTTTGACCTCACCAACTTTTCCGTTGCTTTATAGCTATTTAGATTTGTTGTGATCGTAATTTATCCTAGATTAGAACCTTTATCACCACTTGGCATTAGTTTTGTCCTAGAAACCGACATAATTAATTCTAAGCATTGAAAGTAACTACCCAAATAGATTAAGAATAGCCTAAGTAAAACTCAAACTTATTACTACCTTTGGTCTCAAAAGAGCATCAAACCGGCGCACGCCGGTTTGATGCTCTTTTGAGAAGGTCAATCCGGGGGCGCTAAATAATGTTATGCAGTCCCACAAAACATTGTTATGAATCTAAATAATGTTATGCAACACCGCACTCAAGGTTCTTCTTTAGTGTATCACATACAAAATAATTGTAAGATTCACACTCAAGTAAAATGTTTCATGTTAGGTAGGGATCAAACCTACGACTTTCTATTTAGGAAACATACTCTCTATCCATTGAGTTGTAGGTACACACGCCCTGCTTTTTCATTGTGGCTAGGGTTCCAAACGCCCTAGGCTAGATCAAATTTGGGTGAACCAACCCATACACTCGTTCCTTGTTGGATGCCTAAACCCTTGCCTCCAAGGAACCAGTGTACGGGTTGTTTTGCCCCATCCGGCTAGATCACATCTTCATTCGGTTGCCCCCCCTCCCACGCCTCTTTCACCGTCCGATCTTCCTACCCACACTTGCGTAAGAACTCTTCCTCGTTGGGAATCAATGTGACAATACCCGGTCAAAATTACAAATATTCAAGTTGACATCACTTTCATTCTTCCCAAGTTAATCAATGGAGTTCCTTCACATGCCAAAGGAGCTTAATGGCTTAAGTGACCGGGTATTGTCACATTGGTTCCCAACGGGGAAGAGTTCCCATGCAGGTGCGGGCAGGAAGACCGGGTAGTGAAGGAGGCATGGGAGGGGCGAGGCCCAACCGAATGGCGATGTGATCTAGCCCGGGACATTTCAAACCCACAACCTTGTAGGAACTTTCTAAAAACATTACATCACATGATACATATATGTAGCTAGACTATAAAAAATGTTAATTACCAAGAAAACAATGTTCATTTTGGGAGTTGAAGATGTGCTAGTGTTTGGTGAACGTCAATTCCCTAACCATTGCCACTCATACATAATGCTAGTTCATCTTGCGATCACACATAAATTGAACTCCCAATTGGTACTTGAGAATACAACTACGTCTCTAAAGTAGGATAATGGTACCACTCCAAAGCTAAAATTTTGCACATAAATATTGGAATGAGCTTGTTGCACATATTTGGATTTAACTCAAGCAAATTTGCCCTTTCTAGGGTGATCCTAGATTCTCTCATGCATAACTTGTTGTTAGTACACTAAATAGTCCTATTATGGTGGGCCACCATTTCAAGTTTACATCATGGTAGTTTTGGACCACAACCCAATGACATCTTCAGTGAATGGAAGATCTACATGGAATCCCACATGGCATATATGGATAATGCTAGCCAAGATTGTAGGAAGTTTTTTTTGAGACAACTCTTGAAGATAGGCCTCATGAAAGTTGTGACATGAATTTGGGTTTACATTAAGAGCTTGTGCCCTCCAAAAGACTTTGGGCTTAATATATAATCCATGGTCTTCTTTGCGGTCTCATCCAAAAAGCGGGATACCATGGTCATTTAAGAGCCATGGCCTAATGCCTTTAGTGTATTTGACATGCCCTTAGTACTTGATATGATCCATGACCAGCACCGACCTCAACCACGAATACAACTTGAGTAAATGCAAAATACATATTGCCCCGGGCTAGATCTCACATCTTCATCCGGCTGGGCCCCGCCCCTCCCACGCCTCTTTCACTGCCCAGTCTTCCTGCCCGCACCTGCGTGGGAACTCCTCCTCGTTGGGAACCAATGTGATAAACCCGGTCAAAATTATAAATATTCAAGTTGACATCACTTTCATTACTCCCAAATTAATTGATGGAGTTCCTTCACATGCCAAAGGAACTTAGTGGCTTAAGTGACCGGGTATTGTCACATTGGTTCCCAATGAGGAAAAGTTCCCACGCAGGTGTGGGCAGGAAGACCGGGCAATGAAGGAGGCGTGGGAGGGACGGGGCCCAACCAAATGAAGATGTGATCTAGCCCGGGGCAATATATATCGTAGTTGTGGATAAGCAAGTAACGGATGTTAATTTTGGACTCTATCGACTTGGCTTTGTGGGTTAAAGTCCCAAACAAGAAGAGTCACGGGACCGTAAAAAATATAGATTTTGCTAGGTAGGGTCAAGTAAACTTGGTGAGTGGTGGGGGCCCCTGCTCCTGGTCTAAAAAGAGACGTGGTGGACCAGTCCCTTGAAGCGGGCATTCTTATCCCCACAAGCCAGATGGATGGACAGAAAAGAGAATGACCAGAAACGCAGTCAGGATGAACAGAGTGAGTGCGAGGCTCGAGGTCCCCCAGACCCGTTGCGTGCTTTTGGCTTTTGCGCTTTTTCTGCTGCATCACGCTTTATGGCCTTTCCACCCTTGTTATAATATATGTCGCACATAGAATAAGGGTTTCGTTGCATGGTATCAAATATACAATAAAAAAATAGGACCAAGTTCGAGAAAGGGTAGTGTCCGAGAAGATGCTCGGGCATTATCGGTCGATATCCTAGAGGGTTCCAAGTCCAGCTGGTTACAATGTTGACATCTTTCAGCTTTTCCTTTATTAAATTGGGATCTATGATCGGGGAGAACCAGCAGTTACTTACAAATGAACCGGTTGAGTGTGAGAAACAACCGGTTGAAGTTCAAGACTGCAGGAAAATTACCGGTCATTTTAGAGGAATTTATAGAATATACCCTAATTTAATAAAGGGACACCGGTGGATGTCAACATGTAACCGGTTGGACTTGCAAACACTAGGATCTCAACTGGTCATGCCCAAAAATTTCCCCGATCACTGATTGGGATATTCTCTAAAGCTTCCTCTAAAATGGTCTCTAATTTTCCTGAAGCGGTCTTGAACTTCAACCAGTTCATTTGGAACTGACAGTCGGCTCTCCCCATTCATTGGGTTATTTTCTCAAAAACTCAACCGGTTCATCTGTAACTAGCAGTTGGTTTTCCCCTCTCATGGAGAAGGGGTTGTAATAGGCTTGAGGGGTTGATCACACCGGCCAGTTTTGACACCATCCATCGGCATCTCCGGTTGCAATAATGTGAAAAGTGGTGGGTCAACATCTATTTCTCAACATAATCCCCAGCAATCTCACGGCTGGAACTGGATGGGAGTTTTGGTGTGATTGGGACATGAGGGGTTGATCATACCGGCCACTACTGGCACCATCCATCGGCATCTCTGGTTGTAGTAGTAGTGTGAAACGTGGTGGGCCAACATCTATTTTTCAACATAATCCCCAACAATTTCACAGTTGGAACCGAACATGAATTTTGGTGTGATCGGGGCATGAGACAATGTTCAGGGAGATTTTTGGTCATAATCAGTCAAAATCCTAGTGTTTCCAATTCCAATCAATAACATGTTAACATCTTTTGGTTTTATTATTATTGAATTGAGGTGTATTCTCTAAATTATTATAACACGATCATTAATTTTCTTGAAGTTTCGATGTACTTCAACATGTTCTTTGTCAAACACAACCGATTCATTAGTAATTGATAGTCCACCCACACTTATTGATGCATGCCACCAGTGAATGGTTTCTACCAACATTAGTTACATCCAATGGCTCTCACTGACCAAATTGGAGTTAAAAAATGGCCCTTGCTGGTAGGAGCTGTTCACTAGTGGCCCACACCAATAAGTGTGGGTTGGACTATAAGCAATTGGTTGTCCATGTTCATTGGCTCGAGAACTAGATTCCATGAGAATCGCTTTGAACCAACATGAAGTGATATCTTGGTAGTGGTTCAAAGTTGCGAATATGATAGTTCTAGCAAAATGAGTATTTAATAGACATCTTGGAGAGGAGTGCAAGAGACGTTTTCAACCAATTGGGAAGCAATATTTGATGGGTTGTGAGGTGCATAACCCTAGTTTAAATGGTGGTATTTGGGCTTTCAAATCGAGTAACCCAAGTGGCATTTGGTGTTGTTTTCACCTTCCCCTTCTCATGTGTAAGACATAAGGGGAATCGTTTATAACTTCGAGTTGACTTCTTTCCATTGATATGACAATAAAATTAGCTACGAGGGTTCCAAAACCAACAAAATAGGAATCCTTGAGAAAACATGTAAACTTGGTTGGAACTTCCGTTTCACCTACTTAAACTTGCACGTTGTGCATAAAACAAGTGTAACAAACAAAGCGCCATCTAGATTGTGGTTGCTTTGTCCTCAAAGGGAGTTCTCTAAATGAAGTAAGCTATTTGATTCCTAATTTCAAACGAACATCAAAAAACAATGTATATGCTATAAAACATGTCATCGCAATTTCACCTTTTTATATGGATGAAATTACATAGATGGAGCAAATCCCTCGGATGATAGCCATTCAATGAGCATGGAGAATTATTGCATACAAGGTTTACCTCTCATTTAGTGAGGAAATATCTTTTGGGGACGGCTGGGGCGAAACAACCCATACATTGGTTCCTTGGAGGCAAGGGTTTAGGCATCCAACAAGGAACGAGTGTATGGGTTGGTTCGCCCAAATCTACTAGGAACTTAGTGCGAGGATCCCTTCGTAAACGCCGATTTGCAGTCAAATTCCACCACCGCAAAGACCCCAAATTAGTCTACATAGTGAGATGATGAAGAAGAAGAACTACGGTCTCTAGAGGAGGCTAGAGTGAGTAGAGTGTTCATTTGCAAAACATCCATGGCCACATCCTAGAGGATAATGACGTTATATGTAAAACTACTTCGCCCCCTGCAGGGAGTAGACATTGTAGTGAGATTCAATATAGATGGATGAAATTCACTTGACTCGATGAGACTCGAGCCCGTACCTATGCTCATATCCAACCATTTTCTCTTCAAGTTGGGCCCAACCTTGCATGAGATGTTTCCATCGCGCATACACACAACGTAACCCCTACATGACATAATCTGCCTATTGGAGATAATTAAGGAAACACATATGCTTTTGTGCATATATGGAACTACTTGACAAATATCTACATAACTAAGTTATGTAACCACCCGATAGAGGGTGTTAGATAAGTTTTAATTGCCATTGGGTGGCCACGAGCAAATGCCGGTTCGCTCAATGGCGATCATTCTAACATACGTTTCCAAGGGAACAAAGTTTTACACATCATTGAAGCACTTTGGACTAGATAACCAATGAGAGGAGATTACATTGGTGAACCCATGTAACCTACCTTATGTCAAATTTATAATACAATATCTTACAACTTTATGATTCCTCTGTATAGCGAAGTATTAAAAAACAATTTTTTTGTCATTGTGGTAATATATATATTCAAATTAGCATGGAATGTCAATAAACTAGCACATGACAACCTAATTGCACATGTTAGTACAAATGACGAGCTGGGGGGATGACAAGTCATCCACCTACTCAAGATGGTTGTGAATCATAATCGACCATTCTATGGATGTAGTTTGTGAAATATAAAAGATATTTCATCTTCATGGATGAAAATTTGTGATGGGATATAATAATCCTCGTTCTCTTGGATGAGCAATTAGTTTATGAATATAACATTAATTACATCATATGATGTCATCCTTTTTGTTTTTTTGCATGAGGTGGAAGGGTTTGAATGCGTGGTTCAACTTCAATATGAAATTGTAGGTAGAGGACATGATAACCTCTTGATGGAAAGTATGGATGTGTAAGTTTATTCTTAAAGGTCTCAAAGGTTCATTATGGACCCCAAAAGTATCAAAAGGAGGAGAAGTTTTTGATCCCTTCATTGATTTTTTAGTATTACAAGTGTTAGAAATACCCTATCTATAAATTGAATGTATTTATCTTGATTCAATCGATGCATACATAAATGTAAAATGTATTATAGGGAGAGATACATGCTTGTATGAATGACATAGACTCAAATACATATCACATGTATATATAACATTACCTTTGTTCCATACAATGTGCTAAATATTATCATAGGACAAATGATACATTATTTCGATTCTCGATGGCAGTTTAAACAAATCATTGTGTATCTTGTATGCATGTTATTACGATGTTATCAAATTTACAAACCTCAAATCCATGGGTGAATTGCAATACATTACATCCACTAAGGTCACTGTGAGTAGGACCAAAAATCCTTATTGGTAGCAATAAAATTTGGAAAGAGATGCACTTTCCCTATCGAGAGGGACTCCTCTTACTGCATAGGACAAGCATCTAGCCCAAGTGTGGGCATAATATTACACCGTTTATGGTACTTAGTGTCACATGCGTAATAATGTCACTTGCCCTATTTCAGTGCGTATGCTAGGTTACACTAATGATCAACAACTTCATCATTCAGTGTCACCCCATGACACTTGGTGTTCATGTGGGCTTACTAATATCTTAGCATAAGTTTGTTCAATAGTGTTATGAGGCATATGCCTATGTTACACAATGGTCTATAAGTTGACTAGAGTGTGCACAAAAGACGCTTGGCATTAGTAAGCTCGAGAATATCTCCTCTTGCATACTAAGACGTAAACACATGACGTTTACCATCAATATGCTTAATAATATCTTCCCCTTGCATACTAAAACACAAAACTACCATCTCAAGCATCCCACTGTGCTACGTTACATGTCACAATGTAGATAAATTTTCACTTGAGAAAGTTACTGATGTTGATATATAGTATCATATTGACAATTAGCAGACGTGACACTTAGAGACCTCTAGGCATCTAATTTAGCCCCTTCATAAACAATGTATGTGACACTAAGTACCATAAATGGTGTAGTCTTTTGAGGGATAAGAGAGGTTAGAGGCACACCATTCCTTTGAGGAAGGATGTTTTCAATGCAAGGACACATGCACACACGCTCTCACACACACACACACCCGCCTACCTACACTAAATATGATAATTAGTGTCACTTGTTATTTGGAATTACACAATGCTATAATTGTTTATTGTACATCTCACTTTTTTAACCAAATAATCTCGAATTGGTTGTTTGGACATTATAAAATGTCAACATCTTTACTTGGTAGAAAATTACAAACATTGTGGCCAAAAAATGATCGTAAGTAGAATGTTATGTGGGTTGAAAATCAAGATGGATTACAACTGGTTACATGTTGACATATTTCAGTTTTTTATTTATGAAATTGGATAATATTCTATAAACTCCTCTAAAGTGATTGGTAATTTTCCCGAAGCCTTCAAATTCAACTGGTTACTTCTCAACCTCAACTGTTTTATATCTAACCACAATGATTATCCCGTTTAGTGCATGTTACTATGCGGAGTTATGCAATGCAATAATGTATTATTCATGAGCTTGATTTTTACTAACGAAAAAATCCAATAGGTTGTCCAACCATTATAGAACATAAATGACTATGCTTGGTAAAATATTACATCCTCGTTTAATAGTTATAACATTGTGTAACTCCAAATAGTAACACACACTATTTGGGATAACCAATGTACATAGTAGCCAAATACAGAAGACATAATGCTGCACTAAATTGTCCTATTTTAGTGTGGGTTGCAACTTGGAGTTACGCATTGCTATAACATTTTATTGAGAGTATAATTTTTTACCCAAATAACGTAAATAATTAGTATGCGCACCGAAGAATATGATATAACATAGTTGGTAAAAAATGACAGGGTCGGTAAGAAGTTATAGCAACATATAACTCCGAATGGCAACCCAGACTATGAGGACAACTTAGTGTGCTCATTTTAGTTACCTACACTACACTACACTACACCACACCAATATATGATATTTAGTGTGACTTACTATTTGGATTTACATGGTGCTATATCTTTTTACTGTTGAATTACATTTTTACCAAGTGAAGTTGTCAATGTTCTATAATGTCCAAACTGCCAATTTAACATTTTTTGGTAAAATATGAGATGTACAGTAAATAGATATAGCATTGCGTAGTTCCAAATAGTAAGTCACACTAAATATATATTTAGTGTACACTACACTACATTGTAGTGTTAGTTCATTTTGCCCACTACACTACATTGTAGTGAGGTAAAGTAGTAAAGTGAAGGTTAAATGAGGAAGCAAATCTGGTTTTGTGCGTGTGTTGACCGCCCACTTGGGGAGGGAAGGGGCCCAGGAGGCGATGGCTGGCAGCCACACATCATGATTTTTTGGTGGGGGATGGACAGAGCAGCGGATGAAGAATAGGGGATGAACAGAGAGTCGGTCGAGTGGCCGCTTTAGGCTTTTTGCCCTTTTGCTGTCGATGATCGATGCGTGGGGGGTGGTTGCTTTTCCGGGACTCGCGATCGATGGGGATGAGGATGATGATGATGATGATGGGGGCCATGGCGATGGAGCAGCAACAACTGGGGTTTCATTGCACTGGGCAACAGGCTGGTTATTTCGCCGCGAGGGAGTAGTGGGGGTAGTGGTAGTAGTCGTCTTAGTGCCCATCAGCAATGGGGACAAAACGGCAGCCGCAGATCATCACGGCCGACGATCACATCCGAAGCAGCATGCCATGCCAAACGTCCGGGCGCTCATCTCGCTTTTTCCGCTTTTCATCAACACACCTACTCCATTTCCATCCCGAATGCCAACAACACTATTACTATTATCAA